>JANHMN010000001.1:223239224-223310202 GCA_030674055.1 Rhabdomys pumilio | reverse complement strand
AGAGAGAGAGAGAGAGAGAGAGAGAGAGAGAGAGAGAGAGAGAGAGAATGAGACTTGTGTCTAGGTTGAGCATTATTTGAGTTTGGCCTTTACTGTGGCTCTACCTGGAAATTAGGGTATGGTAAAGACCAACCCATGGTATTATTGAAAGATGATAGTACCTTTATTACTCTGAGCAGAAGAATTCTTAGTCATTGAGGTTATGCCCTTAAAGGAAATGTTCAGTCCCTAGATTTTTCTTTCTCCTATCCACTTCCCCACCTCATTGCCTTCTGATAATGCACTTGCTGCCACAGACAAAACTAAGTTTGAGTAACTTTGAACTAAACCTTTACTATAGTAACTAGACTAAACATGTATCTCCTTTCACAATGCTTATTTTAGTTTCATCATGAGTTTCTCCTGTCTACTTTAACTCCATTTCAACACTGCCAGTTACTATAAATAAAAAATATTGAATACAAAGTTGCACACTGTATTCCCATTTTTGAAATTTTAAATGATAGCAGGAGGAAAAGGAAACAAGGTAGAGGTCATTGCACTGCAGTTGTGGGGAGTGAAGGGAGTGACCAGGAGAGCTGCAGCAAGTCTGTCACCTGCAGTGGGAGGTGCAGAAGGGAACAGAGGCTCCAACAGAATTCTGAGCAAACTACTTAAAACATTTGAAGGCCAGAAATACTACAGATTAAAAAAACAACACGGGAAGTAGATAGAGGCAGAAGCTGATAAAGGCCATAGGGATGTTCAGATAGGAGACCAGATAAGGAACAGGCTGGAAGAAAGCACATGCCTTTTGGATAGGATGAAAGAGAGCATCCAAGGGAGAAATTGGCTACTATTTTTGAAAGATGAGAAAAATGAAACCTGGAAAACACTCTTGCTATTTGAAGGAAAAGAAAATGGCTTTTCCTAACTAGCTGGGGGTCAATATGGAATATTCCATAATCTCTGTACTGAGGACTTCCATTCCTACTAGTTTAAAGTGAAGGTGTCCAGCAAAGCAAGAAACTTGCTTGTATAAACAGAATAAAAGATCATGGGGCAGCCAAGGAGCCATTCTAAAACACTAGGACTAGAAGAATGCACATGCAACGAAGTTCTTCCCCAGTTTCCACACCAGCTCACTCTCTAGCTTTCTGTTTTGTTTTGTCATTCATTCATTCATTCATTCATTCATTCATTCATTCATTCATTCATCTATTTATTATTTTACACTTCAAATTTTATTCCCCACTCCTAGACCACCCTCTGACTCTTCCAGATCCCATACCTCCTCCCCTCCCTCTGTCTCCACAAGGATGTCGTCATCCCATAGCCCCCCAACCCCTACCCAACCAGAAAATTCTAAATTCCCTAAGGGGCTCCAGTCTCTTGACAGTTAGGTGCATCTTCTCTGACTGAACCCAGACCTGGCAGTCCTCTGTTGTTTATGTGTGAGGGTCTTCATAGCAGCTGGTGTATTCTGCCTGGTTGGTGGCCCAATGTTTGAGGGATCATAGGAGTGAGGGTTGGGGAGGGGGTCCTGGTTAATTGAGACTACTGGTCCTCCTGCAGGGTCACCCTCCTCCTCAACTTCTTCCAGCCTTTCCTTAATTCAACCACAGGTGTCAGCAGTTTCTGTCTATTGGTTGGGTGCAAATATCTGCATCTGATTCTTTCAGGTACTTGTTGGGACTTTCAGTGTGCGGTCACGATAGGTTTCTTGTTGTGTACTCTCTAGCTTTTAAAGATGCAGCAATTTATAGCACTTCTTCATCCTAAGTGCAATTCCTACAAAGGCATGCTTCAGAAAAATATTTAACCATGTTAATGAGGCAAATTTATGCCAGAGGAAGGAATGATTTTCTGACACATTTTGGGTCTGGCTTTATATGAATTCTTTCAATGTTCAAGAAACTGATGCCCAGTAAACACAATAGAATCAGAATGCAACATCATTACCATTGAATGTAAACATGATTTATTCACAGTCAAGTACTTTCCTCAGTTTACAAGGAAAAGAAGAAATTACTAAGAAAATGTATTCAGTGTAGACATGGGATTATCCTTACTTTTAATATAGTGATTTTTTAGATAATAATGCTTAATTAAGCTCCAGAAAAGGAACATCTATGACCATACTTTCTGATTAAATTTTAATTGCAAATTTGAGCTGGTTTCCGGCAAGAACATTAAATAAACGAATAGAAATTATCACTGAGGCACAATCTCCAGCAAACGTGGGTTCATGGTAATATTCAAATGTCTATGCACCAAACTTTCATATTATCCTTTTCATTCAGCAAATACAGTGCCTAAAATAAACACCATCCCAGAGATATTTGAATTTAAATCTTTTTAAAACATGGATACTAAGGTTTCAAAGGGTTAACAATTAGAGACCCATGATAACCCACCTTGATTTTGATGATTCTTGATGATCTTCTTATGGATAAAAATGAATACATTTAAGTTTGAGTAAAACTGCTAAAGCGAACTCTTCACAGACAAATAATAATAATTTAGGATATCTAATGGTCAAACAGAGACAGTTGATCCTTAGTTGTCCATAAATTCAGGTATTAATTTTGTAAGATAACTGCTTTTAATTCACAGTTTTATTATAATTGGGTTTACTCAATCTGTATTGCTGGACATTACAATTTCTGTGTTCTAATACATTGTTTGAAAAAGCAGAGCAAACATTGATTGTCCTCATTAAAGTTTGAACAGCCTCTGTAAAAACATCATTACAGAGCTGGGCTTAAGGAGGAAATGGGCAGAAAGTAATGAATCTAGGGAGAGCTGAAATTGATGCACCTATTTTATATACTATCTGGTGTGGGGTCTTAGGGTCTACAAAATGGATACACAATGTAAGGAAGCATGGCAAAACTAATGACTGCTAGAACTTATTCTAAACAGTTCAAAAGCAGCACCATGGAGCACAGGACTTACCAGGTGGTTGCATGCACCAGAAATAAGAACAAGGAAATGCATTGAACAACTTTAGAAATCCAAAGATCTCCATGCTTCAAAAACACCAACTATTAAAAAGAAGCACTTGATACTAAACTGAGTACTGTGAAATAAACTGCTAAATTTTCTTTCTTACTTTGTTTTCAAAACTATGTTTTTGATTTTAAATTTTTTATTGCATTGACTTGGCAATTTGATATGTATCACCTTAAACAAATATAACCTCCAATTTATCAATTGAAATAACAACTGTTGTATCCTACTGCGCTGACATGCCATTAGACATATGATTACTCAATGGCTCAAAAATAGAATACTACAGTTCATAATAACATTAGAGTCTCGTGGACAGCTAATGGCCTTTGGAAAGAAATACTACTCAAGCTTCAGATTCCAGCTGAACTCTGCATGTTGTAAGGGCAGGAGAACTTAGACCAGATGAGTCCTTTTCACAAACTCTTGTCATGCTGAGCAGATCCGGCTGTGGAAGCAGTTTGCCAGTCTTATCCTCAGAAACACATAGTCAGCGCTCAGAGAGTAATGAATGTCAAAATAATACTTAGCTTCCCTTTGGGTGATTCAAAAGATTTTGGCCTGAAAATAAGCAAAATGACCTTTCTGGTGCTTGTCTCATTAATTGTCCTTCAAACTGAGAGGTATTTTCAGAAGATTGTTTATTTGTGCTTGAAGATCAGGGAACAGTGAACAGTGTGAAAACTAAGGAGTTGGACAAAATCATTACCAATGATATACTGCATGCAGGGAGATGAAGTCCAGTCTTGGCACCAGGCTATGCAGAAGCCTTCTGTGCACCCATTACCATGTTAGAGACTATGGTGAAGTACTTCTAAGCATCTGTGTACATAATCAAGATTTACATATGATAAATGTTTACTTTTTCCTCTCTAATACATCAAAATCTGTCCCTAATTTGAAGCCAGAAGGAAAGATCATAACATCTATGAAGACAAGAGTTTAATAGGAAAGAGGCAATTCTGGTAAGAATATTCAAGGAAGAGCTATACAGAGAAAACAGCCAAGAATCCTCTCCCAATTTGGGGTTAAAATCTAAACTTGTATATAAAAAAATATTAGTTCAATGAAGGAACAATTGTAATGAAATATCCCATCAAAGGAAGTGGATACAATATCCCCAAACACCTCTTTGTCCTCTTGAACATGACATTAAAAAATGTATGATACCCAACTTCAAAGAAAATGAGCATAGTGGTGTAAGTGGCAGGGTAAATCTGAGACAAGAGATTATCATCTAGTCTTGGGAAAAATAATCTTTCCAAATTACTTTCATGGGTAATTTAAATCAATGTGTCAGGGTTCAAAAGATGTTCCCAAGAGCACAGGGCTGATTCCTGTAGCTTTTTTGAATGTTGAGAGCATAGATTCCAGTACTCATCTTCTTTTTTATTATTCTAGTTTTGGTGATCTTAGGAGACTGAAGTTTCATTAGAAACATTTTGTAAAATTGTAAACAAGGTCAAATCCTAATCCTTTTTGGCGGGGAATCGATCAGGCATAAGTTAACATATCTTTAAAATACTTTTTGATATTAGTATTCTTTGAAACTTCAAAGATGAGAAAACTACAGAGGAATAAACACAATTCATATATATATATATATATATATATATATATATATATATATATATATATATGCATACACACACTATGGCAAAAGAGGGTTGTTAAGTGACTCAAAATTAAAAGTGTCTTCAGTCAGGGATGAGTCTTGTGTGAAAGCTTGTATAATAAAAGCACAAAGTAAACACAAAACTTGTATGACATTTTATAATGATTTTGATCGTTAGTAATAACGTAACAACAGAAAGGCAAAAATTTCAACACCAAAGGTTATTTAAAAAAACATTAAGAGGAAAGCTAAATTTATGACAATTTCTTAAATTATTTACAAACTTTTGGGGAAAATGACTTATTGATCCTTTGAAACTATGTAGAAAAGAATCTGCTGTCTTTTATCAGTGTAGAAATTAGTTAAAATTAAACTCAATATGTGCAAAACAAATAATAAGAAATCTAAAGTTACTATAGCACTGTAAATAGTCCGAAAGCTCATGCAAGACTAGCTTCTCCTTCTGCTTCCTGTATTATGCCCTCTGTCAGCTGTCTGGTGACTAACATAGGGCTAGACTGGTTGTCACAGGTTGACCCAATTGTCAAACTCCAGCTATCTGTAGTAGTCATTATAAAAAAAGAAAATATATGCCTAAGAAATGTGTGACACTGAAAGTGCTCCTTTTCCTAATGAACACCACAAGTGCAAAAACTTATGAATGAACCAACATTGAACATATCATGAGTGAAATGTGTAGTTATTCTGCTTTTAGGGGCGCCTAATTTATTAATCAACATTCTTTGAGAGTCATTTTTGAAAGTCCCTAAAACAAATTTCCTATCCTCATGCTTTCAGGACATTAATTAATTATTAATTAATTAATCTTAGCTTGAACTTCTGGCTTACCTTTAGTTCTCTTATGTTCTCAGCTTCTTAGAATAATCACAGCTTCCTTCTTACCACCTAGTGTATTTGCACAGGACAGTTCTTTTGTTAACAAGTCTAATCCATGAAGAATATCTGCCTCTACATGATTTATATATAAGGGGCATTTTAAATTTTAATTTAAACAAAGATTATGAAGCTTTATCTGACAATTCAAAATCTGAGCTGGCTCTTCTTCGAACAGACTCTATTGTCCTTTTCAGAGATGCACAGCCAGACAGTATGCAGGGAATGAGACAATCCTAAACAAGATGTCTCTATAAAACTTCTCTCTTCAGGGCTCGGGGAATCCTGTGGGAGACGAGATGGAAAGAGTGTAAGAGCTAAAGGGTATGGAGGACACCAAGAAAGCAAGGCGCTCTAAATCAGTGTGAGCACAGGGCATATGAACTCATAGGATCTGAAGTCGCATGCAAAAAGCCTTGTTGAGCATGCACCAGGTCCATCATATATTTATTATGGCTTCTAATTTGGTGTTTTTAAGTGTGCAAATGAGTAGGTCTCCATTTCTTGTGCCTTCTCTTACGCTCTTTGCCATGTGTCAGCTTTGCCCAACTCCAATGTGTTGGTTTTTATTTTATCTGTTATATTATATTATAATATTATATTATATTATATTATATTATATTATATTTATTATATTATTATGCCTTGGAAGCTTGTTTGTTTTCCACTGCAAGACAGATGGGGAATGGATCTGGATGGAAGAGGAGGTGGGAAGGAACTGAGAGAAGAAATTATAATCAATATATTGTGTGAGAAAAAAATTTGTTTTCAATAAAAGGGAAAAAAGAGAAAATAATGAACTGCATAATGTTGGAACATTCAGACAATGGAATAATAATATGCTTGAATATATTGTGTGATGTAATATGATAGATTCTATCTATATTTTATTATGCAGAATACTTTGCATTTATTGGAAGATGACAATTGTTATAATAAATATAAAATGACTGTTTTATGTTGAAAGATTATAAAGATTATAAGTTTCTTTAAAGATGGTGATACGTCCATTTTATAATTTTTCTAGCATGAATTCTAACCACAAACTACATAAAGATATGTGTGTAAGTGAATATATGAGGGATTTTAAAAAGCCAATATCTGTAACACAAAATGGGTAATTATAAAATGTAAATAAAACAAAATAACAGGAAACATATAAGGTTAAAGGAATTATCTTTTTATAAAATCAAAGTTTTCACTTCACGAAAGTTTTGAAACATCTTAAAAAATGTTTCAAGAAAGCAAGATAAAATGGGAAGCTGAGGGAGTCATTTCAAAGGGGAAATAATCAACTCAGGGGGTTATTAAGCACAGTAAAAACACAGGCCACATTGTATTACAGAGAAGTAGAGAGTGAAAGTCCTCAAATATGACTCCCAGTGACCAATGCATGATCCACAGCCAGATTCACAGGGACCATAATAGGAAATCAAATCAGTTTTTCAGTAGAAGCAGAGCTGTTCTTGATTGGAAAACCTGGGGGAAATTTCTTCCTTGGTTTCTCATAAGAAGAGCTCTTGGTGATAAAGAGTTCAATGTTTCCTGTACCTCCTTGCATTGCCTATAACACATTCGCTTCTCAGCTTCAAATAAAGTCTTCCAATGTGGGTCCATGACCTAGCACTAACACATAGTTCAGTAAAAGTAAATATAAGAGGGGTCGAAATAATACAGGTTCACATACTACATAGAAACTTGACCCAAAGTTAACAGTCATGTCACAAGAAGAATATGCTGCACACACTGCAAGAAGTTTTCCATAAACACCATATCTCAAATGGGCACTTAATAACCAAGCAACAATGGGAAAACTCACTTGATATTACCAGACAATAATCAAGAAAAGCAACGGCAATTCTTCTAAATAAAACAATCACATCCATTACAAGCCAGTTGAAAATAAGGAAGAAATAAAAAGTCTCTTGGAGAGTGGAGAGGTGACTCAGTGGGTAAGAGCTTTTGTTTCACTAGCATGAGGATCTAAGCTAGAATCTCCAGCTTGGTATGTTTTCTTTGATGCTTTATAATCGAGAAGTTACATATATAATTACATATAATTATATATATATATATATATATATATATATATATACACATATATTTATATATACAATTATATATATAATATGTAATTATATGTATTTATATATATAAGAATTCATATATAATATATATTCATTATATATATATATATATATATATAATCAGAATCAAAATAAAACTAACAACACAATAGATGTAAATTGCAGTGCTCTGCAATAGAGCACATATTGGTATGATGTAGGTGGTAAGTATAGAGAGTCAATCTATTTGAATAATCATGTCATCTAAAGTGATTCCTAGAAAACTCTGGATATAAGATGTTATATTTTCCTTTTCTCTAAAGTACACAGTTAAATCCTGTTACACATGTCATGAGGAAAATCTGAAATTGGCTATCTCTATGAAACTATGCTTACCATAGTTAAGGTAATGACTAAAGGACAATGATAGCCTACATACTGTGTATATAATGACATGAAATTAATTAAAATTTTAAAAATGGGAACATGACCCAAGATAATGTAACAATGACATATAATAATTCCATAATTTTTATAAAATATAATGCCTATAAACTATGATGCAATGATTTGTTTTGGGCACGCAAGATATTTTAAGCATAGCTTTGAACATAACAATAAGTCATTACCAAAACAAACTACACAGGTTAGTAAAGTATATATATATATATATATATATATATATATATATATATATGTGTGTGTGTGTGTGTGTGTGTGTGTGTGTGTGTGTGTGTGTATCTTAACTAAATATTGTTTTGTAGCTAGTGATTTTTATAATTCATGAAGCATCAAATTAAAATATGGTAGAAATGGAATAATTTTATGGTAGCAAACTCCTACTCATAGTCATGAATTAGTTGTAGGTGTGTTAATTAACTGGTAATAATGTTCAGAGATGAAACAGAGTCTAATAAAGCAAAAAGTATTTAAGGACGATGAAAAATGTTATAGTTAATATTTACTATGTTGAATTTTATAAATGAATTAGAATTATTTATTCAGAAGCATACTGCTGATAATATATTTCACCTTAATAAAGAACATTTATTTTTGTAAAAGTTTCAAGGCTCTGGAAATCAAAGGTAAAATCTACTTGTATATTTTATACACTTGAATGTATTTGACATCTCCAAACTAGATATGTGCTAATATTAACAGTTGCATAAATATATTAGATATGCAATAACTCCTACACAGAGCATTTAAAAGGGTCATCCAGAGACTGCCCCACCTAGTGATCCATCCTGTCTGCAGACACCAAACCCAGACACTATTGTTGATACCAAAAAACACTTGCTGACAGGAGCCTGTTTGCCCTGAGAGGCTCTCTCAGAGCCAGACTAATACAGGAGTGAATGCTTGCAGCCAACCATAGAACAGAACATGGGTACCCAAATGGAGGAGTTAGGAGAAGGAATGAAGAAGCTGAAGAGGTTTGCGACCCCATAGAAAGAACCACAGTATCAACCCAGAGCTCCCAGGGATTAAAGCACCAACAAAAGAGTATACATGGAGGAGCCCATGGCTCCAGCTGCATACATATCAGAGGATTGCCTTATCTGGCATCAACAGGAGGGGAGCCCTTTGGCCCTGTGGATGCTCATAGAACCAGTTTGGTGGGATGCTAGGGGCAGTGAGGCAGGAGTCAGTGAATGGGTGAGCATCGCACCATCACAGAATCAAGGGAGGGATGGGATACGGGATTTGTAGAGGAGAAACCGGGAAGGGAGATAACATTTCAAATGTAAATAAATAAAATAACCAATACAAAAAAACCCTTTAATATATGCACCTCTTGGCAAACCATCTATGTTCCTTGGATGTAAACATATCTATCTGCAATGTATGGAACTTGTTTATTGTACTCATGCCCCGTGTTACTCCCGAAGCAACATGATCTGGCACTGCTGAATTGTCTGTAAAATCTAGAACTGATGTACACAGCATTATTGTTAACATTCTTCTTTGTCTGGATTTATTTCAGCAAAACTGTCTCAAGATTGTTGTGTGGCTGCCCATGCAGATGGACTATTTCTACTTTATTCTGTTTTGCTGTGTAATCTTGAACTATATGGATATACCAGGTTTGGCAATCTAGTCATTTACAATAGCTACTTGAATTATTTTCAAATTTTTGACTATTGTAAATAGGACTGATATGAATCTCTGTATAAATCTTTGTATTTTCTATTTTATTCTGACTTGATCAGGAATCAAATTCTATTTATATACTCTTTATGGTTTTAGGAATGCTACTAAGGAAGTTGAGGCCCCACCTTTCCTGTCTGCATACAGTGGTGACAATAACTGTTCCTATTATACACTAGGATGACAAAAGGAACCCATTAGTGGTATATACTTTATCTTCTATTCATTCTTTTTTTTTTTTCATCCTTAGTTTCAAATCCTTGCCTCAGCCTTGCAGAAGATTTGAAATTGCCCTGTTGCCAGGACAGGTCTTCTCCCACAATGGGTATTATGGAGAGAAGGTTTCCTCCAGCACTTCCCCAAGGATTTTAAAACTTCTCTTTATGATGTTATTGTTTAATAATTTTATATTTCATAGTTTTCAAGGGAGTTTGGTTGTCTAATCTTCCATAATATTCAAGCACATTTCATTCTAACTTTATTTGTAACTATTTAATCCTCAAAAAATGTAACATTACTATTTAGTAATATTTTTTCAGGCAACAAATCTGTTATATTATTAACCCTTGGGACAGGAGAACATTTTCAACACTCTCATACTCAAAAGTCACTTGTAAAGCCTGGGTTTCTCAGCCCAGTGCTATTTTAGCTGGAGGCATAATTAAAATTTTAATCTAATAAATGAAAATTACAAAGTTGGAAAAATAATTGAGACTTCTCATATAGTTCTATCCAATTGGGTTTTAAATTTTGTTTAGCCTATGTAACTCTGTTCTTTATAATTATAACTCACTTAACAAGGTGCTGTTTTCATTCTCATTATTAGATAGATAGATAGATAGATAGATAGATAGATAGATAGATAGATGCACAACAAAACTGAACAAATACTAAAATTATTTTTTAATTTTTAAAATTATTTTTGGAAATCTACACATACATACAGTAAAATGTTACTGTATCCACTGTAATTTCTGATCTTCTATCTTCCTTCACCAATATGTCTTTCCCTCAACTCATGCCATTTTGCTTCTTTTTATAATCCATTAAAACTACTTAGTGTTGCCCATGTGTGCATGGATATGGTACAATCCACTAGACTAGGGAGTATCTAACAGTAGCCACATCCACAATGAGAATGAATCTCCCTCTCAAAGCATATATGAACTGTTGGTACTAGTAAGAGATGAGACTTAAAGGTTCTCTGTCCTATCTCTGACAAAATGTTGACTGGCCTGATTGTATATATGTCTTGCATAAGTTACCATAATGGCTATGAGTTCATGAGTGTATTAGCCATGTTTAGAAGACAGCATTTTACAGCGCTATTCTGTATCTGCTGCCTTTATATTCTTTACACCTCCTTTTCTACAAAATTCCCTGATCCATGGTGATGGGGAGATTGGTATAGATGTTCTATTTAGGACTCAGAACTCAGTTGCTTATTCTTAGAACCTGACCAGTTATGCATCTCTCCACTGTTTTGTGTTCATTGAAATAAAAGTCATCTTTTACCTAGAATGAAAGATGCCTGGGTTTATTGGCGGGAGCATAGATGTTTAGGAAGCACAGTGACAACATAAGCACTTAGCAGATTCCCAGTCACAGGTTCCACCCTAGGGACTTTGACAATCCTCAGCATGCAGTTTTGACTAGCATTATAGTACCAAGCTTGAAATTGCTTCCTGAATATTGGGCCACAAAACCAATAAGAAAGCAGATACCTCCTAACACTGATGTCATCAGTGCAAAGGACACAGATATAACTGACAAATTTATAGAATATATCTTTGAAATAGTAAGAGAAATAGTGAAGTAATGTTTACTCTGTAAACATTTCTGCAATATAATATTTTGGGATACAGTCCTTATTGGAATTAAGAAGTTAAACATACATGCATGCTGTTCTCATTTTCACAGTTCAGCCCTTTGATCAGTTAAGCATTTCATTGCATACAAAGCAAAGGGACAAACTTCGGATTCTACAAATCCCTGAAATATTTTCAGGCTCTCTGTTTATTCTGTTGTAGCAAGTATGATATCGTGAATTACTTATTTAAGCTCTAGTGGCAATCTGACAAATACAGTTCAGTTATACTCTAAGTGTTTATTTGACAAGCATTCTCTTGATAAAATAGAAAATGAATTAATACTTCTTTGGTCATAGGAAATTCTTCAGATAATTTCTAATATAAACCAGCACCCATTAATAATGAAAAGATATAAAGTGGAGCTGGAGAGATGACTTTACTGAGTCATATAGCAGCTCACAAATGTCATATTTCCAATTCTTCCAGGAGACTCAGATGCCATCTTTGGCTTCCATGGACAGCAAGTGCACATGTGGAACAAAGACATATATGCAAGTAAAACCCACATACACATAACATAAGCAGCAACTGCTATTCTGTGACATTATAACAAAACAATAGGAGATGAGGGTAAGTTGATTAAAGAGAGAACATTTCATTAAAAGAGAGTCAATCCAAAGTAAAATCCTAATTAAGACCCTGTAACTCACTGAGTAGATGTTGGCTGTGCATGAAGCTCGTTTATAATGTTTTGTTTTGTGTTGCTATAACTTCCTTTCCACCTCACCCAACTTGCTGAATGTCTACTGAGTGAGGAGTGTGACACCAAGCATCCCTACTCCTCTCTGTCTTCATACCCTGAGTTAAAGGCTACAGTACGTGTGTACAGAAGCTTACAAGGAAAATGGCTTTTGTAACAGGCACATTAAGCAATAGATCTGGGATTTTATTCTTAATAAACCTAAATCTGCTTGTGATTATTACATATTTGTGTTGGTAACATCCAGTAGTACAACCTTCAATGCCAGATTATTATGACATAAGAAAAACCCCACAAAATTCATAATATGTAACCCAATCACAAAACAGCTTCCAGCTGGGCAAAGATGATGGATGGTTAAAAACACTTGTGGCAAAAGCCTGGCGACTTGAGTTTCAGTCCTAGAACCCAGCATCCAAATACATACTATGCACATTCTATCCCTCCACAATAAAAAAACAGAAAGATTCTTTCTGAAGAAAATTTTAAATTGCTGTGACAGAACAAGGAAACAAATTGAATGAGCCCTTTACACACGTATAAAGATGTCTTTTTCAATGCTGCTACTACCTCATATGTTTGAAGAGAAGCAGAAATAGTTTACAAATGACAAATTAAGAGCATATTTTGTGACTTGCTCATTCTTCAATAAAGCCAATGAACCATGAGACTCAGAACTCATGTGAAGTTATTTAAGAGTATCACCAAAATTCAGAAAACAGGAGAGTGAAAAGTCAAAAAAAAAAAAAAGCTTCCCTTTTTCCCCCATGTTCTACAACTAAGTCAAGCCAAAATAGACTATTTTTATGAAAATTTTCATATTAAAAAAGGAGAGACTCAAACAAATTTACAAATATTTATTGGTGCAGAGACATTTTTTCAAGATTGATGAGAAAGGTTCTGTTGAAAAGAGATAACAAAGAGAATGCAAGAAACTGAAAGTCTACATTTCCTTCTGAAATTTATGAGAGATAGGAACACAATAAATTATTTCCTTTGTTCCCAAGTTCATGATTTTTGTTTCTCCTCATTGCTAAGGATCAGCGACTTTTACACAACAGTGCTTGGACAGCACAGAGAGCCACATTCATCTTTCAGACAGGCGGAGTCATGTCTCCTTCAGTTGTTTAGCTTCACGTATGGTGAACATGTTCCTCATTTCTGACCAGCTGTGTCAGGTACAGAACTTCTGTTTGTCTTACTAGAACAATGATTTAAAAATCATCCCAATTTGTTCAGACCTAAGACATAGTTTGCCATTCTGCCTGGTGTGGTTTTAAATTATTCCTTATGAGCTGGGTTTTGCACAGCTTCCTTTCTGTGATTTTGGCTTGAGATTCTATGCCCATATCCCCAAATTCATGGACTGAATGTGCCTGAAATATTCCAACAGTAGTCTATCCCTAACTTAAATGATTTTTGTATCAACCAAAATCATACTTTATAGCTTTTCCCTTCTCATATTGAATAGCTTTTTAAAAATGTAATGCAGATGACAAAATAAAGACAGTAAGGAATTTAAAAATCTCAGCAAATACTAGTGGGTAAATACCTATGTTTTAAATACATGCATACCAAAATCCTAACACAAAATTGAAGAAAGTTTTGAACAAATAAACTTAATAAAATTTTGTGCATTTATAGAGTAGTATTTATCACACTTAATTAAACATGTTAAATAATAATAAATACTAACTATGCCCCAAAAGGTACATAAACCAAATACACAGTTATTTATATGGATAGAAAATGTACAGCCACACACATATGTTTATATATATTGTACTTATGTCTACATAATTATCTTCTTATTCACTGAGAATTCATATTTTATAGGAATAATATCTAAATATTGTGTCATTTTCAGATTTTTAAACCTTAGTGCCTCCCATCATGTGTCAGAGTCATTTACATTCACAGTAGCCCGAAAGGTTCACATGGCCTTATGCCTGAGCTTCTATTATTTCTGTTCCAGAAGAATGCAATAAATATGTCTAGAGACAAGGGACAAAGTTAATAAAAGACTGTCCTTTCCTTTGCCTAAGACCCTGGCTTAAAATGAGCTATTTTCCCTGAACACCATATATTAATTGGATGGCTTCAGCTTCATCCTCAGACAAAGGCTGTCCAGATCATCATTATTTGCAATATAATTCTTCTTGATATGATGAGCAATCTCTGAGCAGAGATATTAAAATGAAAACTTCTTCCATGATAAGAAAATGACCATAGAAGGCAGTCAGTGAGTAGGCCAATTAAAAAAATGTTAGTGAAATCATATCTTGCATTGTATGAGGCTCCCAAAAATTCCTATGTTTATAATCCTGACATTCAAAAGTATGTGATATCAGACAGGCTCACTTTTTTTTCCAAAGAGATGTTTCAATATATATGCTTTTAAAATATATATGACACCATTCCATTGTGATTGCTATCAAGTATTACATATAGAAACCTTGTAGAAAAACAGAGTTTAATAAACATTAAGCCCTCTCCCTGGAGGTGTTTGTTCATTTTGGGGTGAAGGGGGGGTACATCCTTGTAGAGACAGGTCAGGGAGGAGGTATGGGATATCAGAGGGTAGATTGGAAGGAGTATAAAATCTGTAGTGTAAAAAGAAGACTAATTAAAATAAAAATGAATATGCTTTTAAATATTTGTCAGTTTTGATCAAACATAAAACACAGACCAAATTTTTCAAATTATATGAAGGTGATGTTTTCAGGACTATCTGCATTGGTAAGTACTAAAATCCAGCCAGTTCTGAATTTAAATTAGACATGTATCCATGGTACTAGCTTTTGGAATGGGGCCTGCACACTTAGGTTGCCTAGTTTTCTGTCAACTTGACACAAACTAGTATCCTCAGAGACGAGGAAGTCTCAATTTAAGAAAATGACTCCATAAGAACCCTCTGCAGGCAAACCTGTAGGGCATTTTCTTAATTGTGTGTGAGAGTGGACCACCTCTGAGATGGTGGTCCTGGGTTCTGTAAGAAAGCAGGCTGAGCAGTCCAAAGAAATGACACCAGTGAGCAGCACCCCTTCATGGTCTGTGCATCAGCTCCTGCCTCCAGGTCCCTGCCCTGTTTGAGTTTCTAGCTTGATTTCCTTTGATGATAAACAGGGATGCTTAAGTGTAAGCCAAATAAACCCTTTCCTCCCCAAGTTGCTTTTATCATAGTGTTTTACCACAAGAACAGAAACCCAAAATAAGATACTATCCAAAGAGGAACAGAAAGTAGCTAAGCTTACATAAGAACTTAGCCATTCTGCCTCAAGGAGGGTCATTTTGTGAGTGAGTTATTAAACATCAAAGACTTCATAAACAATTAGTTAGATATACGAATACAATCATTACTCCTCCTCATATCTTTCACCTTTACTTACATTGTTTCTTTACATATACACTACTATAATACTTAATTTTTGTGTGTCTACCTCCTATGTGCAAGTAACCATAAGGCCAGAAGAGGGTACTAAATCTTAAGCACTGTGGTTATACGTGGTTGTGAGCTGCCTGAAGTGCGTCCTGGAAATAGAAGTCTAGTTCTAGAGAAGAAGAACCAGTAACAGTAACTGCTGTGCAATCTAGCCAGAACTCCCTTTTTAATTTTTGAGAACCAAAAATACTACCTTGTGATTCTCAGGTGGAAACAAGTTTGGTCTCCAGAAAGACTGGCAACACCTGAAGACATCCTTGATATGGGAAAAGCAGAGGCTAGAATTACTGTTAAATATCTGCAGTGCTCAGAATGGCTTCACACAACCAAGTACTATGTGCCACCCCCAAAAAACAGTAATACAAAGACTGGCCTGTCCTGATACAGGCAGATAAGAAAGGAGAAACAACACTTACAGAATTTTTATACTGTTAAATTCTGTTTCTACACCTTAAGTCATGATCCAATTAGCTTTCTACTAAATTCTAATAGCTGAATTACAAATATTCACAAACGCTTTCAGCTAATCCATGCCTTGTTAAAATTGATAAATTGATAACAGGGCATGTGAAGTAAGTGTAACATCCTATGTCAAGAAGATATTGATATGTTTTATATGTTAAAGATAAGCAAATCAAGACAGATGCTTTAAAAAGCAGATTATATTATACAAATATACATATACAGTTTAGAGCAAATTGGCTAATGATCATGTCACTGCTGTCAACACCTCCATGCTCAGGTAACCTCAGCCCAAACTTCACATTTGGAACACATGTTGGCACCAAAAGTGTGTGTGTGTATGTGTGTGTGTGTGTGTGTGTGTGTGTGTGTGTGTGTGTGTGTGTGTAATAGTTAATATTACTTAGCAAATAGTTTCCCATACTCCTCCACAATAATTCTGGATATACATTAAAAATAAACCACCTAAAGAGCCTCTGCCATATGAAAATGATGTGTTGCTAAGTGGTCATCTTATTTAAAATGTTAAATATTTAAGATGTTTGCTATGGGTATGTATGTGTTAAGTACACAATGGATATGCATTAAAAATAAACTTTGACCACCTAAAGGGCCTCTGCCATAAGAAAATGATGTGTTGCTAAGTGATAATGTTATTTAAAACGTTAAATATTTAAGATGTTTGTTATGGGCACATACGTGTTAAGTACACCAGTGGCCTCAACAGTAACAGGTACCACACAGCCTTCACTGAGTTTTTTTAGTAGGTGCCAAACATGGACAGATCATTTTATGTCTTATTACTAACTGTATATGTTCAAGTGACCTTGCATATCAATTTGAATGTCTGAGGCTTCTCGGAGTAGACAATTCCTAAGTGAGGAAACATTAACATGTGCTCTCGATTCAAGGCTGCAAAGCCTCAAATAAAATTCAAAATGACCCCAGAACTCCAAGTACTTCATCAGTGCCAGAGACCTTGTCACCTCATACCAGATGCAGGAAGTTGACTGCATTCATTCCCATCATTCCAGGAGGTCACAGGTGGAGAGAGGACAGGGAAGGAAGTAAAAGCATAGCAGAGAAAGGCTGTAGTAAGTGGAAGTAGGTGGCTTATCAAGTCCTCCTTGTCTCAACTAGGAAAGTACGCTCCAAGTCAAGTCTATTCCAAGGAATGCTTTGTGTTACTTGGGTCATGCACATATATAATGCCATCAAGGACAGATAAGAACCGTTTAGGTAGTATACCCCCTCCGTATTCCATAGTCTGTTCTCATAAACTACACAAATAATTAAAAGAAGCAACTTTTCACCTTATAATTTTATTTTGTGGGTGGGGGGAAGATGAGAATTAAAATGTGGTATTATTTTATGACATTTGCTCCGTCAGCCTGTTTCTCGGAGTTGAGCTTAACTGCATCAAGTGAATCTCCTGCCAAAGTGACTCCTGGGGGAAAACACAAATCCTTGGTTAGGCTGGCTGCACAGCTTCCTCAACAAGCACAGAGACCTCGTCATCTAGCCTCGCCCTGCTTGCACAGTTCAGAACTGAACCTCCATCTCCATCCCTGCAGCATTTCCCTGGTGACTTGAGCAAGCCTTGTTAACAGTTCCTTCTAACAGGCTCAGCAGGTTCAACATTTGATTATCTTTCCCCCAGGTTCACCATCAAGTCTTTCCTCTTCGTTATGCATTGACAGGAACACTGTGTAGGGATATATGTGGGGGGTAGTTTCACAGACTGAACGTGAAGAAAATGTAGAGTTGACAATCTGGATAAATCTCACATTCAAGGAATTTAATTGTATTATTGAAATGCAGGGCTGTGCCCCTGAGACATTGATCCGGAATCGTCAGTTTCAAATCCTGGGTGCACTACCAGCATGGTGATGTGTTCCTGGAATTTGCAATTGAGATAATGAGGAATCAAAGCTTGTGACAGGATCGCTAACTGACAAAAAACAGGGGAACCAAAGCAAATCAATACGAGCTGGTCCTCCTGGCAACATGTGAGCTTGGCAAGCTACTCGGCTTCCAATTTAAGAACAGGATCAGGACTTGGGAGAGGGGCACAGTTGGGTGTACACACTGGGGCTACGCTTTTGCTTTCCAAAGCACAGAGAATGTTTGCTCATAAGCTTTTATTGCCAACGGCAAGGCGCTCTGGCTCCAGCAGCCAAATAAAACAAAGGGGGATTGGAACAAAACACTGAATGCAAAATGTGAAGAGGAGGAAAAGACTTTTAACAAATGATTGCTTTTTGCTTTGCAAGGACTTAGATGTGAGCCTCTCCTCTGACTGCCGGGGGAATTTTTATCCATTATTATTTTTTTAAAGGTGAATATCTCCTTTGTTTATAGACAAAATTTCCTCTTTAAGTTGGAGTTTTCTGAAGTGTTATTTGCCTCAGAGTTGAGAAATGCCAATTTTCATTTTAGAATGATGAGATCCAGTTCAGAGTGTTTCTTAGGCACAACTGAAATATGTCTTTGTCTTATATGCTGTCCTGTAACTCACTAACCCATGTTACCTCTGAGATTATGCATTACTCTGTAATAAAAAAAAAAGGCAGGAAATTTGTCCAAGTACTAAAAACAATTTGCTTATTTTCTCTGGTACAATAGCTATTAAGTCACTTAACATGCTTTTTCTCAACAAAACTATTGTAGGTTACATCTTTAACTCTTGCAGTCTCTCATTTAAGCTCTCTGACCATCTATACTTACAAAAAGAACACTCCTACACTTTTAGAAAATATTGGCATGAGTAACAAGTGCTATGATGGTGTGTCCATCCTGGAAATCTAAAGGACACACCAGTTCAAATTAGAGAAATTTTCTTTAACCGGATTTAATGGAACCTGTGATCCTCCTTAAATACTAAAGCTACATGACAAGTTTAAAAAAAACTGTGAGTATCACTGCTTTAGATTTCTGTGAAGTTATATAAGAAAGGCTGCTTCAATGACTTCGGGGAGAAAAAATCATTTTTGTTTAGCTACTAGAACCAAGTCCTTAAATACCTTTACTCTTAGTAGAGGGTTCAAGGACATATTTGAAAACATCAAGATATGTCATCATTGCCTGAAAAACTATTGGGCTCTGTAGCTCTACAGAAAACCAGTCCCTAAATCACTATAGGAAAATAACATTTCCGTAGAGTGAAAATGAAATTAATAAGAGCTCACCCTAAACTGACTGCACACATTAGTGACCATATCTGTATCTAACCTATATCTATAACCCATGTAGCTAATTATCTATACCTACATTTAGTTAATTACCTATCTCTATCATCATATCTTTATATCTATTTCTGTTTTTATCTTTGTCTCTATCACTATATCTAATCTATATCTAGCTAATCATCTATCTATGTCTTTATTATCTAATCTATGTTTATATCTATATATCTCCATCTCCATCTCTCTATATATGTATATAATCTATATATAACTAATTATCTGTATCTACATCTTCTTATCATCTGTATCTAGATCTATATCTATACCTATGTCTATATTTATATATTTGGGATATATATTTTTTTCACCCATAAAAGTGCTGCATATTCTGACATTTGTTGTCTGGTCCTATGTTGGCACTGAACTTATCTCTAGGATTCTATTCATTATTATGTAGTATCTGAGAAAATACAATACTGGTGGAAATATTTCTTTTTTTTCAATATATATTATGTATAGTTTCTTTTTTCTTTTTTTCTTGGCTATTTTATTCATTTACATTTCAAATCTTATCTGCCTATCCCAGCTTACCCTCAAAAAGTTCCCTATCCCATCTCCCCACACCCCTGCCTCTATGAAGGTGCTCCACCACACACCCATCCACTCCCACTTCACCGCCCTGGCATTCCCTAAAGTGGGGCATTGAGCCTTCACAGAACCAAGGACCTTTCCTCCCGTTGATGCCAGACAAAGACATCTTATACTACATATGCAACTAGAGCCATAGGTTCCTCCTTGTGTACTCTTTGGGTGGTGGTTTTGTTTCTGGGAGCTCTGGGGGGGGGGGTCTGGTTGGTTGATATTGTTGTTCTTCCTCTGGGGTCACAAATCCCTTAAGCTCCTTCGTCCTTTCTCTAACTCCTCCATTGGAGACTCTGTGCTCAGTCCAAAGGTTGACTGCAAGCATTGTCTCTGTATTTGTCAGACTCTGGCAGGGCCTCGCAGGAGCCAACTATATCAGGCTCCTGTCAACAAGCACTTCTTGGCATCACCAATAGTCTCTGTGCGTGGTGTCTGTATGTGAGACGGATCCCCAGGTGGGGCAGTCTCTGGATGGCCTTTCCTTCAGTCTCTGCTCCACACTTTGTCTCCTTTATTATCACAATTTCAGAGATTTTGATCCATGCGTCTTGATGCTGCAATTTCTGGGTCTGTGTTCGGTGAAGCAGAACACTATTGCATAGTGTGTGACAGAGCATGGCCGTTCACCTAGGAGCAAACAGGAGGCAGAGAGGGGGATAAAGGGACAGCACCAAATATATGCTACTCAGCCATGTCCCACTCAACTACTCTCTCCCACTGACCCAACTTCTAGTAGTCCATTCTGCTATGTATTTTTCAAGGGACTAATCCATTTCTCAAGTTATTGTCCACCAATCTAATCATCTCTCAGAAGCACCACCGTCTGAGGACCTTAAATACAGAAATATTGGAGTGGGAGTCGTTACTTCATGTCTAATCAATTATACTAACACGTGTAATGTATAGAGATGGAAACAGAAAACCCAGTCAGTCCTGCACCCACAGAGAGCACAAATCTGTCACAATGGCAGGGAGTTTTGAGATAACAGATTTGAAAGCCAAATAGAAAACATTCTAGTGGGAGGTAATAAATACTAGACTGTATAGACTAGCAGAGTGTGGTGCATCCTTTTATCTTACTTAAGTAGTTAATTGATGTCACATTTTCTCACAGTGCTTCTGTTTTTAAATTTGATTTGTATCATAGGCAAGAACATTTCTGATGGAAAAGAAATTCTAAAACGTATAGAAACTTTCCTATCTTGTTTTTTAAAGCATACCTGAACGTGAAGACATTTCCCCAATGGAAGGGAATCACTGCTGAGAACAAGACCCGCTTTCCACTGCCATCTTAAATTGATCTCACACCACGTTGAGACTGACTTGTAGTTACTTTTTATATAAAAGGTAGTGAAAACTTTGAAATTGATTTTATTGGGAAGCAATGCAAGTCTCTGAGTAGAACTCACCATTCAATAAAGGTAAAGAGAGGGTTATCTCAGCCATGTCTGACCCCTACTCATTTTCAAAATTTTAACAGACATTTATAGAAAATGTGGTACATATACAAAATGGAATTTTCTTCAGCCATAAAAAGAAATAAAACTATTAAATTCACAGGAAAAAAATGGTAGAATTAGAAAAACATCATTTTAAATGAGGTAACCCAATTCAAGAAAAACAAAACCTGAATGTTCTGTCTTTTATGTGCATCACATCCTCATTTCTAACTCTTAGACGTATAGAAGAAGATGATCAACCAAGGGAAATATATATATATATATATATATATATATATATATATATATATATATAAACTCCATGTAGACATTAACTTACTTGCTATATTAATTCATAAAATAAAAATAAATTTATATTTAAGAAATAATTTTAGGTTCAAATTTTACCACCACCAGACCTACCAGTCTTTAAGAATCGAATCTGACACATGCTCACAGTCACTTCTACTAATTTTGGTAGACAACAGTGTAGGTTGTCAGGTCAACACCTTGTAAGTGGAAATAACAGTGGCCCAAATTCCCTTTAAAAGCTCTCAACATACCTCATCTTCCTTTATATCAAAATAAAATAAACCATTTTTTTTCTAACGCAGAAAAGCTAAAGTGTTCTACTTTTTGATAACATTTAAAAGCAATTATAAACAACTATTTTATTATCCTTTAAGGTTGAAGAATGTGTATTTTAATGCAGTATTTAAAAAAAATAACTGATTCATGGCCTACTTGTCTGATAAACACTCAGGAAGTCCTGGCAGCATTAGAAGGGATGTAGTAGAGTTGTCTCTGCTCTTCTCCTCATCACATTCATTCCACTTGGGAGGCAAAACCTACAAGCAGAAGGAAACCAAAAATACCAATAACCTCTTTTTGTAGTACCTCCACTCCACCTCTGCCTACCTTGTCATCCTAAGGCTAAATCCTTAAAACTTTCAGAAATCTTCACCCTTGACATAGACATCTAAGAGTTTCTACTGATTATTGATAACACTAAAAATTAAAAAAAGAATAAGAAAAGAAAAGATAAAATGCAAAACCTTGATCGGCTCTCTTGTCTTGCTTTGAATTTTTTTTCAGCTCCACACCACTCATGGTTTAATATTCACTCAGCTATGAAGAAATTATCCTATTGCAGAAATTACCCTCACTCCAGAATGACATGATTAGACATTTTCTGCTAATCAGTAAGTGGTCTGTAGCTTGATTCCCATTCGTCAGTGCTGCAGACGGTGCAGATGTCAGGGAACAGCAAGCACCATCCTATTAAACATTATCTATTAGGAAATGAACACTGAAATTGATTAATAATTGAGGGTAGGGTTAAATTTCTTTTCTTTCTGCCATATTATAGAAAAAAAGATTATGACATTTAATAGCAATTTATGAAATATTCAGTGTAATGAAGCAACTTAAATAAACTTTGCAGCTCACACTCAAATTGTCAATAGAAAAAAGTACCAATTTGAATATAAGATTGAAATCTACATTGAAGATCCTTAGGAAACTCATTGTATGGACTAGCACAGTCTATTAGGTAATAATACTTTTCAGTAATTCTAAGCACTATGTTTAATAATAACTGTAACATTTTCTGCTTCATTTTCTTTGATTAGTATGGTTTACAAGTACAATCCCAAATAGTATTTCTTGGAGTTTCTAAAGAGGCATAGATACCATTCAGACAAGAGTGAGGACTTGGGTGCTTCAGAATATTTTCTTTTCCTGTATCGTCTTCCCTGAAATTTGTCTGGTATCTTTCTGCATGCCAATTAGCTCACTAATTTATTTGCCAAATAAGAATACAATCTCTGATATTTCTGACATAGGACATACTATAGTTAACCATCACGGTTAACTCAACTTTATCTATATTCTGCTGAATTCTCAGTCACTGATTTTATCAAAGGCCTGTTTTCTAACATCTAGTAGTAAGGGATGATGAGCCACGAGAGACATGCCAATTACAGGATTTCTCAAGAGCATCCCCGAGTACCACCAAAGGCATCACCCATTCACAGAATATTAGTCATGTGAGATAAAATGTTTAAAGGGTAAAATAGTGCACGCCCAAGAAGTCAATATCAGAATACCACATGTCCATTATTTATGTGTTAGTCTCTTCTCAATGAACTATAATAATAAAGTTTGCAAAAGAGATTTTTTGTCCATACACAGAATCTCGAGATAAATGATAAGTGTTTTGTGAAAATATACATAAAAAACTGTAAATCACTCCAAGGTCTAATGATTTTTTTTCTTGTCATGGTGTCACAATTATATTCTATGTTTTCCAAAGTATCTTGCTCAGTTAATCTTATTGTTTGTGTTTACAGTTGAATAGGGATGGTTATATGATGGTATCAGATTATTGTTCTTGTTTGAACTTTTAATCTGAAATAAACTACAATCCAGAAATAGAAGGCCCACTTGTGATCCAGGTCTTCAGGCTGTAAGACACAGGGTCTTGATATAGATATTGACATGTAATGATACAAGCTTTTGATCTGGATCTTGAGGGATAGTGGCCATGAAACTTAGGTCTAGGCATAGTGGTACATGCCTTTAGTCCCATGAGACAGAGGCAAGCAGATGTTTGTGTTCAAGTCCAGCCTGATACAGAGCAAATTCCAGATAAAGAAAAGCTTAGGTCTAAATGTGTTGGTACACACCTTTAATCCTAGCAAGGACGAGACAGAGTAATGCAGATCTCTGAACTCAAGGTCAGTTTACAGAGCATGGTTCAGCCAAGCTTAGACAGTGAATGATGTAGTAGAATATGGGTACCATGTTCTATCCCAGCAAGCATCAGAACTCAGCAGTTTCAGCCATATGGCTCTGGCTTTAAAGTCAAGAATAGAAAGGGTTACTGGGACAATTGTTGCTAGTTAGCTGGAGCTAAGAAATTAGTTGTGATTAAAAAGAGACTAGCATCGCTGTAGTGAAATATTCTGGGAAGTATTTTCTGAGGGCACAAAGAAGCTGTGTTCCAGAGAGAGCCAAGGTTGTACCTTGTGCTGCAACTAAACTTGGTAATGTGTAAGAATCACCCAGGTAGTACTGGTTTTTGAAGGCATGAAGGGATCATGGAAAGCAGTTGAGATTTGGCATTTTGAGAGGCCAGGAAAGCCCATTAGTAAAGATACCGCGTCAATTGCAGTTCAATGCCCAGGACTGAAGGTCTCGTGCAAAGAATTTGAGTCTTGGTATCATGACGAGAGCTTATGTGAGGTTACTACTGAAGCCTTGTCGCAGTAGACAACTGCAGGATATTGGAGATACCCATACCATTGGATGACCACTAAGAATATTATCAAAAAAGCAGTAGAGTCAGAGCCTAGAGTGCTACAGAGGCAGAAATTGGAAAAGTGACCTAAGCCCTCTGGAGAAGCCCAGAAGATTGTGTGTGGATTCTAGACATTGGAACAAGAAGCTATGGAGTTGAAGTTGCATTGGAGACAAATTCAAGTTAGAGAAGCCAGAGCCAAGGGACACCTGCCAAGGCAAGCTGCTAACTAACAGGGAGTGGAACCAGCCCAAGAGAAAGACTGTGTTGCAGTCATCAAAGCAAAAATAACTTGGATATCAGACATGGAGATGTGGAGTTTGAAGTTTGTCAGATTGATTTTTTATCTTGCTTTGGTCCAGTATTCCCTTTCCATAATGTTTTAAAACAATAATGTATATCCTATGCCGTGATGTGCTGAAGGTATATGATCTGCTTTTTCATTTCCATTTTAGAGGGAATTGCAGTTAAGTGATTAGATATGAATCTAAGAAGAATCTTTGAACTTTTAACCTTTTTGAAACTGCTGTAGTCTATGGGGACTTTTGAGGTTTGACTAAATGTATTTTTCATTATGCTATGGCTAGGTATGGCCCCCATAGATTCATGTGTTTGAACAAGCCTCTGAGAGTCAGAGAGGGAAATATAGTGGTTTGAATAGGTTTGACCCCCATAGACTCATGTGTTTCAATGCTTGTCTCACATGGAGTATCATTATTAAGAGATGTGACATTGTTGGAATAAGTGTGGCCTAATTGGAGGAAGTGTGTAACTGTGGGAGTAGTCTTTGAAATCCTATGCTCAATCTCTACACAGTGCTGAAGAGACCTCCTTCTGGGTGCCTGCAGAGGACAGTCTCCTCCTGCTTACATTCAGATCAAAATGTAGAAGTCTCGACTCCTTTACCAGCACCATGTCTGCCTGGATGCTGCCATGTTTTCTGCCATAAAGATAATGGACTGAACTCTGAAACTGTAAGCCAGCCAACTAAATGTTGTCCTTTCTAAGAGTTGCCTTGATCATGGTGTCTCTTCGCAGCAACAAAACCCTAATTAAGACAGTGAGTATCAATAGTCATACCCAGATATGAAAATCTAATAGCAAACTGCAAGGGAAGCTGTGCCTATTGCTACAATAGTGACACGTAGTTATGGGGTGAGCAACCACTCCTTGTTTGAATGATTTCCCAAGAAATTCATGCCCACTACTACAAAGCTGATCTATACACTGTGACTTTTACAGTGGGGTTAGCCTATTAGATTCTCAACTACTCAGCTATGTAAAGAACAGTAAATATGTAAAAGAACAGTCTAGGCTTTTGTAATTTTGCATTGTAATTAATGACCTGAAAAAAAAAAAGAACAAAATGTAAGGGGCTTGGTTCTATAGCCATGCCTAAGAACTATGCAGAAGATGTCCTCATTACTTTGCTTAAGAATCCTCTCAGTAATCTAAATTGGTGGGATCCACTTGCCATCATTTTCCCAGATTCCTACCAGCATCACCTAGGTGACAGCAGTGTAGTTCTCAGCCACACCTTTCTCCACTCGTATCCAGTACTTTACTGCTCTGAATTCTCAGCAACACAGCTCCTAACATGTAGCACAACTCAAACTGATACTGAAGCAGAGATCATGAAGCAACTTTTATTTGTCATGACAAACTTGACTATTGTGTAATATTTGCTGTATAGGAATTTCATATCCTTTTATTGAATATGTTCTTTATTTACATTTTAAATGTTAAACACTTTTTTTTCATGTCCATAAACCCCTTATCCCATTCCCCCTCACCGTGCCTCTATGAGGGTGCTTCGCCACCCACCCAATTCTGCCATCCAGTCCTAGCACCCTACACTGAGGCAACAGGCTTCCACAGGACCAAGGGCCTCTCCTCACAATGATGCCTGACAAAGCTATCCTCTGCTACATATGCAGCTGGAGCCATAGGGTCCTCCATGTATACTCTTTGGTTGGTAGTTTAGTTCCTGGGAGCTCTGTGGGGTGTGGTTGGTTGATATTGTTCTTCTTCTTATGAGATTGCTAACCCCTTCAACTTCTTTACTCATTTCTCTAACTCTTCCACTGGGGATCCCACACTCAGACCAGACCATTGGTTGTCTGCTAGCATCTGCCTCTGTATTTGTCAGGCATTGTCAGAGTCTCTCAGGAGACAGCTATATCAGACTCCTGTCAGCACTCACATCTTGGCTTCTGCAATACTGTCTGGATTTTGTATCTGTATGTGGGATGGATCCCAGGTAGGGCAGTCTCTAGATGGAGTCTCTGCTCCACACTCTGTCTTTATATTTCCTCACATGAGTACTTTGTTCCACCTTTTAAGAAGGACTGAAGCATCCCCGTTTTGGTTTTCCATCTTCTTGAGCTTCATATGGTCTGTGAATTGTATCTTGGGTATTCTGAGCTTTTTGGATAATATACTCTTCTCATAGAGTGCACACCATGTGTGTTCTCTTGTGACTGGTTTCTCTCACTCAGGATGATATTTTCTAGTTCCATCCACTTGCCTAAGAATTTTGCGAAGTCATTGTTTTTAATAGCTGAGTAGTATTCCATTGTGTAAATGTACCAACATTTTCTGTATCTATCCTCTGTTGAAGGACATCTGGGTTCTTTCCAACTTCTGGCTATTATAAATAAGGCTGCTATAAACATAGTGGAGCATGTGTCCTTGTTATATGTTGGAGCATCTTTTGAGTATTTGCCCAGGACTGGTATAGCTGGTTTCTCAAGTAGTACTGTGTCCAGTTTTCTGAGGAACCATCAGTCTGATTTCCAGAGTGGTTGTACCAGCTTGCAATCCCACCAACAGTGGAGGAGTATTCCTCTTTCTCCACATCCTTGCCAGCATCTATTGTCACCTGAGTTTTTGATCTTAGCCATTCTGACTGGTATGAGGTGGACTCTCAGTGGGGGTGTTGATTGTGTTTCTTTGATGACTAAGGATGTTGAACACTTCTTTAGATACTCCTTGGCCATTAGATATTCCTCAGTTGAGAATTTGTTTAGTTCCGTCCAACATTGTTAATATGTTATTTGGTTCTCTGGAGTCTAACTTCTTGAGTTCTTTGTATATATTGAATATTAGGCCTCTATTGGGTGTAGGGTTGGTAAAGATCTTTTCCAAACCTGTTGGTTGCCATTTTGTCTTATTGACAGTGCCCTTTGCCTTACAGAAGCTTTGCAATTTTGAGGTCCCATTTGTAGGTTCTTATTTTTAGGACATAACTCATTGTTGTTCTGTTCAGGAAACTTTCCCCTGTGCCCACGTGTTTGAGGTTCTTCCCCACTTTCTCTTCTATTAGTTTCAATGTATCTGGTTTTATGTGCAGGTTCTTAATCCACTTGGAGTAAAACTTTGTACAAGGAGATAATAATGAATCAGTTTGCATACTTGTACATGCTGACCTCCAGTTGAAACAGTACGGTTTGTTGAAAATGCTGTCTTTTTCCCACTGGATTGTTTTAGCTCCTTTGTCAAAGATCAAGTGACCATAGGTGTGTGGCTTCATTTCTGGGTCTTCAATTCTATTCTGTTGATCTGCTTGCCTGTCTCTGTACTAATAGCATATAGTTTTGATCATTATTGCTCTGTAATGAGGTCAGGGATGGTGATTTTCCCCAGAAGTCCTTTTATTATTGAGAATAGTTTCAGCTATCCTGGGTTTTTTTTTTTTTTTTTGTTATTCCAAATGTATTTGCAAATTGTTCTTTCTATCTCTATGAAGAATTGATTTGGAATTTTGATGGGAATTGCATTGAATCTGTAGATTGCTTTCAGCAAAATTTCTATTTTTACTATATTAATCCTGCCAATCCATGAGCATGGGAGACCTTTCCATCTTCTGAGGTCTTTGATTTCTTTCTTCAGAGCTTGAAGTTCTTGTCATACAGATCTTTCACTTGCTTTGTTAAGTTCACACCAAGATATTTTATATTATTTGTGACTATTGTGAAGGGTCATTTCCCTAATTTTTTCTCAGCCTGTTAATCTTTTGAGTAGAGGAAGGCTTCCAATTTGTTTGAGTTCATTTTATATCCAGCCACTTTGCTGAAGTTGTTTATTAGGTTTAACAGTTTTCTGGTGGAAGTTTTAGGGTTACTTATGTATACCATCATATCATCTGCAAATAGTGATATTTTGACTTCTTCCTTTCCAATTTGTATCCATTTGACTTCCTTTTGTTGTCCAATTGCTCTGGCTAGGACTTCAAGTACTATATTGAATAGGTAGGGAGAGAGTGGGCAGCCTTGTATAGTCCCTGCTTTTAATGGGATTGCTTCCAGTTTCTCTCCATTTAGTTTGATGTTGGATACTAGCTTGCTGTATATTGCTTTTGCTATGTTTAGGTATGGACCTTGAATTCCTTATCTTCCCAAGACTTTTACTAAGATAGGGTGTTGAATTTTGTCAAAAGTTTTCTCAGCATCTCATGAGATGATCATGTGGGTTATTTTTTTTCTTTGAATTTGTTTATACAGTGTATTATGTTGTTGGATTTCCATATATTGAACCATTCCTACCTCCCTGGGATGAAGCCTCCTTGAGCATGATGGATAATCTTTTGATGTGTTCTTGGATTCTGTTTGCAAGAAGCTCAATGAGTATTTTTTTGCATTGATACTCATAAGGGAAATTGGTTTGATGTTCTCTCTATTTGTTGGGTCTTTGTGTGGTTTAGGTATAAGCATAGTTGTGGCTTCTTAGAATGAATTGGGTAGTGCTTTGAACTGATTTTCTTCTATATTTTATGACAAATTTTCTTTTCTGAATTCTGCACATTTACTTATGTATTGGGCACTATGATGACAGAAAACACACTATATATGATTACTAAAAGACTTGATATTTTAATACAAGGACTGCTTTTTAAATAAATTATTATATTGATTTTCATACCAACTGTTGATCCCCTTCCTGCTCCCCTTCCATGAGTTCTTAACACCATCACTCTCCCCTTTGATTCTGAGAGGGTGCTCTCCCACCTACCATCTCCCACCTAATTCAGCTAGCATCACCCTTTCTGGGGATTTATGCATGCTTAAATGCATCCTTGCCCACTGAGACCAGAGAAGTCAGTCCTCTGCTACATGTGTAGAAGGGGCCACAGACCAGCACATGTATGTTGCTTGGTTGGTGGCTTGGTCTCTGGGAGCTCTAAGGTTTCCTGATTAGTTGATACTATTGTTCTTCCTATAAAGTTCCATTGCCCCCTTCAGCTTCTTCACTCCTTTCCCTAACTCTTCCATAGGAGTCCTGGACACCAGTCGTCAATATCTCCAGTTCTTTTTCTCTCTCTATTTCTGGTTCTCTCTCTCTTTCTCTCTCTCTCTCTCTCTCTCTCTCTCTCTCTCTCTCTCTCTCTCTTTCTCTTCCCTGTGTTTGTGGAAGGGGATGCTTTATAAGATAGGACCAAGTTGAAGGAAATTAGAATATTTGAGGTGTGTTCTCTAAGGATTTATTAAATTAGGACACTAGCTACATTCATTGTCTCTCTTTGCTTCTGCTAACAATGAAGAAAGTATGTTTTCTCTACTTGCACATCCCACCATAATGGTCTGCCTTACTTTACTGGAGACCCAAAGACAATATAGACAACTGACCAAACTGACCAGAAACAGAAATCTTTGAATCCATGCGAGATGATTTCATCAGATACTTTATCACAGTAATAGAAATGTAACTGTCACAGTGAGTCAATATGCTCAGTGCCAAAGTTACTAGTAAAAAATTCATTACAGAAACATCCACTCTGCTATAGGCTTACTTCTCTAAAGACAATGTCTATGCACTGAATAACTTTAATATTAAAGAATGTTTAGATGGCATTTTGAGTCAAGATTTCCTTTTCATAGAAATTCTTGTATTTTGTATGCCAAAACTCTTATAAATTAACTGTTTATTATGTCCTAACAGGTAGGATGGAAAGATCATTTACCCAAAAGTCAACAGATATTTTTTAACTTTTATATCATTTTAAGGGGCCTTTATATTTATTGATTAAGCCTTTTCAGACTAATAATAACTAAGGTAAACAACTCGATGCTTGTGGTTGATATTCTTCTGTATTTCTAAAGTAAGGGTTGAATATAATACTCAAGCCCCTCAAAACCTGTAATTCCATAAAACTAAATAAATTATATGAATGTTACATGAATATGTATGAAATGCTTATTTTTTATTACTAGCAGCACTTTAAGCCTAGTATTAAATGTCTCCAATGTAGGGGCGATGAAGAAAACCTGACGTTACACTTTGCCATTTAGATTAGTATTTGTTTCTGTAGAATAGCAATACTTACTTCTTAAGCCTACCTTGTAGATCACCTATATATAGTTCTGTTCTGACCAGTAAAATCTTCAGAAATAATAGTGATATTTCTGTGACAAGTGAATACATTGGGGAAATTAATATCACTGCTATAGAATCTACATGAACTTCACATAAGTATATACGTACGTACAAACAAAATACTTGTTGGTGACTATTACATTTTTATGGGCAAATTAGATTCAAAATCATGAGTATGGAGGAAAAAGAGAATGATGGAGATTTTTCTCATTTTTATATTTTAAGCCATTTTAAATAATAATTTCTCAGTCTATTCTTAATTTTCTTTTATAACCTCTTGACTTCAACTTAACATTGTCCTGTTGAGATTTATTCATGTCCTAAAGGATCCTGGGGCTTAATTAATAGAAGAGCTAGCCAAAAGGATAAAGGCAGAGATATCAGAAGTAATTACAATTTAATGAAGTAAGGATGAGCAAATTACCACCAAGCCCAGTAGCCTAGGAGTGACATGAAATGAAACTTTTGTCATCAAACTGATAACCCCTCTATTTTGCCTGCCTTTCATATAAAAAAAAAGGCCACCTTATTATTAAATGCCCCATTTCAAACTCTCCTCACCTTTGAAACTATTAAAATTATATTTATCATTACAAATAATAGCAATAAATATCAGCATCATACCTCCCTTCCTTAGAAGAAGCTCACACATTGTACAGTGTCTGCCAGAGTCTGAACTATGGAACTGAAGCTCAACTCCAGTGACAACATTAATGCTAAGAGTTAACTAAATATTTGTTTGAATGGACATTTGCTTTTACTTTATAAATGTTATAATGTTTCCTGAGGTTTAATCGTATGATGAAACCCCCATGGAAACCATTGCCTCATGTGTCTCATAAACACAGTTTCTAAGGTGATATTTAGCTAGCCAAAACTCTGCAGCCACTACAGAAACACAGCTTCAGACAATATCTGGAATAGAAGAATGTTTTCAGTCCCATGCTGTTTGTTTTGACAAACACAATCTCTTTTTACACTGCAGGAAAATCTCTTTTTACACTGCAGGAGGGAAAGTAAAGGGAGCACCCTTCACACACACACACACACACACACACACACACACACATCTCACACCCCTACATACACACACGCACACACACACATGCACACACACTCACACATGTACACATACATACACACAGCAGCATCACATCACACATCATTGTTTTATGTAAGTGCTCCCCTGCCATTTAAAACTGAAATGGGAAAATTAATTCCCATTCCTCTTTGGAGAAGCAACAGCTTGGTGGAATTAAGAGAGAAGGCAATCACCATCCTATTCATACTTCTCCTGGGGGTAAAATGTACCTGAGTCCATCTTCAATCCCACTCCCACCAGGAGACCATGCTGTATTATGTACTACCAAAATAAAGGGGCACTGATGTGCAAAGCATAGTTGATAAGAGAGACACTTGCCAAGGCAGCCTGTACCATTCATTCTTACAAAGTCAGATTCGAGGAGTTCTGACTCCCTCCCTTCAACAAATATCAGGCAAACTTAAACTTGCACTGCCTAATGTCTAGCAGATAACTGCCTCTGTCTATCAATTTTCTTTCAGAGAGAAAGTAAGCCAATGATTAACAATTAAGCCAAAAATTTTCAACTTCCTAACAAGTGTTTTTCGGAGGTAATTTTAGTCAGTATCTCTAAATATATGAAACTAGTAGCTGAGATTTCAATATTTTCTTTAGAAGGTAGCTAGCTTTAGAAATATATTAAAAGTTTTCTTATCTAATCATATTCTTAGAGAATAATATTTATTAGAGAAACAACGCTAGTTTGGGGAGGCTTGATCACTAACAGCAGGGAGGGAAATTAGATTTAATTGAATCAGAAAGGTACTCGATAAATACAAAAATGAAACACAAAAGTAAAATTAAAATCCATTTGTCTAAGAAGCAATGCGCTATGACTAAAAAAAGAAAAAAGATGTGATGTTGAGATAAAAGAATATTAGAGTACTTTATTAATAACCTCATTAAAAGAGATAATTTAAAATTGGATATTGAAATCACCTAATGACTTGACATATAAGCAAAGTGATGGGCACATGTAGAACACCTAGAAAAGGCACAGCCAAAAGCAGATAGAATGAATCCTAAGTTAAATTGCTTTATCAATGGAAAATTCATGTAAAACTGCATATTCAGATGTGTTTTCAAAATTTAGCTAAATTATCCTTGTTGCACAGGTATGAGGCCAGATGGAAGATTACAGCTGCTGTGTCAGTATCTATAGAACATGGATGTCTTCTTCGCCCAAATTGAGCTATTCCACATGCCATTAACACTGGGCCCACAGGGCACATTTATAGATTACACTAAAAATGTTGAAATTATTTTTATAATGAAGGCATTTTATGGGTTCTGGGAAAGAGGAATTAAATGTGTATTCCAAAATATTTATTCTCTGATGTCTCTGAGTACAATTTCTTATATGCGTGTATAGAAAAATTATAAAACAATAATAGCATTTATTATTTCTTCAATTTCATTATTTTTTAAATTAAAATATACTTATATTACTCTCCCTCGTACCTGTATTCCCTTGAAACCCTCTCTTGTTGCATTTATTCAACCTCTCCACATCCTGTAGTCACCCTCTCTCAAGTTGATGGTCTCTTCGGGCTTACTATTGTTACACACACACACACACACACACACACACACACACACTCTACACATATGTGTGCTGTATTGTATATGTAAATATATATAAAATAATTATATGTAACATAAATATATTATATGAGTGTAATATAAATATATAAATTATATGGTGGTTTAAATGAAACTGACCCCATAGTTTGTAGATCTAAATGGTTGGTCCTCAGTTGGTGGAACTTCTTTGGAAGTATTAGAAGGCCTGGTGTTGTTGAAGAGATATGTCAGTGGGTGGGATTTGAGGTTTAAAAGGTTCAAGCTATTCCCAGTTAGCTCTCTCTCTCTCTCTCTCTCTCTCTCTCTCTTTCTCTCTCTCTCTCTCTCTCCTCTCTCCTCTCCATCTATCTATCTATCTATCTATCTATCTATCTATCTATCTATCTATCTATCTATCTGTCTGTCTCTGCCTTGGGCCTGTGAATCAGATGTAAGCTCTCAGCTATTGCTCCTGCTCTGTGCCTATCTGCCTGTTGCTATGCTCCCCTCCATGACTGCCATGGATTCTGACCCTCTAAACCCACAAGCACTCAAACTGAAATATTTTTTAGAAGTTACCTTGGTCATGGTATTTTGTCAGAAATTATAGAAAAGTACCTATGACATAATATATAAATATATAAATACAACCTACTGAGTCAGTTTAAGGTGGGTTCTGTGTGTATGTTACCAGGGCTGGCCATTTGGCATTGGATAACAGTTGCAGTGCTCTTCTTTAGATAAAGATAACTGCCCCTGTCTTTCATGTCCCTCAGCTTTCAGTGGTGAATAGTCACAGCCTGCTAGTGTAGTTATTACTCTTCAAGATAAAGCCCTTTTTGTGGGTAGCATGTGTATCACTTCTGTAAGTCACTGTAATAGAAGTAAACTTCACCCAGTGTAATATATGAAGTAGAGGTCTCAAATCTTAGCTCACATGTTAAATCTCAACCTCACAATAGTTAAAGCTCTCAGATATATGCATTTATTTATCTTGATACTGTGAAAAGATACTCATAGATTATTAATATGAGAAGAAACTTAAATGGAGAGAATTTTGTAGACTCATGTTTTTTAATTAATTTATTTGTATATTATTGTATGGGTGATTTTTGTGTGTGTGTGTGGATATTGTTGTACAACATGCATGTCTGGAACACACAGAGGCCATAAAAGGATTTTGGATCACCTAACCTTGGAGTCATTGACAATTGTAAGCTGCCTTGTAAAGGTGAAAATTGACTCAGCTTCTCTGAAAAAGCAAACAGTTCTCTTAGGCACTGCACCACCTCTCCAGCCCCAAGGCTTCTATAGTTTAAAGTGGACCACCTAGTCACTAATGTTCTTGTAGACACATGCAAAACTCCACTAGAGTGAGGAATAAATAACTCTGTTCTCATATTTCCTTGTACTTAAATTTAACATGCTGGTCATTGATTCTTAAAAATAAAATAACCCATCTGAAGTATTCTGAGCATGTCAAAATTACATAATACTGAAGGGAAATATTTTAAATGTTTATCATATAAAGGCAATTTATTAATGGGTATTCCAACACTTACTGGTGTTGCACATTGAGTTAGTTAGTTATCGTGTTTCTGTGACTAAATACCTGCCAGGAAGCCATTTAAGGGAGGGTTGAATTATTTCTCTTATTGTCTCAGAATGCTACTATCCATCATGATGAGGAAGGCATGGTAAAAAAAGCCTGAGTCAAAGAGCCACACTTCATCCAGTCAGAAATCAGGCAGCTAGGAGTGATGGGACTCAGCTAGCTTTGTCCTTTTGATTTAATCGGGGACTCCAGCTCATGGGATGATCCTATAAAAGTTCAGGATGTGTTTCTGTTAAAACTTTCTGGAAACAGCAGCATGGACACACCCAGAATGTTTTTCCATATGAATCCTGAATTCCATCAGCTTAGTAAATGATTATTAACTATCTCATACATATTCATAAGATCTCAGGCCAATTATCCTCAGGAATGGAAATTAGGATGCAGAGACAAAATGTTATTTTATAACCAGAGGACTTTAAATGAAACGTGATAGTCAGCCAAAGTTAATGGCCTAGTCAACAAAGACCAACAACCAGCTTAAGTTCAAACTACAGGAATACTTGATAGGACCAAGAAGAGGAGAAGGGAAGAACAAAGTTATGTCTCTGTAGGCTTATATTTTTTCAAAACCTACATTAGTAAGGGTTCTCAAATGCTTCGACCTCCCTTCTAGCCCACCGTCTAAAGATAGGGGAAAAGAGATGGTAAATAGAATAAGAGGATGTGAACCTGTTTAGAAGTATGTCTTTGAGACAGTTCCAATCTCCATTTTTCTGGATACCAGAAGTCCAGTTCAAAAGTGGTGTCATCAATCATGAATCAGCAGAAGAAATCAGCAGGCCTCCACCAAACTGCATGAGTCAGTGGGAGCAATCAGGACTGTCCAGAATGCCAGTACTTCTATGCCATGCCTCTCTCAATGAACTAAAGATCAGCGAAGACACACGTTCAATGAATGGCTGCACCGTTAGCTGTGCAAACATCCAGTCACTCTCTGTTGAGTCCAACTTAAACCTTCTCTAAAGATCATGTGTCTTGTCTCAGCAAAGCATCACCTGAGTCTGTATCACATGACACAACCAGAAATTTCTACTTCACATCTCTCAATGAAACAGGATGTCCCAGAACTAAGCTGTACCATTCTCGTCTTGAATAATTAGACTGAACTTTATTCTGTTCCCTGATATTTACTACTATCTATTAAAATGTCATTCTTTCATTTTTGAGATTATAATTTAGTTATAATATTCCTTTTTCTTCTTTTTTTCCTCCAAGTTCACTATATGTCTTTACCCATGTCATTTTTTTGAAGAAGCATTATTTTATGCATATAAAATACTCCTAAGTATAAACTTCAAAATGTTACCTGTATATATGCTTTAATGTCTGACGCAAATTGAGTGCCTACACAGGAGATGAACAAGGATGGTACCAATGAACATGACAAACTGGACAGAGAAAGGCCCATGAGGTCTCAAACCATTCTCCTCATAAATCATGTATAATTTTCTTTGTTTTAACATGTGAGTATCCCCTTAAATTTTTTTTTTTTGGCAGAATCTCACTAAACAGCCCAGTCTGCCGGTAACTCACTTTCCCAACCAGGCTGGAATTCACCTCTATGTGCAGCAATTACACTTGGCCTTAAAATCCTCCCATCAATGCCCAAGATGCAAATAATTTATTGTAGTAGAGCCTTTTCCTGTCAAAACAGTATACTTTTAACTATTTCCTAGAAATAATTATGCCTAGCATATTTTTCCACATTCATCACATTCTTGTAAAATTGTAAGTAACTCATAACATGAGAATCATAGTCATTGAACTATTGTTAATTTACTCAAGAATGTTTAGTTAGTGGTGGTTACTAACTTTCAAGGAAACGCTCTGTGTTTCTTCCTAAATGCTTACAACTGGATGAATCTGGAGAGCTGTTAGTTAGAACTAATTGTTCTGCGTTAGCTGTGCTTTAGTTAAGGTTGCTGCAATGAAACACCATAGCCAAAAGCAACTTGGGCAGTTGAACATTTATTTGGCTTACACTTCCACATCACAGTCTATCACTGATGGAAGTCAGGGCAGAGGGAAGAACTCAAGGTAGGAATCTGGAGGCAGGAACTGAAGCAGAGCCATAAGAGGAAAGTTTTGCCTGGCTTCACAATCTGCCTTATTACACACCCCAGCTCTATCAGTCCAGGGGTGGTACTGCCCCCAGTGAACTGGGCTCTCCTACATCAATCACCAATCAAGAAAATGCCCCATAGACTTGCCTACAGGCTAATTATATGGAGACATTTTTATCCCCCCTCCAATAATATTTTTGATTGTTTGGGAATTGTTTACAATGATCCTCAATCATACTCACTTTCCATTCTGCCCATCCCACCTCTGTTCTCCTCTCCCAATGTCCAATTTGTGTTGCACATACACTCACTTTGCATTGTCAAACTCCCAGTGGCCAGCCTCTTAAAGAAAACTGAGTCTTTCCTCATACCCTGCCAGATGCTATCAACTGTGAAGACCTACACTTAAGCATCTTTATCACAGTTTTTAAAGACTTTTTAAAATAACTTCCAAGTTGGACTCTCTTCTTTCTTTCCTTCTCTCTCTTTCCTTCTTTCTTTCCTTCTTTCTTTCTTTCTTCATTTTTTCCCTCTTTCTTTCTTTTGAAGGGAATGTTGTCAGGTAAGTCTTCAGTGTCTCTCACTCACAGTTATAAGTCTGAAGTCATCAATATAACTGTGGAAGAAGCTTCTTTGCCTACAACAGCAGAATCATGGATCATGGATTTCCACATGATTTCTGGTGGCAGCTTAAAACAAGATCAATGTGGCTTCCAGCCACAGCACAGACCACAGACATCAACATCACATCGTATCTGATAGAAACACTAATCACTGCATTTCAATTAAGTTTCTCTTTCCAGACAACTCTAACTTGTGTCAACTAGTAAACAAACTAAAACGAAAAAAAAAACCACAACAAACAAGCCATGACAAATGATAAATTTTTACATTCATCTTATAATTTTTTAATTAAAGAAAAAGACTGTTACTTGAAAATGAAGTAACTCTATTGATCATTTTGATCTTAGATTTCAAGCAATTACTCTAAGAAAGAAAGTCTGAAGACACAGATAAGTGAACACTGAATGATTTCTGAAATTTTTACATGGTTATGTTTACTTTTATTGCAAAAAAGACATTTTTCCTTGCATAGTAAAATGGAAGCAGTGATGATGAGCAAGATTGAAGTCAGATTTTACAGAAAAAATAAGCTTCAAAAGTGAATTGGACATTGTGATTAAAGAAAGACTGTGGAATGAGAAGCTATACTGAGCTCTGATGAGCCTTTACACAGTGATTCCCCAAGAGACATGTTGTTTGTTAATTTTTAGGGAAACTCTGGCAGTTTCTGGACCTTGGCTATGAGAGAGAAGACTTATGTTCTCTCCCAAATTATGTGCACCCAAAAGTATAGAGGGCAGAATGTGGAAGGGGCATTCACTTTTACATCCAGTACTCGAGAGTCAGAGGCAGAGTCTCACAGGGTCTGTGAGACTGAAGCCAACGTGATATACTTATGTATCTCTAGGCTAGTCAGGGCTATATAAAATTACTATATCTCAAAAACAATAAAAATAAATAATAAGTAGATATGGCATACAGCTTTCAAACCCAACAATTGATGCCTGTGTTTTAAGGTATTCCACTAAAGATACACTGAGTTCCAGTTAAAGGTCACTCACTTCTGCTCACATCTGTAGACAGCACAGAGTATCTCTTGTGTCTCTTCCTCATAGAACCAGGAGACTTTATAATAAAGTTAGATGTGATGGTTTTACCACAAGTGCAAGCCACTTCAATCCACAGAAAAGCACCTTTGAAGAGAAATCCAAATCCCAAAGATAGTTCATTAATACATGCACACACCTGAAATATTTTAAATGTCACATTTATTTTGTAAAGCAAGTGTGTGTCTTAGTTTTATTGTTATACACAGACACTAGGACCATAGCAACTCTTGTAAAGGAAAACATTTCATTGAGGATGGCTTTCAATGTGCAGATGTTTAGTCTATCATAGCAAGAAGTATGGCAGCCCACAGGCAGGCACTATACTAGAAAAGGAGCTGAGAGTTCTATATCTTGATGTGCAAGCAGAAAGACGAGACTGCCACACTAGGTCTATTTTGAGCATATGATACTTCAGAGCCTACGTCCACAGTGGCACACATCCTCCAACAAGGACATACCTACTTTAACAAGGCCATTCCTTCTAATAGTGCCACTCCTTGTGGGATAAGCATTCAAACACATGATTCTATTGGAGCCATACCTAGTCCATCAACCATAGTGTCCATCTTTGATTCACGGAAAACTTCTGAGCCAAAAAATAAAAAAATGTTGTATTCAATGGAATTCCTTAGTCTGTTTATTCAATTTAATAAAGAAAGTACAACATAGAGAATAGCTTGTAGAGTTTTAAAATACATTGATTTGAACTTCTGGAGGCTGTAAACTTCAAAGCCTGGGAGCTATCACAGAGTGAGGTAAGGTCCTTATGGTGATAGAACAATATGGCAGAAGGCCACACTTGCTGGAAAGACAAAGCAATGAGGAAAGTAGAAGACTCCATCTCATTTGTCTATGATGAAAGCTCCCTTGTGATAACATCTATATCATGCAGTATTCACTGGAGGCACAAAAGCAATGGAATGATTTAGAGGAGATACTGGTTTAGCTAACATTTCATGGTAGGACTGGACAGTCCAACAGTGGTTATTAGCCTCTGGAGACACTGAGAACCCAATTGCTCGTCAATGTTTAAATCTGATTGTTTCAGCAGCTCGAAGCTGGTGTTAACGGCATGAAGAATTTTCTATCTTAACTCTGGCACTGGAGACTAAGGTCCTAAGGCACACTTTAGGGAGGGGCCTACCTAAACCTTAGCAGAGAAATTCTCTGCTTTAAAACATTTCAGTTTCCTTAAAGTGTGATACTCCTCAATAACTAGCTTCAACTTTGTGTCTTCATCCTGCAAAGCAGACTGTGCAAAGGTCTAATGGGCTGAAGGTGGTAAATACTGGGAAACACTTCCCTTCAGAAGTTATACTATCGAAGTTCTTAACAAATTAGCTTTCATCCTCTTTCTTTGTAGTAGGTTGAACACAAAGTTCTGACATGAATTGTTCAGTTCTCAGACTCAGTCTTTTGACAGAGCATATGAGGCTGGCATAGAGGACAAGGGGTCATTGTGAGCACGAGGTTATAAGCCCTCATGCTAAGGTTTTCCATCATACTACACCATTTATTTTTTGCCAATTAGTGTAGTGCTTGTATAATCCACTTGGTGATTTGATTTTCTATTTCCATATTTATCCCCCAGCACATGAGGAAACGCAACACTTTATATGACTCTATATCCAGTAAAAAATATCTTTGATAAAGAGCAACCTATGTTTTTTTCTATAAATTTAAATATTTAATTTTAGATTATATGATCTCAAAAGTATATTCAGCAATATATTAGAAGAATTAACTAATAATTAGTATACAATGATCTCAAAATTATTTAAAGAAACAACAGAAATGTGCTCATAATTACTTGAAAGAGACACTCCATTGCATTTGTTATAGTTAAACACAAAGCCAGATTCAAGTCCAAATTATGAATTGATTAAAAATTAAAGGGTTATGCATCTACAAAAGATATATATATAAGGCAACAAATGACATTTTGGGTAATTAACTATCTAAATGATACTTTGCATTGAAAAAGAAAAAAATTATTATTATTCTATTCCTTAGCCTAAGTAACACTCCCACAACACAATATGAAAATAATTAGGTGAAACTAAAATAGCAGGACAGTAAATTTCCCCGCATTCACAGGCTTTGAATAGCTGCATTGATGCTTTCTTCAAGTTACCAAGGATGTTACTACACCAAGGAAGAGGTTAGGAGAAGAATGGAAGGAGGGCAGTTATAGAACTAGGATAATTATGAAGACTAGATATAAAAATGTCAAAATTTTTCACTCAAAACGATCTGTATAAGAGAGGCAGAAAAATAATTAGATATTTTAAAGTAAAAAAATATTCTGTGTTAAATGTAATTGTGAGAATATCTGGAATTTAGAAGCCAGTATTGGCTAGACTCTTCTCTGGACCTGTAATTACGAATGAATGCAAATGTGCTCAATAATGAAATGTTTTCACAGACAGAGAATGAAGAAAATGTGAAAGGTAATTCGATCAACTTTAAATAGATACAACCAAGGATAATGTGCACCATACAAATGATTTGAAAGAACTACCTCAGTAAAGTTCTCATAAAGGGTCAGTTGTAGACTTTATAAAAAGGACTCCTTTCATTGTGACATGTACTATAATTATATGGAACAAACAATAAATACTCATTACTGTTATGCATGCAGCATGGATGCTAAACAAATGGACTCTGTTCATTTTAATATGTCTATGTGAAAATATTGGTAGGTGGGAAATCATGCTTTAATTAATAAAGACCTCTTAATGAGTAATGGAATTCAATGTTGATATTTTTCAGTATCAATAATCTTTTATAATAATCATTTATAATTTTCATACAACCACATACATATTCTCTGAAAAAGTAATATGGGTGGTTTAAAAATGGTATCTAGATGTATTTGTTTCACAGCCTTTGTTTCATCATTGTCTTCTAATCCTTTGTGCATTCTCTTTTCACAGTCAGTTGAACCTGTAATCTCACCCTTCTCAAAGGGCTGTAGCTCTGAGAGGTTTTGCATTGCTCAGTGCAAGAAAAGAACCCTGTGCTTTAGAGCCTCACTGACATGATGACAAGAAATGAGTTTGCTGTACTAGGTCCAGACTTGTGTTCTCCTCAAAGAAACACAAATAAAAATCAGAGTTCAGAAGATGGGCCATTTTTGACATTTAAACTTTGTGTTACTAACTGCTATTTGAAATACCATCTTCACAATGCATTCTACTGGTCTCAGAAATAACCCACATTCATAGACACTGTCTTTTTGAGAGTCTTGCCTGTTACTTCAATAAAAGTACAGTGTTATCCATTCAAAAGGGAAGAAAAGTCTGAAGAGGTTCCAAAGCCATGGAGAGTCTTATCAAAACATCACAATTGGCTAGAATAGGACCTTGAAATATGTAGTCTTTGTGGTGTGCATAGGTTGATATAAGATCTAAATTATAATTCATTAAATAATCCAAATATATAGTTATTTGTTTAGTTTTACATCCTAACATAGGGACTGGAATAATTCCAGACTCCCCAAGGAAGGGCGGATCACCTTACTGTGACTGTGTTCATAACTGCCCATTATTCCACTGTCAAGAATACTTCTTCTCACTATTTTATGCTACTGATGGAGCAGCAAAGTTAATAACTGATTTTACTTTACATAAGAAAATCAAGAGGGATCAAGGTATAAGTGTAAGAAAACCACTTTCAAAAGGTCTCTTTAGTGGCAGTGGATGGGGTTGAATAGTAATTACTACTTTGGGAATATCCCATTGTCCTCTAAGAGGGAATGCATCATGATGGATGTGAATACCATATCTATGTATATTAGATTCAAAGTACTGAAAAGATAGTTCTCCAAAGAATTTCCCTTGAACTTCTAAATTTTGAAAAGTATAGAAAAGTAAGAATATTATAGTAGAGGAAGAGAAAGAGCAATCCAAAGGTTTTAAAGAAATCATTTGTAAGTTCAGAAAATTCATTTAAATTCATTTATTCATTTAGCCTTTTAGAGTTTTGAAACTGGATCATGGCAGGATGTTCAAGGGAACTGAGTACTTGTAGAACGACTAAAACAATTTCACATGGTAAAAATACTCAGCAAGAAATTTCTATGAGCCAGAATTTGTTTTAGTATGGGTATAGATTATCAGAGCATAGATAAATTCATTGCTCCTTTTTTAAGAACATATATTAATGTGTGTATAAGAACATATGTGAGTGTGCAGGGAAAGGGTGTATATGCATACTGACAGAATAGAGGAGATTGAATTTTAACCAGTGGGGAAAAGATAGCTCATCCAACAATCATGACTAGAAAATTGAATAGTGATTGGGTAAAATTGAAAGAAAATGAAATCGAAAGCTTCTATCTTATACATACATCAAGTGAACAGACATATTTGAATGGATGAATGATTTAAGTGTATGGTACAAAATGTAACCATGTTGTACAATATTGTAGGAGGAAGTCATAATGATTTTAGAAGAATAATATTACATACATAAAGACAGCAAACAACAGCAATAAAATTAAAGATGTATCCTAAACATGTTTTTACAAGTGATTGGGAAAACCTAAAATAGTAAAGACTCAAGCATGTGTATGTGTGCCCCCCCCACACACACACACCACAAACACAACACAACAAAACAAATTTAAAAAACTTAGTGTTTTTAATGTGTAACATTATCTTGAAATATGTAGAAATAAAACAACTCAGAGGAAAAAATCAAGAGATTCTTCCTATTTTGTTAATATGTAAAGAAAATTCATAGAACTCTAGGGTTAGAAATGGTTCCTAAAGAGAATACAATAAAGTACAAGTGCATTTGTTTTCACTTTGTCTGAATTCTAATTGATTGATGTTGCCTTCACCTTTTCACCAATATAAATCATCTTATGAGAAAAAACACTAAGTATTCAGGTCTAGAGTATCAGAAAAGAAGTGAGAAAGAATTTAAGTTGTTACACAGTGAAAATTATGAAGAGTATATTTAAGCAGAGCACTTGGAGTAAATATTTAAGGTGGCTGCAGAGCAATTAGGGTAAATATTTAAGGTGGCTGAATTTCTTTTCTCTCTTTTTTTTTTCTTCTCCTCATGCTGCTTTTCCTTCTCCACTTCTATTTGCCTTTTTATTTCAGAATTTTTACTCAAGTAACCAGTCATTTTATTTCTTTATTATTTTATTCCAAATGTATTTTTCATAAAAATATTCTGATTATGCTTCCCCTTTTACTACTCATCTCAGTTCCTGTCATGTCTTCTTCCATCCAGATCCACACTCTATCTCTCTTTAAGAAAAAAAACAAACAATGAAGAGATACCATAAATGCAACCAGGTACATAAAATCAAACAAATTTGAATAGGACAAAAGAAACAAGAAAAAAGCCAAAAGAAAAGCACAGAAACATGTATATACATAAATACAGAGACATACATGTTTACACACATGGGAATACAATAAAAATCCCAAGTTAGAAGCTTTAATATGTACACAAAGAACCTATAGAAGAAATAAATCTCTGACTTAAAATTAAGAGACCAAGAACCTCCAAAGATGCCACAGAGTTGGTATCATGTGGTTTATCTACTGCTGGGCAATAATGTTCAGGGGAATCTTGTACCTCTGACTCACTAGCTACCAGGTGCTTTTTTATTTATACAGATTTCACAGAACAAAGATGAATGTGCAGATTATGTATTTGAGTTTTCATGCTCCACGGTTACAAGTTCAGCCACAATTAGAAAATACAGACAAGACAGATTATATTCTTACTACTAGCCCCACAATGCCTATTTAAAAAAAAAATCTAAAGAATGTCTTTTCTAAAGCAAACACATTTATTATATGACAGCCCGCTTCGGGGCTGGAGTGTTTTTAGTTTGAAAGCACCCCAGACAAACAAAAAGTATCTGAACCAGTCTTTTATGAATAGCATATACTAATCCCTAATACAACCAAGGCTTACCTTAGTCAATCTATCTGCTTTACTGAGTTCTATTCCTGCTGGGATGTACCGTGTATGACCTCCTAACTCTAAACTATCTTTTCAAAGAGCTCTGAGTGACTTATAAAGAGAGGCCTGGAATCTGTAACCTATTCTCCTGGCCAGTCAGAGTTTGTCGGTTGTCTCTGTTTACCTTGCACTCATTACACTGTTTGAGTTTACTAAGGAGCAGATAACCCAAGAAGACTCCTGGAGTGATGGTCTCATCTAGCTATGTGGTTATCTGTGCTTAATGATCTCTAGGACATAAGGAAGGCTGCCAAATAGTGGTTAGATAAAGTAAATTTGGGGATTTTTCTAAAAAGACTCAGACATAATTTCTGTCAGAAAAAAACATAAAGCAGAAAGTCCCCAAGAATGCAACATGCAGAGACCAAAAACCAAAGTTGAAAGATAGTAGGACAGCTGTTACAACAATCCTCTCAGCTTTGCTGGAAGTGTTTTAAGCAGTTGTACTAGCTTCATGGTTCTCACTGTTTCCAGGGATATGACTGTGTCATTCCATCTTACAGAGCTGGCTTTAACTCAAATCAGCCATTGGCTTGGTGTGGGGAGCCGACAGAAGGCAGCTATCATCCTTGCAGCCATCTTGAGCCATATACCCTGATAAGAGACTTGATTACAATAACCTACAACAGCTGAGCACTCTGATAACATCTTGTTTTAGATACCCAGGATTTTCCCTTGGGTGTGTGAGACTTAAAGGTGTGATTTAGAGCCAAGACTTAAGGGTGTGACTTAAGGTGTGATTTAGAGATAAGACCTAAGGGCGTGACTTAGAGGCGTGGCTTAGAAGTGAGACGTATAAAAGTCGAGAGGCAGACAGAGCAAAGAATACAGATTATTTGACATTAGGTATTAGGCACTTGGCACTTGGAGGAAGAACTTGGAGTTAGTTAGTTATCAGACATTAGGTGTTAGGCACTTGGCACTTGGAGAAAGAACTTAGAACTGGGAAAGAGACTAGCAACTGGAACTAGGATTGGTACTAGGAACTAGGGACTAGGAACTCAAGATTTGGGACTTGGACTAGGAAGAGAGACTGAAGAATAAACCGGATTGAATCACACTCTGTCTGGTCTCCATCCTCACTCTCTCTCTTGCTGAACCCCAACTGGTGAACTGGAGCAGCTTGGGGCAGTGCGGGCCCTAACGACTTAGCACCCAAGGCTTTTGACAGTGTGGGTTCCAACATTGATAGAGTAGTCCCCGACATTTTTGGCGTCCAGCGTGGAGCAGCTCGGGCTGCAACAGCTAGGTACTCTCACAAGCTTTGTGCCACTATGGCACAAGCATATTTTGTAGGCAGGTCACTCATGTAGATTGTAGAGTTTGTAGCTGTCTTGGTGTTTACCTTTTTCCTTATGGAGCATGCAGAGTACCTACCAGTACCAAAAATATTAGCTTATAGTGATGAAGATTCTAGGTAGCTATCAGTTCAAATTTTATGTTCTGTGAGTTCTGTAGGTATTGTCTTCAACAATTGTGGCCTTACCATCTGTTTGTAAAGAGGCACCTATAACTTTGACAATAGTCTGATTGAGTTGTTTCAGAGTTCTTGTGGGACCCCTTTGGCCAACAATTCGAATGTGACTGATTCACAGTACTGGAAGCTTTGTTTGGTTTCAGGACATGTCTACTTGGGTCTGTGTCTTCCTAGTAGATCTCCTTCATATATGTATAGATTATAAAAAACTTCTACTGTTTTAAGTTTCCATACTACACCTCAAATGGTTCTTTGTATTTGGAGTCTAGCCCTATATTTCATAACTTGTCCCCCTCATCCCTTTCCCTGCTTGATCCTCTCATTCACGTATACCTACATACCCTGTCTGTCACTATCCATTCTATTTTCTCTTCCTGAGGAGATTCACTGCTTCACACACACCTTGTACTCTCTATTTAACCTCTGTGATTGTTTGACTTGTAGCTTGCTTATCAATGACTTAACAGCAAACATCTACATATAAACAAATGTATATCATAATTGGTTTTATTGGACCTGAGTTACATTACTCAGGATAAACCTTTTTTTCTAGCTCCACCAATTTATCTGTGAATTTCACCTGTTGATGGACATGTAAGCTGTTTTCAATTGTTGGCTACTAAGAACAAAGAAGCAATGACCGTGATTTAAAAAGTGTCTGTGTAGGAGGATGAAGCATCTTTTAATTTCACATCTAAGACCATTGTAGCTGGCTCTTAAGGTAGATCAATTCACATTATTTATGGTGAGCCACCACACAAAAGTCCTTAGTGGCTGTACAGTTTACACTCCCACCAGCACCACCATAAGTGCTACCATATGTATATACACACATACATACACACACTCTGGATACTTAACCCTCAGATGCAGAATTAATAATAACCTTTCTTCCATTTTGTAGACTGACTCTGTCCAACTATGGTTTCTTTTGCCATATAGCAGCTTTTCAGTTTCTTTTTGGTCCCAATTATTACTTGTTGTTCATATAGTCTATGTTGTTGGTATTCTGTTCTGATATATTTTTCCTGTCAAAATCAATTGAAAATTCTTCCCTGTTTCCTCTTCTATCAAATTCAGTGTATCTGTATCTAAGCTTTATGTTCAAGACTCAAAGTCCATTTGGTGTTGACTTTTTAGTAGGGTGATAAGTATGGATCTATTTAGATTCTTCTATATGTGGCCATTCCAATTTGAGCAACACCATTTGTTGAAGAGGCTGTCCTTTGTTTTCCAGTATGTATATGTTTACTTCTTTATCAAAAATCTGATGTCCATAGGTGTGTGGATTTATGGTTGGGTCTTCAGTTTGATTCCATTCATCAATATGTCTGTTTTATGCCAATATCATATTATTTATATTCTGATAGCTCTCTAGTACATCTTGAGATTAAGAATGACAATACTTCCAGCAGCTCTTTTATTATTCAGATTTTTAAAAAAATCTATCCCTGGTTTTTGTATTTCCAGTAAAAACTAAAGATTGTGAAGGTTTGTGAAGAATTTTGTTGGAATTTTAAAAGGGATTGCACTTAATCTATAGATCACTTTTAGTAGAAGGACCATTTTTACTGTGTTCATCTTACTGACTCATGAGCACCAGAGATCTTTCCTTCTTCTGATATATTCTTATATATTTTACTTCAGTGTCTTAAGAATTTTATTATAGAAATCCTTCATTTGCCTGGCTAGAGTTATCTCAAGATATTTTATATTTTTGAAGCTATAGTGAAATGTTTGGTTTCCATGATTTCTTCCTAAGTCCATGTATCATTTGTATATAGGAAAGGCACTGGTCTTTTTGAGTTAATTTTGTATCTAGATACTTTGCTAAAAGTGTTAATCAGTTATAGATGTTTTTCAGTAGAATTTTTAGGGTCTCTTCTTTAAACTGTTACATCATCTGCAAAAAAATAATTTGACTTCTTCTTTTCCAATATTTATTTCTTTGTTCTTATTCAATTGTCTTACTGCTCTAAGCTTATACTATAAAAATGGAGAGTGGTAGACCTTTACTTGTCCCTGATTTAGTTGGATTGCTTTAAGTTTCTCTCCATTTAACGTGGTATCGGGTATAGGTTTTTCATAAGCTGCATTTATTATTTAAGGTATATCCCTTTTATTGCTAATATTAATGCATATAAGGTTTCAGACAAAGAAATAAAATGTTTCAGTGGTTCTATATTGATTACCCGATAATTAGAATACACCTGCTGATTAACTATTGCTGAAAATTAAAAATATAAACAAAAAGAGAATATTTCATTGAAGCTGATTATCATCTATGTGTTTTGTGAAAATTCAGCTTTAAAGTTCAACTTGAAGTTGACTTAATCAAAAATTTATAATTTAGAAATGCATGATACACTATGTATTGCTGCAAGCAGTTTTTATGGGGCCTGGGGCCGTGCAAACTGCATAAGCCCTTAAGCAAAATTTGAAAGAAATCATGTGCAATGAAATGCTTCGGAACTGAAAGCACAAACGTTTGTCAACAGAACCCTTCCCCAAATTTTTCATTTGTTGGGAATTGAGTACTTGTATAAGTACCACCATATTGTAAGGTGCAAATATTTACTATATACTTTCTATGAGCTGGAGCTTTTCCATTCTGGCTGTTAGGGAGAGAACATAAACAAAGCAAAAGAACTTCTCTCTTCTCTTGGTGCACATATACTGATATGGACAGTGGGTGCTCACACACTTGAAGGCTGTGTTTTATTATATTTTCACAGTGTGCTACATAAGCCACTTTAAAACAAAAGCCTGTGAGCCTCATGAAATAGTCAGCAGGGTTTGTGTTTCAAGGAAGAAGGAACACAAATCCTCAGCCTTCTTGCTTTCTTTGCAATCCTTGCAGCAGATGGGCAGGCCTCTGTGCCCTATGGCACCTACAATCACCTGTTCTGTCCCACAGCTCCCAGATCCCTGTTCAGGAAAGAAGAAAGGTCCTGAGGCTGGGTTTAACGCTGTATAGGTTAGTTCTGAATTTATATCCCAATTCCTACTGGCAAATTGAGTCTCCTCTAATGGACTGAGAAAGAAGAGTTTTCTCATGACTAATTTGTGCTGGCATTTTAAGAAGAAAGACAGACACGTGAGATAACCCTTTGTTTCATATATAATGCTGCCTTCATAACTTACTCCTGTCTTTCCATTGTATACAACTTCCCTTCTATATCAAACATGTATGGGTACATGCCTTTATTAGTATTTTCACCCTAACCTCCATTCATCCTTCTTTCTGAATCTCCAGCACTCGCAGTACGGCAAAACTCAACCTCAGAAGATAACTGCAATGCCTTGTATAAAAGAAAATGTCAAAAATTAATATAACTAGCCAATATAGCTGTATAATGAAACTGTCCTCTAAAACAATTATGTACAAATTAACACAATGCCAAATTATAGTTTTCTTAATGAAACAAAGTAATCAGCTATCTAAAATTTAATCCATAGGGATTAGTAACATTAGTCTCAGAAGTAATGCTGACTACCTTAAAATGAATGAATAAACATAATTCCATCTCAGTGTGTGTCTATTTGAAGGGAAATACAGTTTGTGAAATGTGAATTCACATGACACCTTGAATGCACACATTCTAGCACATTTTCCTCCACTATGTTCTAGATCTTGACTGCATGACTCAAGGGTAATCTTGTGACAGGCAAAAGTTCAGAAAGGTTCACTGTTGTAGCTAGAGACAGAGAAGTAGGCTGTGGGCAGCTGTACATAACCCTGGTTTTAAGATGGATAACTAATTCCATTTTGTCTATTGAATCAGTTCAGTGGCAAGCATTCTGAGAAAGATTGCATTAGCTATTTCTTATGTACCCTTCTTTTTTCCAACACTGGCAATTTCAAAACCTCACACACTATAAACACTTAACAAATAACCTGTGCTTTTCAGAGGCATACATTAGTCTTTGTCACAGAATAAGAAACCAACAACTATAAATTAATATGACATCTCTATAGTTCTTAAGTGTCTTCTAACTCTGGTGGAGTTTCTTTAAAAAGAAGACCAGAATGTTTTCCTCTACCAGCTTACTGACATCAAAGTATTCAACTGACTTTGGGAAGAAAACAATGTTACAAAACTCACTTTTAGGAAGATATCAGCAATAAATTCCTTCTTAGACTATGATGACTGGTGTCTCTGCAAGCCATGATTTAAAATAACATTTGAACATGATGTGGATTCAATATCTATTCACCTTATTCAATTTTTGATTTGCATTATTCTTATCTATTTTAAGTCATCTTTTAAAGTGTCCTTAGTCTTTGAAGCACTTTGTTTAGTTTGGGAAGGTACAAAAGCTTTTAAAAATAAAACGCAAATAACCTGACATATTTCAAAAGAATATTTGCTGTTATGAGATCTATTTTCAGAAAGTATTGTATTTTCTACTTCTTTCTGATTAAAATGAAAATAACGTAAGGTGGAATTTGACTTCCCATAAAGTTAACTTGTCTTTATTCCTTATTAGAGTCTCATACTTCTTTCCACAGTCTGCTGTTAACTTCACTTACATACAAAACATTTTGCAACACACATATAGCCAGAAAGACCATGCAGAGCATCCCCTTCTCTATGGATCTGCTGAACATAATGCCAACACAGACTAGAGGAAACACACAAGTAGCTGAACAGTTTTTTCTTTGTGGATATTTTCTTTATTTACATTTCAAATGTTATCCCCTTTCCAGGTCTCCCTCCTGGAACCCTAGAAATTTTAAGTAAGTGTCAGAGCTGTGTTTTCATCATCCTGGAAAGACGATGGTGAAGTTAGGTTGCCGACTCCAGTAAAAGCAGGAAACAAGGCTGTCCAGAGGTATCTTCTTTTGAGGTTAGATTAAGACATTTAAAGCTATGATTCGAGTGAGAGTGAGATTTCAGTGATGTGTGGAGTCAAGGGCAGAGCACTGCTGATTAAGATGAAGCATGCTACTCCCAGGTCAGTATGATTACTTTATGCCACCTATTTCTAGAGACGGAGGTTTTTAAGCTCACTGTGGATATGCCTGCTCATCTTTAAAGTGGCAGGGATGACATCTGCCCATGGCAGACAACATTTTACAAAAATGTCACAGCAATATTTCTGGACCTCCATGCCCTTTGGAATCTTTCTTCTAATGAGAAAAGAATCTACTTAGCCTCCCCTTCAATCTGCACCAGAGTTCATGCCTTTCCACGTAGAGTGCAGGACAGTAATTATCACAGGACTTTAAGGTTATGTCATGAAAGTGTTGCAGCTGACTCTTGGCTCTCTCTTTTAGGTGTGCCAACCTTTGACTCCATGAGGCACAGCATGAGAAATGTGTGAACCTTCTCATACAAGGCACCAGATAAGAGCCCTAAACCAAAATCTCCTGGCCAAACATAATCCCTAGAGACCACGAGCAAGAATAATGGATCTTTAAAGCATTACTTATATGTTTTGCTATGTATAAGTACATAAATAATGTACTCCTCTGTAATTTATTAAGTATCTATTTTAAATTTTCAGTCTATTGTCAGGAGCAGATGTTTATTAATGCAATAGTGTGTTTTTTGCATTTCTATATATTTGTCCATCCACTGCCTGCAATATTTTCCAATGAAAAAAACAACACACATCTCTGCAATAAAATTTTCAAGTGTCTGTTTAAGATTCTCTTTTAAGAATAATTTTTGTAAAACAAAATAAAACATTTAGAGAGAAAAGTTGCAGGGTGCATATGCCATTTCTTTTTGATAAACCTAGGAAAGATCTCTACACAAATAAACTCTGTCCCATGGCATCACAATAAAAATACAATTAATTGTGCCATTTGTCTATGTGTTTGTGTATATGTATGTTTATGATGTCCTATAGATGTACATGTACACTTGCACATTTGTATGTGTGCACGGGGAAGCTGGTATTGAATGTATTTAACAGTAGTATTCCATCTTGGTTTATTTTTTTTCTTTTTTATTGCTTATTTTATTTATTTACATTTCAAATGTTATCCTCTTTCCAGGTTTCCCCTCTGGACACCCCTTATCCCCCTGCTCAGCCCCCTGCTTCTATGAGGGAGCTTACCCACCCACCCACTCCTGTCTCACAGACCTAGCATTCCCCTACACTGGGGCACGGAGTCTCCATAGGACCAAGGGCCTCACCTCCCATTGATGCCAGATAAGGCAATCCTCTGCTACATATGCAGCTGGAGTCATGGGTCCCTCCATGTGTACTCTTTTTAAAGACAAATGCTATCAATGAACCCAGAGCCAAACAATCTGCTTAAGGTGCTGGCCAATAGGCTCCTGGCAGCCATCTGTCTCTCCCCCTACCATTCCTGTGGTTAGATATGAACCACTTTGTTGAGGTTTTAGTGGAAGTTGTGTATCCCAACTCAGGTACTCATGTTTGTGGAGCAGGCTCTTTTCCAGCTAGTCACCTCTGCAATTCCATTGATTTTAATATTTGTGCAAATAAAACTGATACATCATAATAATCTATATCGATTTTTTTTTCATTGCTGGTGATTGAACCTATGACCTCATGAATTATATGCAAGCACTCTATCCCAGAGTATAACCCCAGATCTAGTTATCATTTTTGACATAATACATTATATATCAATTGTATATATAATAAAAAAAAGCATATAACCATAAAAACAAAATTATAAAAGATAGTTCTTCCGGGCTGTCTTATTTACTCTTCCTTTGTTGTGAGAAAATGTCCCCATAAAGCAACCTGAAAAATAAATAGTGTGCTTTTGCTCACACTGCAAAGGTAGAGTCTATCGTGGTAGGCAAGTCATGGTGGTGGAAACCTAAGACAGCTAAGAATGCATGTTATACTACATGCATTCAGGAAGCACAGAGTTGCAAATGTTAAAAGTTTGGCTCGTTTTATCCTTCATTTCCAGTGTTTAGGCTCAGGGAATAGCGGTTATTTCTCCATTTAGGCTCCGTTCTTCCACTTCAATCAATTCATTGAAGATATATTCTCTCAGGTGTACCACTAAGCCTGACTTCTAGGAGATTCTAGATTTCATCCATCTGATAATATACAATAACCATCATGCCGCTCTGGAACAGTACTTGACCCTTTAGGGGAGACAGTGATCTACATGTAATGGCCATGGTAAATCAAGCAGTGCACAAAAGTGCAGTACACAAGAAATACGGGACTTATGAGCTCTTGTTTCTGAGGAACCAAACTGGATGAGTGCAAAACAAGTGTGGTGACAAGACAAAACAACCCAAAGGATAAAATGATAAAAATGTCAACCTCTACTCCTTCCTCATCCTAGACCAGATCTTAATACTTGCATGTAATTAAAATGGTATAAAAGCAAAAAGGAAGAGGGGAGATGGGATAGGGGTTTTCTGGGGGCGGGGATAGGGAAAGGGGATTACATTTGAAATGTAAATAAATAAAATACCCAATAAAAATAATCCAACAAAAAAAGAAAAATTGCCAACCTCTGACCTTTAACACTCAACTATTTACCTGAATGTGCTGTTGCCATCTAGAGAAAGTTGAAGAGAAATATCAACACTGAGGACCTTCATGTATAAAAGTTTCTCTCCTCTCTCTGGTGCCATTGTGAGTATTAACATTTAAGGAATCATTACTGCCTAGAGATGAACTGCATTGGAGATTATAACAACCTCCTGATGAGTTTATTAGAAATACTTTTATTTTGCCAGCTGCTAATGATAGGCCATAACACAGCGATTAAGTCTAAAATACTGTATATTTCACCTTAACTCTCAGATGGAGTCAAGTAGCGTATTTTTTTTCCGCATGCATGACTACTGCTGCTTCAAATGAAGAATATGATCAAAATAATATATTTTATAAAATCATTTAGATAATTTTTTAGGCAAATGGATGGAACTAGAAAATATCCTGAATAAGGTAACTTAATCACAAAAGATCACACAAGGTATGCACTTACTGATAAGTGGATATTAGTCCAAAAGCTTGGAATACCCAAGATACAATTCACAGACCAAGAAGAAGCTCAAGAAGAAGGAAGACCAAAGTGTGGATGCTTCTGTGCTTCTTAGAAAGGGGAGCAAATACCCACTGGGAAGAGATACAGAGAAAAAGTGTGGAGCAGAGACTGAAGGAAAGGCCATCCAGAGACTGCCCTACCTAGGGATCCGTTCCATATACAGTCACCAAATCCAGACACTATTGTAGACGCCAGGAAGTGCTTGCTGCCAGGAGCCTGATATAGCTGTCTGCAGAGAGGCTCTGCCAGAGCCTAACAAATACAGAGGTAGATACTTACAGCCAGCCATTGTACTGAGCACTAGTTCTCCAACTGAGGAGTCAGAGACTGAAGGAGCTGAAGGGGTTTGCAGCCCCATAGAAAGAACAACAATATAAACCAACCAACTGCCCCCCACCCCCAGAACTCTCAGGGACTAAACCATCAACCAAAGAGTACACATGGAGGGCTCCATGGCTCCAGCTGCATATGTAGCAGAGGATGGCCTTGTTGAACTTCAGTGAGAGGAAAGGCCCTTGATCCTGTGAAGACTTGATGCCCCAGTGTAGAGAAATGGCAGGACTGGGAAGCCAGAGTGAATAAGTGGGTGGAGGAACACCCTCATAAAAGCAGAGGGAGGGAGGATGGGATAGGAATTTTCAGAGGGGAAACCAGGAAAAGGGATAACATTTGAAATGTAAATAAAGAAAATATCTAGTAAAAAAAAAAATCAAAAAAAGGAAAAAATGTTTTAAAAGTACTTTAAGGACATGACTCCTGGTGGGATCAACCACACTCCAGAAGATGATCTCATACCCAGGTTACAAATATGAACAGCACTAAAGTGGGCTCATTCTGCTAAAAGGTTAATTCTCCATCTCACAGCTGCCAACAGTCCCATATAGTTCTTTGTTTAGGGATAGACTCCAAGAAAATTTTTCCTTCCAATATAACATGCCTATTGCTGTTATTCTAGTTTTGTGGTGCAGCCATTTCTAGAAGAGAAATGGTTTCACAGAATACTTCCTGGTATTTTGAAATTTTCTGTCCCCTTTTCTTGGACCCAGAAGTTGTCATGTGTCAATGACAACCAATTATAGTTTAATTTAACTTAAGGCTCACTCAACAGCATGGGACTCTTACTTGGTACTAGAAACCTAGACAGCTTCTAGGAATAACTAAGGTCATAGGCCTTAGGGTGGGGGAACAACCTCAACAGAAGCAGGGGGAGGGGCTTTCTGAAGAGGAAACTGGGAAAGGAGATACAATTAGAAATGTAAATAAAGAAAATATCAAATAAAAGAAAAGAAAAAAAGAAAAAAATTCTACTGTCACCATTTGCTAGACCAGCATAATTTCTTATTATATTTTAAATCATATCATTATACCCACAGATAAGTATAGCTTCTATTCCCTTGTCAGAGAAATCTTCTCTTTACAGCAAATGAAGACCATCACAAAAAAATTCACAACTAAACCCAATGCAGAGATTGAGGATCATAGAGAGTCCACCCCAACAAATACAACTAGCTCAAGTCTTCCTTTGAAAAATTGAAGCTAAGAATTGAAGACTTTACATAAGAGTTAATGATGGAATAGGAAACATAATGAGTAAGTAAGTAGGTAAGCAAAATTCAGGCATCTTAGTTTAAAATGCCATATTTAATCATGTTGATTCGAATTGCAGCACTGACATCTTGTTGATACTCAGGAACCCACCAGCATTTTATCACATGTTTCTCATTTCTTATCCTCCCTTTCTAGAAACATGTCTTCTTTTTTCCATCTTTTACTGGCGCATAATACACAGAACCCTGCCCTTTCAACTTCCTTAATTCAGTCCACTGATGTTCTACACATAAGTTTCAGACAGAACAGTGGCAACTCACAGAAGGTTGGTATCATAAGCTCTCCGAGACAACCAGGAGCACACAGTGTGTCCAGACAGATCCTCATCTAGAGGCACAATGCAGTGACAGAGACTGCTCTCCATCAGAGTCTCCTGTTTGGTGTGATCTGATGAACTGCATTCTGCACACAGGAGCAAAACAAGGTAGCTGTAAGAGTGCTGGAGGAATTTTCACACATTATTGGGTCTCTGACACATTCATACACACAAACACACATACACACACAAAAAAAAAACCAATTTGAGCAGAGCATAAGTTTACTCTTCTTAGCTGTATGTTTTGCTTTTCTCAAGCTTCTTTAATAATGAAATCAGCTCATTTGCTGACCTCTGTCTTCCTCATCCTGAATATTTCATCTGAAATGCTAGACTAATTTTCACAAAGATCCATAATATGAAGCAGAGTTTAAAAGGCAAAGTGTCAAGGGTCCATGAGGAATTATGAGTAGGATAGTCAAGTAACAAGGTCTCTGGAAGTTAAAATTAAATGGGCTTGGGGAACTGTAAATAGCTGCTGCCTAAGAATGCTGTCCTTAGAGATGCAGATGTATTGCCAAGATGTTTTCATGAATGATTTTCTACTTCTCAGAGATGTCTCATACATGTGACATGTGCTTCCTTATGAATTTATAGTCTAATGTACTTTATTCTTGTATCCAGAAGGCTGGAGAAAATCCTTCTAAACAGAGACTAAGCACTGATATTATGGCAATAATATCTAAAGTAATCAATCACTGCTGAATAACTTGTTAATAGACTATCTATCATCTATGAAACAAAGTAAAAAAAATATATATCTTCATTTTCTAACTGTTCAAAGTTACTGATATAGTTTGTTACCAATACAGTATTTCACAGATACATATTTCAAAAGGTGTTGTAGAAATTTTTAATCCCAATCTGGCTTTCTACCCCACCTTGATCATTTAATTCCCAGGTAAAAGACACAAAACTTTTATTATTTATAATAAGCCTCAATCAGTACAAGATTGTGGCAGATATCTATCCTCTGTGCTATAATATTAATTTCCCAGCCAATAATTCCATTATATAATTTGCCATGTTTCATCTGGGGTACTCTTAACTCCAGTTAGCTAACCAACATGGCTATTATTTTAAGATTCTTACCCCATGGTGGCTTCTTCCTCCCTTTACCTTCTTCTCCCTCTGTGGTTCTCCTCTGATCTCCAATCCAGGAATCCTAACCTCTGCCTATGTCTCTTCTATTCAGCTATTGGCTGTTGGCATTTTTATTTACCAATCAGAAATAAGTTGGAAGTAAGGTCACCTTGCATCATTAGGTCTATTGCAGACTATCTCATCTCTGGGGCAACCAGGTCTTGAGGAACCAATACTAGCATTAGAATAAAAGCAGCATCAGGCCAACTTACTACAAAGAACTTCCATACCCAGCCTCTATAAAAGTAAAGACTATCAACTTTAATGGAAAAATTTTTGATAGAAATGAAGAGAAAGTCAATGAAGACCAACAACAACAACAACAACAAAAAGGATAAATGACAGAATAAAACTTTCAAGGTTGCATTCTCGCTTGGTTAGACCAAAAAATCAGGGGTGGGGGGTTGCATATCACTGATTTTCAAAGAACCTTAAGTTTAAGGTTTCCCCTTTTGCTAAGTAAACTATTTACCCAAGATGGTAAGCACGTGTTGTATTTTTCTAGACACGAAAATTAGAAGTAGAAAGTGAAAAGTCTTAATTTCTCAGTCACCTATTAATTTCTTAGAATTCATTCCAGTATAATTCCCAGACAACATCTGGTTCACTCCTTTTCCCAGTGTGTACATACTCTCCCTCTACTGTACCTGCATTTGCCCAAAACACTGTCAATGGCGGCCTGGACTGCTGTCCTCTGGCCTCCTCAGCTTATTGTTCCTTCCATCCCAACTGCCCACAATGTCTACCAATATCACCAAAAGCCACATAGTGTATTGTCTTCCCTTTTGCTATCTGATCCCTTTTTTGTCAATTTAGTCCTCTGAGAGATCACAGTGGTCTTTCCACTCAGTCTTCTCTGAACATTTGAAATCTCTTCCCCTAGCAGTTCCCAGCATTTCTAGAAGTATGCAATGTATATTCTTCTATTCTATTCGTGTCATTCTACTTGCAAAATATCTTCTGCAAAGACCTATCCTGAGCTCCAAACTCATCCTAAGTGTCCCTCCATTACTTCTTTTGTCTTGTTATTGGAGCTATGTCTTACAAAATCTATTTCATGTGGTTACCTTCTGCTCTATTTCTAAGGCATAAACCCTACAGGAACAGGGAGTCTGGTTTCTTTACTTGCTATTACTATGATTTGTTCCTGGAACTGTTTACAGCATACAGTCATAGTCAAAAGTTTTTAGGTAAGTGAATGAGTTAAAAAGACTTACAAAATGAGAGCTACTAAAGGGAAAAAACAAAAGGGTAAACACCATAAACTTATAATATATTTTATTTTAAGACAAATATATTGCCAATACTTTATAAAATTTGTATACATTATACAAACATTACATAAGTTATTTTGAAATACTTTTTCATGTAGTCATGGAGAATAAAGGTATAGTACTTTTCTGAAACTTTATTTATGAAGTTGTAAGAAAGGATGTAAGAAATTTTTGCATTACTAAGGAACAGAGTTAGATGAGCTTGGCTTCTAAATGAGACTTCTGAAATCAAATGTATTTTGGAATGCAAATATATTTTAATAACTAATGGTTATTAATGTCTTTTAATCAAGTATGAATTTGTTATTTAAACAAATAATTATCTTTTAGATTAAATGATAAATAAGGAAATAATTCACATCTCTGTTTATTTGTCTCTATGTTGTGTATTTATTCAGAGAGTGAACATTGTGTGACAGTGAGCAAGGATACAAATACTTACATGTGTTTGGGAAAGAAATGGCCTTAAAATACCAATGGACATGTAAAAACATACTTCAACCTGACAGCCTATAACCCCAGAGTTCAAAAGAACCCAAATTTCATATACATTTACATATGTAATTTACATATGCACATTAATGTGCATATTTACATATAACATTTACATATAGGACATATATATTTACATATATATTACATATAGTTTGTTCTTCCTAGGATTACCTGTTTATGGAAGCCATTTCTTAACCTTGAATATCACAAGTCCTTTCTTAATGGAGAAAATTTTGTATGTCTTTCTTTTTCTCAGCACAGTGAATAATTACTAAAGTCCAAGCAATTTGAGGTTTTCTTTTCAAAGATCTAGAAATCTTACGATTTAAAGTCAAGAAGTTGGCATCTTCTTGGCAAGTGACAGGAACATTTCAGTTGTGGCATTCTATTGAAAGAGGTGAGAATCCGCACACACAGGAGAGTCAAACACAAGAGCAATTTTGCTTTTGTAGTAATTTACCTTTCAAAATCAAAACCCAGACTTGCAATAGTAGTAGCATCAGTCTTTCAAAGGCAAAGCAAACATGAACTACTCACCTCTCCTAAGCTCCCTAATTCAAATCTCCTAATCACCTCTCAGGATTGCTGCAGTGAGGATTAAGCCTTAAGCACATGAGCTTTGTATGCCTCTTAATATGCATTCTATACCGAAGTGCATACATTAAGTCTAGTGCTGCTACATCTGGTAGGCAGCTGATGTCATAAAAACAAAACAAAAGAAAACAAAACGAATTGGCCGTATGCAGCCAGATAATCTCAAAATCGTGTAATAGCATTCTGACTGAATACTTCCACTTTTGCAAGCCTTAGCATCTATGCTAGGAAACTGTATTAACTCTTATAAGATTATTATGAGGTTCACCAAAGCAGTGTCTGTAAAGGTAGCATAATATCTGACACACTGTCTTCTCCAGCCCCTTTGCAGACTCAATTCTGACACTAGTAATGGAGTCTTGTTGATTCATTCATTGTTACTGGGTTTTAGATTTCCAATTTCAACTATGGTATAGTTACCAATGTGAGCTTCAAGAAATTGATAAGATCAAAGTCTGTTTCCTGTTCACATCGGTACCTTTGCTTTAGTGTTCCTGAGAATTCTGCTCATATTTACTTTGTCAGAGACAAATGGTTGTTGTTTTGGGAACATCCTTAAAGGGGCATGTACAAGGGTTTTAGCAAATACTCTAAGGCATTTTTGCTCAAACATGTTGAATAACATGTAGAACATTTGTGTTTGGAAAGTGAATTTAGAAAATTCTTACCTTCCTGAGTATTCAGCCCATTTCCCTAGTTGCAAGTCAGAACTCATGGCCAGACAAACTACATTACTTTCACTTCTCTAATATTCCAGAGCCTAACTTTATTGATTCTTTTCATATTTTGTCAAGAAAGAAAAAAAGCATAGCTAAAAAAAATATGTAGCTAAAGACACACTTTTGTTTTAATGGTAAAGTATGTATTCAGGAATTATTACTCATGCAAACAGAGAAAGTCATCCATCACAGGTGTTCCTGCATATCCACAGCAAAGTACTACATAGGAAAGAGGGATTTCTGCATTCTAAAAAATTTGCTGTCAAAAACACTATATGGAACTCTTCCTGTTTTAATTTCCTACATCCTTGTAAAAATAAAAATGACACACAGAAGACATTTTTTTCATTTTACATGTGACCTGATAATAGAAAGGAACAGACAATAAGCTACAAGGCTGCTACTTAAATCAACATCAGGAAATGATACGAGCTATTATTTGTCTTCTTACCTATTAATTATCATAGAAAATGATACACATGTTTATGAGTGTATACATGCACCCAAGTATAGACCATAAATAAAATTTTATATGTGCTGAAAATGTTACTTGTGATGAAAAGACTTGAGATAGGAGCCCTAAGACTATGGTTGTATAAGCTCACATTTTTATTTTAGATACTCATCTGTTTTACAGTAGAAATGATCAGAACAACTCAAATAAGACTTTAACATGAAAGGAACGTGAATACCATTGTGTTTTCAAATATCTGTATACTCATATACTGTGGTGATTTGAATAAAAGGGCCATCATAGGCTCATTTATTTAAATTCTTAGTCATTGGGAAGTGCCATTATTTGAGAAGGATTAAAAGGTGTGAGTTTGTTGTAGGAATTGTATCACTGGGGAAGTAGTTTGAGATTTCAAAAGCCCAAGTCAGACTCAGAGTCTGCTGCTTGTAAATCTTGATGTAAAACTCCCAGATACTTCTCCAGTACAGTGTCTGCCTTCATACTGCCATGCTTGCCACCAGAATCCTCACCACGATGATAACGTACTAAACCTCTGAAACTGTAAGCCAGCTCCAGTTAAATGCTTGCTTTCATAAGAGTTGCTGTGGTCATGGTCTCTTCACAGCAATGGAACTTAAAGACCTATGTCACAAAACTGCGTCTAGTAGCTCAGATTTTGGGTTATTTTAACAGTTTCTAAAAAAACATATTTAGTACTCTTCATAGACATTTACTTTCTATTTTAAATTATGAACTTAAAACATTGCCTTATTCTAAAATTTCATATAAAATGAATCCTGGTGATCATCTGTGAGATATTTTATGAATGTTTTAAATTTTTTTCCACACTTCTATTTTATTTTAAATATATGAATATTTCATGGTGACAATTATATTTTAAACATTTCTTTTTGGGTGTGTGACTGTGTGTGTGTGTGTGTGTGTGTGTGTGTGTGTGTGTGTGTCACATTCATGCATGATGCCCACAATGCCAGGACAGGGTATTGGATTGGATCCTTTGGAACCAGAGTTACAGATGGTTATTTCCTAACTTGTAGTTGGTTAGAACTGAACATTTACATAAACTTTTATATATAAACTATCTTTCCTGACTCATTGCCATGTTTTTATGATCATTCAAAAATAAAAACATTGATAAATTTTGAGAAAAAAAATTATTTCCCACCAACATATCATCTTTCCATCTTCTCACATTTTAAACAAAGAGATCCATATAAAAACCCAGTATTGTTTCAACGGGGTTCTGTCCATTAGCAGGAACAATGTCTGCATTTGCAGCAAACAAAACAAGGGCAGCCTATATGAGAAGGGCCAATCACCTTGTATCCTTTAGTAATGTACAGAAGACACGACTTGAACACCAAACCATCTATTCTTTAAGGGGAGATGGTTATGAGTTTGCTACCAAGAGTCAGGAAATTCTGAACTCACATTCAAATTCTACTTTGAGAACTTACGTAACTATTTTACTTACCTAAACATCTCTCCCTTCCTCTACAGAATTGTAATATTGAAAATATCCATGTTTTGTTCGGTAAGTGTAAGTTTCTTATTAATTAATTCATACTAATAATCAGGGAGATGTAAATTAAAACCACCATGATATGATATATTTTGTGCCTGTTAAAGTGGTTATTATATAAAGGATCAATGTCATGAAGATGTAGAAGAAAAGAGAGCTGTTGTGTATTATTCAGTAGGAATTTAAATTAATGCAGTCACTTTGAAACAGTGTAGACGTAAAATCATAGAAGCTACCATATGAAGCATCAATTTCATTTCCCAGTATATATTTAAAGGAGACACACCCAATTCCAAAAGAGGTGTTTGTAGTCTCATGTTCACCACAATATTATTTATAATAGACAATATATAAAATCTACCTAAATAAATTCTGGCAGATTTATAAATGTGTAGTAGTATCATTCATTCATTCATTCATTCATTCATTCATTCATTCATTCATTTGTGTGTTTGTGTGTGTGTGTGATATAAAGTACTATTTATCTACAAAATGTGAAATCCTCTTATTTGCAAGCAAGAAAAATGTGAAGCACTCTATGTTGTGAATATGTCAGGCACAGAACAACAAATACCATGTGATATCATTAGCTTGCAGAATCCAAAAAAAAAAAAAAGATGATATCATAAAAGCAAATAGTAGAAAGATGGCTGCAGGAGAATGACTGGGATATTCAACTTGAGAAACAATGGCCAATGATTATAAAGTTGTAGAGAGAATAAAAAATGTCAACAAATTTATTATAAATCACCAAGCAGTTAATTAGTGATACTATAGAGCATCTTGGAAATATGTAAAAGAATAAACCAAACAAGCTTGCCATACAAACAAGTGCAGGAGTTTATAATAGTTATGTATTTATCAAAGTAACATATCATACAATAGTCTATAATATTATCATGTGTGTCCTAGTAAAGCAATTGAAAATAATACAAAAATTAGTATATACGTGCACTCTTTTGACCTGATGTTGACATAATTCCTCTAAGTGGGATAGGGTTTATTAATTATAGCTTAATCATTCTTTGCTCCTCTGTTGATTCTGTGACTTTTAACCACTATTTAGTCAACAAATATATATTGGGTACTTATTATGCAGCAAGCATTATCTCATGAGTAAGGCACACTTAAGCACATCTCTATACTTCAGGATTTTATAATTACTTTATTCTACTATTGTGTGATGTTTCAAGGTATCATATTTTCAGTTATTCTTCCTTCTTAATATGATTCTCAGATGGTCACACGTAGATGTAAAAGCTTGACTGATAAGTAACTTCAAACACAATGAATCAGAATTATGAGGATCTCATTCTTTTTTCTATATTGAGAAATAAACCTATACAACTATTATTCCAAAACTCTCAAGGTTGACAAGAATTGAAAGACATTCAAATAAGTTAGTGATTACATGCAATTTCTCTCCCCTGTACATTTTCTATTACTCTGGTTACAGTTCGTATGCTCTATCCCATGTCACCTTCTCAACTTGCCATGCTGTAAAGCAATTATGACCAAAAATAAGATTGGGATACAAATGAGAAAACAATATAGCAAAACCTTGCTAATTCTGGGCAACTTCATTCAAAATAACATTCAAATTGAATCAACACTTATTCCCCAGTCAAATAGATATGGTTTCTCATTAAAATTGTTCATTTAATATAAAGCATGCATTATGAATTATTTAAGGGAGAAATTAGGTCCCAAGAGTACCTTGCATTATTAAAAAGGTACGAATAATTCCAGGAGATGCCACAAAATAGCTGCATATCAGCCACCAGTGAAACTGCATCTGTGAGCCACCAGGGGCTACAGGGTTGGCACATGAGATAATCATTCTTAACCTCTTCTCTTTAAGACAAATATATGAGAGCATCTTTATGAGTCTGCAACAGTATGCAGAGGAAGAACTTCACTGCTAATTAGGGCATTCAGAATCTAGTAGAGAATTATTTCACTTTAATAATTAACAATAATCAATTTAAGAAGTTTGCTCTTAACTATGATCTAATAGATCAATGAGAGACTCCGCGGGTCTTGAATTTTTTAAAGCTGAAAGTTTCCCATTGTGATGGCTGTGGTTTTATCCTGAAGCAATCGAGTCTTGCTGTCACGGCAAGGTTCTGAGTGTATCTGATTGAAGAAAGTTAGGGTAGCAGGGCTGCATTTTCAGGAGACAAATGCCCTCGCCATGGCCTCTGAAGCAGAGCTACTGTGACGGGATGCTCACAGGACTCAGATACTTGCTTCTGAAAAATACAATGAGAATGCGTGTGAACCTGCGCAGTGTGTTTTAGAGGTGATACAGAAGGACAAGTGAGGATTATTCAAAAATGTTCACTGTCTCATCTCTGTCTGAAAGCAAATCTTATTTTAGTCAGGGTCTCAGGGGAGAGAGGTGGTATATCTCTCTTAAAACTATCAAACAAGCCAAGACCTGACAGTACAGCATGTGTGGTGAGAGCTAGGGCTTGATAACAGGCATGGAGCTAGAGGGGTATCCTCCTCTGCTACAGGCTATGTAACCATTGAGAACAATTATTCCCCACTCTAGCTCGAGTAGTGTCAATATGACAATTCATTTGGGAGATTTGTAAATCATTAGAAAAAGTTAGCAGTATCTTATCCCCCAAGGACCACAATGTGCTATGTCACCATGGTGATTTATGGCTCCTCCTAAATTTCCTTGGAATAGATAAGCCATGTGCAGCTTAGCATCTTACACTCTTTAAATTAACCAGCATAAGTATCTCTACATGATCCATTTACAACACAGAGAGGGGTAGATTTGAAGGTTAAATCAAAACCGCATGCTAGCAGAATATGTTGTGTGGTAATATTTCATATTGTGAAAACTACAGTTTTGAGAAAAGCCAATTCAATCCGTGCACTAGGCACTATAACATCAAATTTGGGCATATAATGCATTAACAGCCATTCTTAAGACAACAATTTATTTAAATTCTATTGTGTGTAACTTTTAAAATTCAGCATGAAGTAAGCAGAGCCCATGTTCCAAAAATGAAGGCCGGAAGTCTATGAATTTCCCCTACTCTCCCATCTTGAGTCTTTGAAACCAAAGTCAAAAGGAGGCAAAGCATACAAGCATCCCCGAAGCTTTTCTGCCTCCATTTCTAACATCACTTTGAGCAGGGCTAATGCAATAGCTTTGAAACCCCAGTTCATTTCAGACAGCTGTGTGTGGTCCTCAACTCTTCAAATGTATTTCAAAAGCCAAAGGAAGCAGAGTTGATATTTAGCCATTAGGAACATCCTGATGCTGTTCCCAGTCAAGAAGTGATCAGGAAACTAGTGTCCATCTTTCTCCTGGGAGGAAAGTCATTTCTCCCTCCCTCTCCCCCATCATAATTCTTATTTCCTGCTCATCTTCCATGTATTTGGAGATTCCCTTCATATAACTCACTTGGCCCCATCTTTTTCATGTGTCCCCATACTCCAGACAGCATTTATCCTATGAGGCAATTAACAACCCTGTATCACATGGCAGATCCATGACCATCTCCAGAGCAAAAAATTCAAATTGTGTAAGTTTTCTGACTTCCTTTGAATGAACCTTCTGCCTCTACAGGACAGAGCAGGCCGTGTGTTTATGGGGTAATTACTGAGTAATTATGGAGCAATACATTGAGGATGTTAGTCTCTGAGCCCATGTTTCAATTATACGTGATGGTGTGGCAGGCTTGCCCACAAGGTCCTAGGATCAACCGTTTTGTGTGTAGACATTTTGAGATAACGTGACAGAAATAAAAGACAACAGGATCGCTGGTTAGAGATTGTCAGTGGCTGTAAAGGAAACTGTAGCTGGGTGTATGCAAGCTAAAAATTAATACAAATCCGCTGCTGGCGGTAAACAGGGTAAACATTCTAATTAGATTTTGTTGTTTTGTTTCCCTCTGTTTTGTGCTTCTAGCATCCATTAGGGAACTAGTGATCACGGAATTCTTAGGATATTTGACAAATGGTATACCCACTTTCAGTACAATACATAAGGGCACATAAAAAACATACCTTTGACAATGTCAGCCTCTACTGAGTTTTGTTTTTACGTTTTGTATGTAACTAAGTCCTCTTCTCAAAGCAGGATAAACTATAGTGAGCATGTTTGCCTGCCATTCACAGTTCTAGCCCTATCAGATCTAAATTGTTACCCTGCTCTTTTTCTGGGCATTATTAGATTATTTGTGTCCCACTGATATTTGTAAGCTTTGGGTCTTCATGCCTTCTGCGACGTCAAATTCACTGCTTCCTCCTCATCACTATTCCTAATTGAACATGATCATTCACCACCCCAACCCCCTGCCCCAAACTGCTTCAGCCTTGTATCCCAAGACCCAGAATGTTATAGACAAATATTTATCTAGTAGTTTAATTAATGTGTGATATACCTTTGGCTCAGTTTACCTTACATTAGAAGAAAAGGAAATACAGAGGAGGAGTAGAGGAAAGAGGAAGGGGAGGAGGGGAAGAAGAGAACAGACTGTCCTTCAGTTTGAGACTAGATCCAATTTTATATGCCATGAAAGCACTGACAGAGTAAACCTATTTTACTGCTTCTTAAGGTCACATCCTGCAGCAGCAGCAGCAGCAGCAGCACCACCACCACCACCATTATCAGCACCATCACCACCACCATCATCACCACCACCACCACCACCACCACCATTGTCGTCGTTGTTGTCGTCATCATCATCATCATCTTCTTCATCAACATCAGCATCAACATCATCATACTCATGCTGGCTTTCTCAGTTCTGGGCCAAGCCATCATAGCAACCAATGCTTTGTACTTTGTTCTTGGTAGTGTTTGTTTGTTTGGTTGGTTGGTTGGGTGGTTGGTTGGTTGGTTACTTTTTGTTTATTTGTTTGTTTGTTCATTTTAATTTAAAAGAAATCCAACTCCATGTGTGAGCATACCCCTTTTAAAACACTTGGCCACCTGAACTCACAATACAGAGCAACCCATGTCCAGGACAAGAATCCTGGCTTAACAATACCCCAGATTATGGGTCAGACGGCTGGGACAAGGAGATGACAGCAGTGTTAACAGCTCCTCATCATTTTGAGTGTTCAGGATTAGACATAAATATAATTAAGGGGCTGTGCCGGTGTGCTCTCGGTCTCAAGGTTAATTAACCATAGGAAAATGCCACCTTCAGGTGTCCTGAATCATAACAGCACTTGCGAGGAGAAACATGATTGTAAGTTGACAGCCATGGCTCAGCCAGACAACACAGTTGCAATAAGCAGAGGTGAAAACAAGGACTGACATTGGTTGCTGCTCTGCCAATAAGACAGACAAAGGCCACATCCATCCTGCTGGACTTAGCATCACGGCAGAAAAACTCATCCTTGTGAGATCCTCTGGTGACCGCATTCTCTGTCTTTCTCCTTTTATTTGAGAGCACCCATTTCTTTCCCAGAATGCACCAGCCAGGCTCAAAGACACTAAAGCTCCAAACACTCACTACTGAGTGCCTTTCCATCTTGGGAGGCTCAATTTCTCTCTGTAGAGGCCCCCTACCTCTCCCCTCTCCCTGTCCACCTAGGTCTGCATTATTTCTTTATTCCTGTTCCCAAGCTATGTCCCCAGTGAGTTTCTCCAGATCTTACAAACCGGAAAGATTTGGAAGAGATTGGTTCCGACAGAAAAGGAGTCTTCAGCCCTCAACATCAAAGCTTGGTGTTCTCACCTGGGATATATATGTACTTTATCAACCTAGGCCTGTGCAAACTACTAAGGTACACTGGGGCAAGAACACAAAAAACTCCTTTTCTAGGGTGACTGGACTCCCCCCCCCCCCAGACAATGCAGACTCTACTTGGGCTTCTCTGAACACTGAATGCAGCCTGCAAAATTCTCCCCTACTAAATCCCCTCGGCTATCAATTTGTAAACATCTCAGCTCTGCCTGCATATGTGAGCAAGCAATGCCAGCGCCACACTGTGCCCTTCTCTGTCCCCAGCCAAGTGCACCTGCTGCCCAGGGCTCTGGCTGTTCCTGCACTACTGCTGTTACTATGCCCTGCCACAGCCTGCCCTGCTGCTTGCAGTACTGGGGGACACATCTTTAGTGGTGGCGATGGGGTGTGTGTGTGTGTGTGTGTGTGTGTGTGTGTGTGTGTGTGGTATGTTTATTAGTTTTAATTTGTGAGCCTGGTTGGACAATGACATTCGAGGGGTGCTGTGTATCATTCACCCTGCATCGGGTGATGGCTGCGGTGGCAGATGTAGGTATTTCAGTTTAGAATATAACGTACTGATTACTGTCTCCTCAGAAAAACACGTCGCTGCATAGCTCCCTCGGCAGGAATACAGGAGCCCCCTTTCTGCTCTTTTCACACTTCATAAGTCCAGTGCTTTCCTAAGTGGAGAGTTATATTTATTTTGGAATACAAAAGACTCATTAGCAAGATACTTCTACACTTCTTCCACAACCCATTAACACGTAGTCTACAAAGCTGAGTGCTTGATGATACAAGCATTTCCTTGGCTTTACTGTTACAACTTCCTAAGTTGCAGGGGGGTCATGTTGTCCAAATAATGTCGTGGATATGCAGTTAGCAAACCCCTTTAACAAATGTATTTTTTCCAGTCAGGTTCTTCTTCGAGTTAACTAAATATAACTATCCTCTACCGTTTGTGAATTCTCAAAGCTGCATGAATTTTCAATCTAGCTTATTTAGGTTTCCATGTTGGTTCCCCCCTGCACCCCCTCTCCTTGCTTCTGTTGTCACATTGTCCCTTTTGCAGCAGACAGGGGATCATCCCGGAGGAGAGACAGGGAGTGCCCATGCTCTTTTAAAGCAGCGGTGCAAGCGTGGTTTGCAATTGTCTCTCTTTCTTGCACCAGTCCCGCTCCCTGGTTCAAAATCACACACGAACTATCCTCAAGAAAAAACTGTTCATTTCAGAATTTCTTTTTTACTTTCAATCCACTAGCAAAGCACTGGCTTCACCGGACCACTTGAAACCAAGAACTTGGCTCAAAGTTGTTGCTTTATGCTTTAGTAACGGCGGTGTATGTCCCATATAGCTTCTGCTCCTTTATACATTTGTATCAGCCTCAGATGCTGTGGGAATGAGCTGACACGGTACTCGGTCTGCCAGTGTGCAGAACCAGGAACTGTAAAACTCTTCTGCCACCTAGCGGAGAAACGGGAGCTGGAGTCACTGGGGAATGCAAATATGTCTACAGGGCCTGGAATAAGCAAGCAACTTGTTAAACTTTGGCTACTGTCTAAAAGCAGACAATTAAAACATATACCCGATGTCCCCAAGTGTAGTAATTAAAAGAGACCTGAAAGTGATGATTTAATGATTCTAGATATTTAAACAGTAAACGGCTGAGCACAAAGCCCTGTACTGATAACTAATTACAGTACTCCCAAATGTTGATTTCTCAAGCAGTGACCCAAGCAAATAAAACCATTGTTTGGAATTTTTTCCCCAAGATTCACAGGGCTTCTGTGTCTCACAGAACCACCATTCCAAAGCTGAAGAAAGCCCCACAGTGTGCTGATGGGAGGGAAGTTACCCGGCAAACAAATACAGATCATGTGATAGCAATTATGAACAGCCACCCACGGCCGAATCCTCTTAGACCATATTCAAAGAACAAACAATAACAAAAAACCCCAAAGGTCTCAGGCATCATCACAACACAATCTTTGAATGCTAGCTACAAAATGTTTTAAATAATGGCATTTAAAATCCTATAAAATAAACTAACAAATTAGCAAAAATCATCCCAAACTCTGCTCTTACTGTTTTGACGCAGGGAATTCCTAATGGAATTCCCTATTGAAATAGGAAGTCTGTTCACCTTCTACAGACAAGATAGTGTGAGGAGGAACGAGTTCCTTGAGAAGACCCTAGGAAACCTTCTACAGAGCAGATGGCCTGGTTCCTCACGAACGCTCAGCAGTCAGCACCAAGATTTAGCTAAGGCTAAAGGTGTAGAGACTGCCAAATCTAAAGTTCTCCCTCTCTTCTCTAAAAATGTACATGAAGAAAACAAAACCTATGCATAATTTATGGGTGCCCCAGGACAGTTTTAAATTATGCAGTCCACATACCCACATACCCATGAAAAGTTGCTTAATATATCCCTTAGTTACTCCATGAAGCTGATTGTGATTGTTCCTCTAAACCACACACACACACACACACACACACACACACACACACACATGCACACACCACACACACA
>JANHMN010000001.1:223135271-223223570 GCA_030674055.1 Rhabdomys pumilio | reverse complement strand
CTCTCTCTCTCTCTCTCTCTCTCTCTCTCTCTCTCTCTCTCTCTCTCCCTCCCTCTCTCTGTTTGTATGTGTGTGGGAGAGAGAGATTGTGTGTGTGTGTGTGTGATTAGAAGTTGGTTTGCTATGATTTCCACTGGGCAAAATAATAGAAGTAAGTCTTTCCTAGTGCCTTTGACCCTTTAGATGGTAATGGTGCCAAGCACGTGTTCTTTTATTTTTTTATTAGTTATTTTATTTATTTATTTATTTATTTATTTATTTATTTATTTACATTAACTCCTTCCTGGTTTTCCCTCTTCAAACCCTCTACCCCCTCCCCCTGCTTCTTTTAGGGTGCCCCCCCCCCCCCATTCTCTCCTCACATTCCCTAGCATTCCCTTATGCTGGGGCATAGAGCCTTCACAGGACCAAAGGTTTCCCCTCCCAAGGCTATTCTCTGCTACATATGAGGCTGGAGCCATGGATCCCTCTATGTTCTTCAGTTGGTGGTTTAGTCCCTGGGTGCTCTGGGAGTTCTGATTGGCTGATATTGTTTTTCTTCCTTTGGGGCTGCAAACTCCTTCAGCTCCTTCAATCCTTCCTTTAACTACTCCACTGGGGTCCCCATGCTCAGTCTGATGGTTGGTTGCAAGCATCTGCGTCTGTATTGGTAAGGTTCTGGCAGAGCCTTGCAGGAGACAGCTATATCAGGATCCTAACAGCAAGCACGGGTTTTATCTTCTGGACTTGGACTTGATTCTTACAATCAGGTAATTCATTATTCCATACCACTATTTCACATGTGAGCAACTCTGAAAAACCCATCGTGTATTTAGCTTTAGTACTAGAGGTGCTAAACTCTAGTACTATGAAAGCTAGCCAGTAGGATTGAAATCTCCAGCTAAGTACCAGCTAGACAGTTGCGTGTGTGTGTGTGTGTGTGTGTGTGTGTGTGTGTGTTTTATATGAGGGAAGTATATGATATCTTCAGCAACAGTTTTTTACTACCCAGTAACTGGAAAGGAAAAATTAGAATGTCAATAGTCTGTGATGCTTCATGGTCTATGGGATATAACTAATGAACAATTCCAAAAGAAACACACCATTTCTGGCACTAGGATCTTTATTTGTTAGCCACTTAGGTATGGTAATGGCATTGTTACCCTGTGATAGAGTAATAATATAGGGTAACTTCACTTTGATGGATAAATCAAAGTGTGTGTGTGTGTGTGTGTGTGTGTGTGTGTGTGTGTGTGTGTGTGTTTCTTATGGTGATTTTCTTAATTACTTGCACATGATTGCTTGCACATGTGTCTAGAACATTGCATTCAATTGCTTTCAGAAATGGGGAATATTATAGGATGGATGTGAAGAGAAGAAGAAACAGTAGCGTTCAGTTGCTAGCATACAAACTATAATTTTTCAATGGTGCAGTAATGTAGGAATGAGTAATATATATACATACAGACACACACACACACACACACACACACACACACACACATATATAATCTTCTTTAAAACTCATCTTTATACTATGATTCAACTTGCCTTTTCCTCATTCTATAGACATCAGCAACCCAGCAACAATTCCCATGTGGTTAATGATCAAAAAAGGGCAATTAAGAAGCTCTTGTTAGGGTTTAAATCCTTCCTAGCCTACACTTAGCTTGCCAACAAGTACACTGAGGTCCTTCTCTAATCTGTTATTTGTGGTGTCTTTAAGATTTTAGAGAATAGTTTACAAGGCAAAGCACCAATCTTCTTCCCTTCCCTTCCCTTCCCTTCCCTTCCCTTCCCTTCCCTTCCCTTCCCTTCCCTTCCCTTCCCTTCCCTTCCCTTCTCATCTCTTCTCTTCTCTCCTCTTCAACTTTTATACGAAGGCAGTCACCCACAAGAATTCTCATGAATATCTCACCTCAGCATCCAAAGAATTCCCTCTATACGATGCATTCTTTACATTGACAACCCTAGCCAATGTCCTGATATCCACCTGACTTCACATCAGAAGTTCAAACCTTCTTCAATCTTCCTATATTTAGTTCCCCAAAAACATGAACCAGGATAGAAATATTTGAGATGTTCTCACATTTTCCCATTGTAAATCTACTATGATTAGGCTTTTAAAAAGCCTATAAGGGTAGGTAACAGATATTAGGAGATATTTTCTATCTGGATAAAACTATCTCTCAAGTTATTGCACTATTGTAAAAACCATAATTTATATGTTAGCAACTGAATGCTTTTTGCTTCTTTTTCCCTCTTTTCTCTTTGCATTCATCCTATAACATTTCACACTTGTGGAGGGAAATGGATGCACTAGGATGTACATAGAGGTCGTGCTCAAGAAAATAGGAACAACACTCTAGTAAAGAATTCATTAACAGGCGGATAGAAAACTAGGTCAGGCATCAAACATACTCCGTCTGGATATTCCACTAAACACAACTGAACAGTTGCCACAGATCTCTGTGTATGTGCCTGAGTCCTCAGTTTGGAACTTGAACATTTTCTGAGTGCTGTGAACTGCAGCAAATCATTCTTTCCATCACGTTCAATTTGAGGACAATGTTCCTTGTTTTTGCAGGTTTTCATTTTTAGTGAGTGGTGACTAACACAGTATTACCAATATGAGTCACTTTCTCCTCATATTTCTCATTTCTCAACCTGCTGAAATTTTTCTTTTACGCTTAAGATTTCTATCATTTTTAGCATCAAAGGAACTTCCCTTCCTGGCAAGACAAACTTACCTGAAATAATATATTATTTCAATTATTTTAACTTACTAAAGGTTTAGTCATTTTTCATTCCATTTTACGAAGTAATTTCTCTTTTGAATACTGAAAGATTATTTTGATGTTTTATTACAGTCACTTTTTTCTAATGTGTTATTTGTTTCTTGGTACTCTATTTTTTCTTAATTACCGCCATTCATTTTGTAGTAAAATGCACATCATGGACATGTATAGTTTAAAACAAATGTTCTTTATGAAAACTTCCTTGAAAATTAATTGATCTAGTTTGATTGAGAACGAATCTTAAGCCAGATTTGCAACCCCATTGGAAGAACAACAGTATCAATCAACCAGACACCCTAGAGCTTCCAGGGACTAAATCACCAGCCAAAGAGTACACAGGGAGGGACTCATGGCTCCACCACATATGTAGCAGAGAATGGCCTTGTCAGACATCAGTAGGAGGAGAAGCCTGTAAAGGCTCAATGCCCCAGTGTAGGGGAATTCCAGGGCAGGGAGGCAGGAGTGAATGGGTCGGGGGAACATCCTCATAGAAACAAGGGGAGGGAAATGAAATGGCAGGTTTCCTGGAGGAGAAACTGGGAAAGGTGATAACATTTGAAATGTAATAAAGAAAATATTCAATAAAATAAAAGAAAAAAACCAATAAGCTTAACCCTGGGTTTCACATGGACTACACTTAGTGATCTTGAAAATGTACCACTGTGGGAGAGGAGATCCTTGGTCCCATGAAAGCTGGATGCCCAGTGTGGGGGAATTCAAGGGTGGGGAGGTGGGAGTGGGGAGGTGGGTGGGGGCATGTCCTCACAGAAGCAGGAGGAGGGGTGATAGGATAGGGGGTTCCTGGGCAGGGGGTTGTTGGAAATGGTATAGGGGGATAACATCCGAAATGTAAATAAAATATCCAATAAAAAAAAACAATAAAAGAAAAAGAAAATGTACAACTGTGGTGAATATTTGTAAACAGTTGATAGAAAAAAAAATAGATACATTTTTCACTGATGATATAGACACATTCTTACCAAGTCAAAATTTTAAGATTATAAATACAATATAGGGTGAATTGATCTCTTTTAACGTGTTTATGAAAACTCCAATAACTGAATTTTAATTACATTTCAAATATCTGTAAATGTTCATAATTTCATGAAAACACTGATTACTATGGATCACGTAGTTCCAAATATAAATAAAAGCAACACTGTTGTATAGGAGATTATATTAGAAATCTCAGATCTACTTCCTTTGTTTCCTGCCATGCAAAGAAACTCCATCCTCGCTCACTCATGCTGGATTTGATGGGTGGTGTGAGTGGATGGGGAAAAAAAGAAGAAAACATCACTTTTGAATGTAGTCCTGAGAGATCATTGCAATTTGGACAGGCCTTCTGTCTTCCTACATCAGTGACACACCAGATGCTCTGCTTTCTCCTGTTTTTTAGTTGTGATGCCATACGGTTAAAACAGACACACGCTGGAGTGGAGTGGCTCTCAGGGATAAAGACTCAATATGCATTATTGTAACACAATAAGGTTTGGGTGCTCTGGGTTCATAACATCATTGTAGCAATAGTTGATAGGATATGTACATAGGAAAGTACTTACTACTGAAATAAAAATCTGAAATATATATCTGTGGCTTTGGGGTAAATGGGCAAGTGTCACTGAAACTCATTATAGAGTAGAAAGTAATGTGGTCACCAATATAATACCAGCTTTCTTGTCTCTCCACATCTCTCCTTTCTCAACCTGTTGGAAATTTTCTTTTATTCTTAAGATTTCTATCATTCTAGCATCAAGGGGATTTCTCTCCCCTCCTAGTAACATAATTTTATGCATTGCAATATATTATTTTAATGCACTTACTAAAGTTTTAAAGTAATTTCCACTCTACCAGTATTCTGAAAATAGACACTCTGAGTCAAAAGCATGCTAACTATTTTCTATCTTACTCTTAACGCTCCCAAAGCTATAGCATTGATTTGCATATGTCAGATTCCTACTGGTCCTTTCCCCAGGTCAATAGAAACAAAACAAAATATCTCCTCTATTCGTTTCACTCTCACATTAGAAAAATCCTCAGTGTAAGGCAAAATGTTTTATAAAATCACTACACTGAAGGCAGAAAGTATACATAGTTATTCTATACCTTTGAGCAAAATTTTGAGATTGAATATTATGAGCAAAGAAAGGTTGTTTGATATTAGCACAGTTGGTTAATACTACATGAAAGATAAAAGCTTAGAAAACAATTGACAATCTATCAAAAAGAATAACAATGAAAGAGAAAATGCACATATCTCTGGATGCTTAAAGTAAAACAACTGATTCTTATAGCTAGTCTCCATGTTGTTGTGGGTTTCATATAATGTTACTTACATTATGTTAATTTGGGTCCCCAAAATTACACAAGAATCCGAGCACATCTACATGAAAGACACTGAGAAAACCTCATCCTCAAATGGTTTTGATTGGCAAATAAAGCTGCTGGCGGCCAATGGCTGGGCAGGGAGACAGAGGTGGGACTTTTAGGATTCCTAAGTAAGAGACTCGAAGGGAAGAAGAAAAGAAGGAAGGAAGGAAGGAAGGAAGGAAGGAAGGGAAGAGATGGATCATGACAGGAGAAGAAGAGAGACACCAGTCTGAGAGGTGTGAAACAGAAAACATAGCTGCCATGTAGGAGCTGGGTGATCGAAGCCCAACAGGGTTGCATGTCTGGGTCTGAGGCAACAAAGATGGAATATAGATTTTAGTAAGTAATAACTCAAGAATATAAGAGGGGTGAATTAGCCATGTGGAGGTTAAGAAGTGGCCCAGCCATTGAGCTGTTTTAGACATAACAAAATATAAAGGCTGAGTATGTGTGTCTTTCATTTGAGAACCCAGTGAAATATCGTTGTGGGTAGCAAGGAATGCCTTGTCACTGGAATCAATGTAAGTAGGTTAACTGAGTTACAGCTACACTATGTAGTTCTCATACTGAGAAAGCACCAAGGAGATAAACCCAGTTAAGGCAATACCACCTACCCCCATGTGCTGGGATCCTTGGCTGTTGTCAGACATCCTTAGAAAATGTTTATATCTTTAAAAGAGGGAAAAAGAAAAGGTTTTCTTTTAATAAAAATATGTTAGGAATTGCTACTCTCAATGGAATGATTTTGTGACAATAGATTAACAACAGTCTGTACACTTTTAACAATTACCAACTATCTCGCAGTCTACCTATATACAAGGACAAGGAATCAAGCAGCATTAAGTGCATTTAAAACATGTTTAACAGACAACTAACTGCATGGCCAGAGTTTCTGTAAAACCAGACTTAAAGAAATTGTAACTGTTAAAACAACGACTGGCTCCCCACTTTCTAAGAACAAGGATCAGATGGATAATGTCACTCAGCTTCCACTTACAGAAGTTTCTTCAGTGCCTCCCTCAGATGCTATGAAAGTGAATCATAGAACAAGAAGACCTATGGAGGATAAATGTCTTATAGAGTAAAGAACTGGAGAGCTACTATTGACCAAAACTGGAGTCTACTCAGACTATTTCCTATGCCCAGAATAAAAAGCCTCAAACTATCTTCCCAGTGGGATTTCAGAGCTCCTATGAATCAATGACTATCGAGAGATTCCCATTGTCTCCGATTTTGAATAGGGATGATGATTGTTGTCTAGGTTCCTGACTTACCACTGTGCATCACAAATGTGGGAGAAAACGTTTTCTTTCCAGTTTATCGATCTCCAGATCAATAAATCCAACCTTCACATGCAGACTTTCAGAGGGTGGGCAGCTCGATAGTATTTATTGCTTACAGGAATGAATATTTTGTTATGAAAAGCTTATCATACACAATTTGATCATTCAATACATTTATTCCACAAACATGTCTTGGTACAATAGTAGGCCTAGTAGTCCTGTAGGTACTGGAAATAAAACAGTCAACAAGAAATACCAAGATGCTGATCATGTACATTATACATTAAAAGCAAATTGGAGAATTAAAACTATTTTTCTTTTCATCCCAAGTCTTTTTCCAATACCTGGTTGTTGTGCACATTGTCACTGGGATAAAATCACTAACAGTCTCCTTAATATAAAGAATCTGATTCAAAAATGTGTTAAATATATTCTGTCTGAGGCTTGACACTTCCAAAACAATGTCACTGATATTGACACAGCAGATTGCACCTGGCCCTTTCCCCAAGTGGCACCATTGCACTGGAAAGTTCCCTAATCAAAGTCACCCTTTAGTTCTTTACCTCATTCATTACCAGGATCCCCTATGCAGCTCAGCCTCACTCATTTAACTTTCTGATTCTTCAGTTTTATGCTCTTTTACCTCATTCAATGATCCATATTCTATTCAGAGCCTTGATATTTTAAAATCCGTAGCAAGAATTTTTCTATCTTTAGTTGAATTATCAATTTCTTTTTTTCCCATTCATCACCCTCCTTACAGCCATCAAATTATTTTATCTAAAACAAGGTTAACCACATCAGACACCTCTAACTCAACTCAAGTATTCACTTCTGTTTACTAGATTAAGTGATATTATTTAAATATTATGAAAGGCTTATTGGGAAATGGGTCTTGTTTTCATTTTTAGGGTCATATTTTCTTTGCTCTCAAAATTTACACTTATCAATATTAAATTACTAAGAACCAACATCACTTGTTTGATGAATTCCAAATTATCCAACACTAATGGATGTATTCATGCACCATAACCAGAGGAGCTTGAACAAACCAAATTAGCTTCTCAAGTATTTCAACAAGATGTCTAAACAAGGAATCACTAGTTGACAAAGGTATCTCTGTGTTACATTCCTTTCTCTGTCTCAAGCACCTCATGGATTACCATTCTTTGATCAAAAACTATTTTACTGAATTTGTCTTTTCGATGAAGAAGAGAGAACTACACACTAAGGGTTATGAACTCCAGCCTACTACAGAATTATTCATTGCTTAAAAGCAACAATGGTAATGAGTGATGAGAAAGCACATAGGCAATTGTTTACCTTTCTTCCCTCAAATGGTAATGAAAAAAACATGAAAAGAAATAATAAATTCCAGGACTCCTAAATTTTCAGAAATATTCTGTACCAAAACTGGGGTACACTGAGACACATGTATCAGTTATGGAAAGACTGGAAGAATAACAAAATTCACAGAATTTAATAAAATGTCAGCTCATTTTGCTTCAATTTTCTTATCTTAGTTGACTGAAGTTGTTTTTCTTTCAAACTCAGGCTACTGATAAGAGGGGCTACATTCTTCTCTATTATGAACATCTCAGTGAAATGGGAATGGTATGCAGTAGAAGCATGTTTAGTAGTTTCCATGGGTCCAAGATGTCCATCGCATGAAACTCTCCCTTGAGTAATCAAAATTCTCCACAGACACTTTCAATTACACTCTAAGGGAAAAAGTTAGCTACTGGAGTCCAAATCACTACATTTTTCAGATCTACACTTTTGAAATTTTATATTACTTTCCCCTTTCTTTGACTTGCCTTAATATAGTCTCTGTAATGAGACATCTGATGCTTCCTAGAAAACAATATATGTCCCTCTCCATAAGATTTTTGTTAAAATTACTCATAGGTGAAGTGGAAACTAGTGGAAATACTAATGAGCAATAAGGTATCTGAATAATAAAAATATGTTACCAGTTCTGCTACAGCGTTATGCACTTGAACATGATTTTACTCCAGAATCTATTGGATTCAGGGTATTATATCCAAACAATCAACCAATAAGGACTAGGAGAGTTATTTAACTTTCTCCACCTCCGTTTCTCAATAGGCAAAATAGAAACCCTAATTCCACTCAAGTAAATAGTAGCCCTGAAGCAAAGAACTTAATCAGTGCTAATGTATAGATAAGTGGTTGGTACTCTAAAAATAAATAAAATAAAAAAATAAAATAAAATAAAATAAAAATAAAATAAAATAAAATAAAATAAAATAAAATAAAATAAAATACACTGTCATTTCTTTAAGCCCAGCTTGAATGTAAAAATTTAGATACCCTACTTGGGTGACATCATTTTCATTCTAATCTCAAGGCTCTAAATTACGGTACTTCTTTAAGAAGATGGTGGAGGACACAAACAGTTAACACTTTGTAAAAAGAGATGAGCTAGCAAATACTCCCTGAGCCAGTCAAATTTTAATTGCTTGTACATGGATGATTCTATAGTGCTTTGCTCAGACTAATACTTAATAAATACTTGTGGAACTGAATGAACTGAACCAAAAGACATATTTCCTACTAATAGATTTAGCAGAGTGACAGTTACTAGTTCCATCATGCAGGGATAATGTACGATATATTGAAATATTAGCTCATATGGACTTGATAAAACAAGTTCTGAATAAAGTATTCTATCTCTTCATCACCCATTTTGGTTGAGTTGTGTTCAGTCAAACACCATGAACATTAATAATCATTATTTCAAAGCTCATAATAGTAAAACTTTTAATTTATCCAACTCTATCTTTTTAAAATTCTCCATTCTTAGAAGCCGAAGATCAAGGCTTATCTGCAGAGTCAAAACCACACCGATCTTTATTTTGAATTCTATTCAGCTACTGATTCTACAAATCAGAAACTGTACTTTATGCTTTATTATTTCAAACTTCATTTCTTTTATATTTTATAACTGTTGTTCAGTTCATTGTTTTAGGTTTATCTGATCCTGAATCCTGTATGTCACACAAATGCAGAGCCTGCATCTTGTACCTCCTCTGTATTCCATGAAGGAATTTTAAACAACTATTTGCAGAATATCTATTATATTCAAATAACTGTGCGCTGTGCTTTTGTGACAAAAATATGTGTCACGTGCAATCCTTCTCTTGCAGTATTTTAAATGCATAATTGATAAGTGGCCTGAAGCCTATCATATAATTATACAAATTTCTTCAATTTAAAGTATTTTAATATTTGTAGTTACTTTCCCCACCACCTGTTTGTTTTGTGTTATTTTTAAAACAGAGCATCTAACTAGAAATGATGAGTTTTAAGCAGTAATGAATTCCTTAAATATCAGAAATTCTTTCATGTATGATGACCTTGATTCTACAGTTCCGTTATGCTTCCTTTTAGCTAAGAAAATGCCATCACACATACGTTCATCAGAACAGCTGGTCTCATATAAGACTTTCATAGTTTCCATCATCCGCTTCTAACACATCATCTATTCGATTCATTACTTTCAAGTTCAGAATCTCACTGCTTAAGAAGAGCTTCATCTTCCTGTCCCAATTTGGACTCCCATGCCTTTTTGGGGGTAATTTTGGAAGAGTCAGCAGCTGTCTCTAAGTAAGCAAGACTTCATGAATTCCACAATTGTCATCATAAATGCTACTCACTCTGAAAGCTAATTCAGTTAAGAGCAAGAGAAGACCTTGGAGTTTTACCTCTGGAAATTTATTATGATGTAAATAATAATACTTCTATGTTGTCTCCACATAGAAAGTGTTGGATCATTTCTGTCTGGTAATGCTAACCTACTACATCTCACTAAAATTTGACATAAGAATGCCTTCTTTGATATTTACAATATAAATTTTTTTAAAACATATATATATATATATATATATATATATATATATATATATATATATACTAAAATAAATACCATGGCTGATTGTCAGTATTCATTGATCAAAGATTGTAGCTGAAGAAGAAATTTCACTTTCCCTTCTGTGCTTGCAATTTTCTGACTCTATCAAAGCAAAAATAAAATCACATACAAAATTTCTCTTTGAAACATACACAGGTCTACAGATTATAAAGTATTATATATAATATATATAATTTATATAATATATATTGATATATATAAAAGGTATTATCTCTAAATTTTATGTAAAAATCACAGAAAACCACTCAGTGGAACATCATAAAGAAAACTAATGAACAGAACCAGCGCAAAATCAAGATGCAAGTTTTAAAAGATGAATACTTAGCACAAGATGTACTGGAATGTCTTTATTTGTAGTGCCTTATTTCTACAGATAGCAAACACCCAACACCTACAGATTCCCAGATGTGGTGACATTTGTTTATTTGTTTGTTGGCAACAATCATTCTTACTAGCTTACCTTGTATAATAGCAAATTGTCAGCCCTGAAAACATATACATACAAGTAGCATTTTATAAACTGAGTAGGTTGTATTTTTACATTTACGATTATACATGTGGGCAAATGAGTACACATATGCATGTTACAACAATTAAAGAAAAAAGGCATTGAATTTGAATGACAGAAAATGAAGAGAATTCTCATTGGATGGTTTGGATGGAGAACTGATGCAATTATAATACATATATATGTATTGTCAAGCATACATGTCTCTGTGTGTCCATCGTGTTTACAAAGAAAAAAAAATGAGATAGCTGAGTTCCCTAGAACTGTACATAGCATAAGACATGGCTTTTCTGTGGAATTTACTGCATTGTCTAGAAACAGCTTCCTAGTGATCTTATTAAACACTTTGCCCCAGATGAGAAGAGTAAGAATGACATTATTCTTAAAAAGACAATTTCTTGTTCAGACTCCTGCCAAATGAGTGCCCATGGCTACATGAATTTCCTCAACTGCTGAGACATGATTGCCTTCATGGATTTCTATAACTGCCTGATTATTCAGTACCATAATGAAGTTCAAGAGAACACACTTTGCTCCCAGCATGCTTTGCTTCATGTATAGAAAAGTCATCTTTCATTTCCAGAAACCTTCATAAACTAAAACAACAGAGTCTTTACAATTAAAACTGAAGTGTAAAAAAGACCCACACTGTCTCAGCTCAGAAAACTGCTAATCACTTAACATGAAGCTCTCCTTTCACTGGACTCTCCTAAATAAGGTGCATAATGGTTGTTAATGTCCCTGAAAATTTGCTGGATAAAATGGCATCCATTGTGGTTCTCAGTTTATGTCTTCAAATGACAGAGATACCAATACTTTCTCACATATTTTTTGGCCATTTACATCTCTTCTTTTGTAAAATATCAGTTAAAGCTCTTCACTCATATTTCAATGGAGATATTCATCTTTTCACACCTATTTCTGAAAGCCATTAGAATACACATTAACTCTTTGTTGGCTAAGTGTAATGTGAACTTCCTAAAAGTACAATAAACCTTCTGGTTATTCCTTTCACATTTTGGCAGAGCAAATCCTTATTATTATTTTTTTTTTACAAAAAATAAAACCTACAGATTGTATTTCTGTTTGGATTTTTTAAATTTCATATTTATTTTTAAGTTAGTGTTTTTACTCAGTTCTTTTTTTTTTTTTTCTTCTGGGTAATACAGACATGAAGCAGATTTCTGATTTACTAGAGGGCTTTTTTTTCAAATGGTTCTCAATAATGTTCTTGCCATCTCATTAGTAGGAGACGTTTCAGATATCAACTTTTTACTTTTTATTCTTTATTTTTCTAATCATTGCCATTATGTTTATTGTATGATGCAAATGTCAATTACGTGCCCAATACATAGACACGTGACTGACATATCTGATACCCGGGCAAGGTGATCTTTTCTGAGATTTGTACTTTGGAAAAGGAAAGCTGTAAATAATTGAAGTTCCTTCCTTTCAGCAGTGACCACATATAGGCTTTGCTTTAAGTCATAGCAAGAGCCTCTGTCAGTACTATTGGGTTAGGTGGACCCCTTAGCATTTGGTTTTTCTTCAAGTCTCTGGAATATCTATGCACACAGACTCCCATTCTTATACCCATAGCCAGTTAACATTTATGAAGAAAACACACACACACACACACACACACACACACACACACACACACCTGACAAATGTTTGTATTCACATATTACAAAAAAAAGTTAAAGGAAAAGCAAACTGTTTTTCATTTTTCTTTTCTTTTCCAATAATGTATTCTTTATTCACTTTATATCCCAATTGCAGAACCCCTTCCTCCCAGTCTTGTTCTTACAAGTCCCTCCACCATTATCCCCCCAGTCCTCCTTATTTTTATTTATTTATTTATTTATTTATTTATTTATTTATTTATTTATTATTGGTTGTTTTATTTATTTACATTTCAAATGTTACCACCCTTCTAGGTTTCCTCACTGAAAACTCCCATCCTACCTCCTTTCTCCTGCTTCCAAGATCGTGCTCCCCCACCAACCTGCCCACTCCCACCCCACAGCACTAGCATTCCCTTATGCTGGGGCATCAAGCCTTCACAGGACCAAGCGCCTCTCCTCCTGTTGATGCCCAACAAGGCCATCGTCTGCTACATATGCGGCTGGAGCCATGGTTCCCTCCATGCGTACTCTTTGGTTGGTGGTTTAGTCCCTGGGAGCTCTAGAGGGGTTAGTACTTTTGTTATTCCTATGGTGTTGCAAACCTGTTCAGCTCCTTCAGTCCTTCCTCTAACTTCTTCATTGGGGTCCTCCTGCTTAGTCCAATGGTTGACTGCAAGCATCCCCATCTGTATCTGTAAGGTTCTGGTTAAGTCTCCTTATTCTTGAGAAAAAATGTAAAATGCTGATAAATGAAGGTTTATTATTGTGTTAATCGGCAAAGGACCAGAATGCCACCTGATACACCAGGTGACTGATTCTTTTTACAGGCTATAAACTAATGTCAGTCAGGCCCGTCTTGAGGACGCTGGCTGCCATGGCAGGTGTTAGCAACAAAAGTTTCATTAGAACTTGTTTAAATGATGTCAAACTCGTACCAGTGGAAATACGCTCTTCCCAAGCTTAGCAAAGCACAGCATCACTCCAGCTGACTCTGGGCTCTTTCTGAAAAGTCATAACAACTCAAACTTGTGGGTCCCTGTTCTGGAGGACGTCCCATGAAGAGCTCTGGCCCGCCCGGGTGTGGGGGGGTCCAGGCCAAAGGGATAGAGTGCGAGCACGGAGGGGGAATCTCTGCCTCTGCAGCTGCCTCCCTCCTCCGCTGGTCTCCTGCAGTCAGCCTGTCAGCTGTGTCTCCATTGTCACCACCCAGTTACTCCCAGGTACTGCGCCTGTCTCTCCACGCTGAGTCTTCCCTAGGCTGGGCCTGTGAGAGCTAGCTAGCAAGGAGGGGAGGGTCCTGAAGGTGCTTGGGGAGAGCAGATGTTTTCCCAAGTGTTACAGCTCTTGTGACAGAAACTCTCAGACCTGGGCATGATTTTCGCATACCTTTACTTCTCCTGAATAGGGCTCTTATATGCAGTTTTGAGGTGGGTTAGGGTCTGGCAGCAGATAACCCCTATTGGCTTGGTCTGAGAGCTTGGAGATATCTTATCTACATGTGGGAGAGCCTAAGGCACTATTCCTACATGATAGCCATAGAACTCTCTGTGGGAGGGGCTGTAGAGGGCTGAAGCTAAGTGAAAGGAACCAGGAGCCCAGAAGTAAAGCCGAACACATTCTGTCCCATTAGGGTCCGAGATTCGAGGCCTGTGCTTGACCAGGTGCCCAGCTGCCTCTCACAGCCCACCGTCCACACAGACTCTCTCCTGGAAGCAGTATTTTGACTGATGAAAGGTTTCACACCTATGCGTGTGGCTGGAGAATGTAGAAAAGTATAAAGAGAAGCTACTGAAGGTATCACCAGACCATATCCAAGAACCTGCATACTATTTAGATATCTTAGTGGGTCTATATAAATCCACATTAAACAGGAACAGCAGCCCAACAAAAGTCAATAGCAATGGTTTCCATATGAAATTCCATGCACGTGATCCTGTGTTGAGCTGGGACTCAGCTGGGACACTCTATGAGTTTGTTGGAAGTTTTGGAGCTGGTGTCTAGCTGGAGGAATTAGATCAGTGTATGGTGTTCTCAGAGGCTCTGTCTTGAACTTTGCCCCTGCCTGTATTCCTCTCAACCTGTTTCCTGTCCAAGCAGCTTTTTTCTGTTCAGGTTTTCACCTGATTTCCACCTGATCTGACAAGTACATAGATCCAAGCAACTGTGGACTGTGTGAGCCCTCAGAAGCCAGCAGCCATAAAAAGTTGTTCCTTCCTTATCTCTGTCACAGCTATGCAAAAGCAAGAAATACAGAATTCTGGATTTTAAATTGCCCACCAAATTGCAATTATCCTAGAGTTTGAACAAAGTAACACTTGAAATCTTTTAACTCCAGGAGATTCTGAAACCTCCTTCCTTTCATTGATTACAACTTATCTCCAGCTGTCTAACCAAAAGGCAAATTCCTTTGAAACTTCTCTTTCTCATTCATAAATTTCACTAGCTTCTATGTTCAAAATGTATCTAGATGCTAATTATCTTCCTTTTTTTTCCCCACTGTTTTCTGCTTGCCCAGGACACAGTCATCTGTCACATAAAACAAAAGACTGCATACAGTTCATCTGCTACTGTCCTGGCATCCCTAAAGCCTTGTCTTTTACAGGACTGCTAGATTAACAGAATTAAAAGTTAACCGGACTACATTTTGTTTGCAATTCTCCTATGATCTCCCTTCTCAGTCTGAGAAGCAAAATTTTCAATTAACTAAAAAGCTTGAGGTAATTGTTCCTCATGAACTCGAAGCTTTCCTCCTTTACTCTGTCTGCTTCTCGGCTCCTACTACAAAACCCTCTTGGTATTATTAAAACACACTCAGGGTGCACCGACCTCAGCTTATTGCATACTCTCTTCTCTCTTCCTGGAATATTGTTTTTCCAAGTAATCCCCTTCACTCTTTTCAGGTTTTATTCAAACACCACTTCCTCTGCTTGAGGACTTGAATCCTCCGTATCAGCTTTACTGCGTCTCCTCACTGAGCATTTATGCTGCTCACACACTTGACATCAGTTTAGCTTCCTCTGCATCTCCATGCACAGTGTAACCTCCAGGAGGACAATTTGCCTCCTCCATTTAGTCCTCACACTAGGAACTGTTAAAGGAGCACTCACAGTCAGCTCACAAAATTGACTAAAAGTCTAAAAATCTTTGCACCGATAGTGCTCAACATTGGGGTATAGAAAATGGGGGTCAAAAGTCTAATTCTTACAAAAGACACAATCCATTCGAGTGCATTAATAATGAAACCGGGGATTTGGGAAGATCCAAGGAGGAAAAACTAAAAAGCCAAAGAGATACAGTAGACTCCTTTACAACTTTTTAAAACTGTAAAAAGGCTGCATCGTTGTTTATAAGATCATTATGGAGGAACTACAGTGAACACAAACTTTCCCAATTATCCAAGATGTTTATATGAGTGAACAATCCTTGAAGCTATAGAAAACAAATTAAGGTAAAACAAGCCCTATTGTTTTATAGAGTAGATAATAAAAACATGAAATTTATTAGGACTGCAGTAAGGAAGAGCTGGGAGAAGGAAACTGAAGCAAGAAATTTGAAAAATAGATAGGAAAATTAATCGATTGAAAATACTTAATACAGAGGAGTCAGCCTTGATCTGGTATGTTAAGAGGTCCATGTAAGGAAGAACCTCCACCATCTCATTCTGTCTCTTTGCTGTTGCCCCTGGAAAGAAGGAAAATTAGGACACACCCTTGATCTGAATCATGTAGTAATTTATTTATTTATTTTTTTAATGTTCTTGGGTCTAAATCGCTCACTCCATCTGGTTCAGCTGCACTTATCTAGATCTCATTTTAGTTTCTTAAATAATAAAAGTATTTTACTAGGGAAATAAAAATAGCAAATGCTGATCACTGGTTATGGCTTCTGAAAGAACACATTGCTTGCAACTATAGATATATATTGAGTCCTGATGAGTTGGGTTTTATGATTGCTCGCAAAACTAAATTAATCTTCTACTTATATGGCACAGTAGAGGAAATCAATGTAAGGAATGATATACCTTGTAATCAAGTGATGCAAATAAATTAGATAATCAACATAAAATCAATGGGCAAGTAAAAATGAAATATTAAGCCATAACCAGAAGTCTAAATATGAGAGCTGATACAAATTACTTTATTATTTTCTTCTTAAAATATGGTTATGAGTAGAATTATCTAGAGAGAAATTCAAAGACTACAAATTTCTAAAATTCCAATTCAGAGATGGAAGTGGGATCTGAAGACATCAATATAGCATTCACACGAACATCTGAAAACTGGTAGTTAAGATGCAGTGCTAACTAATGATTCTGATATTCAAGGATATCAGCTATAAAAAATAAAGTGAGCCTGATATCGAAAAAAATGAACATAATCTGGAATTCTTATATAATACTTTAAAATCCATAGTGATCCTACTTACATACTCACCATAGTAATAGAAATTCAAGAAGGCTAAAACTAATGTAAAATTTATACTATAGGGACATAATGTGGGTGGAAACCTTTTGTTCCCCATAAGACACTGGATATCATACCTCAACATACCCACAAGTGCAGCCCTTTATGAAATTTGTAAAACTGGTGGAAAAAACAAAGAACAACTTTCAAACACATACAACAAAGAGAGTTTAAGTTATTCACATCATTTATCAAATCAATAACACTTTAACAAAGGTTCTCAGAATTGAAAACCAGTGTTCACTCTTCAGTTCCACCCAGAAGTTTAGATTCTGTCTGTGTTCTTCATTTAAAGAAGAAGCTGTTCTGTTCCTATTTAAAGCAGGGCACCTCCAAGAATACAACCACCAGTTTCAGACATTCCACTTTAACGAGCTTCAAATACACATCTCTAGTGTTGGCTAGGATATAAAAATAATAGCAATTTCTACCTGCAAAGAGTAATACTTTCTCCTGCAGCCGAAAGTGTAAAACTTGCAGCCTGTATAAAAGTCTGGCTTCCTTGGGATCACATACATTGGAAAGCTCCAATGTCAGTAAAACCAAACCCATATACTAAAAATGTATTATATAAACAACACACGGGTTACGGATATGATTATGGAGTTCAAACATCTATAACCTATGCAAATTCAGATACAATACCATGCCTCCATAGTCCCTATGCTCTTACTGCAAGATGATAAATGGATACACAAAAAAAAAAAACAAAAACAAAAAACAAAAAACAAAAAACAAAAAAAACAGAATCCTGCGAACCAACTTGCCTGACATTCAAAGAAATGAAAAATAAAATGAAGCCTTCCTAAAGCAAGATAGAAAGTGAGGACCAACATTCAAGGTTGCTCTCTGAACTCCACAGACATAAAATGCATGCCCATATTTGTATATATCATATATCTTACACATCATAAATCATAATATATACATACTATATGCATATTAACTAAAATACCAGAATCTACACATGCAACTGAATCTCTATATACCTTCTTGACCCTGCTCCACACTTGGCATTTTCTGCATTCTATAATGGCAACCACAACTTGTTTGTATTCACATTGTAATTGTGAAACCAATAGACTCATAATGGTTTTATGTATCCCATGTACTTTATAATATCCTTGAACAATAGACATATGCACACGCACACACACACACACACACACACACACACACACACACGTAAGTACATATTCTGATTACTTTTATACTCAACATAATTGTGCGATTCATCCAGGTAAATATCTAGGATACTAAATTACATCAAGATGTGCATATTTTATTATCTTCTAATTCTGTTGTTAAACATTTATAATACTCCCATGTTTCTATGATAAGGTTGAAATAAACATTATCTTTAACTTTTGAGGTTATGTTTTTTGTCACTTTTTAAAAAACATGTGTAGAAATACATTATTTTTTATTTTATAACAAACTATCGTATAAATTTCTCGTGACCTCCAACCATCATAACCTACAAAATATTTCTAATAATTTGTAAGTTTTTAGTATAGTTTTCAAAAGCTTAGTAATCAAGATCTTTAGTAATTTTGCTTTTCTATTATGTCTTCAGAAATTGATCTTCAAACAAAGAATTATTGAACTTTACATACTGATGAAATTTTCTTAACAAGGTCAGTGACTAGGGAACGAGATGACATGTGATAGCTGTGTCACCTATTTTACTCCTCAAGTTAGGAGCAGCTCTTCATTCAGAAAAATGACTCCAAAACAAAGAAAATTGCTATCCTATCCCAGCACCCAAGAAATAGTATAACTAAACAATTGAGAAAGCATAGCAAACAATTTTTCTAAGTCTCTTCCACATTACCAAAATATTGTAGTCCAGTAAGGACAATTATCAAAACACAGAAACTCCTCTCAGTAACAAGGAGCAAGAATGTTTCCAGAATTTATTTCGCATATTGCATAGTGAGTCTAAGTTGGCAAGTGTGGGGAGAAAACAATAGGAGAGAATCATCCATCACTATAAAAATATTGGTGAGACACCTACAGTTCTAAGCCACTGTCTGCCTAAAAGTTACAGCTGACTGCATCCACTCAGAGAGCTGGTGAGCCTGTGTGTAGGGCAAGACCTGTCACAACAGCATATTTCTATAACAGAAGATGCTAAGGCTTTTAATTACAACTCTACTTTTATATAATACCAGTAGAAATTTCTCTTTACCAAACATATGGGGGACAGGAAGCAACAGGAAATTGGATTGATCTAATAACAAAACAACACAGATAAAGGACAGAAACGGCAAAAAAGAAAAAAAAAAAACCCAACTCTTGGAATAAGTCGAAAAAATACTAAACAAAAACAACAAGCATGCCTCACTGCCATACTTAGAATATTGTTATTAAATTCTAAAAAAAAAGTTTCATAAGTTTATGGAAGCATAGGAAAGACACAAAAGATGAACCCATGACCAATGAACAAGTAATATTTGTTCAAGAGACAATAGAGAGTAAAAAAAATAAATACAGTAAAAAAAATTAAAAAACAAAATAAGTACTTTTCAACAGTGAAGATAAGGTTCTTTCAATTAAAATCATTCAAGAAATAGAAAAATAAGTCATAATGATAATCCTTCAGAAGCCAAAAGACAAATAATTCCAATATTTACATTGTATAAGTAAGTAAGATCAAAGTAAGATCAATGAGAAAGGACACAGAATTTTTCACCAATAGCTCTTAATGGTACAAAATTTATAAAAAAATATTACTTATGAATTGATTATCAATGTATTAAAAATTAAATAAAATTGCAATAAAAGTAACAACATATAAAGATATATTATTCATTCAAATCTTCTCATAAAAAGACATGAAATATATAAGAAACTGTGTGTTAAAAAAAAATCTCTAAAAGATGCCTACACAGCTAACCTAAAAAAATGTTGGCCAAAATTAGAACAGGAAGTCCATGAGCTATAAGCAAAAATACCCTCAGGGCAAGGTAGGATGCATTTTCTATGCAATATATTTATACAAAGTATGAAATAAGAAGCTTTAACTAATATCAACCTTGCTAAAAATCTAGCATAGTTTTAATCAATAGATGGAATGTAAGGAAAGATAATCTATCTGAACTTTTGTTGGAGATGGCTTTGTAAGATTTCACAGGGTATCAAACATTCACACATAAATAAAAAAAAAGGGAAGCATCTAATCACGATACAACACAATTTAGTAGAGTAGAGCTTCCATAATGATAGGATAATTAATAGTTTTCAATTTTTATAATTAAATTTTACTTAAGAAGAAGAAAATCTCACAAGGTTAAATGTGATAACATAAAGGTAGAGCTATCTACCTTTACATAGAACTATTACTGATTTATCCCTGGAAGGTAATATAAAGGACAGGGTTTTTAAAAGGAGATAGAGAGGAATGGAGAAATTTCCTGATATAGTATGTATAAAAGTATGGCTGTTATCTAAGTATAGTTAATAAATGGAACACTAAAAAAAATGCTCTAATACTTACATTTAGAAAAAAGATCTGGAGTTCTGGGGTTAGCACTGGTAAGCTAAACCTTCATCTTCCATAAAACAGAATCAATAGGTAATCAAGTGTTGGTCATTCCTCTGCAAAAGCAGTCACTAGAAACACAAATATTAAAATTCATTGGTTTAGCTAAGAGTGTGGTTGGATTAGCTGTCATTTAGTTTTGCATATTATTTGAAAATATATACTTCATTATGTTCAATGATGTTGGATTTGCCTTAACTGTTTTAAATTATTTTAAATCCATAAAGGTGATAAATATTACAGTACAAATATTACATATCTTATACATCTTGCATATATAATACAGCTCTGCCTTTTTTTTTTACTTCAAAACAAATAATGTTAAGCTGATAAGTAGATCAATAGGCTTGCCTTGGTTAAGAAAGGGTATCAGTGAAGAAAAAAGACACAATACAGTAATAATTGGATAGTGGTGTGGAAATTTGGCCAATTTCTATCCCAATTTTATATTCTAGAACTGGAGAAATAACCATAAATTAAGTCCAAGGACCTACTGTGAGTCAGACTTCAGCCAAAACTCCATTAATCAATTGAACTTCATAAGCACCAAATTTAACTAGAGTGCCAAATGATTTTGGAATCTACCATCAATTTAGATCCAGTATCCCTCAAACTCCAGAAACTCTGCTTTATTCATTTTTTTCCTGTATTATGCAGTCAGCCTTGTATAAGGCTTTAGGTTCTATAGGGAAGGATGGGAAAATGACTAATAATAAAATTTCTAGTTTTTTTTTTTTTTAAATCAAGGTCTAAGCATAACTGCTCTTCCCTCACCAGAATGTTCTGGACCTGCAAAATGACTCAAATCTAGAAATTATTTCAGGACAAAAGTTGTTTTCTTATTCCTATGATCCATGGAGCCTTTCTTTCATTTGTTTGGAGATTTCCTGCTTATGTAGCTCAAACAAAAACTTAAGTCATCTTCTGATCTATTTCATTGCAGGAGACACCATGATTATATTGCCAGGATCAAAGGTTCATATGAGTCATGCCATTATAGAAATCACTTTGTCTATGGTTCCCACCATGGGTCAGGACATGTAGACATTGCTTTGTTTATGCTACCCATTATACGTTACACCATTTTAGGCATTATTTTTCCTATGATTCCCATTATGATAACTATGCTCATCTTGCCTTTAGTAATTTCATTGAATTAAGCAGCAGCTTCTCCAACACTAAGGTCTGGAAAAATAAAAAGAGCAACACAAAAGCTCTAAATTTGCCCTTCTCACCATTTTGTATCTTATAACATTAGTGAAGGAGATGTTCTGGTCCCTCCCATTGTGGGTATTATAATTTAGTGCCCACTTTAGCATTTCAATTTTCCTGAGACTTAAAATACATTTACCAACATTAAGCCAAGGGGTATCAGGCATCCCCAGCTCCTTTTCAGTAGGCCACATACTGACCAATGTTTCAGCACAAGAATCTCATGATCTTTTGACACCATTCTTAAATGTGGGAGTTTCCATATTAAAGAATCTCTGCTCTATAAGCTCATATCAATAAACTCAATCTGATTCAGTTTTATGTTTCTTCCTCATTACTCTATACTCTTAAAATCCATCTCCACATGCTACCCAGACTTCTGCTTGAATGAGTTAACAATCTTTTTGATTTAACTAATTTAAGAAAATTAACTAATCTTTGGTGGTGTAGGACACTTCCCCATGAACTTCATTTTCTATCTGCTTTCTAGGATCCTGTTTAACTTTGAATCTGGTTATAGATCATTATTGTCTTGTCTGGCATCTCCTTCACAGAAAGTTGACAGTTTGGTAGTCAATGAAGAATTAATCCCCCCAAGCAAAGGTGAAAGGAGTAATACTACAGAGGGTTACGTAGTAATGTGCTTTCTAGGAAGGCTAAAGAAACGCCTCTCTCAAGTGAGACAATCCCTTCAGAATCTGAATGTTGAATCTCTTCAGTCTCATGACAATCCTCCGATATCTCTCCATCCCAAGTTACAGTATCTCACTCCTTACCAATCAGTGCCATATTGTAACTGTAAGTACTCTCTGAAGCTAGGACTTAAATCTTCACTGTAGGTCAGTCAATCCTATAATAAGTGTTTGGTTTGATTTTTCTACAAGTTGGGCCCTAGGAGACCTGGATAGTAGATTCTCTCCCAGGACACACATAGAACCCATTAGATTGTTTATACAGATATTGTTTTCACTGAGCTCATATTTTTATTCATCAGTTTTTCCAGAGCGTCTAGAAGCAACCATCCAGGACCCACATTTTCTTTACTTTTTCTAATTCCTTCAATTATTTCTAATTATGGGCTCTCTCAGCATTCCCCATGCTAGTAGAGAAGTCTTCAGTAACTGTAGGTATTACAAAGCTAGCTATAGAAATTTAAAAATGTCATCCTTACAATTCTGTTTCTCTTTAAAGGAATAGAAAAGATAGAATAGCTTTGGGGTGTGTGTGTGTGTGTTTGTGTGTGTGAGGTGGGGTATAGAATTTGTTAGTGTGGCTTACAGACTCTACCCTGACTGAATATCCAATATGGTGCTAGAGTTCCAGAGAATTTCTAGATAGTAGTTGGCTGCTATCTATATTAATATTCCAAAGAAGTATCTTTCTTACCAGTGAAGGAATTCCTCAGGAAGAGAGAGGATGAACTTGACAATGAGAGTGAGGACAAGCAAGACAAAAGCAAAGCACCCTCCTTTCATCTTCTTTGATATGTAAAGCTACCAAAAGGTGTAGCCCAGATTCAGTATGAATCTACCCTCTCAAATGATACAACCAAGAAAAGCTCTACTAGGGTTTTCCAGCTATTTGGGTTTTAGTTGATTACAGATGTTGTGAAGTTGACAACCAAGATTGCCCATCACAGATGGTATTGGTTTATAAAAGATTAACAAGTGATTTTATTATTTTCATAGTTAATAAAATATTTGCCATAATAAAGTTTAATAAAATATGTGATCTTTAGAAGAATAAAAGTAAAAACAATGGACAAAAGATAGCTTAATATGTTAATGGTACTGTTTGCTAAGTCTGGTGTCATAAGTTTGATTCCCAGGATCTACAGAGTGGAAGGAGAAAACCAACTACCACAAGTTATCCTCTGAGCTTCTTAAATTTTCCTAGCCATCACTCATCACAAATAGATAGATAGATAGATAGATAGATAGATAGATAGATAGATAGATAGACAGATAGATGGATAGATAGATAGATAGATAGATAGATAGATAGATAGATAGATAGATAGATAGATAGGTAGATAGGTAGATAGGTGATAGACATTTACAAACAAACTTTTGAAATTAAATAAACAAAATACTATATTTCAATGTTTACTCTCAAATTAGTATCTTTCAAAACTTCAAATAAAATGTTATTTCTGAAATAACCAGCCTCACAAAGCATATTGTTCTCAAAAGCAAATGCATTCTATCATGTTTAATGTTATTTTAGAATATCTTGTATAGGCATGATTTCATTCCTTTTTAATATTTCAAACAATGTTACAATTACCTTAGTAAGGAACAAATACATTCTATTCTTTAATTTTATTTGCTATTCAAAGAGAAAAATCATACATTGGGTTTTAATGAAAATCTTCCTTACAACATCTCCAGTAAAATGAAGAACCATTTATTAAATGACAAGTATATTTTAAAAGTACATTTTATTTTGTACATTGAACACACATGATGTAAGATTACATGCATGTAGCTTTGAGAACTGGACAAATTAATATGTTCATAATCTCAAAGTTATCCATCTTCCTCACCTGCAGCCTACTTAGCAGAAATCCGGACTCTGCTCATTAAGTCTCTACTTATAACAATTTTCTTTATAATAGTCCCTGACTTTCCATATTCCTTGAATAATATATACCTTATTAATACCATTTTAATAGCTATAAATGAGCCTATTTTTCTTCCAATTTTTAGTCATTTTAAGATGAACTCTGATTTCCTAAAAATCTAACATTTATGATTCCTCTGTTATTCCTCAAATCTTGAAAATATTCAATGCAGGAAGAAAAAGTAGATCTGACCGGTCTCTCCTTTATATCCAGACACTTACTTAGAAGAAAAAAAATGTAAAAATTATGACAAATGTTTTTAATTCCTTTAAAGATATGAGTTACAAAATCACCGCCATTAAAGTCATATGAGATCTATAATTAAAAATTAATGAATAAGAGCCATACAACTGTTTATTTGACTACTTGATGGTGTGTTACATTCTGAAAGAAGAAATAAACCTAAATTTCAATGGATTTATGTATAAATATGCCATGTTACTGAGGGTTTTCTGAATTTTTTTCTGAAGCAGATGAGTCACAAAAACTTACCTAGCCTATTAACATTCCTATGAATTTTTCCAAAACTAAAATTAAGCAGAATTATTTTATATACTATACTTAAATTTAGAAACTGAAAATAGTATTTAAATCACATAATTTATTCATCAATATTTTTTCTTCTCTACAAAGTATTATGACATTAACATTCAGGTCAAGGTACAGGACTAAGCGTCAGCCAGGACAGCTTGGCTAGCTTTCTTATTAGCAAACCTCTGATGCAACACATCTTTCCTTGCCTTCTAACTGGATCCTTAGGATAGAGCAGGGTGTACTAGAGTCTGTAAAGTTGACATAAACAAGAGATCCCCTCCTACAGCCTTGAATTTGAAACAAAGTAGAAATTAATATGGCATGTTTATATCTAAAGCCATTTATATTTAGGTTTATTTCTTCTTTAAGAATGTAAGATACCATCAAATAATAAAATAAACACCCCTAAATTAAGAATTAGAGAGATTTAATTTAGCCTTGTTGTCTGGACCCATGGCTCCAGCTGTGTAAGTAGGGGAGGATGGTCTTGTCGGCCATAGGTAGGAGAGGAGATACTTGGTCCTATGAAGGCTGGAGGCCCAGTGTGGGGGAATTCAAGGGTGAGGAGGTGGGAGTCAGGGGGGTGGGTAGGTGGGGCACATCCTCATAGAAGCAGAGGAGGGAAGATAGGACAGGGGATTCCTGGGAGGGGGAAATGGGGTAAGGGGCTAACATCTGAATTGTAAATAAAATATTCAATAAAAAATATAAAAGAAAAAATAGTATAATAGAAACCCATATTGCTCCGGCCAGCAGGGCATTGAACAGGGGTCCAAGGAGATCACCTGAAAGAGAAAATGGGGAACAGGCGAATGCAAAGAACAGCAGCTTGTCTATAGGCTGATCAAACCACTGATTTTACTTTTTTCATACAGGGTTTATATGCACATAGAGGCTGGATGTGAGGAAGGGGATGAAGCAGGAGCGTAGGTGTTCAGGAGGAGTACAGATATCTTCCAGAACAGAGTGTAGGCTGGGTGAAGGTTCAGGGGACATGTCACTATGAGTCTGCCTATGATTCACTTGTCTTTATCTAAGTTGGTACTATCCACCAAGACTACCCAAGGTCTATGACTATCCACAAGACCCATGACTACTTATTCCTATCCAGGCTAGTAAATTTCCACCAAAGCTGCCCGTTTACAGTATCTTATAGCTATCTGTTTCAGTGTTTTTCCACAGAGACCCAGGACTTTGTGTTAGCAGGCTGACTTAGGCCTACTGCTGATTTTAGGCCTTCAGTGTATAAGCAAGGCTGCCCCAGACACTATACAATAGTTACTTATTCCTAAAACTCCAATAAATTGTTTACAAAGCTAAACAGATGTTTATTTCCACATGTATAAGCAAACAAGCTCCGATGTTTCCAAATAGTATAACTGACAAATATAAAAGCCATGCTCACGAACACCTGGAGTATCCCAGTAACTCCCAAACAGGCTTTGCACGCAGACACACACTAACACATGCCTTGGTTTCCTTCTCAGAAAAGAGAGAACAACTCAAATGGCTCTTGATCTCCAAAATTCACTTGGGTAAAAAACAGAGATGCACATGTTTACATTCTACCAAATTGTTTGGAGAAAGAATCTGGGCCCACTATCTTTTTGCATTTTTCTCCTCCTTCTTCTCTAATAAACAGATAAACAACCCAACTCCCACAGGCCTAACCCAGTCCACAAGGAGATGCATGCCAGTCCTAAATGAATAGAATACTAGGAGACCTAAGAAAAACCGATTTTTTCTACCTATTCTTGGAAATTCTACCTATTAATTGGAAGACAGGAGGTTCAGTTTAAGTATATATTGCTGTTTTAAAATTATGGATTGTGACCTGAATATCAATCTAACCAGGAATCATCTGATAAATAGGAAAATAATAAAACCAGTCTTTTGGGACTCACTATACAGAGTAGGCTGGCATCAAAGTCAGATATCTTCCTGCCTCTACCCTGAGAATGCTAGGATTAAATGTGTGTGCCACCAAGCCCAGCTATAAATTCCTCTTTTACCTAGACATTCTCATGACCGAATGAGAGACTCTGAAGGGTAAAATTACTACTGAATACTTCCCATGTCAACCCTTAATTTATTCCCTTTTATTTCCTTATAATCCCATATTCAGACATAGACATCTAGTGTTTAGGGTGAACGACCATGAACTTTTGCTATTTGCCATCATTTGATGTAACTTTGTTGTCAATTTGTTCACTTTTGAAAACCCAGAAACACTTGTTCAAACTAGGAAGAAAATAGAAAAAAAATAAAGAAAATAATCAAACAATTCTTAGTTGTCAGGGTACTAGAAGAGATAAAATGGAATGAGAACTTAGTATTTGAAGCCATGTTCTCTAAGGAACTTCACAGAGAATATCAATCCTGAGACATTAGAAATCATAAAATTGACACAATTATCTTGCAATTTTTGACCTCAAAAGCATTTTTTTTACATTTACCTACTGTGTGTATTGTATGGGAGAGTGCTTCCTAGAGTACACATGTGTAGGTAACAAAAAGGACAAATTACAGGAGTAGTTCTGTCTATTATGTGGGTACTGGGAGGTGAACTCAGGTCCTTTGGATTAGAGACAGGCTGCTCAACCATCCCGTTGGCCCTCAGAGGCATTTTAGAATATATAAAAGCCAGCACGAAACAGTATTGGACATGGGAGTACCTACATGAAAGAAGGAAGGAAGGAAGGGAGGAAGGAAAGAAGAAAGGAAGGACAGAAGGGAGAAAGGAAGGAAGGAAAAAAGGAAGATATTTAAGATCTCAAAAAGCTATTCCACTAACACGATCTACTATCCTCAGTTCCTATGGCTGCTCATAGGATAGTGAGATGGTTATTGTCTTCTGGGAGCCTTCTCTCTGTAGTACTCTATCAGGTAACTTTCCACTTGCTGATTCTCACTGTCAACCTAATTTTATAGAATCTCTGAAGCTGGGGCAAAGGTATGGAATTTCAGTTATGACTTCTTTTAACAGGGACTGATGTGTGGATGGCAGTGCTATTTGTCGACTGAAAGAGCACAGGGAGTAATCAGAAGCAGTTATCGGGAACAGCCATGATGGAGGCTTAAGCGGACACTCATGCTCAGTAACCTGTATGGAGCCCATGTGGAGATGCTCACAGTAGTTAGTTCCCTCTAGACTTCTCTGATATATGGTGTGAATGTGGTTCCTGATGGCTCATCTGAAACTTAACTTCTCATCTTCTTGAACACTGTAGATGCTTCTGCATCATTTATAAATGTGGTTTTTTCCTAAAGTGAGATCCTAAGGGCACTCTTCCTGCAACTAAGAATGCCTATCTTTAAAAAAAAAATGTATACTGTGGTTATTGCTTTTCAAAAATATATCAGCATAAGAATAATAAGAACCATTCTCTTTATTTTCCAGAGGGCTAACTTTACCTCTGAAAATTTTTTCCTTTCAAATTTCTGGAAACATGGCTGGATTTTTAGCTCTGCTAGTTTCAAGCATTTGTTTTTTATTCAACTTTGATGCAAAGAACATTTATAAGCTTACCAAATTGGAGGGTCTAGTCCATCATGATGCTAGAAATTCTACCCATAACTTAACATACTTCCAGGGCTAGTGAAGTGAGTGAACTAGAAATCATATGATATATATGATAGATGCAATGGCATCAAACAATCAAAGTTGATAAGGGTGAGTACACGGTACTAAAACAACATATGGCATACTGCTCTATTTAACCTTGACTTAGAAAATGGGAAAATCAAGATAGCCCAAGTAAACACATTTTATAGAGTTTAAAAGTAATGACTAAGAAAGAAAAGGGCATGTGGAAGAAAGGCTGCATGTGTGGTATTAATCCCAAGGAAAAAAATCAATTACAAATGCAAATTTGAGTTATAAATGTAATACAATTATGAGAAGAAATGAAGCTAACTGTAGAGAAATACACCATATCACACAGCAAGGAACTGGTGAGTCATAAACGCATTGGTGACTAGGGCTTGTAGACCTGGAACAGAACAGAAGTGAGCTAAGAAGAACACAGGCGGATGCTGTGATGAATTGTAAAAAATGACAGTTTTCTTTCTTTAGAGAGACATACTGCTTCTTCCGCAGTGTGCAAAACAATTGGGATATATAACAGTATCTATATTTAGGGTCCTCATATGTTTGGTTAGAGCTAAATTATACATGAACATTAGATGCTGAGCAGACTAGCTTTTACCTTAGACATTTACATTTCTCTCAAAGTCATTCTTCAGAATCTTGCTTTTTCAATGACAATCCCTTGCAAGAAACAATTATGAGAGGTAAACAGAGTCATACTTGAAAGTGACACTATTACTACTAACCAACATCCTCACTATTCTGAGCTAAAAATGCAAATACGTTTGTATGCTACATCTTCTTTCCTTTTATTCTATAATCTACCCTCTTCTAACTAAAAGCTGGCTTTAATTTTGGCCCCAGTATCAAAGGAGGCAAATTTTTACTTCATCCAATTCTACAATGACATCAAATCACCTTTTGGGGGTGGGGGGAAGAAGCTCATTTGTCATTCCATTCTCTGAGATGATTCCAGAACGGTGTTTGTCCCCAAGGTATATCCTGCATGTGCAAACTTTCCTGTACCAATTCCTAACTTCTCAGCATTCCTGAAGCAAAGAGTAAACACCTTTTCCTTTATCTGTAGGAAGTGTAGATTTCCCCAATACTAGGTATTCCTTGGCAGTGGCACCAGATGGACATTGTACTGATGCTGAAGTGGAAGACAGCCATAGCTCTGTCTTCGGGGAGTTAGAGAGCAGCATTTTCATAGAATGGAGTTTAATGGGAGTCAGGATCTCCACCACACTAGTTACTAATCAGTAGGAAACATAACACTGTGTTCCATGATCGGCCAAATAATTTTGAGAGTTGTTGTGAACCAGTAAAAGGTATATAATACTACTCAGGTGCCCAGAATTTTACAGCCTATAAAACTGATGCTTATATTATCATTGGTATTTGAGTTGTAAAGGAACTTTCAAAAGTTTATTTAAGTACTAATCATTAGTTTGTGTTCTCTATCAACCTAGTCTCCATGTTGTGAAATGAGTTATAACCCAGGGAACTGTAACCAGTGTGGTAAAGGAGTAATGACAAAAACAGTCCAGCTTCTTCACACTACAAATCTTGCCTTGGATCCTCTGTAACCAATGATGCTCAATGGAGGGTCCCCAGAGTATCAGCACAAAATCACTTGGGAAATTATTACTTATGGCAATTATATGGGTTCATCTAAGAAACAATGAGTAACAAACTTTATAAATGAGAGACCAGAATTCTGTAGTATAATAAGTCGGAATTCAGGGATTCTAATATATACTTCAGTCTGAGACTGGAGAGAGTAAATACCACACCAGAAAACTGAAGAGCAAAGACTTCAGAAAAGGATTTAAACAGTCATGGAGCAGAATATTGCTTAATTAAATATTAAAAAACCACCCAGTGAACAAATATACAAAAGTACATTTTCCTACATGTATTACTCTAGCAATTTATGTGTTGGTGATGATTCATGGAAATAGGCAATGGGATGAAGTATAGATATGTAAATAATAATGATCACATAACATTCAAAAATCTGAAGAACCTAAATTCTCAAAACAAAAATTGACTTTTGGCTGCAGTAAGTTGATAAGATGGAGAAATGTACCTTTGTCAAAGTCAGACAAATCTGGGCTGTGAAATGCCTGACATTTATCAGCTGAAGGGCCTTGATTGTCACTCTTTAAATTATCAAAGTTTAGTCTTCTCTTGTTAAAGTTAATTACAAATACCACATGAATATTTACACAGAATGCATGAAGTAAGACACAAAGAATTACAAAATAACCAATTATATTTATGGACCATGGAATAGTATAGTGTAGATTAGTTGTTCTCAACTTGTGGGCCACTCAGCCCCCAAAGGTGACTCTTTACAGGAGTCACTTAAGACAATTGGAAAACACAGATATTTATATTATGATTCATAACAGTAGTAAAATTACCGTTATGAAGTAACAAAAAATAAAAAAATAAATAACTACAGTTATTTAGCAACAAAAATAATTTCATGGTTGGGATCACCACAACATGAGAAATTATAGTATAGGATGGTAGATTTAGGAGGATTTAGAACACCTGGAATAGATATATCTGAAATATCAAAATGTAATTATAATGATATTATCATGGCAAGCTAGATGGGCCAGAAGGGAAAGGCAACTGTCACCCAACCAGAAGACCTGAGTTCCATCCTCAGGGTTCACAGTCAAAAGAGATAACCAACTTCAATTAGTTGTCCTGTTGCTTCTACACATGCGTGCTGTAAAAGGTATTCCCATACATAACCAAACATATATAAAATGTAAAACAACAAAAGTATTATGTAGGCTGCAAGAAAAACTGGGTATTTCTGATGCACTGACATAACAACACTATGTATTCTCAGGAAAAGGTCACCATAACCTAGAGATTTAATAGATATCATAGACTAGACTAGCATACCATTATTTAAAAGATTTTATAACAAAAAGCAGTGAGAGGCAAGTTCCACAGTTAAAACTGAGACTAGCAGTTCTGTAAGACTCCAAAAAGTTTATATTCATGAAAACTTCATAACATGCAGATCAGTGTGCTGAAATACAATCTTAGGATGCTACAGTTCTAGAAATACCCCTGAGTAATCAAAGACATTCAATATCCTGGGCTTGAATAAACCCAAATTAACTAGAAAACCTGATTTGTTAAAACATTTGAGTGTCTCATTTCAGCTGCACTATAAGAAAATATTTGCTTATACATGTATCAAAAAACTCCTCTGATAATAGAACAAAATAGAGAGTGAAAGTAGGGCTGCTGAGTCGGGAACAGAAAGAAACCCATATGCTATCAATTTGTTACTAATAAAATGTAAACATCCTGGAACTTTAAATTGCATTTGATTCAGGCACCAAAAATAAATTCATCTTTTTTAAAACTGTAAAGTTATCTCCTATGCCAATAAAATCGAATGACTTATAATTATGCCCCCAAAGTATATGTGACACAGCTTAAAACAAGATTTGAAGCAGAGAAGTGACACTTGCTATTCGCCCCATCGTCCCCCTCATTTAGAAATGGTGGCTGCATGCAAATGCTGAAGAAGACAGCGTTGTGACAGGGGCTGTCTTCACTATCACAGTGACAGGATGGTGAATGCTCCTGAATGATCAAGTCATTCTGGTTGTCTTAATGACAGATGAAGATAGCTCCCTGATCAATCCTGCCTGCTCTTGTGATGTGTATTGACCTACAAGACAGCTAGAAATGACAGAGTTGTAGATGAATTCACTTGCTACATAAATATCTGGCTGAAGTTGAGGTTGCCCATGAAAACAATGAGATCCGTTAATGGTGGAACTGTCTGAAGGAAGTCCAGGGAATGGTATTGCTTGACTTAGGTTGGAAGGGACTAGATTAAGTAGAAAACAGGAATTTGAGACATGAGGAAGATGAAGTGAACAAGTGTTATGGGAACCAATAAATAAAAAGAAACAAAGTGTTCTTAAAATAGTAAAAAATAAAGTCATTTTGGCCCTGTTTATGTGGTTCAAGAAGTAAGTAGCATGGACTACCACAAGAGAATTCTGAGATTTTGTCAGTAGGGGAATGATAGGTCCCAATTGGATTGTCAGAAATATAATCACAGAGAAAATAGAAAGCATGCTGAAGGAAGAATAAGATAGAGATGAATAGGTAGGAAACTCACCACACTCTCAATGCACAGAGGTAAGAAAAAAACTCTGTGGGTGCAGATGTGTCAAGAATTTAGTGTCTATAGTAAAATTAAGTCCTTTAGAGCAATGAATAATAAATAGTGTGAAGTTAGCGAGAATATTATGAGGAGAGAGAGAGTAAGAGTAAGGATCAATGTTGACAGAGTACAGTGAAGGGGATATATATAAAATGGTAAGAATACAGCCCAGAGTATCTTGTATTAAAGCTTAATGACAAATATCTGAAGAGAATTTTACCAAGGAAAACACATAGTGACAACCCATAAAAGGGAAAAGCAAGAATATAGGTATAGAGTTAACATTTGGCTTCTGCAAACATTAAATGGATGAAAATGAGAGATTTAAATGTGGTACGGAACTTCAGTTCAATGTGGAACTGAAGCCAGGATGGTGTGTTAGAAATGCTAATAAAATTAGCCTAGAATCATTGTACATAGTAGCCAAGGTTGAAAAGGTCATGCAGAAAGCCAGAGTGGAGTGTCTTGGATTGGACCTACCAAAGGAAAAGGGCTTCCAGATGGTCAGATATTGACAATGAGTGTTCTGATTTGCCAACTATGTGACATTTTCATAAGGGAAAAAACTATGTAGTACTATATCCTGGTAAATGTTCTGTACTTACTTTCTTACCTAATTTTGATCTGATCAGTTGCCTGATGCAGAATAAAATTTGTCTGCCTGAAATATACAGAGGTTACAGCTTGACCATCCTGGGCTGCATTGTTGTTGTTGTTGCTGTTGTTGTTGCAAAGACTGGGCTGTGTTGTTGTTGTTGTTGTTGTTGCAAAGACTAAGTGTATCAAAAACACTTTTTCTTTGTCAAAATTCAGCCAAAAACACATTAGAAAAAAAGACATCCTCTTTGGGAAATGTCACTGGAAAATGTATATGTACATACAGAAGAATAAGTTTTGATACTTATTTCTTCACTATACATAAAAATCCATTCTGAATGCATAGAAAATTTCTATGTTGGATCTGAAACTCCTTAAGTGCTCAAGGATAAAGTGGGAAGTACAATTCCAGATACTGACAGAGTGAAAGCTCTTCACCCCATGATTTCTCGTCTTCACTTCTGAAATGGGGAGCCCCACTCCTGGGCATCTCCCTTTTCTGAGGCATCAAATCTCCAGGATTAGCCTTATTCTCTATCACTGGGATCAGACAAAGCAGTCCTTTGTTACATATGTGCCAGGGGCCTCAGACCATCCCCTAAATGCTTTTTGGTTAGTGGCTTAGTCTCTGGGAGCTCCCAGGGGGTCACATTAGTTGAATGAAGGTTTTTTGAATAAAATTATAGTTGAGAAATAAACAATGCCAACATATGGGAACTCGTTAGAAATCTTATACACTGCACTGGAAACTGTTAATGGAGCCTACAGAGCAGGAGAAGCATTTTTTCCAATTACATATCTGACAGAACATTATTGTCTACAATATACAAAAAGCTTAAAATATGAACTTAAAAAAAATAAATAACCTCATTGAAAATTGTCTTTGGCACTGACCAAAGAGTTCTCAACAGAAGAAACACAAATGACTAGTGTGTTCAACATCAGGGAAGTCAGAAAAACTAGATTTCATTGCACTGTGGTTGGAATGGCTATTATCAGAAAGCAGATGCCTAGAAATACTGGAAGGGTATGTGTAAAGGGAACCTTATTCACTATTTATGGAGAAAGTAGAAAACTGGTGTAGCTATTATGGAGGTGTCTCAATAAAACTGAATATACAAGTGCCATCTGACTGAGCTGTACCACTCCTGGACCTGTGTCCAAAGGACATCTCTGCTCTAACAGACCTATCTTCTCTTCATTGGTCATTGAGGCTCTGGTCACAACAGTAAGTTAATATAATGTATAATATAGCTGCATGTCAACTGAGGAATATGGTACATTTGTACAAGAAAACTGTTTTTAGCCATAAAGATAGAAAATGTGATGGATATATCTGAAAAGCAATATAGTAAGTGAGGAATGCCAAGCTCAGGAAGATATATGCTACATGTTATCCCTTACATGTTGATTCTACCTGTGAATTTTTAGAGTAGTTAGCTTATCAGTGAATTCTAGTAAAGGCCAGAAAGATAGAAAGGAGTCTATAGAGTGAGAATAGTAGACTACACCAGATAGCAAACTGAATGGGGAGACACTGAGGACAAAATGGTCTAAGCAGGGAGTAGTGGGTACACAGAAGAGGTAGGGGTGACCAAAACTAACAATATATGTAAAGACCATGTGAAAACCTACTATTTTATAAATTTATTTAAAAATATAAACTGAAGAGAGTTATACCCCATGTATGGCTAGTGCTACTCTCAGAAGCCATGGCTTAATATGTAAAAATCCCAATGAAAAATGTGAAATATTTCCATAGCCACTGTTTTCCAGGCAGGCTTTAGGGCCACCTAAAAATTCAGGCTAGTTTTACTGTTCTTGGTCGCTCACCAGAACTTGACGGCCAAAGCCTATTGCTGAAGATACTGCCAGCAGGACACATAGAAATCAAGCTGGACCAGCCAGCTAGCTTTCATAAAACCAGAAGCTCCCATGCCAGCTGTGAAGGGTAACATTCATTCATAGTTTTATCCACCTGTGAATTCAGTGAGCTACACCTGACAGGTATTATGTATTCATGGGTTCACTTGGTGTGAATGTTCTAGGATAATCCACTGCTTTCTGTTTAAATCTGAGGTTTAGTGCCCATGAGGAACTTATACCTACTTCTACAAAGCTCAGTAAGTACATATGGCTGGTGATATCATAGGCCCTAGAGGAAAAACCTACTATTTTTATTTTGCTAAGTAGCCAGGCCAAAGTGCCTTTGAAATACTTGTTTGTATCCATGGATTAATGCTGTGCCTTAATGATGTGGGGACATCCTCGTGGAGATGAGAGGAGTAGTAATAGAATGAGAAACTGTTGGAGGGCAGACTGGGTGGGGGTAACAACTGAACTAGAAAAAAATTATCAAAAAAAATCTTTTGTATTTAAGATAAACTTTGTATACTATTTCAATTGATATCTTGGTGTAACATTCATTTTTTCTATCAATATCTCAGCTTGCAGTAGAGACTGATAAGTCTATTGTCTACTATAAGTCCTAGCAATTTCTTGTTTTATTTACCTTTGAAATGAGTCCCTTTATCACTTATTTGTAAGGGCTTGGCATAATATAGCACTATAATTTTAAGATTCTGAATGACACTTTTTTTGGGTAGTGTGGAATAGGAACATGCAATCAAATACCAAGAGTAAGTACTGACTGACACATAGATTTAATGACAGCTTACTTATCGAGCAGAAGGACCCACATATCAGCATGTTAGATTTATTCTCAGAAATTGCCCCCGTTGAATAGGACTGTTATAATTCCTCTGCCTGTGATCATAGAGGAGAAAAGTTATGGATAGCATATTTTATAATATTACTGATGTTCCTTTAAATGATTTTTGGATTAAAAAATTAGCCTCTACTTCAGTGTCCATTGAAACTCAGATGAGTATTGATGACCCATTTTTCCAACAATTTGTCACCTTATCAAACGTCATAAATTTTTTACTGGTCACTTTAATTTTTGGAATTTGGTCTTCCTTTCATGAAACCAAGTCAGCAAACAAAGAATAGGGGGTTGTCAGAGCTGTTGGAGCAGATGGGACCACAGAGGAAGCATCAGTTAGGATCTTTGCATCAGACAAAAAAAGAATGTTTTCTATATATGCAATTCCATGTCTTTACACATATTATAGGTGTGTATCTCTGTGCAGCTTGTCCTTTCATTTATTTAATCAGATACCATTTCTCTTATCTTTAGAAGTGTAGTGGATCCATCCATCTATCTATCTATCATCTATCTATCTATCTATCTATCTATCTATCTATCTATCTATCTATCATCCACTTATCTGTCTCCTTTCTTTCCCTCCCTCTTCTCCCTCTTTCCCTCTTCCCCTCCCCCTCCCCCTCCTTATCGCCATCACCATCCCCATCCACATCCTCATCTCTGAGACACAAGTTCTCCTCTCATAATGCTCAGGGGTGGGGGAATGGAGACCCCTGGCTCTAGTTGCCTGCACACAACTAGAAAGGGGAATTGATAGAGTAAGTTTTTTTAATGCTTAATACTCCATCCCCCAATCATCCTACATAATACCACTCCAGGTATCAAGAATCCATTTTAGGACTAGCACAATTTTACTATAAAATTTCTTTGCAATGGCATTCCCCTTCGTTTTCCTATAATTATAATGAGCCACACAGACTGCAGCTTCCTCAACAGTGTTATGATAAGTTCATACTTGTTCACTGAGAATATATATGTACCTGACACTGTAACATTGCCTCGGTGGCTCTACAAGTCTTCTACTTTATTTTCCAATTGAATCTTTTTTTTCTTTTTTTTTTGGTCTTTCCCAATCTCAATTTTCAAAAGCTTTCAAGCAATTTGTCATTAAACAACAGTTTCACCAAGCCAAAAGGGTTATATCAATTCTCATAGTAAACTTTGCAAAGTCTGAACCTAGAACCTTTCAGCTTGCTGGATCACTTTCAAAAAAAAAAAAAAAAACAAAACCTGCTCTGCTCATTTCTGAACTGATACAAAGGGGAGATGTGAGACATTCTCAGGTAGGGATATCTTCAGAAACCTTGGAACATCTCCTTTGAGATAATAATGACTTCAAGCCAAGTAAACCAATAATTATTCATACAGAGGATACCTCACTATAACAAGACCCTTGTTTTCAGATGAGTGAGTTATTGTGCATACAATGAGCAAAAGTAAAAGAAGACAACAAAGAGCAGATGAATAGTGCTATATCAGGAAATGAGGTACTCACATCCTCCAAAGTTGAATATTACACAAGTCAGATAAGCTGCCAAATGACAAAAAGACCCTGGGAGAAAAACCTTCTCCTCAAATGTGACTTCCAATGAGCCATTCCAACCAGGGACATTTTTATGTTGTTGGAAATGTAGTTGAGTATTAGTTTTGAGAGAGCCCCAGACAGTGTTGGGTTTCCTTTCTAGTTCTTCAAGAATACAGGTTTTTTTTACTCAAATAATTCCTTCTCCTGTTCCTCAAAACACAATGGCTTTTTTACTCAAATCTTAGACTGTTTTGCTATTCTCCTCTCCTTGTTATCTATCTCCTTGTAGTTCATCATCAAACAAGGTGTCTTGGAAGACACCTAATAACAAAAAAAAAAAAACAAAAACAAAAACAAAAAAACAAAAACAAAAACAAAAAAAAAAACAACCAACCATGGCATTTCATAGTAGTTTTAAAGAGTGCATAGCATTTTATTTATGTGGTATATATTACACCAGTCTGTAAACTTATTGTAGCACCCACTGGCAAGCAGCAGACAATAGTAGACAAAAGATTATAAAAAAAATTGAGGAAGGAAATCTAAAATGAAATCTGAGGTTAATTCTTAAAATAATCAGAATGGCTGCTACAAAAATTAGCTGTGCAGAAATAACCAAAACACATTTTTGTGTCTAACGTTGTCCCTGCTAAGTATATGTATATAATTTTTATGAATTTTCTAATATGCAATATATATATATATATATATATATATATATATATATATATATATATTCAAAAGTGAGACAGGATCTCACTTTGTGGCACCAGCTGACCTTGATAGTATGTTATTTTCTTCCTGAGTCCTGTCTCACCATGCCTAGTTAGCTTCCTCAGTCTTAATAAGAGAATTGTTAAAAGGAGAAAAGGCACCACCAATGCAGCTTAGTGAAAAAAATCAAACCAAGAACACACTATGTACCAACTCCAAAAGCAGTGGTTTGGAAGAGAAATTCTTTACATAATGGAATACAGGATAGAACTACATTTTAAAAAACATACCTGTGACATAGAATTGTTCTAATATTCTTGTAGGTTTATTTTCTATTTGCATTAAATTGATTAAATGCTTCCATCTCCCAGGCTGTCACCAAATTAATTTCTCAAGTAATAAAAATATTAAGATGATGTATACTTAAAACTGGCATGGAAGCATTCACTGGTAAGTACAGCTCAATATGAAATGTTTTACCAGACTATTTGGAAGTAATAAGAGTAAAGTCCTGCTATAGAAAAACACACTCCTATATTTTCCAGGGAGAATTGGATTAAGTGATACTGTGACACACAGAAACGTCACCTCACAAAATAGCAAACAGTTGGTATGTTTGTTCTACTTGTTTCAGTTGTCCTTGTGTCTATAATACATGACTTGTATAATATGGATCTTTATTTTTTTTTTTATCAAAGGATGTGTGGTCTCTAGGTTTTAGACTCTTATCTACTTTACTGACTAAGACAACCGAACAGCTGGCTTTGATCTTAGGAAAGCTATTTTCTTTCCCTTGTCCTCCTGCTGCTCTGTTCTCATGCCTTTACTGTCCTCTGCTGTGTACGTCAAGTAGATGATTAGAGGCACCAATGTTTGGGAAGCATGTTTTCTATGGTAACTCTCTTTGAGTAAGCGTTTCTAAAGGTTAAAAGCTCTCTGGTTCTGATGTGATTTATTTGTTTGTTTTTTCGTTTGTTTTGTTTGACTACTTGTGTTTTTACGTTAATTTTAATTTTTCCACTAAATGCTTTTGTTCTTCTCTCATATAATATGTCCTGATCACACCCTTCCCTTCCTTTCTTTCTCCCAGCCCCCCACTCCCACACCCACATCATTTTCCTTTAGATTCACTGTTCCTTTATTTCACTTCAGAAAAAGTAGGCCTCCCAGTGATGTGATTTCTAAGAAAAAAAAATACAATTATTATTCATATTTAAAAAAAAAACATGATCTAGTTTCATGTATCTGTAATCAAGAAATGAATAATATTCTCCAAAGATTTAGGGCAACTTATATTTTGACAAAATAGTATAAATTGTTAATGTGCACTATTAACTTTGTAATAATTGATAACAGTTAATAACATTAACTGATAATGCTTTTTATTTTTGGCAAGAGATGTCCTGGTTCCAGATGCAGCAAAACACCATGAGCAGATATTACAGTGGTCTTTATCTTTTGATGTGTTAGTTTACACTTCAGTTTCACTGATGTTTTAAAGTGATAAGCTAGAGCTATCTCCATTAAGAGAAAATCATCTTGTATCTTTATTTAATTAATAAAATAGTGGATTTGGATTTGTCCTACATTACTTACAAATAGGATAAAACTGAACATGAATTGAACAATTAAATCATGTGGAGCACACCTCATTTTCCAGTACTTAAGAGTAGTTTAAAGTATAACTAATATTCTATTTGTTCTTAAATAAATTTCACAAACTTATAACTAGAAATGAAAAGAAATTCTAGAGCTGAATGAATGTCTTTTCCTCTAGAACCATTATGAAAGACCAATCTTTTCCCACCAGAAATTAATTGAGAATGCATCTTGTCACTATTTGCTAGGCACTGGGAATAAAATTAGTAAACATGTGCCCGGACACCTCTGGCTATACAGTGTTTTACATCAGAAACTCACACAATTGTGAACATGCTTCTTCTGGCTAGTTTCTCTAAGGTGTGGTGTCAAAGCAGCTGAGAAGCCACAATTAGGACATAAACATTTCACTGATATATAGAAGGAACACCATGAGTAAATTTTATTTTTTGCTTATTTTGGTAAATTATATTTTTATCTGGCTCATAAAACGAGGAAATGGAAACTTGATTTATCTCAAAATCAACAGGGTACAGAGTATGAACGGATAACAGTTCAATACTCATTGCCCGTTCTAAATCTGTTTAAAGGATGCATTCACACACTTTGATGCTGCAAGCAAAAACTTCTTATCTTAAGCCTAACAGTTGCATGAGCAAAACAATAGAAAGAAAATATCTATACTTGTTTTATGCAGAACACGAAACAGGAAGTTAGACAATCATCCTGTTAATATCCACCACGGATTGCCACTAAAGTGTTCTTCTAGTGCTGAAGTGGAGAAAAAGAAAATCACATCACAGAACAGCATTCATATAATGGAAGGCTTTCTGAGCTACTCCGATGAACTATAGGAACCCTTGAAGTGCAGAATCACTTCAGAAATGCAAATGAAACAAAAGCAAATGTAATCAAAAGAAAAAATGTGCAACTGCAAATTCAACAGCATTCCTTTAAGACTGCAAGAGAAGGCCATTGTTCATATGATGGAGAGCAGTGTCCATATCTCCATCATGAAGGAAATCGTGTTTTAACCTGTTTAAACAAGGAAAATTACTTTCCTGTTTATATAAATACATGTTCTGAGTTGGTGCGTATATAATTCAATAGAAACCAGAAAATCATTATCTACCCTGCTGTTGTAAGAATTGTCTGGACTCCTTCATTTGTTATTCTGATGACTGTCAGTGATGATAACATAAATAAACACTTATCTCACCAACAAAATTATAACTCTGAGGGCAAAAATCACATTGTCACACTCGGATTCCTTAAATTAAAATGTTTAAATTGTTCATGGCTTATGAACATTTCTAGAACCCTGGTAGAGAACACGATTATCCATTTGCTAAAGGATCCATGACTGTGCCAGGTACAGGCATGATGTAAAAACAGTTGTGTTGGTAAAATAATGGGTTAGTAAAATGAAATATAGTCTGAAATGAAGTTATGCCAAGAAATTATGGAACTGAGTTCAGACACAAAGCCTCGTGGTTATGGGAAAATGCATGATTTCCCAAATAAAATTCTCTGTTGGTGAAAAGGGACCATGGATAGAAACCAACAAAAATGAACTCCCAAGAACAGTGGTGTGGACGGTTAGTAATTGGCCATTCCCTCTGTCTCTGTATCTTCTGTCCCTCCATTTCTTGTAGACAGGATAAATTTTGGGTCAAAAGTTTTGTGGTGAGTAGATGTCCTTCTTGCTCCATTTGGAGCAAGGGCTACAAAAGGTAGCCTCTTCAGGTTCCATATGCCAAATGCTGAGTCACAGCTAAGACCACCCCATTGATTCTTGGGCACCTCCTTTATTCCAGGTCTCTGTGTCACCCCAGAGATGCCCCCTACTGTCCCAGTCCTCTCAGTTGCAGATGTCCATCAATTCTCATGGCCATCTGGCCATCCCTTTTGTACCTCTCCACACCTAATCCTGAACAACCCCAATCTCCTCCCCATCTTCTCTCTCACTCAGTGCCCTCCCTCCATGTGCCTCTTATGAATATTTTATCCCCCCCCACACACATAGGTGAGATTTAAACCTATAAGATTCAGATTCAAGATCAAGATTCAGAATGACATAGAGACCTAGGATTTGCATTACCAAACTTATAAAGCCTTTGATTAACAGTTAAAAAATTGTATAAAAGCAATTAAATTTTTAAAAAGAACCGTGAAATGGATTTTTAAGAACTTTGACTCTGAAAGTTTATTAAAAATCCAAATGGAGTTTTTATTGTTTGTTTGACAGAGTTTTGGTTATTCCACACATCAGGCATTCTAGTTTCTCCTGTAAACACTGTTTGGCCAGAAACTATTGCAATAAGAAACAAGAAAAAGCATAAGTAATTGTAGTTTCTGGTTGTATTTCCTCTTACTTCATGATTTCACAGAATATTTGTTTAACAAAATACACCATATATCAAAGTCATTAATAATATCTCTGAATGGATCATGAACACTGTAGTTTATTGTTGAATATTTTCTTTTGTTTCCTTCTCTATCTTTAAACAAAAGACTACCTTCTGTGACAATGGCAGGCCACTTCTCTGGATCAATGTGTCTCCCAAGAGGGGAAAGAGTGAAGAAAGAAAGAAATTCAGCACCGTAAACAAGACCCTAGGTAGAGTCTGATTTCTTCTTTATATACAAAACTTCTTTCAAATCCAAGTCAAAGGGATTTGCTTCTATTCAGTGAAAAGAAATGGAGTATACAAAGAACAATTTGGAGAAATCATTGAAATGGGGACATTTATAAGCCAAGGATTACTTAGGTGCTCAAAAAAATAGTTGAGAGAATAATCTTGTACTTACAAATGATTAGTTACTCTGATGGTTAAATATAAAATGGGACAAGAGATTCACATTCTTTAAATAGATATGTGATCAAAGAAGAAAATGGAAGCCAGTGTTTTGTCCTGTGTCTTTCAGAATTAAAATTAAGAAGATACACTTAAGGCCTTTTCAGAGATGTACTCCTTGAATAGTGGGAGCAGAGATACATGGAAGGCAGTATGCCTTTAGACAATGTAAGCATCAATCTTCTAATAGTTCCTTCATAAATAAATCAAGAGATACTCTCAATGGGCTATTCAGTGAAATATATGTGCTCATGGCTAGCGATAGTGGTGCATGCCTTTAGTCTCTGCACTAAAAATGCAGAGGCATGATCAGGATCTGTGTAAGTTCAAGGCCAGTATGATCTACTATCAGAGAGCCTAACTAGCCTGGAACACATAGTGTAACCCATCTCCAAAACTCCCTAAGTAAAAAACTTACCTTGCTGTTGAGTACATGTGCCCAATATCACTCTTATTCAAAGAGTTGGAAGAAATGCCAGAGTCCTCAGACTGCTGTCTAGATTGAGAGTAGTGTCTATCAAAGAAAACTTTCAGGTTGCTATTCCTTTTCTTACAATGCCATGTTTTCTCTACCAAGCCTTAACAACCTTCACATTTCTCCAAACTGTATGTCATATGTTGCCAAAATCCCTAAGCCTACATCTGAAAAGCACAGTTCTTTAGTCACCAAGGCCTGTCACCATTGCTTCCCCTGTATTAAGCACCACTTTAGATGGCAACATCTAAACCCAGGCAAGACTTTTATGGTTTACCTGATCCATATTTCATATAAAATGGGCTGTATTATGCCAGGTTCATTTCAATGTTGTTGTACTGTATTTCTATTCACACTGTCCTTGACTATGAATTCCCCATTCATATGGCCCAGCTTTAAACCTGTTTCTTATATTATTTTCTAGGCAATGCTGAACTAACTTGAAACACTCTTTCCTTCAATAATTCACAGGTCACTCAAAACAAATGGTAACAAATCTCATTTCAGGATTTCTGTTTACATTCCATTCTTAAATATCAAATCACAGTCTCTAAAATCTTGGTTACTAATAATCCTACATGTTATTCTTTAACTTAGAATCAGTTCGTGTTTTTTGAAACATTTTCAGATCTATTAGTCTGGTTAAAGCCAACTAGTGTAGCCTGGTATTCTTGTGGAAATCCTAATATGGGAGTCAATGACTGTCTCTGACTCTTATGCCTATTTGTGGGATCCTTTTGTCATACTGGGCTGTCTTAATATGATGGCATGTACCTGGTCTTACTGTAGTTTGTTATGCCATGTTTGATTGATGTCCCTGGTAGACCTGCTCTTTTCTGGGGAAATACAGAGCAGGAAATGTACATGGGGGAGAGGGGAGGTGGTGGGGAGAAACTGGGAAGGCTGGGGGAAAGGGTGGGAAGGAAAACTGCCTGTCAGAATGTAATGCATAAGAATATAATTTTGTTTTAAAAGAGAGAAAATGTGAAAACTGAAAACAATGAAACTGTATCATTTTGTAACTGAACTTTTAACAATTCTAACTGTGGAACTTTGAATTTATTGATTAATCATCCAAATTCTTTTATGAAATGGATATTATCCCTATACTTACATCACTTAATGTAGTAAAAACTGTATTTTAAATCAATAGACCTGAGCCTGACCTATTATAAGGAAGATTTAATTCATCAATAGTGAAAAGGTTTTAATGTATGGATTTGGTAGTGAAAGCATAATTTGTCACTATAGACCTTGACATGAGTCATTTCATAAGTCTCCTTAGGAAATGAAGAACACCAGATATATTTCAAGACTAACACTCAAGAGAAAAAATGTTGAAAGCTAATTTTCAAAACTATTGCCTTCCATAAGAGTCTGTGGTATTGCTTTAAAGACTAGAATTCTTCCTATTAATCAGACTACATGTGAATAGACAAAACAAGTACACATAACATATTTAGATTGTGGCATGGAAAATCTCTTAAGTCTCTGAACTCTAAAATACTAAATAAATTGAGTAAAATATTCTTTACATTTCTTTCACTGCTTTGTACAGAAGACTGTATATGGACCTTCTAGGTGAGCTTTGTGCTGGGTCAGCTTCCTTTGTCCTCAGAACTATTCATAGAAGTTTTGCATGTTTTAAGTATGTAATATAAATAAAAGCTGATGAAACACCAGTGTAAACTAGAAATTTCTTGCCTCGTGAGAACTATCATGAATTTTTAGAAAAACCAAGCAACAAGTATGCTAGAAAAAAGAAAAAGAAAAAAGAAGTGAAGCTGTTAAATTAGTTGTGAGTGAATGACAATAAGAGACAAGCTATCAAAGATGCTCCTTTGGGTGGCATCTTCACAAGTTTGACAAGTTCCCATGTCTCCTTTGAGTGAAAAAGACAGAAACAAAACGACAAAACAAAATCTTCCAATAATACTACTGGAGGCTACTGCAAACACTGCCTATGTAAGAAAAGTAAAACTAAAAATAGAGAAAGTTCTCATCTCTTCACTCACATGTAAGTACCCCATGTACTCAGATGTAAATACCACATGCATATACACACACGTGCACATACATGCACACATATCTACACATGCATGGACACACAAAAACACACTAATACACACATACACAAACATACCACACACACACACACACATACACAGACACCACCACCACCACCACCACCACCACCACCACCACCACCACCACCACCACAATCCAATATTATAAAGTTGAGTTTTGTTTATGTAACAATTTACAAAAATTTGAAAGACAGCAAGGAGAGGTACATGGGAGAATTTGAAGGTAGGGAAGGGACTAGAGAAATGGTATAGTTATATTATAATCTCAGAAAAGAAAATAATCACAAAGAGGAAACAAAAAATAAAGAATTTCTGAATAGGATTGCTGAGGCTAATAAAGCCGACTGTTGACATATGAGACCAAATGAAGTTTAAAGCCTCTATTCAGCAATGCAAATTGTTAACACAGTACAGAGTGAATCTGAAGAATGGGAGAAAACTCTGTCCCAGCCATGTAATCATCAAAAGAGTTGTCATGGGCATACTAAGAATCCAACAAACAAACAAACATACAAACAAACAAACAAACAAAATGTGCATCAGGAACTCTGTAACTAACCAGATTTCCGAAGAAGAAACACAAATGATTAATAACATTTTTCCATTAATTAATTTATTTTATTCCTGATCACTGCCCCTCCCTTGCAGTCCCCACCTCACACAGTCCTCCTTTCATCCCTCCCCTTCTCCTCAGAGAGGGTGGAACCCCTGGGTATCTGCCTTCCCTGGCTCATCACTTTTCTGCAGGTTTATTAGCATCCTTTCACAATGAGGCCAGACTAGGCAGCTCAATTTGGAAAATGGGTTCCAGAGACTGTCAGCAGCTTTAGGGCCCATGCTGCAATTGTTGGGAGACCCATAGGAAGACTGAACTGCAAATCTGCTACATATATCCCGGGGCCTCTATCCAACCCATATATGCTCTTTGATTGGTGGCTCAGTCTCTGAGAGCCTGCAAAGGTCGATTTTAGTTGACTCTGTTAGTTTTTCTGTGAATTTCTTATCCCCTTCAGGTCCCTCAATTCTTCCCCCAACTCTTCCTTAAGAGTGTTCAAGCTGTGTCCAATGTTTGGCTATGGGTTTCTACATCTGTTTCAGTCAGCTGATGGCTGGAACCTCTTAGAGGACAGTTATGCTTGATTCCTGTCTGCAAGTATAACATAGTTCATTAATAGTGTAATTTGTGGAAAAATGTTTGGGTCAATCATTGATTTCATACCTTTAATCTACTTTACATTAAACCCAGCTCATACTATGTGTCAGTTGACTTCATTTTCCCAAGAATGACGTGGAACTCACATAACTGGAGTACTATGGCTCTCAAGTATTAAAATGTGTTAGAGTCCCCTGGTTGAAAGGCAGGGAATCTTGATACCACTGGGACATTTGATTCTTCTTAGTACAATTGACACAAAATTGAGCTCTGTAAAAGTTTTTCATGTGACTAGTGTTTGTGGTCTGTAAGCCATTAACCTAAAGATTGCATTCACTTGACTTACCACAGCTTAATAAGGTACAAACTTTAATTTACAGCAATCATCTAGGGAAATCTTTGGAAAAAAGACATTCTCATTCAGCAGGTCTAGGGGAGATTTGCCATTCTACACTGTAAATTGTAACACTCTAAATTCCTAACCTACATTCTATGTTGTAGACATTAGAATCTAAATTCTAAATCTACAATGTGCAATGTATATTCTACATTCTAAATTGTAACAACCTAAATTCTAATTCTACATTCTGCATTGTAATAAGACCCCTGCTGACAGTGGAATAAAAATGGCCGGAGTAAACATAAATCACTTGGAAGCAGCCAAATGTTTCAAATTGCAAGTCAAGTGTCCAAACGTGTTCACGCTGCCTATAGGTGACATTAACATGAAATATATTCTTCTTCCCAGGCCCTCTCTTCCAAGAAAGTTAACTGTATGAGACTGATTTTTTTTTAACTTGATTATGATGATAGTTTGGTAGTACATACAATCATGAAGTCGCCACATCGTATACCTTAAATATATGCAATTTATCAATTATTCCTTAATAGAGCTTTTTAAAAAGCCATATGCGTTAACACACTGATTGTCTTCTATATACCATGTGTTACAGTGGACTGTATGATTGGTGAGTTGGACACTGTCCCTAAACTTTATTCGGTTTATAGAGACAATGTAAAATTAAACGGGTGTTCACAACATTGAAAGCATAATGAAGGGGTGGGGCACGGAAGCACTCACAGTGAATTAGTTAAGTTGCTCTCTGAGCGATATGAGACAGGACTTTCCCTAAAGAAATGGAGATATTATTTGTTTTAAAAAGACTTGAGGAAATTTAAACCTGAAGTACTGTGTGAGCACTACAAACCTCCGTGAGTAAACACAGGAGCCCAAAGTGACAAGGAAACAAATGTCAGCTTTAATAGACTAAACAACCAACCACTCCTACTTAAAGAGCCTGAATGTAGTTAACCAAACAAAAAGACACGCTACGACCCACTTAGAAAAGTACGCAAATAAAATGGATCTCCAGAAATTCAGGTAATGCAAACAATACTCTAGAAACTGATTTAAAGTCCAACCAAATAGATGCAAATGCCCCAAAAGCTAAAGCAAGCAATCACCTTACCTCTGGGTTCCAGAAAAGAAAGTCCAGCTGGACAGGCTTACCACAGTTAAATGCTTACCAGAATGCCAGTTGGCCTGGAGTTTCCTACCTGGTCTGATAGGAGATTTGTATCAGTAAAGATATCTGGGGAAAGGGGATAACATCTGAAATGTAAATAAATAAATTATCCAATTATAATAAAAAACGATAATGAAACTGGCTTTTGTAGTCAAGCATTTGAGACTTTTGTCAATAATTTGATATTACTCATATTATTGGAATTCCTTATAATCCTTAAGGACCAGGGACTGTGGAAAAGGACCATGGAACTTTTAAAAGAATATCTTCATAAAATAAAAAAAGGGGGAGGTATATCCCCATACACCACAAATTCATTTAAATCGTGTTCTTTTTTTTTTTTTTTTTTTTTTAATTTGGATGCCAAGGAGCTTTCTGCTGAATGTCTATGGCACCCTATAACTAGGCATACTTATGCATAGGTGAAAGGGAAGGATCCACTTACTGGCATAAGGCATGATCGCGATCAGGTATTTAATATGGGGAAGAGGGCATGTCTGTATTTTTTCTGCTGGATGCTGAAGGAGCATGGTGGCCACCAGAGTGACTGTTGAGACATGCTGCTGCCAGGACAAAGAATGATGCTGACCTGTAAATTTGCTGAGTGCCTTAACATTGTTGACTGGGAAGCTGTATTGGACATATGTTCCTGACCCACCTTTGCTTGCCTAGATCCCAGATGGGACAAGCTGCCTTGCCTCAAGTTTTCAGATCTCATGGAACAGAGAATCAAAAAGAGAAGTTATAATGACTCTTGTATTTTTCTTAAATGTGGCCAGTTATTTGGACTCAATCATGGACTTGTCTAGAAATTAATCCAATATTGGAAATAACAGTCTTCATTTGGAATGCTCGTTCTGGACATTTTCAGAGACATAGTTGGTTCTTGTCAGGAGCCTAGTGTCTCTTGTTTCTGTGGGACTTTGGGTCTTCCCTGTCTGCCCTGGTAACACCTTAGGGCTTTCCATCTACATCCATCCCACCCTGAGCCTGACCATGATGAGAGATACCTTAGTCTTCAGCTGCATCCCTACATCTTCTTTGGATGTTTTTATAACTGGGGTCTTCACATACATATGTGTAGGCATGTATACATGCATAGGGACATGTATACATGCTTCCTGCTCTATTATAGAACATACCTTCCTTCCTGCACCACCACGCCCTCAAGGCCCTGTCACATACAACACCTCAGTAGGTAATGGTTGTCTTAGACATCCACCCATGCAAAAGTCCTGGGCTCACCCTTTTCTGATAATGTAGCTGTTGGTGCCAGTGAAAGTTGAAGGAGAACCAAGAGCCGAGCAGCAGAGTGCTTATAAAGGCCTTCCCTCTGTGACTCTGGTTCTTTTTGGTGTTATGCAAAAGCTGGTCCTCTGGTACCCACTTGCCCTTCTCCTAGGGAGGCATGTGCACTGTTAGGAAGTGGCCAGAGGCTCCTGTTCCTTCTCGCTATGCTTTTCCTTAGGAAATATTTCTTGTATATAGTATTGTGCTTCCAGGGAAAGCAGTAATTCATGTGTATGTGTGTGTGTGCATATACACATGTGTACATGTGTTTGTGTTCATATGTGTATTAATATTCTGTGAAGGTCAAACCTATAAAAAAAATCATAAAGAATTTTCTTCTGAAACAAGAGAAGTCTAAATACATGTGTTTTCTGCCATCTGTCTTTTTTGTGTGAATGGACAACAGAAAATAAAAGAAATAAAATAATCACCATGCTTACTTTCAATATTAGAAATTGATATTTGAAACATTAAAGTAAATAATTAGATAATTTTGCCTATTGCTTTAAAATTTTTTTAAAAAATATTATTTACATAATAGTAAATTGTAAAAAATAAAGACAATGAGTGCACAATGGGGAGATTTTTAAAAAGCCTCCTATTTGGATAGGAAATAACACCTCTGCTCCATACTCCCAGTGTCATCTGTCTTGTTTGTTTTTAAATGACCTGTAACTCATAGCAGGTCAGAAATGGCTGGAAGTCAAGCTAAAGTATGTTTGTGCACACAATCCTATATTTTTCCCTCTTCGTCCCCTGACTTCAGCGTCTACTCCAAGTCTCCTTATAGGAGCCAGGAGAGAACAGCCAGAAAGACATTGAAGAAATAAGAGAAAGAAACAAATGGATGGAGATCTCAAGGTCAAAGTTCTTCTGTATTTTCAGTTGGAGACTTTTCTATGAAGGGGACACGTCTCACTACCTGAAAATAAGCTTAGCAGGTAGCTCTTGTGACCTACAGTCAGCACGTTCTCGGCTTCATTTGGAATTAGCAATGTCAACTGATATCACTTAGTGCCAAGTAGTGGATTCAATGTCAACAAGCATTCTCTCTTTCAAATTTTATATTCGTTGTTTTTCAGATATACACTATATACACAAGATACCGATTCAATAGCAGCGCTGATGTGCTTGCACTGTCATCGATATCACATCTATTAGAATACCACCAAAATTATAAAGCAATTGACAGTGTATAGCGAATGGTATCTTTGGAGTCCATGCCCTCCTGTCCTTGCATTATATTGCACCTATAATGGCTTGGCTCACAGCTACAAGCTTGGGGCCATCACTCACTCTTTGTTTATTTGCTTCATTTTAATGAATGCCAGAACTGAAGGGGATTTTATATGCCTAGGACTGAAAGCACTGTGCCTGCTTAATGGAATAATACAAAGTCTGGAGGATTCATGGCCCTGACTTTTAGATGCGTGAAACACAGAAGGGAAGAGGAATAGGAACAAGTTTTTGTGTGTGCATGTGGACACATGTTTTTGTTTTGTTTTTTTGAATAAACAAAACAAAATAAAATAAGAAAAAAATTAGCTTCTGGGTTTTGTTGCTGTTGCTGCTTTGTATTTTAAATACCTATTTTGGCAGTTAACACACAGCAGTTAAGGAGCATGCAATAAAATACAGAAAAGAAAAACGAGTGTGAAGCATTTCTGAGCACTGTGTTTTATAGGTTTGGGCGCGTTGCTACTGTCTGTTTAAGCATATGCATACAAATGTACTGACTCACAGTGTATTGGACATGTCAAAATGTGGAGTTTTAATAAGTAGAAAAAAATCTCAAGTAAACCTGATGAACAAAAATGTCATTCTCTTTGTAGTAAGATTTTAATACATTCTTTATGGTACACACAGAGCTGGAAATCAATAGCAAATCCCAGGACCCTTATGCTGAAGTATTTAAGCTGTTTATGAGAGTTATATCAAAAAATAAAAGCAGTTATAACTTAAAGCTAAAGAGTTCCTACAAGACATGGAAAGAGTTATTGATCATAATCGAAAGACATCTTATATCTTTAAGTAACAAAACAAAACTTCTTTTTTGTCATCCTAATTTTAATAAGCAATCTAACAAAAGAAAACTTCTTTTTTATCATCCTAATTTTAATAAACAATGTAACTATCTTTCTGAACTGAAATACTCAGATGAAGGAAGACAACTTTAGAAAATTATTTTGCTTATTTAGCAATTATCACTAATGAAATAAAGATTCCTTAAATACTAATAAATCAAGGCTGAATTGACTGACCATGCATCTGAATTTCTGTATTATTCACACTGAAATTACTCCAAAGATTAGCTGTAAATTGCCCTCTAAATTGAATTTATGGTTTCATTTTTCAAAACTACTGTGTTGTTACAAATGAGAGGAATCTGAGAGGATGATGACAGAGGTGGACCAAATTTTTTTAATGCTCCTTCTTTCAAGAAAGAGCCAAACCATCCCTATTACTTATTTTGGCAAACATCAAAAAATGGTAAATGGAAATGCCACGGAATCTACTTGCTATCTCTCTCCCAAGAGAGCTTAATGCTGAGTTTCTGTCTAAGGGAAGCTAATCAAATCATTATGTATGGATGAAGGAAGTTGGCATATGATAGTTTGTCAAAGTATTCATCATTTAAATCTTTATTATAAAAATAACCTTTGGAGACATCATCATACTATGATTTTAAAGAAAAGAAAACAGAGTCTATTTCACACAAAGGGCTACCACTTCAGCCCCTTTGCCAGGTCAGACCTGTGAACTCTGTGCTAAGCAAACAACTTGTCATTCCTTTTGCATGAGAGAAAATACAACTGAGTACAGTGCAATACCAAGGGAAGCCCAGAGCAATTCAACTAATCAGTGATCACAAACACATCTGAGTCTTTGCCATCACTGATTTTAGACTTGTATTGAAAAGCTGATACAAAGTGAGTATTTCAGCTCAGAGAGACAGCGAAAGTCTCCCGCACATGAGATGGATCATGTACTGCAATACAAAGAGGGGAAGACAATTTTGTTAGCCTTTAAATTGGGTTTGTATCATCCAGGCCTCTCGGGTTAGAAATGATTGAAAACAAATATTGGGCTGGAGTTAGTGACAATTGCAGTTGATGCCTTCAGGTTTATAAGACACCTGCATGTGAACATATGCTCAGTTTGTAAGACAAATGAATTGGAAGGCACCTACAGCTTTCTTATTCTAAAAGTTTAGAAAGTGTCAACACAGTCCTCCTACAGTGGCCTCACATGTCCCTTCTCTCATCAGAGGAACTCAGAATAGACATATACAAATAAAATTTTGAACTATTGTTGCCAACAAAGAATTTAAATGATCCTCTGAGATGATTGAAATAATTATTTTTACCTGTTAGGGTCAAATTGAAAAGCTCTGGGTCTTTAGATAATTCTTTAACTATTCATCTTTTAGTGAATTATTTGATTAAATGATTTTATAAGGTAGGCATTATCAGAAGATGGGACTTAATTCCCTTTTGTCATCTGAAAAATATTTTTAATATTTTCAATGATGCTAACATTATATATATATATATATATATATATATATATATATATATATAATCTGTGGATTACTATCTTTATCTTACCAGGTATTCATTTGTATTTCTCCACTGTTTAATTACTTCATACAAAACTGAGAGTTTACATTTAAATTTATAATCATACACTAATCTTCCTTTTAAAATGTGAAAGTGGAAACATTATTCAAGGATTCCACATTGTGGATGGTCTTATGTTTGGATGTCTAGACTAAGTAAAGACTTTTTATTTTCTGTTTATCTCTAATATAGGAAGGCAATACCCATTGTGCATAAATATTTTAATAGAGGAAGCTCAAATATTTAACTATCTGTCTGACTTCTTGTGAGCCAGCTATTCTTCAAAATGAAAATGAGATGAAATTGTTTTTTCACCATTGGAGTCCTTTCTCTTTGTTTAATAGTGAGAGTCCATCCCTTTTCTCAGAATGATTCACTGTGAATAAGACATAAAGACCAAGTTTTCTTTTCTCTCTCTCTCTCTCTCTCTCTCTCTCTCTCTCTCTCTCTCTCTCTCTCTCTCTCTCTCTGTGTGTGTGTGTGTGTGTGTGTGTGTGTGTGTGTGTACTGATTTCTTAAATTACCTTAAATTACTTCACTTTCCTGCCTGTCCTTGTGTGAAAGTTGGGCATATTCTATTTCTGACTCATTCTGTCAAATATTTCTCTGATTTATCACTTGGTCTGCCCCTCAATGAGATGTCGCTTTCAAACATGGCTGTGTCCTTCTACAAACTAACTCTTCAATGCTAGGCATTAAAGGTGTATACTGAAAGCATGTCTGTATTTAATCCAGAGGGTTTAAAGGTGTATCATTCCAGTTTAATCATATATACCTAGAGGATGTTTGGATGTGATTGATTCCTTGACAGAACAGTCATGTTGCTGGCAATCTATTAAAATTTCTCTACAAAATCCATCTTTTTTAACAAGAAGGGTTTGAGGTAAGGTTGTGGGGTCATAGATATCCCTGCAAAGTGGAAATAGAATATATTTCAATGGTGGACCAGGGGTAGGTGGGCATGGACACAGGAGAATTAGGTAGGGGAGTTGGGGGAGAGAGAGTACTGGGTAAGACAACTGGAATTGGGAGACATTTCTGAGGCTAAGTAGAAAGCTAGGGCAACAAAAAAATTCCAGGAATCTATATGGGTGAAGCTAGTAAAGATTTCTAGGGGTTATGGAGTCTGAAAGGACCATCTTCTGTAAACAGGCAAGACTTCCAAAAGAGAGATTGGGATATCAACCCAGTTACAAAAATTTCAACCTAAAATTTGTCCTGCCTACTTGCAATTCTTTGTATTTTCTGAATCTGAGTAATAATACATTCTTTCAACAATTCTCTTCAAGTTACTTTTTATACTTCATATCTGTCCCCTTGCCTATTGCTTCTCCAAGAACTCAGATTTTTTTGATATTCCATTTTCTCCTCCATAAGTCTGTAGTCTTTATTGTTTAATCCCTCTGTGTCACCGAGCTGTTTGCTTACTGATTTCTAGTCTGTTTTCCAGTTCACTAATTCACTCTCCACACCCACAATATCCTTTTGATTTAATCCATCTTCTAACTTAATTCTCAATGTCAACTCTCTTGAGTTTTAAATATGATTCTCTTGCTTATAATTTTAGCTTCTAGTTATATTGTTTTATTTCTACAATCATATCTTTGATTCTTTCTTTCTTTTTTAATTGCAAATGCTTATGTTGGACATTCACCTTCCAAACAATTTTCAGTATGTAGTGCAATAATGGTAACCATTTACATATTATAAAGGATATCACTAGAAATTTCTACTCTTGAAAAACTAAAACTCTATGTGCAGAGATCACTCTCCCGCTCTTAACCTAGCTTCCAGGAACCATGTGCTACTTTTTGTAATCAAGGGTTTTACTACTTTAGAGACCACATATAAATGGAATTATATATTTTTTTCTTTTTGTGAATCCTGTTGTTGTTGTTGTTGTTTTAAAGTCATCCTTTATTTCCCCCAAACAGTATAACAGATATGACTGCTCAGTCACTGATGGTGACTTGAGAGATAAAATTTTTTGTCTTTTGCATTGCGCGTGGTGGTTCACACCTTAATTGCAGCCTTCAAGAGGCCAAGTCAAGCAGAACTTTGTGAATTTATGGCTAACCCAGTTTCTACATTGTAAGTTCCATGACAGCCAAAGCTACACAGATAGTAAATCTCTTACTCAAATAATAATACTCAGTGTCTGTATTATGATCTTAACTTGGCTTTTTACCTCCTTTAAAAGTTTTTGTTATTTTTTTTAAATGAAAAAAAAAGAACTTTGTATGTCCTACTTTCTTTTTGTTTATGGTACCAAATCCTTCAGTCAGGTGTGCTCTTAACTTCCTGATAATGCCGATCCCATTCCTGACACACTTGGTGTCTTATCCCTGTACAGGATAGCTCAAGTCTGCTTTAAACTGGAGGCAGCCATGGTGACCCAGAGTCACCTGAAGCCACCAGAGATGTGTGCAAGCTGTTATCATTTGAATAAAAATACCTTGTATACCTAGTGAGAATTAATATCCGGATGTCATGATTATAACATACCTAAGGCACCTAAGATAGCATACATAGATCACACAGAACATAAGCACTTTCAACATGACAGCATCTTCCACTTTACAGATCCCAGAAGGACAATAGTGTTGCCTCCTGAGAGCCGGATACCAGCCCATAACACCAGGCTAGTCCCAGAGACCCATAAAAGTTACATGGTGTTACTATTAACCTTTCACTCTATTTTTTAGCAATTAAGAAATTTAATCATCAGGCATATTAGTTCAATGAGCTAGAAATTAACCCATTACAAGAAGATACACATCAACAGAATTCTATCTCAGCCAGGATGTGGTATGTGTTCATATCAGGAGGTGACCACATAGGCCTTGAATCTGCACAGCACAGAGAATCATTAGGAGGCAACGTGACAAGTGGAAACAGGTGTTACCAAGACTTACAACAGACACCAATGTTGGGAGGATAGACATTTTTTTCTACTTTTTTCCCCAGAGCCCTGACAAAACCAAGTGTTAACTTTAGAGTTACCAGTGAACTCTTGCCATACCCCTGAAATCCAAGCATTTCTGCTCCCATTCACTGGGCTGTGGATGCTTTATTATCTTTTTACTCCCCTTAAGATCCATCTGTGGTTTAGCATTCGACAGGGTTTCTTTTTCATGGCTCAGTAATATATCACTCTATGTGCATAAAATGATTTCTTTATCCATTTAACTGTCAATAGGTATCCAGATGCTTCTGCCTCTTGACTATTGTGAAAAATATTGTAATGACCATATGTGTAAAACAATATCCTGGAATTGGTTTCTTTTAACTATACACAGAGATAAGATTATTAGCTTATAACCAGATTCTGAGTTTTATGTTTTTCTATGCTTTCAGGATCATTCATGTAACTTCTCAGTAGAGCTGCAAAATGTTATAAATACCATGTGATGACCAGCAATGTGCCTGAACTCTGATTTCCCAACATTTCTTGCCAACTCTTGAAATTTTCTTTCTTTATATTATCCATTTAATTAACAAAATACAACCCAAAATCTAGCGGATATACTAAAAATGATATGAAGGTGTAATTTTTATTTTTATTTCTCTAGTTATAAGTGGTTTTGAATATCTTTCCTTAGGCTCACTGTATACTAATGCATTTTCTATTGGGAATGTCTATGCTTCCATTTTGCCTGTTTTCAGTTAAATAGCATTGGAGGTTGTGACAGTGATAATACAGATGTGAGAAATGAAGGCATCAACATAGGATGAGTCCTAACCTCTTTTACACAGAAGATTTACACATACCTTCTTCATTCTGTGGGTTACTTTTTTGTACTCTTTGATTTTCTCTGTCAGACAAGTCGTTGAGTTTGTCAAAGTCTCATCTATTTTTGCTTTATCTGCACTTCTAGTTTAAAATCCAATATCATGAAACATATCTTTTCTCCTAGTTTTAGAGTTTGGGGTCTTTTCAGGATTTTACTTTGAATAAATATGAAGACATTTCATCTTCATGCATTTGCATTGGATACACAGGTTTCCAAAGATCAGTTAATATTGAGAGGGCTGTAGGGGAGAAGGTGTTGGGTTTTTTGTTTTGTTTAGTTTTTTTGGTTACTTTGAGTGTGTGTGTGTGTGTGTGTGTGTGTGTGTGTGTGTGTGTGTGAATGTACACATTTTCCACAATACATAAATGGATGTCAGGACAACATGTGAGAGTTCATTGCTTCATTGTTTTCTTCTGTCTAATCCGTACCAATGACCAAACTCATCATCAGGCTCAGTGGCAAGAACCTTTATCTGCTGAGTCATCTTACTGGCCCCAATTTTTGAAAGAATTTTTCTTTGCCACACTGTGTAGCCTTGACGCCATATTGAAGGTCATTTAGTCGCATGCATGATGTTCATATTGTGGGCTTCTTATTCTGTGTCATTTGTCCATATATCTGTCTTACGCCAGTGATAGGTCTTTCATATTATTGTGGCTTTATAATGTACTCTGAAGCCAGGGTTAATGAGGAGGAAAGGTTTTGCTTCCTTTGTTTAGATTGATTTTGGTGTTTGGAGTTCTATGACATTCCACATAAGTTTTAAGGTAGTTCCTCTTATTTGTGCAATACAATGCATTGGAATTAGAATGACAATTGCACTGCTCTGTAGACTGCTTTGTGTGAGGCTATGGTTCTTTAAATAATTGGCTTTATTCTTCAAGGATCTCTATTCTGAATGAACGTTTGGTTGGTCCTTGATGTTGTAGGATGAGAAGTAGTTTTACTTTTAAGAGCTAGGATAGTGAAAGATCACTAGGTCAGGGAGTACTACCCTTAACAGTACTAATGCTGGCAGGTTGGCACAAGTCCCCATGACAGTTGTTGCAAAATGTTATCTGGAGTCTCTCTGTCCTCTGGCTTTCTGTAGCACCATCTGATCCCTTCTTCTCCTGTGCTTCCCTGCCATGGTGCCATCTGCAACACTGTGGTATGTATGTCCGTGTAACCAGAGCTCAGTATAAACAAGTGCTCTGCTCTTGAGCCTCCAAAACAGTAGACTCAAATAAATCTCTTTACTTTTGCCCATTCTTGAATATTTTGTTATAGACACATTCACACACACACACACACACACACACACACACACACACACACCCCAAACAAAAAAAGCGAGGAAAAATACAGATAACATAAGCAAATGTGATCATTTTACCAATGTTAAATCTCATTAAATATAAAGTGTTTTTCCACTTCTGTGATTTCTTTTAGGCATGTCTTTGCAGCTTTCATCATACAAGTCTTGACTAAGATCTTTCCTTCTAGTTTCTTCTTTCCGAGTTGTTTCAAAGGATATTATTTTCTTACTGTTCTTTTTCAGATTGTCCACTTGTAGGATGGAGAAATGAACTTCATGATTAATATTTGACTTATTAGGTTGTTGAGTTACAACTTGATTTTACATACAGTTTCCAGTAATATGTAGAAGTCACATCAATAGTATGACTTTAATTGTAGAAAAATTCTAATTTTGTTTAGAAGTTTCTCTGCCCAGTGTAAGGGATATGTTTTCCTGGTTTTTTTGTATAACTTTCCTGTCTCTTTGTATAGCTGATTTTTCATTATTTGCCTTTTAAAAAAATAAAATTTCTCTCAATCTTCTTTTGATAATTCCTATGGAGAAAAGAAGTCTTCATTTGTTATTCTGCCTACAATTTTTGGTTGTAGCTAACGTCTTCTAGGTATAATCCTTCACTTGTTAATGTTTTACATTCTGGCATGAGCGATTCTATTTCTTTTTGAAAAATTTCAACATTTTTTATTCCTGGAAGACTGATTTGATATTCTAGGCTTTTTTTGATACTGACCACTGAGCTGTTTTCTTCTCTAAGTTTCCAGGCACCCTAAAAATTCTGACTCTATCCTCACTCTAGATCAAGCAAAAGAGACTCTAGCAAAGAGTTCTCCAAAAGCCAGAGGGCTGGGTGCGTTTCTCTCCTCTCTTTTTTTTCCTGGACAGAGCATCAGGCAAAACTTGTGCTGAGCATTGACTGCTTTAGTCTGTGGTAGTACAGGTTGTCTGTAACTGGAATAAGCTGCTTGTGTTCTCAGAGTCCTTCCACAGCTAAACTGTGCCAGTTACCCATAAGCAACAAAAGTTAGGCAGGATAGAAAACATTCTTCAATGGAACCAGGCAAATGGTGTAACACTAGGCATGTGTCTCAGTCTTCTCTTTCTACCCTAAAGGAGAAGAGGTGTGAGCTGGGTTTCTCCCTCTCCTTATGGCACACTGTACCAGCTATGGGGAAGACCAGATATGACTTCAGTAAAACATCTTCTTATATGAGTTTGAACTTTACTGCTTTTGTGTACAGAGAATATTTTGTGTGCTATATAAATAGATCACCTATGGCCTATAGGAAGTGGTAGCATAGAAGGGTAGGACAACCAGTAGGCAGAAAGGATTCTAGGATAGAGCCAGGTGTGGATAGAGTTGTCTAGAATATGAAGGAGAACAGATGCATGAAAGAGGCAACCAGCCATGTGGCAGAATTTAGACTACAATAAATGGAATGTTAAATTATGAGCTAGTCAGTGAATGATCTAAAGCTTATAGCCAAAGTGTTTGTAAATATAGTAAATCCTCAGTTGTTACTTCTGGGAGCAGTGGTGCAGATTACACTAAACACCCCACAACACTCTTGGCCTCAGATTTGCCAGGAGTATTGTAACCTCCCAACCCAACTCTTTTCTGGTCTTACTATCACCAGAAAGTATCTGCAATAACTTTTTAGCATCCTACTCTAATAAGTTCGTGTGACATTTTGGATAACCTGTTGTTTGTTTTTTCTGCATATTGCATAAATCCTTTTTGTATATTTTAAATTTGGATTGTGTGTTAGCCATCTCTGAGTGAGACTATGTATGATTTATCAGATGTATTCATTATAATACTATAAGCATGAGATATATTAATCTCTGAATATTTCAGAAAAATATTGGAAGAGAATTAATGAACACATCAACGTATTGAAACTATACGTTAAAAGTACTATGCAGTCCTATGTAGTCCTTTAGCTATAGCCAGTTAATACACATTGCTGTTTCTTTGAGCAGAGAAAAGAGTGTTCATTTGGTTAACAAGCACTTGGCTATCTGTTCATTGTTAAGTTAGAAACTAGCTAAGGAAACTAACTATAAAACAACCTTCTATTACGTTTCCTTATGGGAAGATCCTGCAGAACCTGATTTGGTACGAGCACAGTCCTATTTAACAAGTGTTCTTTTTTCCATTTCCATAGTGAACCAAAGTAATGTGTTGTGAATGTTAGAATGAAATAATCTATATATCATTGTTTTACTGGTAGGATTTTTATATTCTGGAATTCATTCAGGCATATCCAGCCCCAAATCCCTTAATCAAATTTAATTCTATGTTAACAAGTTATTACATACATGATCACAACTTTTAACCTAACTTCACAGCATTTAATCTTATGACTAGAAGTGAATGGTAGACACTAGATTTACTTCCATAAATTAGATGGGAAAAATGAAATTCCTTTTTTAATTCATGGTTGAATTGTTATACTATGGCACTTAATTGAAGCCAGTACTCAATAAAAATCACTCTTCTTTGGAGCTTATAAAAAACTAGATGTGATGAACCAATTAAAATAAGGAGGTAATGTTTCAAAATGGAGTTAGTCAAGTCAACTTTCTATGAAGGGGCAAGAAAAATATTTTTCTTTTATATTTTGTATATTTATACTTTGTGTATATTTACATTTATAGCTAATAATGAGTTAAAATTTAGAATTGAAGTCAGCACCTGATATTTTTCCCTCCCAATGCATGCAAAGTATACTTTGACATAACTGAGCATAGCAAAGTGAGACATATTGTCATAATTAACTGAATTATTCCTGGCATGCCATGGACAATTACAGGATTAATAACCACCCCACCAAATGGTATTATGTTGAAATAAATTGACCGACAAGGTTTCTCAGCCAGGAAATAAAGCTCAGATAGATCATCAATAACAATGCCTGTGACAAGCGTATTTGTGAGAATTCTACTCTTAGTTTCAAATTATGGCAGTAGTATCTATCTTTAATTATTGGGGGAATGTATTTAAAGCTACAGTTGGGATATTTTTCCCTTTTTAATTGCCTGCTGAAAGTCATCTGATAGTCACTAATTTATCGTACCTTCCTTTTTAAATTATTTTATTTATTTACATTCCAGCCATTGCCCTCCCTGCCACAGTTCCTCGGCCCTCTCCTTTTCCCCCTGCCTCAGAGAGAGTGCTCCTCCCCCACCAGACATTCCTCTCCCCTGGGGCCTCAGGTTTCTCATGGATTAGGTGCATCATCTCCCACTGAAGTCAGACCAGTCAGTCCTCTGCTATGTATGTGCCAAGGGACCTCAGACCAGCCAGTGTATGCTGCCTGATTGGTGGCTCAGTCTCTGGTCCAACCTGTGGTCCAGGTTGTTGAAACTGTTGGTCTTCCTATGGGGTTGTGCTCCCCTTCTGCTTCTTCAATCTTTCCCCTACTTCAACCATAAGGTACATTAGTACATTCAGTACAATGGTTGGGTATAAGTCTGTCTCAGTCAGCTGCTAGTAAGGGCTCTCACAGGACAGATATCTAGGCTCTTGGCTTTTGTCTCATCTCCATTTTTGTCCCTGCAGGTTTTGGGGGGGGGGTGTTTGTTTGTTTGTTTTGTTTTGTTTTGTTTTGTTTTATTTTTTCCCACAGGAACAGTTCTGGGTCAGAAACTTTGATTTTGGGTTAGTAACCCTGTACCTCCACTTGAGGCCCTGTCTATCTACTAGAAGTGAACTCTTCGAATTCCCTCTCCCCATTGATGAACATTTTAGCTGAGGTCACCCCCAATGAGTCCTGAGAGTCTCTCATCATCCAGGTCTTTGGTACTTTCTAGAGGGTCCCACCACCACCCACTGCTGGATTCTGCAAATTTCCATTCATTCTTCTGGCCCTGTGGGCTTCTCTCCTGCTCCCCACCCACACTTGATTTTGTTCCCCTTTTACTCTCCCCTCCTCTCTCACACCAAGATACCTCCCTCTTTCTGCCTCCCATAATTATTTTCTTCCTCTTCTAAGTAGGAATGAAGCATCCTCTCTTGAGCCTTTTGGCTTGTTATACTTCTTAGGGTTTGTGGGTTTTATCCTAGGTATTCTGTACTTTCTGGCTAATATCCACTTATTAGTGAGTACATACCATGCATGTCCTTTTGGGTCTGCATTACCTCACTAAGGATGATATTTCTTAGTTTCATCCATTTGCCTGCCAAATTCATGATTTTCTTATTTTTAATAGCTGAATAGTATTCCATTGTATAAATAAAATGCATTTTCTGTATCTGTTCTTCAACTGAGGGACATCTGTGTTGTTTCCAGCTTCTGGCTATTTCAAATATTAACTATTAACATGGTGGAGCACATATCCTTGTGGTATGGTGGGGCATCTTTTGGATATATACTCAAGAGTGCTATAGCTGGGTCTTCAGATAGAACTATTTCCAATTTTTGGCAGAACCACCAGATTGATTTTCAGAGTAGTTCTTTCAGTTTGCAATTCCACCAGCAATGGAGGAGTGTTTCTCTTTGTTCACATCCTCATCAGCATGTGCTGTTGCTTGACTTTTTGATCTTCACTGTTCTGATTGCTGTAAGGTGAAATATCAGGGTCGTTTTGATTTGCATTTCCCTGATGACTAAGGACTTTGAACATTTCTTTAAGTGATTCTTGGCCATTTGAGATTCTTCTGATGTGAATTCTGTTTAGTTCAGTACCCTATTTTTAATTGATTTAAATACAAATACATATAGTCTTTTTCACATAAAAAGAGAAAAGAAAAAGAAACAAAGACAAAAATTCCAGGACTGTAAGTTGTTTGGAATATGTGGTTTTACATATGTGTGTGTGTTTGTACATATACAAAATACCTTTGCACACACACACACACACACACACACACACACACACACACCCTACCCCATATATATATATATATATATATATATATATATATATATATATATATGCAACATTGGTTGGAGCTGGAGAATTGGCCCAGTCATTGAGAATGCTTGCTTCTCTTCCAAAGACCTGGGTTTGGTTCCCAGCACCCACAGTGGGTGATTCACAATAGCCTTTATTTCTACTTCCAGGGAATCTTATGCACCATTCTAGTCTTCACAGGCATGCACACTCAGCTAGAGCACACACAAACACACACACATATGCATAAATGAAAATACATAGCTACATATATATGTTTATTAGAAACTGAAAAATATATACAGTATATAGGTTAGAAGAATTGTGATTTTAAAATTGTTCATAGAATCAAGTTATTTGTTAGTAATAGGTTTAAAATATATTCCCAAATTATATTTTTAATGTGTGCTTAACTGTTATTTTATTAATTTATTTAATTAAAATACTATCACATCATTTTATGCCTCCCGTTCCCTTATTTCAACTCTTTTCATGCTTTACCACTTCTTAAATTTATGCTGTGGAACTTAGTATTACTGTTAAACACATATATTAGAGTCTGTATATATATATATACATATATATACATATATATACATATATATGTGTGTGTGTGTGTGTATATATATACATATATATGTATATATATGTATATGTATACATATATATATATATACATACACACACACACACACATTATACATATGTGTCTGTATATCTACAGCATGCTGAGTCTAATTGATGTTACTTGTATTGTATACTATTTCAGGGCTGACCACTTTATATTAGAGGACTAATAAGGGGACTCATCCCTGGGTTGGATGGGTTGATCCTCTCTCAGCAGTCTTTAGTTGTCTGTAGTTCTTTGTCTGGGGGTAGTGCTGCTTGAGATGTTCTCACCCCATGTTAGCATGTCCATTGATTTTGTCATTGTTAAAGTCCTGTTTACACATACTGTTTTGGTATCCTAAGTTTCATTTCCATGTCAATTCTAAGAGATAAAATCACCAGCAGATCTTTATGATCTTACTGACACCTCTTTTACCTTTTTCCCTGAGCCTTAGGTACAAAAAGAGATATACCTATAAGGGCTAGAAACTCTATGATCTAGAAATGTATTTAAAAAAAAAACAATGTTGGCTGAAAAGAGATGTTTGATATCAAATTAAGTAATATGGAATCTCATATGAGATTATACAAACTTCCTTATGAATTTTTGATCTGTTGACTTCCTGCAACACAAGTATTAAGAAACAGGACTAGTGTTTACATTTTTACTATGTATAGTTTTTGAAGAATGTTTTTTAAAGTCAGGAGAAAATATGGAAATATTTAAGAAGGCACAAAGTGTGAAAGGGTGAAAGGTTGAGATTTTAGCATGATGTAGATAGAAAAATTTAAAAATTTTCAATGTAACTGATATCATGAATGTATGATAACTGAAATTATATTTTACTAAATATAGGAGAGGTTAACTTGTAAATTAACTTGAACTTAGTTAAAAACTTAGAGACACCTAAGTTTTAATAGCCAGTCATTTTTTAAAAAAATAAATCTCCCCATCCTTCGCTTTCATGTGTACATCATACACTGTACACTAGCATAGATCTTTCACATATTTGTGCTTCCTGAGAGCACAGCCCATATGCCTCCTTATCTTTATCCCATATATACAATGAATACAAAAATTTCCTGTCTTTATAATATTCCTCTTTCTTTACTGAAGTTTCCACAACTGCTTTAAAGACCCCCATTTCCCCACCATCAACTTACTCCAAACAATAGGGAAAGTGTCAGAAATGAACTCTGCTAAAACTGTCTGCACCTCTATTATTAATAGTGTGGAATGCAAGTTCTTCAACATGCAAAACCTCAGGGCCTATGTTTTTCTTGTCTCTTTATGATCAGTTCTTCCCATTTCTTCTCTGCTCAGTGGTTCAAGTCCTCCAGGTCCATCAAAGGCAACCAAAATGCACCACACCTTCCTGTAAGTCTCTTCCTCTGTACATACTTTATTTGTCCACACAGCAGTAAATCTTTCCTCTTTCTAGACTCAGTGCTGTCCTAACTCATCCTGATAATGTAATTTAGGTTCAGTCTATGATGCTTGCATCCTTACTAGAGAATAGGGTGGTTTTCCAAAATATGGAAAGATATTATGGCAGATAGTAGGTATAAAGCAACATGATGTGGATAAACAGAAACATTTAATGTGTAAGTACGTTTAAATTACAGAAAGAAAAATATGACTTGGAGTTTTCTGTGTTTTATGGCATTGAATACAAAACTGTAAACACCAAATAGAGGCATTAAGATAGTCTTGAGGAGTTTTAATGCAGCAATATGGCTGATCTACACAGTTTGTTGGGATTGGGACATTATCTCATGTAAACTAAGTGTAAAATAAATTAAATGTGTGGGACAAGAAGATCACATAGAAAGATTACACTCTTATGTGGTAGATATAGCCATAAACCTATGGAAAAATGTCTACCACTACATTGTTGAATGGTAAGCTCAGATTAATATTCCTTCAATCTCAGACCATGGATACCTATTTTAACAGATGCTGTATATTGATATCTTATGTAATGTGGCTTGAGTGTCTCTATGTTTAAGTGGTTGAAAAGCCTAGCTCAGGCTTGGTCAGGAGCTGGGCATGGAATGTGAGTGCCTAATGTCTAGTTTATATGTGGATTTATCAAGTTCTAATTGTACCTTGCTAAACAGAAAGAAATAATAATATTAGTTGGATTGTAGAATAAAAGCTGCTGAAATAGACCAACCTGTATAGTTTAAAGATATTTTAACGTCAGAATCAGAGTCAGGAAATGTGTTACATTGGGGAAGAGGCTTTATGTGGCTGATGAAAGACAATCGATTCCATCAAAATTTGTAAAGATCCAAATAAGAGAAGAGAAGCTTCCACAGAAAAGGCAGGACTCAAGGAAGGAAGAGAAGAGGGAAAAAGGCAATATAGACAACATAGAAAGCTGATCGCCCTGTGTGGGGACTTCTCAACAAACTGGCTGAAAAAGGACAGATCATTCATCAGACTGGCAGACTGATGATGATGAAATGGACCTTGATGCTCTGAAGAACAGATGATCAGGACTACAGTTGTGATGGATTATGGCATCAACGATCTTCAAAAGGACATTTGGATTGTTAAATTTGTGAGATTAATAATTGTCTGCTTGTAAAATTAAACTGTGTACAATTGTTAACTTAAACAGAAAGGGGAAAGATGTAGAGAAATGTTAAGCCAAAAACATGGCTGCTCTAATCATATCCAAAGACTTTCTAGGTCTCTGTGAACTGGCTGGAATGTAGACACACCATGAATATACACCATTAATCTCTCTAACTGGAATCCTTTAGTACATACCTTCAATCCGAAACAGTGATGCCTAATTGAGGGGAAGACAAAGTGATGAAACAGGGCAAGATTTGACAGAACAAGTCAAAAATAAGATAAAAGCTATTGAAGAGCATTGTAGGGAGAGTGAGGGCAGTTCACTCAGTCAGGTGGGAGTCAGTGCCATAAGTGCAGTGGAATTGACTTTGTGAGCTTGTAAATAGTACAACCGAGGAAAAGAAAATTGTCAATTTAAGAAGAAAATAAAGTAGCAGACAAAGTTCAGAAGGGAGAACAGTAGACTTAAGCCAGAGAAAAATATAATAAAAGAACAGAGAAGTTGAAAAATAATTCTGCCTTCTCTTTTATGTAGATTTATTGAATATAATTAATTTCAATTTATTAAATCATATATTTTGTTGTAAAAACTGAAGGCTGTTTACATTCTCTTATATGCTTTTCAACCTCTTTAAAGTTTTTATAGTCTCCCTTTTTCTGTCAGGCTTGTTAAAGAATAATGAAAATCTTTTATATATTCAACATATAAATTATTTGCAAACATTTTCTTTGAGCCTCCATTCTCTTACATTTTCTTAATAACATTTCATATAGTTTTGTAAAAAAAAAAAAAAAAAAAAAAAAACAAGGTGTTTTAATTTTTATGAAGCAAAATTAATCAATTTTAATAGAGTGTTTAATGGGCTATATGTTATCAAAATCTTAAAAAAAATGAGTAGGCTGGAGTTAAATTAGTATTTTTCTCTTAAATTGTTTATTGTTTTAGCTCTTATATTTATATCTTCATTATTTTTATGAGCTCTTCTTAGTTTTGTATTTATTTCTAGATGATCACATAAAAATATTTTAATCTATAAAAATGTTTCAGATAGAATTTTATATTGTTTGAATAGGTTTTGCCCCCACAAAATTAAAATCTATGTGACAGTCTGTGTTGATTTGTTAATATTGCTTGATGTTTTGTAATATTGAAGCTGTATTGATACAATTTGCTCTATTTTTGAGAAAATATCTTCAAATTATCTTTAAACATTATCTGTTTTAGTTGTCAGCTTGATGGAAGGAGATACACGGGTTTTGTAAGAAAAATAGTATTTATTCTCAATTCTGACTGACTGATGGGCTCCTAATGAAAAGGAAACAGGTGATTCTGTTTTACTACACATCCCGGTTATATATGTGAGAGTTTTTCCTGAAGATATTGGCAAGGGAATTGGCAGGCTGAGTGTGAAAGATCTTGTAAGTTTCAGCTTTTCGAGATATGTGCTGTTTGCTTACTTTGTGAGCTTGGGGATTGTCCTTCCCCTCCCTAGAAGGGATGCTTCAATGCAGAGAAAATTGATACACAGCAACCAGCAAAAGATTAAGCCACAGAATGTCCCTCAAAGATTTGTATAAACAAAGGAAGTCAGTAGTCATTGGCTTTTGGCGGCTCTCAATTGGAAGTTGCAAGTAACCAACCAATCAGAAGAAGCTTGCAATTTAAAATTTTTCCAGCTAGTGAACTAACTCCCAAAACAATGCATAGTGGGAATAAGCATCTTCTGTTTTTTCAGGTTGTCCTGATTAAGGGTACCCAGACTGTAATTCTAAGCTGCACTTAAATGTTTTCTAAAATCACCTTTTCTAAAATCATCTTTAAAATCTTTTTTTTTAAAAGTTAATAAAGGGCTTGAAATCAAGTAAACTTTATTTTAGTCAATGGTCCCAAAGCCCAAGAGAAGTGCTGCTAGCAAAGAGGGCACACTACAAGATGCTGTGAAGTCCTTCATGTAAGTGAGAAGGTGAGAACTGGATTGAGAAAGGAAGTGGCCAATAAGGAGAGAGGAGGAAACCATTTACATAAGTTCTGATGAAATTATATTGTTATAATTGTTTTGTTTTATCATTATTTTCATTAATCCCCACCTGTGTCTAATGTACAGACAGAGCTTCATTGCAGGTGTGTATGTAAAAAGAAATAAATCACCATACTGGAGAATACATTTAATAAGCTATCTGTGGTGGTGTTCACTGATTAGAAGTCTTGCCATGCATGGTTAGGAGTTACTACTGTTTCTTTTTCATTTACATTTATGTAAGTCTTGTGTACTCCATCTCTCTCATGGATCCTCAGGTAGAGGAGACAGGAAAATCAAAATATCAAAAGTATCTCTGACATGGTTTGTGTGACACCAACTTGAGAAACATGAGACCCTGCCTTAAAACTCAAACCTAACACACACACATACACAAGAGAGAGAGAGAGAGAGAGAGAGAGAAATGATTTGTCACTTTGCTTCCATAAGTGTGTAGATAAAATCCTTATAAATGTCCCCCTCTAGCTAATGCTGTTAAGTAATTGTATTGTATTTCATAACCATTTATAAAATCTTAACTTACAAGGGTATTGTAGGGCTTGGTAGTGACTCCGACTTGGTAATTTAGGAAGCTGCTTTTCTCTGCATAGTTATGCATTAAAGGATGTATTTGAAAAAAATGACCACAGTAAATAGGCATGCCATTATTAGTTAACTTTTTCTGATGGTTTGAGACTCCTCTTTTGTTGACACCATTCATTTGGTTTATATGCATGGCTTCATTGTAACCATGGAGATTCTTGGTACATAAACTTTAAAACTTCAATTCAGCCAAACACCCTCATAACAAAGCAAATTTCTTCTTTCTTTTACCTCAATGGCACAGAGAGAATCAGTTTAAGTAGTTTAAAAAGTGTATTTTGTCCTTGCATGTTTTTAACATTAGTATATAATCCAAGTAGCAGGTACAACAGAGGCAGAAGCAGAACACATTTGATGGGCAAACCAATAGAAAAGCCTGTGAATCATTTTACCATTTCCTTGATGATTAATAAAAATGTATATTGTTCATCTGTCCATGAAATTGTAAGAGATGATTTTTATTTGTAGAATTATTCATAGACAAACAGATGCTAATGAAGAGCTAAAAGAAGCAGTCTATAGTCAAGAGCTTTTAAAATTATCTATGCGAATTTGAAAAAAGGACCAGAACAAGCTGTAGTGACTTTTAAATATTCATTCTCACAAAATATCTGAATGCATCCCTTCTGATATGATTCCCTTAGAGATTGCTCACGGTTATCCTGTATGTACTAGACTGTTTTACATCCTAGTACCACACAGGGTTGTATGTATGGAGATGAACATAAGGGGTTCTCAGTGATATTGTTTATGAATGACATTTATGCTATGTGCCTTGCTAACAAATTAACTGCAGCTCCACCCTAGAAGCCAAGAGTCTGTCAATACTCTCTCTAAGGGAGAAGCCCAGTGCCATTCCTTTTTGTAATCTTCCTTTAAAATTTTATTTCCCTGCAGTAAAAATGCAAGACTCTTTTAAAGAGTCTGTTGGCAGTTTGATCAACCCCCTCCCAGAGCATTTATCTCTTTGCTCTCTAGTTACTTGTTTGATTAGATTGTGGGATCTTCTGGGGCTGAAATGGACTTTTATTTGTTCCCTAAAGTTCTCAGAGCAGTGATCAAAGTATGCTGGATGGTAATGATATTTCCAGGCAATGTGGTGCTCTTAAAGTCTGCTTTAAAAATCTGAATCTGGAAAATAATGAATTTTATATTATTATTATGTGAGTGCCAGTTCTTCGAGCTTAATAGTAAGACAAACAATGATTGAAAAATTTAGATCAGAGAGCATTTGTGAGGCCAGACGAATACTTGTGTGTGTGTCTATGTGTATGCATATGTTCATATTTGTATGTCTATGTATATTAATTTGTGTATATGCATATCTCTGTGTATTAATATGTTTGTGTGTATGTATTTATGTACGTTGTCTAGGTTTGTGTTGTCTATGCCTGTATTTGTGCATTTGTGTGTATCTCTGTGTGTATCTGTGTCTCTCAGTGTGTATGTTTGTGTCTGTGTATCTGTGTATACATGTATTTGTGTGTCAGTGTGTTTTGTGCCTGTGTGTACGTCTTTCTGTGTGTCTGTCTGTGCATTTCATCTCAGTCTGTCTGTGTCTCTGTCTCTCTCTCTCTCTCTCTCTTTCTCTCTCTCTCTTTCTCTCTGCCTCTCTCTCTCTCTCTCTCTTTCTCTCTGTATATATATAATCCTACAGAAAGAATTTTAAAAAGCTTTCTAGGTTAGATTCAGATTATAAAATCCTAATAAGCCACCATCTCTGGAACTATGTCTTCCAACATATAGTAACTAATTTCTTTTCCAGAAAAGACTCCATGAAGTTAACATGACTTATCCTGTGGATTGGGGTGGACAAAGGCAATTTTGTCTGAACACATCCCCCTAGATAACCTCTACTTTCTGTTCCTGAACATTATTGAAATGATGCTTCTATTTTTATTTACATTTCAAATGTTATTCCCCTTCCTGGTTTCCTCTCCACTAGAAACCCTTCCCCTGCCTCTATGAGGATGCTCCCCCACTTATATACCCACTCCTGCTTCAAGATCCTAGCATCTCCCTGCGCTCTGGGCATTGTGCCTCCACAGGACCAAGGGCCTCCCCTCACAGTGATGCCAGATAACGCAATTCTCTGCTACATATGCAGCTAGAAGACATGGGTCCCTCCATGTGTACTCTTTAGTTGATGGTTTAGTCCCTGGGAGCTCTGGGAAGTCTGGTTAGTTGATATTGTTGTTCATCCTATAGGGTTGCAGTCCCCTTCAGCTCCTCCAGTCCTTCCTCTAACTCTTCCTTTTTTAAATTAAAAATTGTAAAACTCATTTGAAATAAAAAATAATGGAATCATGTCTCCTCTTGCTTCTCCCCTCTCTAATCTTTCCCCATATTTGTCCCCCTCAAATTAATAGTTTCTATTTCTTTATTTTTTGATATGTATGTGTGTATATTTTTGTGCATATATGACGAACTATGTAAATACAACCTGCTCATTACATATAATCCTACTCATATTTATATAATTTTAGGGCTCAATGCTTGGTATTGGATAACCAATTGGGAATATTTGAAGAAAAGTAACCATGTTGCCTAGAATGCCTAGCCCCAATCAATAAACCTAGAACATAACTCCAGCACCTAAGGCTCAGAGATCACAATGAAAGAGGAGGCAGGAAGATTTTAAAAGACAGGAATAGAAGTTTGCCATTAGATTGTATCTACTCAAAATGTCAAAGAAGCTTTACCCATGAAGTCTCAATAACATGGCTGCCAACACAAGTCCTGAAAAACGATAGCACCAATAGACATGATAAAATGGAGGGGAATCATATGAAATATAGACAAAAAAACCCCACAAAAAACAAAACAACAACATAAACTAAAAAACAAAACAAAAACAAACAAAAAACTACAAGCATCTAAAGAATGTGGAAAGCTGGAGAAATTGTCTTGCCCTGGGTGTCTTTCATGTTTTTGTTTACTCCATTGTATGTGGAGATAGGAAACCTAAGTGCCTTCCTATTGGACTGAAGAAATAGGACAACTTGTAGGTATTGGGTCTCTCCTTCTACCATTTGGGGATCAATCTTAGGTCCCCATACTTCTCAGTAAATGCTTTTAACTACAGAACAACCATATTAACTCCAGTTTCTTACTTCAAAATCATTTCCAAACAAAAATCAATAAGAATGCCAGAAGAAAACAGGTAAGTCCCTATTGAAAATATCATGTACTTTAGACAGAGGAGCCAGAGGCCCCTGATGGAGCTGGACTGATCTTGTCTCTGAGATTTAGCTTTCATGGTAATAGAAAACCCCATGAAAGCTTCCAAAAGAGGGAAAGAGCCAACTGTCTTACCCAGATGTGATACTTATGAACCACAACAAAACCCAGCATGGCACGATAAACCTGCTACCTGCAAAAATGCATAAATATTAAAGGAAAAAAATGAACTTTATTTAAATTCAAAGGGCAAAGTTAACAGTCTTATAGACTCTTTCATGGGTGCCAATACACATGTTAGGAATTTAAAAAGGGTTGATGATTTTGTGCTGTGCTGCTTCAAAATAAAAGTTCTGTAGTTCATGTTAAAGAGACAGGTTCAAACTGAATACCTCAAGTCAGCATTGACTGAAGTGACTCTTCTCATGAAGATCTGAAGAGAAGTGGGCTCAAGAGGTCTTTAATTAAACAGTCATATTCTTGGCAAATGGTGTAGAAGACAGGAAAGGACGTTTGAGGGATGGGCATGGACTGAGAAAGGTCAAGGAAGAGTTATGGCAATAGCCACAAATTGGAATTGAGTCTACTTCTGGCAATCTGGCTGCTACATTATTTCACGAACCCCACTGCTCTGGGTGCCATTGCTTCTGCCTTCATAAGAGGCAGCCTTTCTGTCTGCCTTACATTTTTTTTGTTGTTGTTGTTCTTTAATCTTTTTTACAGTCCAGTCTTTATGCCTCTCTGGTCTGCCCTCTGACTCTTCCTCATCCCATACCTTCTCCCATCCACCCCCCATCTCCAAGAAGATGCTCCCAGCTCCCTACCCCCACCACATCAGACCTCCCTACTCCATAGTGCCTCAATTCTCTTGAGGGTTAGATGCATCTTTTCTCACTGAGACAGGCCAGGCAGTCCTATGCTATATACGTGTTAGGGGCCTTATATCAGATGGTGTATGCTGCCTGGTTGGTGGCTTAGTGTCTGAGATATCTTGGAGGTCTAGGTTAGTTGAGACTGCTGGCCTTTCTATATGGTCGCCTTCCTCAGCTTCTTTTAGCATTTCCCTAGTTCAACCACAGGGGTCCATTCGTTGGGTTTAAATATCTGCATCTGACTCTTTTAGCTACTTTCTGGATCTTTCAGAGGGCAGTCATGCTAGTCTCCTGTTTATAAGCACACTATAGCATCAGTAATAATGTCAGGCTGTGGGGCCATCCCTTAAGCTGAATCCCAGTTTGGGCCTATCACTGAACCACTTTTCCCTCAGGATCTTCTCTGGTTTTGTTCCTGAATTTCTTTCCGACAGGAAGAATTATGGTTCAGAGTTTTAACTCTGAGATAGCAACCCTATCCTTCTACTTGTAACTGTTTTTCTACTGGAGGTGGATTCTACAAGTTCCTGCTCCCTACTGTCCAGCATTTCATCTAAGGTCCCTCCCTTTGAGTCCTGATCTTCTCTCACCTCCCATGTCTCTGGTGCATTCTGGATAGTCTCCCTACCTTCTACCCCCTAAGGCTGCCTGTTTGCATTCTTTCTTCTGGATCTCAGGGTTTCAGTCCTGTTACCCACCCCCCAATGCCTGATCATGTTCCCCTCTTCCCCTCCTTGTACCCTTTTCTACCCAGACCCTCCCACCCTCTCCCCCTTCCCAGTGATTGCTTTCTTCTCCTTCTCCAGTGGGATTAAAGCATCCTCACTTGGGCCCTTTGGCCTGCTAATCTTCTTGAGTTCTGTGGATTGTATCCTAGGTATTCTGTACTTTTTTGGCTAATATCCATTTATTAGTGAGTACATACCATACATGTCCATTTGGGTCTGAGCTACTTCCCTTAGGATGATATTTTCTAGTTCCATCCATTTGTCTGCATATACTGGGTTATTTATTCAAAGCTGGAAGGACATTTGAAAGCTGGTAGAACACAAAAGAAAAAACAAAGCAATCCACTTTACAGAACTCATCCTGAATCTATTGATTTAGAAGTCTTAAGATATTTAAGAATACCCACTGTTCTGCCAAAACAAGTGTTGAATGCTCCTATAAGTCTCTGAGCTGTAAAAATCACACAATAAAAACTATGTCACTATAAAATATAAAGTTGGAATCCCAGATCTCAAAAACTTCCTTAAGTTTGCATGACAAAAGATATGACACTAACAAAGGCAATGGTATTGCTTATTATTTCATAAAAAAAAAAAAAAACAGATGTATAAATATAGGTTGGGGAGATTCCTCAAATAATAATGTATTTGCTGTACATGCAATGAGGACTTGGGTTCAATTTGTCTCACTTACGCAAAAATCCAGGAGAGGTAGCACAGTCTGTGCTAGAGAGTAGGGGTAGGGGTTTCCCTGAGGCTTGCTGGCTAGGTAGTCCAAAGTAACCTATGAGTTCCAGCTAGTCCAGTGAAAGACTATTCAAAACAAGGAGGATAGTTCCTGAGAAACAACATCTCAGATGTCATATTTAACATCTGCATCTACATGCACACCCAAGCATGTGCACACACACACACACACACACACACACACACACACACACACACCTTCCATGTTACAATAGAAATTACCTTTAATCTCAAAAAATTGACTCCTAATAGAAGTAGACAGTGGGAAAATTAGATATTGTGTTATAAGTACAATTGTTAGGATTGTCTGAAATTAAGAGGAAAGCTGTAATGAAAGACGTGGGTGTTTGGTGAAGTGAGGTAGCTGGGGGAAACTTCAAGCATGTGTTTGTTCACACTTTATAGCCCTGCTCAGTGATGCAGCAGTCTGGATTCACCTATGTGTTTTCAGATGAAGTCACACGGAAACAAAAGCTAAATTTGCATTGTGCCAGAAGAGTTAGAATAAAGGCACACATTTAAAAATAATGCATCGCTGTATGATTCTAACACAATTTCAAGTAATAAGACTCTGAGGATTTTAGACCTCCTCTGACAGTCTCGTGTGCTTTTTCTGGCAGCCTCTACTAGGCAGATCTGCTAGTTTCAGATTCTCTTTCATTTGCTAAGAAGAGATCTGGGAGGGGAACAGTTTCTCCATTTCTCCCCTGCATAATTTCTTGCTCTAAAGTTGATTTACATGCCTTCCCTTTAGCCTGATGCACCACAGCATCTCTCATTTCATATTCACTCCCACTCAGGGGGACCCAGATCTCCAGGCTCAGTGAGTACTGGATCTTCTTTTATTATTTTCACTTTATTAGCAGATACCTTCTGAAATTTTTATCTTGTTTTGTCGTGATTTACTTTATACCTGATCTCATAGACCCCCAACCCATTTAAAATCTTTTGCCCTGTTTCCTATAAGCCACTCCCAAATCAACCCTGGTTTTGTTAGTTTGTTTGTTTGTTTGGGTTTTTTTGGTTTGTTTAGATTTTTTTTTAATCACGGATCTCTTCACCATATTAGTCAGTCTATGTGTAGTTTGTAGCTTTTATTTCTATATTTCTCAGGAGGAAATCTAAGCATGAATATGTGCTCTGTACTTTTAACAATGGTATTTCATATTTGATCCTCTCATTGGACATTTTGAAAGCTCTTCATATGGCCATCAGAGCCCAAACTTGACCAGTGCATTTTCTTCTTTTAGCAAATGTAAATAAGAAGAGAATGTTAGGATTTAAAATCTGCTGGCAGTGCTGCAGTCTTACATTTTCTTCAAATGAAAAACTTATAAATGGCCTTTTAATTCAAAGCCTTTTCTTCTGTACTTTAGCCCTGGCTGCTCTGTTTTTTAACTTTTCATTCTGCTGGATAGATTAAAGACAGAGGATCGTTATGAGCCTTGTAAGAAGCCAAAGGATTGCAGTTAGATTAAAAGCTATTTATTCTGTACTTTGTTTTTTCTTTGGTCCTTATTTTCAGATTGAACATAAGGTATCTGCAGCACAGATTGCTTTCAGAAAGATGAATTTGACTAAAAATCATACTATGCATTCATTTAATAAACATTTGTTTTTGAATGCCTCATATAACTCAGAGACTTTGATAGTGCGGGGCACATACAAATGAATAAGAAAAGGTTTTTGTCTAAAAGAACTGCTATGGATTCCGTGATGTCTTGCTGTACAAAATCTTCCAAGACTGAATACAACTCCATCCCTCCAGCTGCTGGTGGTATTCACAGTTCACAGCTCTTAGCTGAGTGTTCTCTGGATTTGCACATAGCAGCAGAAAGACACGTGTCCAGTGTCAGTCTTGTTTTTCAAGGATATAGAGATTTATCACCATTTCCTAACTTGGAGATCTCTGAAATGCCATCTCAGCTCCAGAGCTCCCATAAAAACGATGAGAATTTTTCTGCAATTGGATCCATCTAAAGTCTATGTCTCTTCTTTCTTGACTCTTCATCATTTCATTAGCCATTGTTCATCCTAAACTCACAGGCTTCCTAGTAAATTTCCTGAACATGGTGATTTTATTTATGGAGAAATTGTTCTTTAAAGAAAACATGTCTTCTCCAACTTCATTGAGAATGTGGTTTTATTTGTAGCAAGATCATCTTTCGTGCCTTTTCTAATTTCAATTCACCATTAAGCTGCCTCAGTGGTTCTTGACCTCACAGATCTGCTGAGAAATTAGGGACTTTGCACCTCACACATTCACTGTCTCTAACTGTTAGTAAAATCAGATTACTCTTCCTAATGAAACACAATTTGGATATTATTAAACAGATCTAGGATATGCAGCTATGAATTCATTACATAAAACCAACTAACTTCTTGGGATGTCACATTGTGAGCACATATCTTCACTGAACAAAGTTGACTTGTTTTATAAAAATAAAACCTTTATATATCTCATTATACATAAAATTAAATAAGAATTTAATGGAGAATGGTGTCCTTTAACTAAAAGCAAATATTATTCATGGTACAATGGATAATATAATCAGGACTTTTATGTTGAAAATATTTTGCTTGTTTCCTTTCAAATTATTCCTGAAATGTTAATGCCTGAAGCTCAATTTGGATTTTTCCTGGGTTTCCATAGTCTTTATGTAGAATAGATTTAAATCCAGAAAAATGCAACTTTCTCTTCTTTGTCTTTGGCTTATTTGATGTTGAACACATTCTATTAAAAATGCAATTTCATCATAGGTTTTTTTTCTGTCAACATCCCTATTTATGAAACAGTGTTTTTATTTTTCATTCTGTTTTGCCCCTAGCCTGTACTACATGGTAGCTAACATCTCTCTCTGCTCATGATTATTTTCCATCGCACTGATCAGTTGTCAAGCATTTGATCCCTGACTTCTATTTGGTTTGTGGATAAGGGATGTGTATATTGGTAAACCTTTGCAATGCCCTTAGTTCTCTGTAGAAAAATAAATTTTAGTTCTTTAATATTTCTTTATAGTTACTGAAGTATAACTTCTGGCTTGAGGGGAAAAGGCATAAGAAGGCTTATCCAAAGACACACAAGATTTCTTAAATAACAAAGAACTCTTAAGAAGCAATGTGTTGATTAATCAAATACGATGAATCATAAAGTTTACTTGATTCTTATTTGAAAGCCTAAGATTTAAATAGACACAAGTGAAGTGACTGAGAGTCTACTTTGATTGCTTCACCTGAAAGTAAAATATAAATACAAAGTTTAACCATCTGAAATCTTAAATTCTCATTACTCAAATGACTACGCTCGACATTTTCTTCAGTTATTTTGAGACGCGGATACTCGCAGCCAACTATCAGACTGAGCACAGGGATCCCAAAGGAGAAGGGGAAAGACTGAAGGAGCTGCAGGGGTTTGCAACCCCATAGGAAGAACAACATTATCAACCAACCAGACTCACAAGAGCTCCCGGGGACTAAACTACCAACAAAAGGGTACACATTGAGAGACCAATGGCTCTAGCTGCACATGTAGCAGATGATTGCCTTATCTGGCATCATGGGAGGGGAGGCCCTTGGTCCTGTGAAGGCTCGATGCCTCAGCCTAGGGAAATGCTAGGGTAGTGAGGCTGAAGTGGGTGAGTGGGTGGGTGGGTGGGGGAGCTCCCTCACTGAAACACGGGCAGGGGGGATGGAATAAGGGGGTTTGCAGAGAGGAAATCAGAAAGGAGGATAACATTTAAAATGCAAATAAATAATATAACCAATAAAAATTGTAAGAAATGACCATCTACTCATAATCTTGAAATAATCAAATTGGTTTAGGTGAGGCATTAAGTTAAAAGGTATTTGTAAGGGTTCGGGGAAATTATCAAGCAAATTAATTTGAAAAAAACAAATTGGTCATTTAACTCTACCGGCATATGGTTCCACAAGAACTTATTATGTAGCAGCTTTGCTCAATGAGCATGCTTGAGGAATTCCCTGTGTAGCAACTTAGTTCACTGGGGCCAGGTTTCCTTTATGAATTTATAGAGCAATGCTTAATTTCACACCCTTGCACGGAATAGTAGAGCCTAGTTTTCAGTTCTACCACCCAGAGCTCATCTGTGGGTATGTTCATGCATATGGACTTGTTTTCCAGCAGTGTGCAAATTCTCAGTTTGGTCAGTGGTTCTTCTTCCCAAGCCGGGTAGACGCTATGAAAGCTCTTTGGCAAGTGCTTTCATTACTAGGTTCACCTCTTTTAGTGTTCCATGACCTTATAGTTATGAATATATTTAAAAAGAAATCAGAAAGTTCACCAGTATAAATGGCTTTATAGTGATTGCTTCAGTCTAACATTATACACATACACACACACACACACACACACACACACACACACACACACACACACATATATATATATATGGCTTGTGGTGACCTACAATTATGTCTCTTGCTTGCTTATTAATTAATAACAATTTTAGTTGTATTTATAGCTTGTATCTCTATAAGTTTTCTACTGGCAGCATTCTTTTTTCATCTTTTAATTACAAAACGAATATGGGAATACTCTACACAGCACCATTCTGTTGAACTTAAAACTTCGAAGTCCTCTGTGAGCCACAGTTGACTTCCCACTTGTTTCTTTACTTCTCAGCTAAATTCACCAAAACATAAAGAAGTTCAAAGGTTTAAATTGTTTCATCTCCACTTTCTTATCCCTCACATATTTCTGTTCTTTACCTTATGTAGATGCTTGACTAATTTCTAAAATTATATAACAAGGCTGCATCACTTAGTCAAGTGTACAGATCATAAACAAAGACTAATATGAATGCTAGCCAGACAATTAGATAATATATTTAGCACAACTTCAAAATCTCCTGAGACAGATTTCTAGAGAAATGTTGCAAAAGAAAATGATTTTCAAAACTAGCATAAAGGTTAGCCACACATAATTTAAGTAGTATATACATAATAAACTCTTAGTGGACTATTCTGCTATTCAAATTCTGGTGTATGTCAAGGTGATCCACTTAATCTTGACATTCTCTGGAGAAGAAATGACATTTGTATAAATATACTTATTGTAGCAATTGTGAGATTATCTATAAATGTCTATTTTGTATTCAATTTTTAAAGTAAAAGCCAAGAGTTTGTTAATTAACCAGCCTTATAAAGCATTCCGCACACTCTTTTATTTTTGATAATTGCTGATCTTTAGAGTCACTTAAATTAGTCACAAGATTATTAATTTTCTATTTATATTTCCTGCCTTTAACACTAAATGGATAAACTTGAATTTAGCTAAAGTTTAGGTTTCAGCACAAATAAGTAGTTGACTCAAATATACTTAAAGAAATCTAAAAGAGAGGATGCATAGAATTTTGAAAGATTGAGCATGGAACAAGTTTGTTATGGTGAAAGCAAGTACCAAGTACTGTCCTGAGAAATATCACAAAGTTGGAAGGAAAATTGATGATAATCAAATTCATTCTTTTGTCTTCTCAGTGAGGAAGATTACTTCCTGAGCAGTTTGAGCAGGCATGAAGACACCCTTGTGGTGTAACTGTGCTAAAATGCACAGCTCTACATCCTGATTGTTATTGTTGTGGTTTTGTTCTTTCTCCCAGTTGCTCTGACAGTTCTCAGCAGGTCACACGGCTGTAACGGAGAGCCGATATCTCCGCTCATTCTTTCATTACACCTTTTCTTGCTAATGAAAATAAATTTTGCAAAGGTTCTCAATCCAAAACCTCTTCAGTGTACTTGGCTAAAGTGAAATGGCAGGGAGGTGTAACTGTCTGTTTATCTCATTGTGTCCTCTTGTATGTCACAAATGCTGGAAGAAACTTTAATGTTTTCAGAAGCCAGGCCCTTCTCAGTAACCCTGTGCATAGCTTTCCAAAAATACTATGCAGAAGTTGTCCTTGACTTGCTTTCAGTCACTAGTACCCCATTCTCATATAAGCTGAATATATACTCCTATAGTCATCCATTCCCATACACACACACACACACACACACACACACACACACACACACACACACGAGACTGAAGGCCGAGCCAAGAAATCTATGCATTTAACCTCAGTACACAGCCAAATTATATTGTCCTGTGATTATGTCCACTGGGATTTGTACATTCTGTCAAAGCAGCTATTTCTGTTCTTTACCTTCGTGACATTTTGACAATAACTATTTTGGCATAACAATGTAGATTTACGCTTTTGTTTCTCTGGCTGATGACATTGAACATATTTTTGGTTTTGTTGTTTTGATGTGTTTTTTTTTTTTTAATTTTCTCTTAATGATCTTTACCTGTTTGGGCATTACTCATTTATTATTTTATTAGCTTACAAAAATCTTATATTAGGTTTTATTGGTATATATTAATTATACTGATAGTATTTTCATACAACTCTATTATTTTTCTTTATATTTCCATATGTCCACCCTAACTCCTCTTTTTCTCCTCTACTAACTCTCATTAATCCTCATTAAATAAACCCCTAAATAGTTGCTTCTACTCTCAAGTCATATACACATAAAGGATATTTTGTGTGCCTATATAAAAATCAAGTGTCTATGGATGACTGAAAAAAAATAATTTAGTCCAATGAAATGTAGCAGATATGATGATAATTTTCAGTTACAATCATATTTTCTTTCAAATAAGAAAATTGTATTCTTACTGACACACACACACACACATATATATATATATATATATATATATATATATATCACATTTTCTTTACTTTCTCTTGCAATGAATATAAAGCTATACTCAATAACTTAGCTATTGTGAATAAGGCAGCAATGAACATGAATATGCTTATCTTTGTACCATATTTACATACTGCTCTTCAGATATAAGGCCCCAGTCTGATGTGAGTGGGCAATAGGGTAGATCTGTGTTTAGGTTTTGAGACATCTTACACTGGTTTTCATACTGGCTAGTGTACATTCTCCATATCAGTATACAAAAGTTCCCTTTTTTCTACATCTTTACCGGCATGAAGAAACGAAATATTTTTCTATCACTCAACATATACAAACTCCAACTCCAAAGGGATTATAAAAACTTACCCCCTCTAAGGCTCAAGAATCATTACAGAAGAGGAGTTGCACAATTTGAGAAGCCAGAGAACAGTGACCAGTGCTGTGACAGACTGTCATCGGGATATGACACAGCCTTTGGCTCTTTGTTGCTTATTGGTTGCCACTCGCAAGTTCTCAATGCTCCATTAAATAAGCTACCCATGCTCATGCAAGCCACTCAATTAAACTTACCAGATCAGGAGAAAAAGAAATACACAAAGCAGGAAGAGTACTTCTTGGGTAAAATAAATAAATAAATAAATAAATAAATAAATAAATAAATAGGTTTTTTTTGTCATTTTTAGGGATTGGGGGAGGAGAGCTAGAGGATAATTGGAAGTTCTGGAATTTTAAAATGACCAAAATTCATTATGTACTTGAAATTTTCAAACATAAAATTTATAAGTGGTGAAGTACAAATGAGTTTTTAAATAACCTTTACTGAATAAGTTCTTTGACAATTTTAAGCATTTATACAGTGCACTCTGATTACTGGAGTCTCCAGCCCACTTTTACCTAGATGCCCCCACTCCTCTTATCTTATTACAATTGTTTTTTCCACATTAATAATTTTCCTTTATTTTAAGTTCTACTGAAATTTACCAGGGCCTCCTGTGAGTACATATATACATGTATACACATACATAGACATACGTACTACATAATGGTCAGGTGAGCATATTGCAAATCTGACCCCATCATACACAGTTTTCTACCTTGATAATGTCTTCTGTGTAGTACAAACATTTGTTTTTAAATAGTTTAGGTAGTCTACTGATTTATTTGTAGTTATTTTGGGTTCATATTCAAAATACTTCTATTCAAAGTTGAGTCAGATAGTATATTAAAAATTTTACTAATTATTTTATCTCTTGTTTTAAAATATTCTTCCCATTTACAAGTGTGTGTGTGTGTGTGTGTGTGTGTGCATGTGATAGAAAATAATTATTTTCTACACAGGTATTTCATTTTAAGTAAAGTAACACACTCTTTCCCTTTCATTTCTATGACTTAATTTAAGAATAAACACTAGAAACTTGGAAGGGTCAGCAGGATCATTACTGATGGAGTTTTAGGGAGAGGATTCATGAATCTATTACATTTTGTACTGATAATCTTATCAGGATGTGAAATTTGAAGGAACTGTGAGAGTATTAATGTCTCAAAAGAAATTATAATTTTTCATGCTGTAATTCAATTTGCATATAACTATCTAAAGTAGTTTGTGATAGTCTCATGTCTGGGCATTTAGGCTCCTTCAGTAAAGTTTAGTGTCTAACATAATTATTAGTATCTTCATTGTATTACATAAGTCCAGGAAACAAAATCTACTTAAAAAACTTAGTGGGACTTATTTCTTCAATTTTATCCCCCTTGTTAATGATTTTATTATAGTTGTTATCTGTATTCATTAAGGATATATTGTTTTATGTTACTTGAAATTATATTCAGAAAAGTATATGTGTTTGCAGAAAAAAAGGGGAGAAGAGAGATGGAGAGAGGAGGTAAGGAGGGAGGGAGCAAGGAAGATGGTGAGCGAGAAAAAGAAAGAGGGAGAGATTTCTAAGTGAAGATATACACATTGAAGTAACAATGTTTTCCTAAGATCTATAAGCTAACAAAAACTCCAGAGCCAGACACAATGACATTCCTTTTGAGTGGTTAGTCAGGGCAATCCAAGAGACCTCCATAAGAGAAATTTAAGGTAAGGCCCTGTTAATAAAATCACAATACACCATAACAGATGATTCAGCATCATGCACATGGCATTGATCTAGAAAACTCTCTCCTGAGGACTAGCTCTTATAGTCAAATGAGAGGTAATAAAATTTCCTAAGAGAGAAAGCATTCAATAGTCCTAACCATCTGTAATGCCTATAGCAATTATGATTATAAAGGCAAGGTATCTCCCAAAGTGACACTTATATCCTGGGAATAATCAACAGCCATCAATTTGGACTTAAGAATTGTTTAATGGAAGAAAAATTATGCCTAGTACTACTAATAATAGGAGTATTAATCCTAGCATATTACCTTTGGCTGGTGAAGTCATGGATCCCTGAAGAGAACCTACTACTGCCATGTTACTAAACCAGTATGTTTTTCTAACTTTATTCTAAATGTTTATTCTCAGACCCACAGGTAAGTGTATCTCTCACCTCTCACCAAAGAAGATTATTTTAGAAGTAAATAAAGACAGTTTCAGGAAGTCACTGTTCAAAATACAGAGGATAAAAGACCAAGAATGCTCATAACTCCTATAATTAAGACTCATGGAACATCATGGAATAGGTCATGAAATGATTATAAGAACAAGAAGGCAGAACAGAACATCTACTGGGACATATTGTTTTCTACATATGACAATGAAGCTGTTTGCAAGATATATCAGCAACACAGTTATGTAAATAACACTAAAAAATGACAACACCAACTGCCATGCTAACATGTATGGGGGCATTCTCACAAGGCTTCACCTGTAGATGAAGAGCTACAGTCAATTAATGGTTACAGAGAGGAAAAACAGTTTTCTCTAGGGATGAGCCTACTGACAGGACAACCACTCCAAACTGAGTAAAGAAACTAAAAAGATATACTTAGCAATGTCTTTGACAGTTATGGACAATGTAAATTTTTTTTCATGCATTCATAATGAAAGAGCAGAAGGTACTTCTTCCCATCTGCTTCTTTTTCTAAGATTCAGAGACCAACAGAGCTATCCATTAGAAACTAAATGTCCATCCTCAACTCCATAGGTGATACATCTATTTATGTTACTCTATGTTTCATGCACAGTGATGTGTATGTTGTACCCCACCAAAAGGAAATGTATAGATTGGAATGAAGGACTTAAAATAATAGTGCTGTTTCTTTGTTTTCTTATATATCCATTGAGCTCCCAGAAAGCAATGGAACAAAGTGTGGGAAGTACATACACTGAATTCTGGGAGATACAGTACCTGTAGCTAAATTTGGTGTAAAATGCTTAACAACAGGCTTGAGAGATTTGTTTTTCCTCATTATACCAGGTTTTAGTGACAGAGAACTAGGCAACCCATTACCATTTTTTAAAAATTCAGTGCTTTATAAGACAGTGAAGTAAATATTTCTTCTTTTCACATTTTTAATAAAAGCATGGATTGTGATTTGTTTTCTACAGCAAAATCCCCATAAAATAGTCTCTTAAGCAAATAGATAACATGCAAAGATCAGGGGAAGTCTACAAGCTTAATGTTGGACAGAAATAGATTCTTCCATTTTTAAAGCAGTAGCTGCTGCGTAAGCAAAAAGAAACAGCATCTTGTGAAGAGGTTTGCAACCCCATAGAAAGAACAACAATATCAACCAACCAGAACCCCCAGAGATCCCAGGGACTAAACTACCTACTAAAGAGTACACATGGACGGACCCATGGCTCCAACTGCATATGTAGCAGTGGATGGCATTGTCTGGCATCAACAGGAAAAGAAGCCCTTGGTCTTGGGAAGGCTCGATACCCTAGTGTAGGGAAATGCCGGAAGGTGATGTTGGAGTGGGTTTGTGGGAGGGGGAGCACCTTCATAGAAACAGAGGGAGGGAAGATAAGAGAGGCTGTTCCAGAGGGGAAACTGGGAAAGAGGATAACATTTAAACTGTAACTACACAAAATATCCAATAAATAAAAATTAAAGCTTCAAAGTTGAAAAAAGAGAAAGAAACTGCATCTTTCATATTTAAGAGAGAAAAATAAATATCAAAATAATTAATAAATACAGGCACAGGAAGTTTATAATTCTAGCTTAGAATTTTAACATAGTGCAATTAAACATGAATATAAGAATGAAAGAGTAAGGAAATATTTTTAAAAACAGATCTAAACAAGAACAAATACCAAGATTAATTGGAAAAATCTAGTGATTTGAAAATTCAAAAAAAATAAAAATAAAATAAAAAGAAATATCAATTGGTACAGCTAAATTGTCCACTGGAGGAAATAAAGAGAAGTTGTCTTGAATACAGATGAAACGACACTTTGGGTGTATATGCAAAGACATATATAATTAAAAAATAAAGGAGAAGATTTAAAGTTATAATATTATGAAAATATAGAAGACTAAAAGAAGATCTGGAATAGTACATGTTTAATAAATACTAAATATATAAAATTTGGTAATATACTGTTTGCATGAAAAGGTTCCTTGTTTCCTTAAAGGATATCCAAAATGGATGGTTTAAATGTCATGATGCAAACCATTTTCAACTGTCTAAATCCAATGTGTTCAAAAAAAATGAGAAATGAACAAACATGTAAGGTTCATTTGATCAACCTCTTGAATATGTATATTCAAACATATACATATATGTTTCCCCATAGGCATGCATATACACTCATTATGATTCTAAAGGTGATACGTATGTATGTGCATGAGTGTGCAGAGAGAGGGAAGCAAAGATGCCAGTAGCAACACATGAAACATGTATAGATATTTATTATCTAATTTTTGTATTTGTTGTTTTTTCTTACATTTTAAAAATCAAGATATGAAACCAAATATTTTGGAGTAAAAATGTCATTTTCCAGACAAAGTTAAGAAAATGAAATTTCTGTAACCTGAGCAAAATTTTGACTTGTAAAATACAATATCAAAAATTCAAACAGACTACAAAAAATAAAAGAGTAGCTGATCTCAGACTCCTCTGCCATGATATAAAGGGCTCCAAAGCCCTGGAAATATCCACAAATACTTCCCATAAACTATAGCAGCACAAGAGTGTCTCCATAGTTTGTTGCCCCTTGGTGGTGGTAGATGAAACATATTTGCATTTACTTCATCAGTTCAAAGTCAAGTGGAGCATAGCTGAACAAAACATCCAAAGGTGTGAAAAAATGGGAGGAGTGACCACTTTCATATGAAACAAAAAATGCAGGTAAAACACAGTCACTATAGCATGAAGAAACATATATAACAGAAATGATACCATAACAAAGGTCCAACCCCAGATGCCATTAAAAGAAAACTTCTGAGGGAGAAGGAAATAAAATAGCCCAAAAATGAAAATTGAGAGTCATTGTTTGTTAAGTTCCATAATAGAACATCACTGAAGGATTGATATATTAAACATTTGTTAAAATGAGAAAGACTGTTAGTATTTTAAATGCTATTTTCCTCAATTAAGACATAAAACAAAATGTAAATAAATAAGACTGAAAGAATGCACTTTAGAGAATGGCACCACCAGGATTTCAGACACGCTGGCTGAGAGGCTGACAGCCAGCAAGGCAGTAGCCACAGATCTCGGCAGCAAAGGAGGTGGAATGAAAAACATCTCTGTCAGAATTGGAAGTAGAAACTGACTCTGTGAAACCCAGGACTCTAGGCAAACTGGACTCTTCCGGGTCTTCTTATCTGTATATTCTTCGTCCCTTTGAAATGTAATTTTTACAAAGCCTTGACACTCTATCTTCTTTCATGTATGGCAACTTAGTAAAAGCTATCCCTTTCAGATGTTCATTTATCTTGTAGTTCCCAGACTAGATTTCATTCTTTCCATGCCCCTGAATACCCCTGCAAAGAGCAAGCACCAACTTCAAAGGCAGGAGTCTTTCCTATTAAGGACAGGCAGTTCACAGACACTAACAGCAAGGCTGCTGGCGTCCTGTGAAGCGAAGGTACTTCTCTGTCTTCTCTGTTTACAGGCATTCAAAACAGTCTGTGCAAAATGTTAACAAAACATCACAAAAAGGACCACTAAACCAGAATGAAAACTTGCATAAACAAAAGCATCAGATCACTTACACATAAAATGGCTGGTAGGAAAATGTCCCACGTGTTCCCTATTTAAAACCACCTGTACACACATCAAATTTTAACTCTGAATTAAACTTTTCTCTCTCCAGTTTCTTTAGAATTTTATATTTCAGGTTATTCATAGCCTTGCATTTTATTGATAATGTAGGCTTCGAATAAAAAAAAAACATCTTTATTGAGCAATAGTGAATTGTTATAAAGTACTATGAAAAGCACCACAGGAATATTCTATGAACACCTTATGACCTAATACTAGGACTTTGTACAAACCTTTAATATAAATTACATTAGTAAAGTATTATGTGTTAGTATTCTGTCTAAACTCCACCTCCACAGTTACCTGGCAACAGTCAGGTAGTCCTGACCCACTATAAAAGGGGCTGCTTGCTCCCTCCTCTCACTCTTGATCTCTTAATCTCTTGCCTCTAGCTTTTCTCTGTTCCCTCGCCCCTCCTTCCTTTCCTTCCCCCTCTCTTCACGTGGCCATGGCCATCCTCTACTTCTCTGCTTCTCTACTTCTCTACTCTCTTCCTGTACAACTCTCCTGGCTCCCCTTCCCATGCCCTGAATAAACTATTCTCTGCTATACCGGTGTGTGACTGGTCCCTCAAGGGAAGAGATGCCTCAGAGTGGGCCCGCTGAGACATCCCCTTCCCCCATACCTCTCCACACACCCACAGAACATTTCTTTTTATTTCTTTATCTTTTTATAAACACTTCACCATGTACTGTTTGTGCTTGTTGAAAAAGACTCTGGTAGTGATGAGATAAATTTGGGTCAGACTCAAGCATGTTTATTTCAAGGTCCTCCAAAATTCTTTGACTTTTGTCAGCCTTGTTGTAATGAAAAATAGAAACAGCAAAAGTTGATAGAAGCATTACACCCTTGAAAACAACTAAAAGGCAAACTACTTCCTATACAGGTGATGGAAAGTCCTGTGGTGAAAACAGGAAGCCAGAAGCTTATCCACGGGAGGAAGCTCAGCTCTCCTGGAAACCTCCCAGTCAGGAACTCCAGAAAAGAAAATGTCAGTAGAGCTTTCCCAGTTATTTCTGAGAGATGTAACAAACAATTGTCACATAGTTTGATGATGGTTGCCGGTTTCTCTGATCCGTCTTTGTCTCTTTTTCTGTGTCTCTGTCTCTCTTTGTATTTCTGTCTCTCTCTGTGTGTGTGTGTGTGTGTGTGTGTGTGTGTGTGTGTGTGTGTGTGTGT
>JANHMN010000001.1:223088796-223135261 GCA_030674055.1 Rhabdomys pumilio | reverse complement strand
TGTATTTCCAAGATTTACCATAAAATTTGACACTTAAGATTTTTTTTCATACACACACACACACACACACACACACACACACACACACACACGTGAGCACTCGCATGTACATACAAAATTCATGAACTAAATTCAAACTCTGGAGTTAGATGATAAATACAAATACCTAGCAACATGATTTCTCATTTTAAAAATAACATACACTTTGCCAAAAATAACTTAGGTTGGAGGTAAAAGCAACATGCACTTTAACATGTAGCTGTTTAATTATACACCCTTCTTGTCATTGAGCAAGATGATAGCTACCACAGCCTGAAAGATATTAAAGCAGAGACACTTTCACCCTGATACTCTGTTACTTTAACATGGTACATGATTCCTTTCACATATGCTGCTCATTAGTGAAAAATAATTCTAAGTCAGAGAGTATGTTTTCTTCATTATCTTGCTGGATTTATAAATCTTTCCAGTTAGTAATTTTTTTAAAACTAATGGCTTCTTTTATGTGTATGTTAAAAATTGACAAATGCCTTTCTGTGGTGTTTCATCTTCATAATAATTTGAGCTTCAAGAAAAGGTTGGGTCCATAATTGTATAATATTATAACATACAAAAAAGGGAAGGCAGGAAGCCTCATTCCTGACCTCCACTGGTCAGCTTATTATAGATCATCTTTCCTTTAATTCAGGAACTGCTCAAATACTAGTCTGTGTGCCTTATTTTGAGTCATTCTCAGTAATTTACTGCCGTGATTTATAATCACATCGAGTCTCATAGGTTAATTACAGAATCTTCTATGAAAGAAAAAGTGTTTCTTTTTATTAATTCCAGTGATGCAGCTTTTGTTTTATTATTCTTTCTCCAGTTGTTGTTTTTCATAGTATAGAAATTGGAAGTAGATAGTCTTAGCATAACCTTCATGTAATTTTATAATCCCCTTTCTTAACCATTATATAATTCATTTCCAAAATTGTGAAAGTACATTTCATATCTATTTTACTATATTGCCACTTGATTGACCTTAAATTCAATTGCTGTCAGCTGAATAACCACAAAAAAGTAAAAATTAGTGTTTCTTAAAGTCTTCTAGTATTTTGTAAAAAGAACTGTGTTTAAAAAAATTAATATTGGTGTAAAATATACACACATACTTTATGATTACCCCACCACCAAAACATACAGAGAGAGAGAGAGAGAGAGAGAGAGAGAGAGAGAGAGAGAGATTGTTATTGATTAATAATACATTATAAATATACTCTTACTAAATTTAATATGATTGTGATTATTTTCATATTTTGTAGCAATATGAAATGGTTTCTCTTTTTTAAGGCTTTTTTTTTTTTAAGATTTACTTACTTATTTTATGTATGAGTGCCCTATCTGCATGTACACCTGCATGCCAGAAGATGGCATCTGATCACGCTATAGGTGGTTCTGAGCCACCATGTGGTTGCTGGGGATTGAACTCAGGATCTCTGGATGAGCAGACAGTGCTAACAGGTAAGCCATCTCTCCAGCCCCATATGGATTCTTAGGATGATTAGGAACCCATGACAATGCTAGGTAGGCATGACAGTCAGACTATGATCACAGTATTTCCAAACAGAAACGAGGAGGTCTTCATAGCATGATGGTTATCCAAAAAAAGACTGCCTCAATGTGTAAAGTGGACATTTGTTAGAAGATTCCTGATGCCAACCTCAAGTCTGCATACAGGTGCACATGTGCACATGCATCTACATATACATACTTGAAAACACATAAACATACATTCCACACATACATACACATGAGAAGAGAAAACATAGTCAACTAAAATAACAGTTTTAGAATCTTATACTTAATATATATAGCTTTCATACAATTTTATTTTTTGTGATTATATTATGACTACATTTCTCCCTCTTTCCTCTCTTCAAAAATCTCCCAAGAACCCTTTCTGTTCTGTTCAACTTTATGAGTCTCCCCTCTCCCCTGTTTTTTACTCTAACTGTTATTGTGTGCAGATATGTATTTTTTAAGGGTAATGATGTAATTGATTTCTTAGGGAACATTTTTTGTTTGTTTGTTTAATGAGGCCACTTTTGTTTATGCTCTAACAAAGAAGTTGTGACTTACACAGAGTCACAGATCAGGAACTAATCTTTCTCACATCAAAATAAAGAAGAAGGGAAAATAAAACAGTAGAGCTGAAGTGAAAGGCCTTTGCTGAACTGATTTATGTTTTATTACAACAATAGGTGATAATGGATTTTTAATCGTTACAGCTTCAGCAATAAGAAAAAAAAGGCCATTGCTTTTAAAATAAAACAAGATGTAAACACTAGATTTGTTTGGTGATACTCAAGCTTTATAGCTTGCCTCTTGGCCTTATCATTAACAAAAACAAATCTTTTCATTGTTAAGGTTGTCTAACGTAAAATGTCATTGTTGAACAAAACCAATGATGTCTTTTCTCCCCTCACTTCCTACTCAGCTTTGAAGGGTAGCTTGAATATAAGCCACTAGGGAAAGGCTTCCAGCTGAGTCCCCGCCTACTTTCCCTATATCTGAAAACAAAGGTGTGTGTTGTCATCCATAGTATGAACTTATCCTCTACTTACCCATATGGATTTTTCTTTTGTTAACAATAGCCAATCATCGCTTAATGACAGAAATTCGAATAAAATGATAATTCTAAACTCAGATAGGTCCTAAAATAAAAATAACAACTTTACAACGCTTTAGGTTACAAAGGACAGATTCTTTCCTGACTTTAAATTTTACCTTTCAAATACTAAGACTAACTGGTAGGTTTTTTTCTTTTCTTTTCTTTCTTTTTTTTTTTTTTTTTTTTTTTTTGTACTTTGAGATACAATGTAAGTTCACAGGTAGAATCATATACTAAAGAGATTCAATTTCTTTGTGTTCTGTGTAGCATAGCATAGAAAGCATAGAATCCTTCAGATTCAGAGTTTGGTTCAGATATTGATATCAAGAATGTTATATTTCTCTGAGGATATGGAGCAAGGGGAGCATTCCTCCATTGCTGCTGAGGGTGCAAATTTGCACAGCCACTTTTGAATTCAATATGGCAGTTTCTCAGAAAATTGGGAATCTATCTACCTCAAAATCCACCTATACCTAGGCATACGTACAAAAGAAAATCCACCATACCACAAGGACATTTGTTCAACCATGTTCATAGCAGCTTTATTCAAAATAGCTAGGAGCTGGAAATAACCTTGATGTCTTTAAACCAAAGAATGGATAAAGAAAATATAGTACATTTACACAATGGAATATTACTTGTCTGTTAAACACAATGACATCATGAAAATTGCTGCCAAATGGATTGGACAAGAAAAGATTGTTCTGAATATAATAACCCAGATCCAGAAAGACAAAAATAGAATATACTCACTTATAAGTGCACATTCACACTAAAGTAAAGGATAAGCATACTGCAATCCACAAACCCAGAGAAGCTAAGTAGAAAAGGATCTCAAGGCAGTCATGAATGAATCTCATTGAAAAGGGCAAAGAGAGATGGATGGGAGGAGGGGACTAGACCAGGGGGTGGTGGAAGGTACAGATGGGAACAGGAGGGATCAGGTTGAGAGGAGGATGAAGGGAAAGAGTACTGGGGAAGACAACTGGAATGCAGGGGGCAGATCTCGGATCTCTGGGATAATCGAGAAACCTAGGTCCATGGAAACTCCCGGGAATATATGACGGTGATCCTTGTTAGGATTCCCAGCAATGTGAATATGAGTCTAAACTGGCTATCTCATGTAACCTGGAAAGACATCTATTGGAGTAATTGTGACACCAACCCAGCCACAAAACCTTCAACCTATGATTTGGCCCATTTACAAGATGTGCTGGGGCAAAGGTGGCACAGCAATTGTAAAAGTGGCCAGCCAATGGCTGGTACAGGTTAAGACCCATGGCTCAGAGGAAACCTATGCCTCACACTGCCTGGAGGGCCAGAAATCAGAGACTAGATAGTCCAGAGACCTAGAATAAAGCAGATGTGAATGGGGAAAATAATCAATGAAATGGTTTCTAATGATATTCTGTTAAACTCATAGTTTGGCTTTTAGTCCAATTGTCATCACAGAGGCTCCAGCCAGCAGCAGCTGATGGAAACAGACATACAGTCAAACATCAGATAGAGCTTGGGGATTTCTGAGAAAGAAGAGGAGAAAGGACTGTAGAAACCCGAGAGGTTAAGGGCACCACACAAAAACCTACAACTAACCTGGGCCCATAGTGTCTCACAGAGACTGAACCACAAATGAAAGAACCTACACAGACTGACATAAGGCCCCAGAATATATGTTACAGTTGTGTAGCTTTGTCTTCATATATAACTCCTAACAGTGGGAGCAGGAGCTATGTATGACTCTGTTGCCTACCTGTGGGACCTGTCTTCTGATTGCCTTGTTTAGCCTTGATAGGACAGGAGGAACTTAGTCTTTCAGAAACTTGATGTGCCATAGCAAGTTGATATCCATGGGATGTTGGCTCTTTTCTAAAAAGAAATGGCGAAGGAGTAGATTGGGGATGAGGAAAGCTGTTGAAAAGAGAGAGAGAGAGAGAGAGAGAGAGAGAGAGAGAGAGAGAGAGAGAAATGGGAGGAGGGACTGAGGGGAGAGGATGGAAGGGTAGCTTGGGTTAAGATATAAAAATATATAAACAAACAAATAAAGTCACATATATTTCAAGAGAATTTTGAGAGGATTACTGGCCAATCTTACAAGAAGAATTTAAAATGTTTTGAGGCAACCAATAACTGATGTGCCTTAGTGAGTAGCTAGAAGGTAAGGAAGTTCAAGAGGTAAAGAAAGCACATGGTGCATGTTTTCTTAAAACTACAAGAGAGGAACAATGGGCATTCTTATCACCATATACAGATAATTAGAAAACACAGGAAGAGCAAAGATTGGCCTGAGAGCTTTAGGGACAGAGCATTTAAAAAGGTGGCAAAAACAACAACAACAACAACAACAAAAACAACAAAACATGGCTTTCATAGTAGACTAAATTTGAAAGTGAAAATAACCTAATATCAAAATTTTGTCCATTTAATTTTTTTATCAAATGAGATCATAAGTTTTATTTTGATACATCAAGTGCATATAATAATAGAGCCATGATCAAACAAAGGCAGTGAGAACTAAAATAATTTACAATATTTTAACTAAAGAAACTAAGATAAATGTTTTCTTCAAGATATTTGAGAGAATGAAAAGAAAATGTGTTCTTTTTTTATAGTAATGTGTTCTTTTAATTGCTAATATCTCCATGTTCTTTGAAATTATAATTTAATATTTATGTGCTTAAACAATTAGCAAATATTTGTCTCATCTGTTCTGCCAGTATGCATCAAGAATAAGATGAAATTAATTTTTTCTTATTTATTTATTTATTTATTTATTTTTATTAGTAACTTTTTAAAAAATGTTAATCAAAGGCTTTATAAGTTTGGTAATGCTCAATAACAAGATGCCCATACAATCAGAAGTATAACCCAATACATAACCTAGGTATACCAACTACCTTTGACTGGTACATCTGTCTCCACTTTCCCCTCTCTTCCCAACTCTCTCTCTCTCTGTCTCTTAGCTCATCCTCTCTTCCTCCTCCTCTCCCTCTCCTTACTTCTCCCACCTTAGCTCCTCCTACATATTGCCCTTCCAGTTAAAATAAAAGAAAAATTTTTCTTTCAAAATACAATTTTCAAAATACAATTAGAGCATAACTACACCAATTTGTATCAGTAAGGTACAATATAGACCTAATACCCAGTCCATCATTTTATTGACTAAACAGAACCTCTATCATCTATCCTAACTAGAAGACTTAGTTCTGAAACTGGCTTTTTTCTTGGCATTAGAATGAATGTCAGCTGAAAACCATCCTCTCACACCTTTTCTCTCAAAGTAAATAGATAGGATTGGCTATGAGACTATAAGTCTTCAACCTCATCAGAAATCCAGAATGACTGAATTAGCTGAAATTATGGGAAGCACAAAGTATAGCATCTAAAACTTAGCCAATTTATAAAGACCGCTGAACACCTAGACATTCCTTATACTACAAGATGTTGGAGCATCTGATCTTCAGCCTTCTGTCCCAGGATCATCTGACAGACTTAGTAATGCAGAATTATTAACGGCTGATTACTCTGTCTTGGCAGATATAATCAGTTCACTATTCTGCATGTGTGTCCTTTTCCGGACAGTATTTCATCTGTAGATGAAAAGAGGAAATTCTTGCCTAGTGGCTCACCACAACTGGAGCAACTCCAAAGATGCTCAATTTCTTCTTAGAATCCAAAGACAGGAAGCTCTCAGGAGCAGACAGGTCTCTAATCAAAATGAAGATTAATACAGAAATGTTTGTAACATCAGTTCTGTGGACTTCTGACATTTTGAAAACCAATTATTCATGTAAGGCAATCTGGACTGTTATCTGTTAACTCCTCTCAGTTATTTCTAAATAAAATCTAGAAAACATGTTAACAATAAACTCAGAGCCATGAATTTGCTATAGGCCCTTAATTCACAGGCTAACCATCTCAAATCAGTTAAAAAAGTTAAAGAATGACTGGGTCTAAGCCTTGTATACCTAAATGTGTTATATATATGCACAATGCCTATGAGAGTAACAATATTAACCACACTTTTATATTAATAAGAAACTCGTACCAATTAATACCTTATCTTTGAAAATCAAAATAAATTTTGTACCATTTAAGAAAATATAATAACCTGGCAAGGATGTAGAGAAAGAGGAAAACTCCTCCATTGTTGGTGGGATTGGAAGCTGGTACAACTACTCTAGAAATCAGTCTGGTGGTTCCTCAGAAAATTGGACATAGCACCTGAGGACCCAGCTATACCACTCCTGGGCATATACTCCTCCAAAATATAACATGGACATATGCTCCACTATGTTCATAGTAGACTTATTTATAATAGCCAGAAGCTGGAAAGAACCCAGATGTCCTTCAACAGAGGAATGGATACAAAAATTGTGGTACATTTACACAATGGAGTATTACTCAGCTATTAAAAATAATGAATTCGAGAAATTCTTAGGTAAATGAATGGAACTAGAAAAATATCATCCTGAATGAGGTAACCCAATCACCAAAGAACACATGGTATTTACTCACTGATAAGCGGATATTAGCCCAAAAGCTTTAAATAGCCAAGACTCAACTCACAGACCATATGAAACTCATGAAGAAGGAAGACCAAGTGTGGATGCCTCGGTTCTACTTAGAAAGAGTAACAAAATATTCAAGGGAGCAAATATGGAGACAAAGTGTGGGACAGAAACTGAAGGAGGGGCCGTCTGGAGACCATTCCACCTGGGTATCCATCCCATGTGCAGTCACCAAAGAAAGACACTGATATGGATGTCAGGAAGTGCATGCTGACAGGAGCCTAATATAGCTATCTCCTCAGAGGTCTACCAGAATCTGACATATCCAGAGGCAGGTGCTCACAGTTAACCATTGATTTGATCAAGGGTTCTCAATGGAGAAGTTAGAAGACTGAAGGAGCTGAAAGGGTTGGTGGCCCCAAGAGGAGAGCAACAATACCAACCAACCAGAGCTCCCCAGGGTCTAAACCACCAGCCTGGGAGCACATAGGGAGGGACCCATGACTCCAGCTGTATATGTAAGGGAGGATGGCCTTGTCGGACATAGGTGGGAGAGGAGATCCTTGGTTCCATGAAGGCTGAACACTGAGAGGGGAGGATTTCGAGGGTGGGGAGGTGGGAGTGGGGGGCAGGTAGGGGCACATCCTCATAAAAGCATGAGGAGGGGGGATGGTATAAGGGGTTCCTGGGTGGAGGGGGGAATGGGGTAAGGGAATAAAATCTGAAATGTAAATATAATATCCAATAAAAAAAATAAAATTAAAAAAAAAGAAAAAAAGAAATTATAACTTCATCTTAATAACAATTATACAGTTTTCTACCAATATGTTGTGGCTATGCAATAACTCCTAGCTATTCCTCCCTGTTCCAACAAAACCACTACTTTTCCCTATAAAGGCACCCCTAGCCCAGGGAATAGGGGTGCCAACTCTTCATTAACTTCTTCAAGCTGATTATGGGCATTGAGATATTAGAAGAGGGATGGGGGAAGAGTAAATTGATGAGCCTCTGACATTGTGTCTTCACTGCATCTAGATGGAATTCCATGACATCAGAGGTTCGAGCAGGTCTGCTTAGCTTGCTTGATGAGTAGATACACCAAGGCTATGTATTCTGCAATATACAATTCTCAAAACAAATATTAGTATCAAGATAATGTTTTGTTTGAATTCTGGAATCTAGTCTTCTGGCAGCCTGCCTCTGTCATGTCTAGTCCATATAATTGTGGGAATTTTTATGGGGGAGTGCTCCAACCATCCTCTCATTCCTGCCTCCCTGCTCTCAAATTCCCCAACACTAGGGAATCCAAATTTTTAGGCACTGATGCCCTCCACTTCCACTGATGCCTGACAAGGCTACCCTCAACTACCTATACGGGTGGTCATGAGTCCCTTCCTTTGTGTTCTCAGGCTGGAGGTTTTAGAATGGCTACTCAAGCTTGTTTCTTAGGAGTATTTGCTTGAAAAATTGCTTTCCAGGCTTTTCCTCTAAGGTAGTGTGTTTGTCACTGAGGTGGGTTTCCTGTATGCAGCAAAATGCTGGGTCCTGTTTACATATCCAGTCCATAGGCTGTATCTTTTTTATTGGGGAATTGAGTCTATTGATGTTAAGCAATATTAAGGAACAGTGATTGTAGCTTCCTGATAGTTTTGTTATTAGAGGTGGAATTATCTTTGTGTGGCTATCTTCTTTTGGATTTGTTGGAAGAGAATTATTTTCTTGCTCTTTCCAGGGTATAATTTCCCTCCTTTTATTAGAGCTTTCCTGCTATTACCTTTGTAATGCTGGGTTTGTGGAAAGATATTGTGTAAATTTAGTTCTGTCGTGGAATATTTTGGTTTCTCCATCTATGGTAATTGAGAGTTTTGTTGGTTATAGTAACCTGGGCTCGCATTTGTGTTCTCTTAGGGTCTGTATAACATCTGTCCAGCATCTTCTGGGTTTTATAGTATCTGGTGAGAAGTCTGGTGTGATTCTGCTTTGTCTACCTTTATATGTTACTTGACATTTTTTCCTTACTGCATTTAATATTCTTTCTTTGTTTTGTGCATTGGTGTTTTGATTATTATGTGATGGGAGGTATTTCCTTTTTGCTATATTCTATTTGACATTCTATAGGCTTTCGTATGTTTATAGGCATCTCTTTTTTTTAGGTTAAGAAAGTTTTCTTCTATAATTTTGTTGAAGATATTTACTGGCCCTTTAAGTTGGGGATCTTTGTTCTCTTATATACCTATTATCCTTAGGTTTTTTTTTTTTCATTGTGTACTGGATTTTCTGTATGTTTTAGGTTATTAGCTTTGTCTATTTTGTATTTTCTTTGACTGCTGTGTCAATGTTTTCTATGGCATCTTCTGCACCTGAGATTCTTTCTTCTATCTCTTGTATTCTGATGGTGATGTTTTTATCAAAGACTCCTGATCTCTTTCCTAGGTTTTCTATCTCCAGGGTAGTCTCCCTTTGAGATTTCTTTATTGTTTCTATTTCCATTTTTAGATCCTGGATGGTTTTGTTTAATTCCTTCACCTGTTTGGTTGTGTTTTCTTGTACTTCTTTAAGGAACTTTTGAGTTTCCTCTTCAAGGTCTTCTACCCATTTACCTGTGTTCTCCTGTATTTCTTTAAGGGATTTGTATATATCCTTCTCAATGTCCTCTATCATCATCATTAGAAGTGATTTTAAATCTGCATCTTGCTTTCCTGGTCTGATAGGGTGTCCAGGACTTACTATGGTGTGTGAACTGGGTTCTGATGATGCCAAGTAACCTTGGTTTCTGTTGCTTATGTTGTTGTGCTTACCTTTCACCATCTGGTTATCTCTAGTGCTACCTGCACTCACTGTCTCTAACTGGAGCCTGTCTCTCATGTTATCTTGGTTGTATCAGAACTCCTCAGAGCCCAGCTGTCTTTGTGATCCTGTGATCCTGAGTGCAGCGGATCCTCTAGGATAGATCAGCATATGGTGTCTTCTCAGGAGCAGACAAGCTAGGAATCTGCCCCAGCAACAAGGACCAGGCCAAAGGGTTAGTATTCATCTTTATATAATTTATCTGTGTGTTGATGTGTGCATGTGTAGCTAATGTCAAACAGATATTTCAGTACTCCTGAGATACTTCAAAATATATCCATCTCACAAATGCTCATGTTGTTAAGCAAAATTGATTCCCATATACCAGACAAGCTATATTTGACCAAGCCTAGTCAGTCAGTCAACAGGGACTCAAGGAAGGGAGCAAGGACTAAACAGAAAAAGGACAATTAGACAACATTATAGTATGACTCCAGCAAGTGCTGAGGCAGGTTTAATTTTTTCCTGTCTATTTTTATATAATTCTAGGTATATGCAAAGAGTAGGGTCAGTTCTAAGGCATAAAAAAAAATTGACAAGGAACAAAGGAGGCACAAACAAAGGTCATATGGTATTCAGGGATTTATCAAGACAATTAAGATCTTTAGCCTACTTTCTTGTCTTAGCCCAATGTCAGATTCTTGCCAATATCGTTGAAGTGGCATCAAGAGCTCTCCACATATTATACAATCATGTATAGTTATATATTAGGTCAGTAGAACAAAGTTGCATGTGTGAAAAGAAAAAAAAGAGAGAGTTCATTCAAACTAAAGATTATTATTATTTCCATTTTTCCTCTTCTAGTTTTCTTAATTCCTTTATTAAAACTATCTTGTAACTAAAATAGAATTATATCATTTCCCCTTTCACTACCCTTCCTCCAGCCCCTCCCAGTTACCTGTTCTTGAACCCCTCCCATATTCTCTCATACTCTCAAGTTGATAGCCTCTTTAAATTAGATCATTATTTTTACATATATAAATATATGTGTCTGTATGTATGTATGGACATAAACACATATCTATAAATCCAACCTGTATTTTGTTGCTTATGTGAATATAGTTTCAAGGCTGACCAGGCTTCTTCTGACCACCAGTAATGGGCCTCATTGATGAGAGAGGCTATTCCTCTTAATCTCTGAAGTTTTTAGTTCCCTGTAGTTCTTTGTTTAGGGTTAGGATCCTGCCAAATTTTTTCTTTTCACATTAATGTATCAATTAAAGTTGACCTTATACAGGTCTTATTTTCTTGATTCCTTTCATGATGCATCATGATTTAAGCAGCTAGTATGAGGAAGAAAGGCCAGACAATGCTCTTTTGTAGTTCAAAATGAAGGAAATCTAGATAGAGAATTTCTTTGACCATATAATGAGTAAAAAGTTTCAACATTTTCAGGTGTCTGTGCTATTTTTCCCAGGTCACAAGCTAAACAAAAATGGAGACTGCACATTTTGGCAGTATTAACAGTTTCTGTTGACTACGAAGAAATTGCAGAAGCATTATAGCATCACAGAGAGCTCAGCTTTACTAAGCAGAGTGTAATGGAATATTGAAACCCCAATGGAGAAAATGCCTCCAGAAGATTGGCCTGGTGGCAAGTCTGAAGAGTATTCTTCTTGATTAATGATTGTTGTAGGAAGGCCAAGACCACTGTATGTGCTGTTTCCCCTAAGGCAAGTGATCCTAAGGGTTTATATAAAAGCAGTTTAACAAGCCATTAGAAGTAAGACACAAAGCAACATTCCTCTGTGGTATCTGCCTCAGTTCTTGCCTCTAGAACTCTACCTACTGTGTTTTGTTTTGTTCTGTTCTGTTCTGTTCTGTTTTGTTTTGTTTTGTTTGAGTCCCTACTTATTATTCTCAGTGATGGACTGTAATCAGAACATGTAAGCCAAATAAAGTTGATTTGGGTCATGGTCTTTTTCAGAGCAATAGAAACAAACAAGGAGGGTAGCCTGTGTACATGTACTCTTGTCCTACATTTGAGTTTATAATTTCCGCAATAATGGGAGTACTGATATGAAGGAAACTAAATGTTTGATAAGGAGGTGTTAGAAGATGACAAAATACAAATCAGGAAACATCTAAGAAGCAATTTTTATGGAAGTCTACAGGTAAGCCATTGGAGAGATATGAAAGAGTCTTGTCATATCTGTCACAGAAGGCAAACAATACCATTACAAATAATAAAGATAAAGGAGGAAATGAGGAAGAAAACCCAATACAAGCAGCAATCAATGTACAAATGTCTTCATTTCTATAATGCTTTTGGTTAATATAAAAAAATGAATAATATTCTATCAAGTTTCTGAGCTTTTTCTGAGTGTGTGTGTGTGTTTGCTTTGATTGCTATTTGTCCCATATTTTAAGAATGATCATATGTGAGTGTATCTTAAATTCTATTTGCATTGTCATATCTGCTTATGCTTCTATTGCATTCCAGAAGGTTTTTAACTCAAATACAAGAACAAGGTTGGTACATAGTTTTAGATACAGCAATTTTATCATTGTGTGTTTTTCAGCTGCACTAATGAATAGCATTGTAGGTGATTGAGAATGTACAAATATGTTGTATCTCATAAAAGAAAAACAGCACTACAAGAAAAAAAAGAACAATTAAGATATGAACCCCATATTCATTTTAAGAAAAAGGTGAATTGAGAGTTGAGGGGCAAAACTCCAGTTAAACAAGAAAGGAAGTGATAGAGAATTGTCAAAGCAAATGACTAAATTTAGTCCTAAACTCTGGCGTTGCCAGCAGTGTGAAGTGTATCTTTCTGACTGTTTTCTAAACTCTGGAATAAAGACTGTGGGAAAAGATGAAACAATTGTCATCCACGATGCAGAAGAAAGGCTTTCTCAAACAAAGTTTAATAATATTAATTAAAAGCAAAAATCAAAATATCAGTCATAAAAGTAACTTTAAAACAGAACCCAATTTATCCTGGATATATAGGAAAAACAAAGGAGTTTCTGCTTTTATATTTACTTTTTTTTCAAAACATGCATTGATTGATAAACATATATATTCTTTCAATAAATATTTTCACTTCTAGAAATTCTTAAAGAAAACTATGATGAATAGCAAAACTTATCTGTCAGAAAGATCACACAGTACTATTTATAATATTAAATAATTGGATAACACATAGATCCTGAACAAAAAAAAAATGACTGACTCAATAAATTATGACACATAATTATGTGCAATTTGGAAACATAATTTATTGACATAACATGCCCAAACAATACTAACTTGGAACCATTAAATATTATGCTTGGAAAAATCATTAAATCTCATATAAATAATCCAGGTATAAATATCAAAATTAATTATTACAATACTATATAATAAAAATAAATAAAATAAGTAATAAAATAATGAATAATAAAATAAATAATAAATAATAAAAATAAATACTATATAATAAAAATCAGTATTTTAAAAATTATTTTTGTATATACTCAAAATAGCTTGAAACTGAACTTTTAAGCAATTGTTTTCAGAGGGCTTAGCTCACTTAGTTTTTGTTTAGATTACGTATATTTTGTTTTATTTTATTATTTTTCATGTCTATTTCAAGTCTATTTTGTGTTATGTTACAATAAATGTATGTGAGTCTCACCAGTTCTGATTTGTTTTTAACGAATATTAAGTAAAAAGTGCAGGGACCTAGTAAAGTGACTTGGATCATGAAGGTCCTGTCACCAAGCATGACTACCTGAGTTCATTCCTGTGAACCTACATGGTGGAATACAAGAAAAAAAAAAAAAAACTATTCCTGAGGGTTGTCCTGTGAGCTGCATACACACAATAAATAAATGGAAAAGAAAATCAATTATCAAGTAACAATCTTCCACAATGGCACTTATACAAGGAATTTAGCTTATGAAGCCAGAGGTCAAATGTTAATTGACAGTCAAGCAGAAATGGAGACCTGCTGTTCATTGTGTATTCAGGTAGGAGTTCTGGAAAAGAGCAAGATAATACTGACTTCTAGATCACAGCACCCTACCATCCAATGAAATTGTTAATGAAATAGCTATCATGCTCTCTGATTGTACCACAGACATGTATTTTACTAGGGGGACTTTCTGCTTCTAGCAAAAATTAGAATCAGAGGGAACACTTTTACTTCCCACCTTAAATTATTAAAACAAACACGTGAGACACATGCCAAAATCTTTGACATCAGAGATTAAAAGCAAGAGAAAAGAATCAGATAGAAACTGTTGTGATTATTAACTGAACACCGTCTAGACCACAGTCCAAAGGACAGCCCAAAGCATGGTGGATAACTTGTTGAACTGCAAGTGGGGCCTCAGACAAGGCACCCAAGGCTCTCAAAAGCAGTACTAAAGAAGAGAGCTGCCTAGAGAAGACACGATTCTGAGCCGCAGAGCATCCCCAGGGTATTCAGCTCAGTACTTGGTAGATTCTGAATGTAGAGACCTGAGCAGCCAGAAGCTCAAGAGCAGTCAGACGAACAAGACAAGAGTTCTGTAGTAAACATAGCTGGAAGCTCTATCTGCTACAAGGCAGAGCCCCACACATCATAAGTCAGAGAGAAGTTGGGAGAGTCCTTAAATGCATATTGCCATTGCCACATCTAATCACTGCTGCAAGCTCCTTTAATACCCTCCACCTGTGCCCCATTGGTCCCAAGAAAGCATCTCTTCTAAACAGCAGTTCCTGATTGGCTGACATTGTCTGCACCAGTAATCCTCGGTCTCTCAGACAGTCCTCAGTCAGGTTCTCTGGCAGGAGACTGTTGTCTCTCAGGCAGTCTTCAATTAGGTCCTCCTGCAGGAGACAACCCTCAATGTTTACACAGAGGCAGCCCCACCATTCCTGCTATAGCCATAGGTCACATGGGAAATAATTTGAAGGAAAGTTAGACTTGCTACAACCTGACCCTTTAGAGAACACTGCTGCAGCTTGGGTTAGAAGTTTTGAATGCTGTGCCTGAGATGGGTGGATGGAGCAGGTTAATTCCAGCAACTTTATGAGATAGATAGCCAGACATTGACAGGGTACAAACCTAATTTAATTAGAGGAGGAAGAAAATGAATTTGTGTTTGAGAATTTTGAACTTGAAGCACATTGATGATAGCTTTATGAACCAATTTTTATAAACACGATTCTAAGTATCTCCTCGAGCGTCCAGAAGCCAGTATGTCTCTCATAATGCCATGCTGGAAACTCCAGTGTGTTCTGTGGACTACATTCATATTCCGGTAAAGGAACTAGTAAGTACCTTTTGTTGAACCATGTTTTAAATTATTGTTATTTTGGGGCCAAGCACTTCAATTGAATTCTGCTATGCAGTCTTTATTGCATGTCTGTTAGTATTATGTTACTTAAAAGGAATGTGAGGTTTGGGGAGGCTATATAACCGTCTCAGGGCCGGTTTGGGGTAGACTTGCAGTTAGTAAGCCAAACCCTCTTAAGTAGTCAGTATCAGAATACTATAACCTAAAGGTGATTGAAGAAAAGTGGAGTGCTGCTGTGTCCTAACCCACTGTCTGCAGTCACACACATCTGTGATCTCCTGTAGAAAACAGCCTATAATATAATATATTCAGTAATATAAGCAAAGTGAGCAGCAACCCAGGAGCTGAGTCCACTGTTCAATTCTAGTCACAAAGGAGTAGAAGCCACCTTTATTAGAGGCCTCTCAATCACTCTGTATACTTGGTATTCTCGAAAATGATGATTTTTGCCTGACTCATTTTGTATTTGACTCTGCCCACCTTTCCAACACCAAATGTTTATTCATCTTAAGTTATGACGCAATAATTCAGCATTTTTTTCTGTAAGGATTGATCTGTGAGCAATACCCCTTAGTCGGTCTCTGGAGGTCTAGATGATGCCATCTCTCTGAACCCCAGTGTTCTTATCATTTGATGAGACTGACACATACAGCCAACCTAATTTATCAGAACCCACCTAAAAATACATATTAATCTTCATCCAAAACCATAGAGCAACTCAGAAAAAAAAGAGTAAAAATGCATAATCAACTTTTGCTTGTTTCTTTATATATATTCCTTGACTGTTTCTTCATATATATTCCTTGACGACCTTCCATGAATAGCTTTCAAGGACAAACAGAAGGCTTGAAATTATCTGGTGCAATTTATTCCTACAAATTTTGCTTTTCCTTGAAAAGACTCTGATAAATTGCCTGTACTTTACAAAACAAAGAAAATACTCTGTTCTTTTATCTACTAAATTGCATAGCTTCTATCTTTCAAACCATTGCTTAAAATCCACCTATCCAGTCTGTCTTTTATGTCAACTTTCTTGCATAAAAAATGGATTTGATAAGTTGCTCAAAAGGCACAAATACTGACATATTTTTCTGTGTGCTTTATTACTTTATTTTGTGCTAAACTGTAACACTAAGTTCTTAAACTGTTGGGTGAAGAACTGGATTGGAATAAAAGTTCCATGTATCAGTAATGTAACCCTGTATCGACTGAAGAATGTCTTTCATAAGGCTGTATTCCCTTGTCTGTAAAAAGGAGCAATTAACACCAAAGTCAGAAAAATTTAAAGATAAAAGAATGTGTGTGGCAAGAGAGAATTCTACCACTGAACCACCCATAATTTTAAAATGTAAAAATTATGATTTGATAATAAAAAAAATATTGAAAAAAAGAATGTATGTGTATACGCATGAATATGTGTATAAATGTTTATACACGTATATACATATAGATGGCTCAAAATATCACTGCATCTATCGTAAACACATTTCACAAAACATAGAGATCATAACTGAATAATATAACTAGCATCCACTCGACAGAGTCTAGTCTGTAGACTGAGTTGCCAAACATAGTACATTTCTACTATCATTTTCTGTTTTTTTAATTGACAATAGAATTTTTTCCACATAATATATTCTTATTACAATTTCTCCTCCCTCTACTTCTCCAGGTTTCTTCCTACCTCCCATCAAATGCAGATCTACTTCCTTTCTGTCATCAGAATATGAACAGGCATCTAAGGGATAACATAAAATAAAAAAAGAAAAGAAAATTAATACATCAAAATTGTATAAAACAAACAAATGGACCACAACAAAAAAACAAGACAGGAGACCAAGAAAAGACACAACAAACAGAGACCCACTTATTTGCACACTAAGAAATCCCAGAAAACTAGAAGCCATAATATACAGGCAAAGGGCCTAGTGCAGAGTCGTTCAAATACTGTGCATGCTGCTTCTGTTATGAGTTCATGTGTGTTTTAATCGTGTAGATTTAGAAGACTTTATTTTCTTAGAGTCTTCCATCTCCTTTGGCTCCTTTACTCTTTCTGCACTCTTCTTCAGGATTCAGTGATCACTGTGGGAAAGGATTTGTGGAGACATCACATTTAGAGGAAGCTTATCTGGTGCTGGCAGAGTAAGTTACTCATCTATGGGTAGAACAGAACATCAATAGCAGTCATCTAATTTTCTTTTTCTTGTTTTTGTTGTTGTTTTGTTTTGTTTTGGATTTTTTTGTTGTTGTTGGGTTTTGTTATTGTTTGTTTGTTTTTGTTTTTGTTTTTTGTTTTTAGACCAGTTTTATATAGATTTGCCCTTGGTTCCTGGACTATGTCATCCCAGGTTCTTGGTCACATAAGTGTCAGATATGAGATCCATCTCATGAAATGAGTTATAAGTCAGATCAGTTATTGTGCCACCATTGCCATAGCAAATCTTTTATGCAGGACATCACTAAGGTTTGTGACCAACCAAACAAATAAACAAGGTCAGGCCCAGATAGGTTTAGTATAGAATTCTATCAGACTTTTAAAAAAAGAGTTAATGCCAATACTCCTCAAATTATTCAACAAAATAAAAACAGAAGGAACACTGCTTAATTTGTTTTACAAGGAGACAGTTACCTTGATACCCAAATCACATAAAGATCTAAGAAGACAAAAAAGCAAATTGCTTCTTTTAGAGTCCCCATTGAGAAGTCAGGTCTAATTCTAATATGCTTACCATTATAGATTTCTTGGGATTTTGCCCAAGAATATCTCTTAATATTCTTTAATATTCTTTGTTATGTATGCTTAGTGTTTTGATTATTATTTGCCAAAGGAAAATTTTTTTGTTCCAGTCCTTTTTTATGTTATATATGCCTCTTGTAATTTGATGGCTATCTCCTTCTTTAGATTAAGAAAATTTTCTTCTGTTATATGCCTGTGACCTGAGTTTGTTCTTCTTCTTCTATTCCTAGACAAATTAGATTAGTTTTTTTCATAATGTCCCATATTTTGTAGATGTTTTACACCAGGAGATTTTTAGATTTCTTTGGGTGAGGTATTCATTTCTTTTACTGTATCTTTAATACCTGAGATTCTTTCTACCATCTCTTATATTCTGTTGGTGAGGTTTGTCTTTGTGGTTTCTGTTCAAGTTCCTAAATTTTTCAGTTTCTATTTTCTGTTTCTACTTTCAGGTCTGGAACTGTTTTATTCATTTTCTTCCACTGTTTCTTTCTGTTTTTAGAAATTTCTTTAGAAAGTTTTCATATCTGGTCTTATCTTTGTTAGGTGGCTGTTATTTTGTTTCTTTGCTTGCTTGCTTGCTTGCTTGCTTGCTTGCTTGCTTGCTTGCTTGCTTGCTTGCTTGCTTGCTAGTTTGTTCTGGGGATTTCTGCACTGATTTCTTTTACCATAGCTGGTTCTTAAGTGTGCTGTCTGTGTGTGTGCAAACAGGACATTCCTCTTGGATTCTTGCGTCATTGGTGGTTCCTGGTAAAATGAGTTTCTAGGTATTAAAAACTAACATTAAAAAATAGGGATCGGGTAGGAGGGGAGTTTGAGACAGTCCAAAAGAGAGAAGAAAATCCTGGTCTCTAAATAGTTTGCCTTGTCCCCTGGGAATGTGGGCAGAGAATGAAAAAATGCCCCAGGAGGTGGTTGGTTATAGAGCTATGGATGATATGGGGGATTAGATTTGGAGGGTGAAGATCTGAGGTTAAATTACCTGCTTCCCTGGCCAGAGTGCCCTGTGGGTTTTCAAGGCATGACTGCTGGTTTTGGGAGCTGAGATAAAACAATGAGCGAAGAAAGTAAAGGTCTGTGTGGACCACTGGAGATGGGGACAGGGCAGGAAGAGCTGCTGTACTAGGGTGTCTGCTGCAGATTAGACTGAGGATTGTATTTGGATGGGTGGAGGGGAACATGAAGATCTTCATTTAGCCTACCTAGCTGGATGGTGGGTTCCCAGGGAGGGCCTATCTACTCTTTGTCTTCCTAATTCATTTTATCTTTTCCTTATCCTATCTGTCTATATATTATTCTACAACCGCATATCATCTCTCAATTGTAATTTTTTCTTGTTCCTCTTTTTGGATTTTAGGTTGGTAGATGCATTCTTCCCAAATAAGCATTCTTAAATAAATTCACATCTTTTTAAATATGACTCTGTAGAAAATACTGACACTTATTAAATTTCCATTAATAGATCTCGTGTCTGTTTATCTTTCCCAGTAGCTCAGAGACACTGGGGAATGATCTCTAGGTCTCTGAATTTTTAATTGATGTCCTTATGTTCTGCTAATTTGCATGACCAGATCATGTTTCCTTATGTTTCTCTAATTTGTTGTGGCAACATTTAATGGGTGTTTTAGAAGTTTTTGTAAATTCTGTGGAATGGTGCCCATGCAATTATGTAACCATATTCCTGAAATCATTGTATAATATGCTCTTTTAGATCTCAGTTTTTTATCATCTAATCCCAGTTGCAGTCATATGACCTACTTTGAAGCCACTTTTTTAGTATAGTATGCAAAGAAATTTTATATTGCCAGCATAGTAATGAGTGGATATACTTCCCTGAGATAGAGTCACCTCAGCTAGGCTCATAAAATGTGATCTATGAAGCTCGAGTGATAATTTACTAATTTTGTGGGAAATCTTAAGTATCACATAGATCAGAATCCTGGCATTAGCTTCATCCTTTCATTCTATGATTAATGCTCTATATACAGTGAGAATAATCAGAAGCTATGGAGAAATTATTTTTACAGGAATTGAAAAATGGGGAGTTTCTTGAACAGGACATCTGCTCCCTAAGCAGACTTACCTAGACAGCTACAGTCAGTCAAAGTCACCTCATGCAAAGGATCAGAGCAAGGGAAATCGGGGAAATTAAGAGACTCATAGGATGGAAGATCTCTCAGATTCTCAGTCTGCTGACTAAGGGTTTCTCTCCTGCGATGTGCTTTAACGAGCCCAGCAATAGCAAGTCTCTCCCAGTCTCTGCCCTTCTCCCTCTCTTTCTCTAACTCACCTTAAATTGGTGGTTTACTCATAGATGGTTTTTGCTTGTGTTGAAATATTCAATAAATATTAACTTCACTTATGGAAACTACACTTTCCTACTCTTCTATGACCTACTGACTTCTATAGTTCAACTGTATTAACTACGATCCTTATCCTTCATGTCAATTCCTAGGAAAAATTTAGTTTACATTCAGATGAAGATTCAAAACATACCAGGGATGAGATTCAAATACTAGCTATCTGATGATAATGTTCTGTTTTATAAGAAGAAATTAGTACATACACAAACATATTTTGACACATACAAATAACTCAAGCAATGGATTCAAAAACAAATCTACCCTGGTTTTAGTTCAACTCTCAAATCTAACACTTTAACCATGGCAAGTTTTCAAAGTAAAACATTTAATTGGGGTTGACATAATTTCAAAGATATGGTCATTTATTGTCATGACATGGTACTGCAGGGGTAGTTGAGAATTCCATGGGCAGCAGAAGACACAGTGAGCCACTCAGCCTGGCTTAAGCTTTTGAAATCTCAAACCCAGTTGCATGCTTCCTCCAACAAAGCCATACCTCTAATAATGCCACTCCCTATGAGCTTATAGGGGTTATTTTTATTCAAACCACCACAAGACTCTACTGAATTCATTGTTATATTTCATCCTTTGGAAAGTAATCCCTGCACCCCTGAGCCTTTCATCCAGCTGTCTGAAAGTGAGGGCTAGAATATGCCTCTTCTAAGGTGGTTATTAGAAAACTCACTTCGCGATTTCTGAAACCTGGCTCAGCAACTACGTAGTTTTTTTCTTCTTCACCCCTTCCAATATTCCTGCATTGAAGATAATACTATTTATAAAACAAATAAAGGAAGTTCAAATTCATGATATTTTGAATCTTAGAGTACACACAAGTTGAGGAACCAGATGATTTCGCATCAACCTTTGGACTGAAAATTTACTCTCTGGTCTAGTGAAGATGCTAAATTATTTGTTTAAAGCTGCTTTGTAGACCAGTGCACACATTTTTCTGAGCCTGAGCAGTAGAAAGCTTTCCCCATTCCATTTAAACCACAAATATGCTTTTGAGACCACACAGGCCTAAAGGATACACTTTTCCTTCCCAAGTACATCCCTAAGGCAGACACTGTAATTAATTCTTTGGGGACAAAGCAGAGAGAAAAAACTCCTGGGACCACTTTCACTCAAACCTCCAGCTTTTGTGCAAAAGGTGAACTGTGCTCAGCTAGGAGTCTCAATTACTCCTGCCTTTCCCCTTGATGCCAACATGGGTCACAAGGCTGGTAATCAAATCTTCCCAGAATCCTTACGTAACAGAGAAAATAAAGTACAAGGGACTTCAACTCTTTTTAATGAGAAAGCTTTTTCAAACTTGACAAAACAGTACTGTATGACCACTTGATATTCGTCTTTATGAAGTAAATTTATTCCCAATCAATTCCCTCTGTTCACAGGTAGATTTAGCTTTTCATTAAGATTTGTTAGGATAGTGATATTCTGTGTTTGCTGAGTCTCTCAGTCAGACACTGAATTTATTGCTCCCTTTCATCTTCTTTCAAGGCTGCTCAGCTTCAGCAAACAAATTTTAAAAAGTCATTTTTTTTTTTTGCTGGAAGAAAGATGTTGACTCCCTGTTAGAATTCTGATTACATAGCACACCCTTTAAATGTAAATTTTAGAAGTACATACAGTTGCCAAAATGTCTCTTTTTCATTTAATCCGATTAAAGCATTCTTATAAAAACCATTAATTCTTTCCTCTCAGATCTCTTTGACATTCCAAGAACTATCCTTCAATGGGTCAAGTAGTTGAATGAATGTTTTGCCAAACAGTTTTATCTGAAGAACGAGGAAAATCTTCCTGTACTTCCTTCTAGAACAGTCTCTAAAACATGGAGAGATACGAAAATTGAATCACAGTATTAGATTTTTCCATATGGAGGCAATGACACTTGCTTATTGTTAACCTCCATTAGGCATATAATAGTCTGTTTAATTCCCTAAAAATAAATTGTCATGGTCTTAGTATTTAGTCCCATTTTGTGAGCCAATGTGCTTTTGTTATGAAACAACAATACAGTTAGTATGGTTTGCATCCACATTGCTCAGAAGCCATGAATGCATTCCCGTAACACAGTGTCTAACTGTGGCACCCCGAAGGACTTATGGATAAAATCCATTGGCAGGTCAACAGGTTTTTGCCTGAAAGCTCCAGGCATGCCTACAATTATCACTAGTTAAAATTCTTGCTCTTAATCTTGCTTGATGTAACTACAGGGGAATATTCCCACTAAAACTCAGCAACAACATAGCAACAGTACTGCTACTGCAGAGTGACCTTTACAGTTGAACAAGGTACTGATTCTGAGTGATCATCCTGAGAGCAAAGGGGAAAAGTCCAGGACATCTGGGAAGAAGGACAGTATAAATCTCAGGTGGGATGCTGTGGGCAGCAGAGATGCTCTCAGAGACTGGCTCTAAGGACAGTGCTGCTTCTATGCCCAGCTGTTGGTGCTAAGACAGCTGTTTTTGGACTCAGGAGGCTACTTCTTTTAGGCTTTTTCAAATATGTGCGATGGCACTGTCAGCAGTACATGAGATGAAGAGTTACAACTGCTGTCAGGAGCATATTAATGCCTCTGCAGTCTGTGGTGTCTTATGAGTTTCCACGATGGTTCCACATAAATTTTGACTTAAGACATAAAGGGATAAGTAGCCTTCTGGGATGAAGGAGATAAGGTCCTAGAGTTAGATAGAAAAGGGAGGAAGGCACAAAGAATCAGATACCTATACTCATTATTATAGTCTCTCGGGATGAGATACAATATGGAGATAGCTACCTAATCTAAAAGTGTGCATGTCACCCAGGATTTCTCAGTAGCTGCACCAAAAATGTTTTTGGTTGTTAATTCTTCATTGTAAGGTGTTTCCCTGGTCATTGTAAGTTAAGTATCATTTCTGCTTTCACCATTAGCTATAAATGCCATCTGCTTATGCAGTATTGAAAATCAACAATATCTTTAGATATAGACAAGTGTCCTCTAGAGTAAGATTACATCCAATAAAACACTACTAAACTAAAACACCATCTTGCTACTTTTTCTATACGTTTATCCAAGATTTGCTGTTTTTATTCATTAGGGGAATCAGTTTTAGATATTTCTATTTTTTTACTTTGAGCATTAAAACATGCTAAATTATTTAAAAATAATTTCAAATGTTAAGACACTATTATTGAAAACACTAAATGCTTTGATTACAGGACACAGAAAACAATCTTGAGATGACCAGAATATTCTCCCACTATAGGCCAGTTTTCATAGTGCTAGAAGGAGCTATGTAGTCTGTTAAGGAAGAAAAGAGATGGCCTTACTTAGGAATTACCATACATGTTTAAAAGCCAACCTTTCAGACAAGATGTGCCTAATCATGCAATAGTGGCAAGACTGTTTATGGGGATAACCAACTGCTTTTTTTTTATTGGCTATAAGGTCTGATCCTCAGGAAAGAATATATGTGTGAGACTGTAAACATGCTCAAAATCCATGCTTACAGAGATCATGGGCCTTAAGGGAAAATTTATTGCTGTTTTTGCTGTTGTTTAGTTGTAGTTGTTCTGACAAATGGTCGTGTTATCAAACTGCTTTCCAAATACTTACATCTAAATCCATAGTTGTGCTCTGTTCTCTGCCTTGATCAGAAAATCTACTTTTTACAGTGAATAATGGTTAGTGTCAATAGTCATAAACATTAAAATAATAAATAAAATTGTAAGTGATCAGGAATCATCTTCTATATTAATATTAAGCCATCCAAAACTCAGATAACCTCACAGAAGAAGGAGCAGAACAGACATATACAAGAGCCAAAGTAAAGGAAGACTGCTAAGGGATGCTCTTCTGGCTATAACATGACTCTTGAATGAATAAATTCACATCAATGGGAGTTCCCTGCACAAGATCATTCAATGAAATTACAGATTCAATTTATTACAAAGTCCAGCATGAATGAAGGAGGGACTTCTCAGGCCCTTTTCTGTCTGACAAGGTGTTAGGAGTTGTAACTGCAGAACTATAGTCACATTTCTTGGGAGGGGTGACCTTTGGTAGGTTACCCATCCAATAGTAGATAGATCTCCCTGCACATGTGAGTGGGGACACTAGAGGATGGTTATGAGGGTAGTTAAGAAATGTTGTCTACGTGTACAAAATTTTCAAAGAAAAAAATGTTAAAAAAATTAGTATTTCTCTAGGGCTGGGGAGATGTCTTGGACAGTGTCTTTGCTGCATAATCCTGAGGACTTGAATTTGAAGTTCTGGTACCCATGTACAAAGATGAGCATAGGACCATGGATACCTTAATTCCAGTCATGTAGAGGACAGAGAGAAGAGGTTGACTGGGGTTTGCTGCCTGCTATCCTAGTTCTGGGTTCATTGAATGACTATCTCTCCACGGAATAAGTTAAACCTGATAGATCAGAACACTTCTGTCAGAGTAAGCACATAGGTGAATATACACAAACACACATACCTGTGCTAACACCATATATATATACACTAAGCTATTTACTTTGCATTCAAATAGTAGAGTTGAAAAGAATAACACTTTTGCTTAAATGTACTGATTTCAAAACTATTTGGAGATAAAAAAAAATCGAGCATTCTATGGAATTAATAACCATATTTATAAAGTTTAAAAAGAGTAATTTGTGTGTTTCTAGCACAGCATGGTTTTCAAAGGAGCATCTATCTTTCCTATTTTATTTTGGCCTTACAGTGGCCATTGGACCCTAAATACAATCTTTATTATAAAGAAGAGAGCCTGAATAACTGACCTAAAAACATACAGCAGCACTCAGGGTGCAGAAACCAAACTATATATTTGGTTTTAAATCCATGTAGTTTATAATAGATGTGATGTCTCTACTGAGGAAGTTTAAGCTTTGAGCAAAATTTTATCGTAACTAGGATTAAAAAAAATAAACTAAAAAAAAGAAAAGAAACCAGTGTTCTCTAAACTCAGGAACCTATGTAAATAACTTTGCTGGTTTTGTTCTTAGAGAGGTATACAATTTTATTTAAAAGAATAGTTCAGTTTTAAATTTTGTGTCATAACAAATCTGATGTGAGCTCTCATTACTTATCCTAACTGTTCTCAGAGCACACTATTTTCTTTCTTTTTTTTTTCCCCTTCTTCCCAGGAGGAAATAGGATCATCCCTTCGTCAGACATAGAAATATCATCAGCCAGTGTAAACCTCACTTAATCCTCTTACCTAGAACATGTGGGATAAGGGATGGGCAGATGTGACATGACAAGAGGACTGTGACACAATCTGCAAGCAATTACAGACAACTCAGTCACTGTGAATTCAACGTATTTGCACGTGAACTTTAAACATGCTCTAAGATAGCAAGAAAAATGGGTTTGAGTCCTCAATGTGCTTCCTGCTGCCTGATCATAGCCTGGTCACTCACTCACATCGCTGTCTTTCTCCTCACTGTCTCATCTACAACAATGATGAAGCTATATATCTCCATATTACCATATAGACCAACAATGATAGCAATGGTTAGGATGGAATCAACATTTTTTTGGGAATCAACATTTTAAAGTGTCCACTGTTATTAACTGTGCTTTGTAAATGAGCAAACTTCAATACCAGACTTCCCCACTTATGCACCACTTATGAATATAATAATGTCTAATAATCTAGTCCTTTCTTCTAACTTGAACGATTTTATGTAATATTTCTGCTAGTTAATACCTGTGAGTGTTAATGATTGTCTTGAGCAATAGAGTCATTATCTGGGAACTGCTTTCTATTGTGTTTTAAAATGCAAATGTTTATTGGAATAATTAGTGTCATTCTCTCGCAACTCACTTTTAAATAGTATTTGTCAGCGTTATGACGAACTTTAACTTTAAAAAATAATTTAAGCAAAATAAGTCTGGAAAAATATTCTAATCAGTAGAAGTGCTTGCCCATAAACATGAGGTTGAGACCAGCACTCATGTTAAAAAAAAAAAAAAAGCCAGACATACTGGTGTACTGGTATATGCCTGTTATCCCAGTCCAGAGGATGTGGAAATCATAGTTCCCTGGGGAAGTGCTGGCCAGCCAATGTATCCAATAGGTGAGTACTAGTCTAGTGATAAATCCTAACTCAGAAAACAAAGTGAAAGGCTTCTAAATACTGATACCTAAGGCTGTATCCTAGACTTGTTCATAACTGTGCTCACACACTTATATACAGCAGTACACATGTGCAGTAGCACACATGCATACATATGCATGCATACATACATACATACATACATACACACACACACACACACACACACACACACACACACACACACACAGTCATGCAACACAATCTGTGGAAAAACAGAAATCAAAATGTGTTTTAAAACACACAACATCTTAACCCAGGCCAGAAACAAAGGAATTCCAGGATCGTTAACTTAATGAAGACATGGGAAACAAGTAGTACTGTGTTGGCTAATGTTGATTGTCAGTTCAAATTGTATTAAGAAGCACCTAGTAGATTTTGAAAACACACTTTAGTTATGTGTGTAAAAGTGCCCATGAGAGGATTAATTAGAGATAAGACACACCCTGGATGTAGACAACACTACCCCAAAGACTGAAGCCCAGACTGACAGAAGGACCAACATGACAATGCCAGCTGGTGCAGTAATTGAACTCCTTGCTGCCAGACCACCAAAATAGGAGCTTCTCCCCTCTGCTATTCCCTCTTCGTCATGGTGAACTGACACCTGTGACTCCAAATAAATCTCTCACTTGAGATATTCCTGACAAATATCTGGTGTGGCCATGGAGAGGTTAACACAAGAGACATCTTCTTGGAAGACAAATACTCTTAGTTAGAAAAGTAATAGAATCTGGTAATTAGGTAAATACCTGCCGCCATATCTCTTCTCTCTTGTCCTAGATAGAAACAAGTACACTGCATAATAGAAAAATAATACCTTAGTATTATTATATAGTATGTGTTAGTGATCTCAACTTACCTCCAAATTGAACTGCTTGAAATCATATACTTAACTGGTTCATAATGTCTGTTTGCTCGGAGCCAGGGACTAGGGACTCCGTAGCTGGGTCCTTTTGAAGATTATTCACAAAGTTGTCATCTATATGCTGCCTGGGCTGCAGACACATTGACGTTTTTACAGAATAAGAGAAAATTTCAGTTTCAATCATGAGGCTATTAATGGATATCTTTGCTGGCACTTCTGGATGTAATTGTCTTGGACTATCAACTGTCCTGCAGGACCATAGCTCAGAGCACAGTAGCTGGCTAGCCAAAAAAGTACTGAACCAGTGAAAATGGGAGAAAGGATTCTCAAGATGGACAACAAGACCTTTTTGTGATTCAATCTTCAATGGTGACAGCCCAGTTTTTGCCCCATTATTTCCACTTGAAAAAAAACCTTCAAAAAGTCTAACCCAACACACATAAGGGGAAAAGGTACCCAAGTGTATCTATACCAAGAACGGGATCATTGGAGACTATCTCACAGGCCATACCACAGAGAGCAATAGGAAGTGACTAGAAAGGAGAACCTGAAAGTACTAGGGAAGTCAGACAAATAGGCCTGTGCTTTCTGGCCGTATTCCCAACATGGGTCATAGAGCAGGAGAATACAAATTATTTTTGAGTGAAACATTTCCCCCTGGTTTCCCAATGCCCTGTTTAGAAGCACAGCATTTTTATTTTAAGACAGATTCTGTAAGATCAACAGCTCTGTAGCAGCCAAGGCTAATGAGCAAGCACCAGGACAGTGTTTCCGCAAGTGCCACCTCTCTCGTAATCTTTTTCTTTAAGATTCCCCTGGAGGTCTGCGTTTATGTCCTTCGAGTAAAGGATGCGTAGTCATTCACTGCAGAAAGATGGGGTCCCGCTGGAGAAAACCAGCTACAAGATAGTATTTATTCTCTTCTCTGCTTATTCTAAAACGATGGGAAACTAGAATAGAGGGAGCTTGTGAGCACAGCATGAATACAGAGCTTGTAACTGTCCTGTTACTTTTAGTTTAAGGGTAAGTCTTCTGTATTATTCCAGTAGACCCTTTGAAGCTGCTGCTGCCCAGGCAGAGGAAGCCACATTATTTCAGAGTGACTACTTTTCAATCGAGCACTGTATCTAAGTTAATTAAAATGCCTATGTTGTTTTCTTTCTCCAGCCTTAACAGCTTCTGTGGGAAAGGCAGACAATTGAACTGCCAAGGGGACAAAGGGAAACTCAAACAAACTGACGAAAAAATACTGGGCTGAATGTAATCCTCGCCACACCCTTCAGGCTGTAGTTTTTTTTATTTGATCTTTATTTTCCATCTTTGCTTATAGCTTCCTGGTGACCCACTGTCCATTTACTTCTGGGTTTTTAATGACTATATTATTATCAACTACAATGCTTGGCTGTTCCTTCACTCTCCTGAAGTCACTGGGCTGCTGCTGTGAGCTTTGCAAGGTCTGAAGAGAGATGAGTTTCTCCTATTGCCTCAGCTACCTGTTTCACTGTTTTGCCTCAGTACCAGGCCATGCAGTGCTAGAGTCAGAACATCCTGCTGTTAACATGCTCCATCCTTGTATCCAGGAGTCTTTTTAGTGCGCTACTTTAAAATTCTTTGGAGGGAGAGTAACTCATGCGGGATCAAGTAATTTCACATGAATCCATTAACTGTGTGGCAGAAGACCATGGACCACTGTACTTCCAAATGAAGTATTATCTTCTCTCCCTTTTTCTCTCAGCACAACTAACCAGAATTTATTAGGAATGAAAACATGGTTATACCATCCACTCCAGATCGTTCCTAAACTTGCTTTTAAGACTAAAATATAGTTTTCACTTGTAATTTAGTTTTATGTCTCAGTTTCTCCATGATAGTGCCTAGTGATTTACGTATACTAGATGTTGCTGGTATTTTGCAGATCTAGTTAAATCTAGTTGATTTTAATGGGAGCAATCTATTACTCAAAGTAATTGGATGGACCTCATCTAGCTAGCTGAATTTTTAAGAGAGAAATCTAAGTTTTCATAGAAAAAAATGCCTCAAAATTACAGCATTAATATATTAGTATAATATATGATATATGCATATATTACGTATGTGTGTTACATGCAAAAACAGCATCATGGAAGGCTCATTGTCTCTTTTCTTTATTCAACAACATCAGATATATTTCACAATTTCTCTGAAATGTAGAGAAGTGGCAAAGCAGAGATATATTAAGGGGATTCTGTCTAAAATACATGGTCACCAGTTAGAGGTGCTTGATAAGTGAAGACCATAGGATGACATTGAAACTTTGCAATATGCAACTGGATCTACAGTAAGATCTGAGATTAAAACAAAAATGTAGTGGAGAATATTTTTTTCAGAAAAGACAAGTTTAGATTTTTGAGGCATATGTGTAACTGCCAAGAGAAATATAGAGTAATTTTTAAATTTCAGAAGATTCTTGGTTATGAGGAAAAATGAGATCCCACCAGTATATTCAAAAAAATGAGGCATAATGATGCCAATAGGATGCCAAGAAACTGTCTCAAAGTAGTAAGATAGAAAGAAAACTGAGTAGACATTGTGATAATCTACAGATATTTTCTTTGTCTGTTTTCTCTACACTTAGCATTCTTATCCTAAGAAGGGAAGTATGATGAAGTCTTTAAAAGGTCTTATCAGAGCACAAACAAGGAAGTTATGTTATGTGAACAAGAGCAGTCTTAGCTGAATGCAAAATCAAAAGCAGATTAAAGAACAGATGGAACATGGTAAGCCAATAAAGATGAGAAGAGCAAGCAGGTATCTATGTATGTTCAAAGAGCAAGGCACATGCTAACTACATGTCCAGGTGAAAATAGATCACTGTGCTTTGCGGTGTTTATTTGATCTTTGTGTGGATCACTTTTTACTATATTCTCATAATAAAGAAAAGGAAAAAAGGTAGATTTTTCTCACTTCAAGAAATATCTGGATAGTCAGCATGAGACACTAAACGTATTATAGATTGTTGTCAGTCATTGCGCACATTCAGTTATGGCAAAACAAAATCATTATCATGAAGACATCTACTTAAAATGGTTGAACGGATGGAGTTATCATTTAATCATCAAAATCTGTGACATTACCGTCATCAGCAAAATCTTCAACTATAACTATCAAGAGGGAAGCCAACAGGTAATTTTTATGAGTGTGAACAATGTTTATATTTTAATAAACAAAAGTATTGATGTTGTTTAATTCTATAGCACTGGATACACTTGGATAGGCCTCAGTTAACTCTTGGAAGATTCTTCACAGGACAAATATAAATCAGTTTTCTGGAATTTTTATAAGCATTAAGTACTATTAAGCATAAGTACCGAGAAAACTACATGAGCCTCATAGGCAACTCATTTTTATTTCTGTTTATCTCATTGAAAATAGTTTATTTCACACAGTATATTTTGATTATGGTTTCTCCTGCCCCAACTCCTCCTAAATTCTCTTCGTCTTCCCTACCAACTACATCCACAACCGTTTTTCTTTTTAGAGAACAAGCAGACCTCTAAAAATAATAATAAATAAAGATGAGATAAAACAAAAAGAAATAAGAATAGGACAATACAGAGGCAAAATAATCACAAAAATTTCGTATAGATATAGACACACGTTCTCACACACAGAAAATATCAAAAGAATGCAAAACCACAAGACAGAAAGAATAACATACACAAAGACCTGTAAGGTTAGAAGAAGAAGGAGGAGAAGATAGGAGGTCAAGGAAGAAAAAGAGGAAGAAGAAGAAGAAGAAGAAGAAGAAGAAGAAGAAGAAGAAGAAGAAGAAGAAGAAGAAGAAGAAGAAGAAGAAGAAGACGAGGAGGAGGAGGAGGAGGAGGAGGAGGAGGAGGAGGAGGAGGAGGAGGAGGAGGAGGAGGAGGAGGAGGAGGAGGAGGAGGAGGAGGAGAGGAAAACAATATACAAAACAATATGATGTTATGAGACAATTACCAAAGAGTCCGCTGAGTTTTTTGTGTGTGTGTGTGTGTGTGTTGTCTGTCTATTGCTAGGTAAGGTTCCTAACTTTTAATAGTGGATTGTATCCCAGTGAGATTCCACTGGAGAAAACTAATTCATTTCACTTTTGGGTGAATATCAATTGGAGATAGCTTCTGGGTTAGGGATAAAAGCATATATCCACATCTATCAATCCTGGGAGCATGTCTGGCACTACTTGTGTCAGTCCTCTGGAGGCTTCCATAGTCTCTCTGGGTTCATGTGCACCAACCATACTGTATTTAGAAAGCTTTACTTTCTTCCTTGAAAGGAGGGGACACCATCCCCTCTGGCTCTTACATTCTACCTCTTCTTTAAAATGTGAAGGAAAAAATTGCTGGAGTCTTCCTGTTTAGGGCTGAGTGTTCCAAGGACTCTCAATCTCTGCATACTGTCTGGCTGTGGATCTATGTATTTGTTTTATCTGCTATAGTAGGAAGCTTATTTGATGATGGCTGAGCAAGGCACTGATCGATGAGTATAGTAGAATGTCATTTAGAATATATTTATTGCTATGTTCCTTTAGCAGAACAGTAGTATTTGGTTTTCCCTTCAGTTCCTGCCTTTGTAGTCTCAAGTTTGTATCCACCTAAATCATGCAGGGTATGGGTTCCATCTCATGGAGTGGACCTTACATCCAATCCAATGTTGGCTGGTCAGTCCCACAAGCTTTGTGACACTATTGTAATAACACATCTTGCAGGGAAGATACCACTGTGGATCAAAGGGTTTGTGACTGAGTTGGTGTTTCCATTTCTGCTTTGGTAACATGCAAAGGACCTTCACATACCAGGAACTACAGCCAGTGGGAGTGAGGGCTGCATTGAACGTGGAGAAGCTCAACTTCTCCATGTTCAATGAGTTGTGTAGGTGTTATCTTCTGCAATAGAGCCTTACCATCTGTTTATGGAGATTAACTCACAGTCTTGTAAATAGTATAAGCTGTTTGGGGGTTCCCATGGGCTCCTTGGGCCAACAACTCGATTAGATATTACCCATTTCCAGCACTGGAAGCTTCATTAGTGACGCAATGCTCAGCTAGAGCTCCCTCTTCCTATTATTTGGCAATTTCATTTAGATTGGCCTCTTACATATATGTTTTAAGAAGCTTCTGCAATCTCTTATATTTGATGAATGGAAATTTATTAATGTTACAGATTTCTGATCCTTTCTGTTGTATTCAACACTGGTCTTTTGACAACCTACTTAAAACATCTTTAGATATGGACATAAAATGAATTAACTTATTCATGGAATGTTTTAAAAATCAGCACAGTGTAGTCTGGTATTACATCCTGGTCTCAGATGAGGCTGTGCGATCAGCAAATAACGTAGACTTACTCCTAAGGAAATACTCACAAGCATTTCTCTTAATGAGGGCCTGGAGAAATAGCTGAGGAGAGACCTTAATGGGAGGTATTCCATCTTGAAAGATTAACATATAAACAGGTACTAAACCAAACAAACCACAGATATTTAAGCCATAAAATGAAAGGAAAGAAAAATATATTCTAAATCTATATTAAAAGTAATGCCATGTCGCTGTGTAGAACTCCGGTGAGGGTTGTGGAATGAATCTTTAATGGTATCATTTATGTTTGTCCCAATGCACTATGTTCACAATGAGAACAACCTACAAATCTTGATGTACCATTTTATTTGCACAGAGAACTGGCCACCATCTCACAGAACAGCCACTGTAAATTAGAAATATATTCTGTTTGGTTTGAGCTTTGAGCACAACACATTTGGAAATTTATGAAGTTGCATAAAAGCACACAAAAGCATTTTTGAAGCAGTTTAGCTCCATGGCTTTCTTTTGGCCTTGAAAGTCAGACAGGGAGAAACTGGGTTTGTTAAGTGTGCCACTGTTCTATGCCAAGGCTCGGAATAATTCTACATGCGTGCTGTCTTCCACTCCTCATTGAGTGGTTGGCAATCACCAACAAGCTCCAGTGAATCCCTACCCAAGACCAAGGAAACATCCTAAGAAACAGTGAGTCCCACTGTGTGAACATGCTGAGGAATGTTCTCATCCCTCCTGTTGCTACCTGATGTTTAAAGTAAGAGAAAATCCATTTGAAGCATGAGAATGCACATTACAGCTGTTTCAGAGGTGAGAAACGGCTGGATCACAGTTTTCACCACCAATTTCACTTGTATAAGAATATGTGTTTTCCAAAAAGTGATAAACATCTTGATTTTCTTTAAAATTTAGCAAAATGGGTATTTCTTGACATTTCCTCCATAACTCTATTTTTGGGAAAAAACAAAGAAAAGAGAAAAAGAAACAGAAATGCTACCCTGCCTGATGAAGTTGGACTTAAATACATATGATAAGGATTTTGAAGATTGGTATTAACTTAGTCATCTGAATGATCTTTGGGTTTATAGTTGTTTTAAGTCAAATCTAGATGCTCCTCAACACAGAGTGGTGCTGTGTACAAATAAAGCCATTGTGAGTTGAGACAATCACAGGCTTAACGCATAGTTAGTTTGTCTACACTGCCAACCATCAGAACGAACCCACACAGGACACTGAAGATTATGCATCGCTTTCCTTTGTCATTGTGGTGTTGAGGTTGATTAAAAGCTGTTGCACAAATTGCCAGAGAATATGTAATTCTGCCATCATTCCTGGAAAAGACTTAAATTTAATAAACTATTTCCACTGAATGTATGGTGCTTCTGATCCATTATAAATGGAAAAATTATAGGTTGTACCATTAGGGACTCTTTGTAACAATTTTGGCAGTCCCGATACGACATTTCCTTCCTGATTGATGAGCATCAAAAGAGCTAGTTTCCCAAGATAGTATACTACAGAAGAATATTAATCATATTTTGTTTTCACACAATTAACTCTGAAACATATATACAACATCGTGAGTTGGGGAGGAAGATCTAAATAGACTAAAGCCTTGATTTCTTATTTAAAAAAGAAAAAAAAAACTTCATTTCAAACAAATAATTGAATAGCTGAGGAGCACAGAAACTTACTGTCAATAAATACAGTTCTAAATAATTAAAAGCTATGGTTAGAAAACAGAAAAAGAGGTAACCATTAGCAGATAATTTCTCTATTTTGAAGGAATTGGTTTCCAAATATAATTACTTCTAATTTGACAATGAGGGAGGAATTACACTAAGAAACATAAATTGGCAAAAGCTAAAAATAAATTCAAAATTTTTCACAATACAAAAATGAAACTCATTTCTCACAAGCAGAATAAAGGAGTATTCACCTCAAATAACTCAAGAAGAAATTCCTTGAAGTGATGAAGTGATATCCATTTAAATGGGATATAAAATACCATATTATTAAAAACTTTAAGAGATTCAGAGAATGCCACAATGAAATACCTCACTCTAGCTTGAGTTACTTTTAGCTAGAAGCAACTAAGAATCTGACTCATCCTTCATTTGACCAAAAGGTAGACATAAATTCCTCTTGTGATGGTGTTTTCTGACTTCTTTCCTATGTGGAAGAGAGGGTAGCCTTTTATAGCTGAAGCGATGATGTCTGAGATGGTTCTGCACAGACGTATACAAGAAAACATTACTAAAGAAGCTGTGATTTTCCCTTGCTCCTGCCAGATCTACATAATTATCTCCCTTCAGCTTTCCATCATAGAAAGCTTAAAGCTGTTCTCTTTTTTATGTCCTCTTCTTAGAAATGTGTCATCATTCATTAAGATAGCCAGAAGCCCACGTTCCCACCACTCCTTTGTGTTCCATATCATCTTTAGGTCTTGTGCATGTTCATTATATGTATTCTCTGCTTCTTTCCATCATGTAAATTTGTGATTGGTCAGCTAAATTTTCAAGAGTATAGCTAGAAAACGTAAAAGTGTAGAGGGGAAAAAAAGCATTTTTTTTTTTTACCATCCAACATTTTTGAGGAATCTGATAACTTCTGGTTATAGAAATTTTGCTTTGGAAGTATATTTAACCTCAGTCAATGTGGTTAAATCTACAGCCCAACCTCCATACCTTATGCCCAGGGAACATCACAGATGAGAGGGCAGAAAGAATGTAAATGCTAGAGGACCAGGGAAATTACTATCAAATAGTGTCTTTTATATATGATAGGGAAGCTACAGCCATAGAATCTCAAAAACAAATGGTCCCTTAAATAAGGTCATCATTATAACATCACTAGTTGTTATAGAAATAAAGATGGAAAAAAACGCAGAGGGACACACTCTGCAATTAAGAATTATAAGCAATATATGATTGTTGAAAGAGAAGGAATCAATCTTGACCAATTCTAAGTGATCACTTCTTTAAAAATACACCTTTGAGCAATACTTAATGAACTCAGAAGTGTGTGTGTGTGTGTGTGTGTGTGTGTGTGTGTGTGTGTGTCTGTGTAGATGGGATGTAAGTATGTGTATATATTGATAATTATAAAAGAAAAGAAGTTATGAGTTTGAGGGGCAGGACAAGGAAGAAGTGTGAAGAGAGAGGAAGAAGAAAAAGCAATATGAATAGATTACATGTTTAGGAAATTGTCAAAACATTAAAAATATTCAAATTTTAAAACCTTTTGAATGAGACTGTAGGCCTGTTTTACATAACATATCATGCTAAACAGCAGCTGAAAAAGCAGGCCATGTTTGGATCTGCCTTAAATATTCTTATCCTAAAGTATTGCAGAGATTTCACATTTGCATGCAAGCCTGTGTTCAAAACACATCACCTTTAGTATTCAAACAAGTATTTATAATTTTTGAGAATTTTTTAAAGAATTATGAAAGTTACTAAGTTTATTATTTTTATTCTAAATTAGTAGATTGTTTAAAAATGGAAGGCTAGGTAATTTATTTTCTAGTCAGTGAATAAACAGAAGAAACTGTTAAGTGGAAGGCATGAGATGAAAGATATAAGTTTAAGCTTATTTTAGTGAATTTTCATATATATATTCTGTGTATAAGTTTCAAAAATTAGTAAACTTAATTATTTTCTACTAATACAACCTTATTTAATATTTTAATATAAAAATTTTTCTTCTGACTGCATTTAAAATATGCCTTCCATAACTACAGTAATAATTTTTTGAATCAGTTTCTCTATGTAGCCTATACTTCAGGAAATTGATGAGTATAGCCTAGGTTAGCTTTGAATCCTGTGAACTTCCAGCTTCTCATTTTGCTGAGTTGTACTACCTTGCCCAGTTCACATATCTAAAACTAATCATTGAATTAGACAATCTATTGCCCAAAGACACCAATTAGCTTTAATAATGACTAAGTAATTCTGGGAAAATTGGGATCCCCTCTTGGGGTTCATAGTGTTATTAATAAAAGCATTTAAGAGTGAACTCAAATGGAAGCTTGAGTACAATTTGATTAGAGTTTAAAAAGAAAATCCCAAGGTAGTAAAGACAGAAAACTCAGAACTGCTTGGAAGAGAAAACTATAAGAGCAGGGTGGGAAACACCATCAAAATCAGCCACATGATAGACAAGAAATTACATGATGGAGAGGGCAGCTTTAGACAAAGAATAGGTAAGTCCAGAACACCTAGGGAAAGAATACCTAGACTCTGGACAGCATTCCAAAGAAAAAGTAAGAAGAAAAGGAAAAGGAAGAGTCACACCTTTCTGAGACAGAAAAGTAACAGACCCAACTGATCCTCTTGGCAATTGAAATAGATTGTACTGGGGTAAAAAAAAATACTGGAATGTAGAAGTACATTATTTCATTAAAGGAATAATTATTTCTTCTACCTTGTAAGGTTAGCTTATCTTGAGTCTGCCTTTCCAGGGTTGGTCCTACATTGTCAAGTGGTAGGACCTAAGGTTAATGACATTCTCAGTTGGATTATCTTTTAAAGAAATACAAAATGGCAACTCTCTGCAAAGAGATAGGCTCCATTCCTTTGCCTAGGAGGTAACAGCTTTCCTTTAATGGGTCTTTAATACTACTCTGATATGCAGATTATTAATTTTCCAATCAAGATGCTTAAACTTCTACTAAAATAAAAAGTTGAACTACCATACAGTAGTAAATGTAATATTTTATAAAGCACATATGCACTTCAGAGCTGGAGTAGACACTGTCTCAGATATTCCTATTGACCCAGCTACATCATTCTGCCATCTTTTACTTCTGTGTGTAAACTGAATCCAAAGACTTCCTTGTGCTAGATCCAATACAACCAAGGCAACAGAATGCCACCTTTGAACATGGTTTTACAATGCCATCTCCCTTGCTTTTTCCTACTTGTAGCCTTGATGTGGGGAAAGCCAGATGTCGTGCTATTGGCTTCATCATGGAAAGAATGAAATGACAAGGAACATCCAGTAGCCACAGAAGATCCAAGACCATTGATAGACACTTGAATCAACACAGAAGTAGATCTTTTTCCTGGTGTGCCTGATAATGACATTAGCCCACTAGCACTTTTTTCTAAACCCTGCAAACAGACACTTCACTACACAGCTAGATAACACATAAATATCGATAGAATAAATATTATATTAAGCCCATGTTTTGGGAAGTGACATGTTATGCAGCAATGCATAAACATATCCTCTTAAAATTTGAGTTTTCCATCTTAGAACAATTAGTTTTGTGTTCCACATGGGAAATGCCTGTGTAAGATACTTTTATACAGGTGACATCTGGCTAAAATCATAATCAGAGCTATCTTAAGAAGAAGATCAAGAGTCATGGGGAGCTTTGGAACTAAGACTATTTGGAACTATTTTAAAATGTAAATAATGGGAATTCCCTTGCCTTGCTTTCTTAATGGAGATATGGTAACAAAATCTTCTGGTAAACTCACAGGTGCGGGATTCCTAGAGAATCCATAATGGCTCTGATCACAGTTACTCCTAGGTTTAACTGGCTATGTGGTTTCAGAAGCTGCAGGAATTCCCTCAAATTATAAACTTTTTATCAATGACCTTGATATGGCTCTAATCCAAGCACTAACAAGTTTATCATTTTATTGTCTTAATTTAGCAAATTTGCAAGCAAATGCTACTGATCTATTTGTTTTTTATTGCCATTCTAAAACAAATACTTTTAATAATTGACAATGTGGCAATGATTTCTTGTTTTTAATCATACAGAATCATTTTACTAATTAAGTGGTATTTTAATATCACATGATGACAAGTTTTAAGAAAAAATAACACTGAATTATCAAAACAGTAGGTAAATTAAAACTTTTAGAAGATGATTAAAAACAAAACAACAACAGAAAAACAAGACAAAACAAAAATCTCACATAACCCAAACAACAGGAGTAGTGGTCTCCTGAATAGAATCTCTCCTCTCGAAAGACTTTTAGGACACTTTCAAAACATGCTAAGACTGAAATGACTGAGTGGGTAAAAGTCCCTCACCAGCAAATCTGACAACAGGATTTGAATCACCAGTTCCTTCATGGTAAGAGGGGACAAATAAGTCCTACAAGATGTCCTCTGTCCTATAAAGACATGCTTAGACACGTGGATACCCTGGCACATCTATTACCTGCCACCTTCAATCAATAAATAAATGTAAAAAATTTAGTGAAATACATTTTACAAACATTAGGCTTTTTTTCTTCCACCATTCCTTGTTATTGATCAAAAGTTCAGTAGCAGATGCAAACGGCAAGGGAGGAGGGGCTCCGAGGCATCCCTACCATAACAGTTCTAATAAACACACCACTCCACAGCCCAGGCAACATGCTCTGCATAGGAGCCTGTGCCCCCAGTGGCTTTCAGTGCTCTATCATATCCTCAAAACCTGTACAATATAATCTTTCCCTTGGGAAGAAGGGAGTGGAAGGTGTGTTTAATTCATATGCCAACTCTCAACTATTGATCATGTCTGTGTTAAGAAGTCAGGAAGAATAAAGGCTGGAAAATTATTAACAATGATTGTTCTCAGGAGGAGGATGGAGAATACACATAGAGCATTTCTACCCAGTTTTCATCGATACTGTGTGTGTGTGTGTGTGTGTGTGTGTGTGTGTGTGTGTGTGTGTGCACGAGCACTAACCAGTCATGAATATGGCAGTGATTCAAGCACAATGAATAAATCATCTTTTGTTGCTTGAGTGCTGAGACAAAGAACTGTAATGGTTTTTAATAACCAGAGTAACTTCTACCTTTTCTTGTTCTAGTGTGCGACTTTTCCTTGGTTTACAATAGTTCTCTTAATCATCTAATTCAGATGTGGGAAATGTGTATTAACTAAGAAACATCTTCATTCATGAATCATTAATGATGGCCATAAATGGGAGGGGGAACATTACATGGAAATAAGTTGAATTAAGAGATGAACAAAAAATTTTATTTCAAGGTAGTAACCTCATTTCCCCTTTTGGCAGGCCTTTAATATGAGTTGAGTGTGAACATTCTTATGCATAATATATAAAAGACAATGGTAAAAGCACAGTGGACACTAAGAACTTTCTAATATTTAAGAAAAACCTTGCCTTAATTAGCCCTCTGCTATTATGTTACAGATTTCCTTAATAATACGATGACCCTTATATTTTTCCACTCAAACTCCTTTGCTCCAGTTCTGTGTTGTCCTATTAGCTGGGCCAAAGTGGAATAAGAGCTGTTAATATCCAAGTCCTTCAGATCTGGAGGAGTTGCTATTAATTCTAATGGGGTCTGTATTAGCACATCAACTCAAAGGAATCTTTCAGATAGAGCTAATGGATTGGAGCCCTCTGCTTTTGGAGGACACACCTATGTTCGCAACATTTCCTTAGAATTCTTCAAATATCATTTTCTTTAAAGCTCATATTGCCTACAAAAAGAAATTTTTTAATAAAAATAGTTAATACACACAATCCTCTCAAAATTTACCAATTCCTTGCTGTTTAAAACCTCAAGTTAATTAAATCTTTGCTACTATGGGTTCTAGGTGTTTTCTTCTATTGAAAATCTCTAATATTTCCCTTATGATTTCCTATCTTATTTTTTTTTTTCTGGCAACTTTGTATTGACTCTTGGTGAATGCCACCAAAATATTTGAGTCATAGGGTTTATATAAGCGAGGGTTTTATCAGTTCTTATTATTAATATTTTTAGCTTGGTTGAATAAAGAAAAAATATGGCATTAGAGAATCATACCTTTTAATGCATCTGTGTTTATAGAGATGATTACCAGAAAGGTGGGGAGATCTACCTGAATGTGGCTGAGTACCAGATTAAAGAAAAAATGGGAAAGGGGAAAGCCAGCCAAGTGTTGGAACCTGCCCCCTCTTCCCTTGTCTAGTCCAATCCAGATCTGACAAACAGCCTCCAGTTCCTTCTCCCACCATGCTTTTGGCCCGTGGAAGTTCATATTCTTGAAGTATGAACCAAAATAAGCCTTTCTTCCCATGGCTTGCATCTTGCTGAATATTTGATCATAGCAACAAGAAAAGTAGTTAACACCATAATATCCCATAATATCCTCAGCACAACATGGATAAGCAGGAGTAACAACAACAACAACAACACAGACACACACACACACACACACACACACACACACACACACTCCTCAAGAATAAGTTTCCACAAATCTCACCGCAAATCTCCAGGTTATGGATTCTCAGAGTCACTCATCAGCATTTAATGGAAATTAGAAAATACAGCATTGTGTGGTGGCATTCCAGCAGAGGCCTACAGCTTTGTGCCTTCTCTTCTCAAGAGAATAATACTTTCCCTTTCATTTTCGAGCAATAATAGGATAGTGATTAAGATCCAAATCTCAAAATATAAAGGAAAAAAAATCTCAGAAAGATAAAATGGCAAAGATTTCGGATAGAAAGAGTGAGTGATATTTGCATGTGCTGTGTCAATCTCTCAAGCTGGGTCAAGAGACACACAGACAGACTTCATGTGATTAAAAAGGACACTTTTCCACTCTTACAAACCCATAATTTAGAAGGCAGAATTCCTCAAGACTCAAAAGGATATCTTTTTCTAATAAGAAAACAATTCACATAGATTACTAAGAACTTTATATAATGAGAAACTAAGTGCTGAAGTGCTTCAAGTCACTGTTGATTAAGTATCAGAAATTACAGGGAACATTTGAAATTATAATAATTGAATGGCATTTGCATACTGAATTTTATTTTTCTCTTGAAAATTTTCAGAAAGTTAAATCTTACTTGGGAATTAGACAGCAACTTATTCAGACAAAACACTGACTTGTGACTCCTCTGTGTCTCACCCTTTGTCACCATGACTACCATTTCCATGTAGTTTGACAATGATAGAATAGATACATAAACAGTTGTATAAATAGAGAAATTATACAGATATAGTTTTGTCCATGTGGTTTCTCCCTTTCTATGCCACCTAGTTCAATGCTGATTTTAAAATACACACCAACATTTTCTTCTTATTTACCTGATCAATATAACCTTCTCATACCATAATCTAAACAAGATTACTTTCACATATATATGTAATATTCAAATGCAGTTATGATACATATGTGGCAGAAATATAATAATAATAATAATAATAATAATAATAATAATTATTATTATTATTATTATTATTATTATTATCTAAAACAAATGCCCTAGAGCCAGACATTGGTAGCACACTGCTTTAATACCTGCATTCAGGAAGCAGAAGCAGATGGATCTCTGAGTTAGAGGCCATCCTGGTTGATAAAGCAAGTTCCAAGACAGCCAGGGTAGCCAGGGATGTTACACCACAAAGCCCTGTCTCAAAACAAGCAAAAAAAAAGAAAAAGAAAAAAAAAAAAAAGAACATCCTGAAGATGGAACAAAGGCAAGTTTTTCTTAAAGCTGTATTTAATAATGATTATGAATTTACTTTCCTGGCTTAAAAAAAATGCTTTTAATGCTTTAAGGAGACTATGTGACTAAATATGTAGTTATTTAAAAGCTTGTTCTAGAATTTTATTTACTGATATTTTACATTAATGGCTGTTACAGTTAAATAAATTTTGCCTCACAAAGATTATCAGAGTTTGGTGTGTGGCATGAATACCAAACTGGCCAGATAATCCTGGCTTACCCATGATCTGCTAGCAGAATTTGTGGGTATTGTTCGACTTCTTTGTGCCTCAGTTTCATAGATGGAGTGTGATAATCAAGCCATACTTCATGTAGCTGCAGTGCCTAGATGAATCAATGAGCGTTGAGCGTAAGTGCTAAGACTAGAATCTGGTGTTAGGGAAAGGCTTTATCAATGCAGCAACCACTGTGTTTCCACAGTCAGGGACCTGTTATATCACATTGTACACCTCTGACTACAAACAAACCATAATGCTGGGAAATACCACACAATAAAAACATCTCAAGTTTGATGCTCACTCTGAGTCCTTGCCCATCATCATTCTTATAAATTTCTGCCTAGCTGCCACTATGTAAGGGTTTATAGCTCTATACTTTATTTATACAATGTTTGGATTAACAGTTTGTGTACATTTCATCAATCAAGTAGTACAAAAATATTACTTTTATATGTAACTACCAAAACAGAGGTTTCCAAATACCATAAGCTCAGGCATGTTAGAAACGTCTGCTCCTTCATCTAACGTCATGACAAACCTTCTGCACCGTACTTGTTTTACTTGAACTTGAATACTGGTCTGAAAATATGGCTTTGTATGAAAGGCACTTTCTTGTGGGGAGCCAACAGAAAGTGGCTAACATCTTTGCAGCCATCTTGAGCCATATACCCTGACCAGAGACTTGATTACATTAGCCTACAACAGCTGAGCACACTCTGATAACATCTTGTTTTAGATACCCAGGATCTTCCCTTTCTTGTGTGAGACTTAAAGGTGTGATTTAGAGCTGAGACTTAAGGGTGTGACTTAAAGATTAGATTTAGAGATAAGACCTAAGGGCGTGACTTAAGGGCATGACTTAGAGGCATGACTTAAAAGTGAGACATATAAAAGGCAAGAGGCAGACAGAAGAGAGATCAGAGAACCAGACAACAACTTGAGAGAGTACAGCTTCGAGTAGGAATTAGGCATTAGAGAAAGAGTACAACTTGGAGTTAGTTAGTTATTAGGCAGTAGGAATTAGGCACTTGGAAGAGAACAGATTATTAGGCATTAGACATTAGGCACTTAGCACTTGGAGAAAGAACTTGGAACTTGGAGGCACTAGGGACTAGGAACTAGGGACTTGGAGAGAAGAAGATAGACTGAACAATAAATGGGATTGAATCACACTCTGTCTGGTCTCCATTCCTCGAGTCCATCCTCACTCTCTCTCTTGCTGAACCCAGACCCTTGGACTGGACCGGAGCAGCTTGGGGCAGTGCAGGCTCTAACAATTTAGCCCCCAAGGCTTTTGGCAGTTCGGATTCAAACATTGACACAGTGGCCTGCGACATTTTGGCCCCCAAATGTGGGCTATTGCGGTTCTCGACACTTTCTCTTTTCTTTGTTTTTACTAATCATTTCATTTGTTTACATCTCAAATGATATTCCACTTCCAAGTTACCCCCTACACCAACCACCCATCCCATATCTGCCTCCCCCCTCCCCTTTGCCTGTATGAGGGTGCGCCCCCACCCACCCACTCTCTCCTGCCCCACCACTCCAGTATCCCGCTATGTTGGGGCATCAAACCTCCTGGGGACCAAGGTCCTCCCTCCCTTCTCATTGCTGTCAGGCAAGGTCATGTTCTGCTACATATGTATCTGGAGTCATAGATCCCTCCAGGTATACTCCTTGGTTGGTGGTCCAGTCTCCGACAGGACTGGGTAGTCAGGCCAGCCTATGTTGTTCTTCCAGTGGCGTTGGAGTCCCTCTCTGCTCCTCCAGTCCTGCCAGCTCCCTTACCAGGTTCTCTGAGCTCAGGAGCTCAGTGTGATGGTTGTCTCCAAGCATCCATATCTGCATTGGTCAGTTGTTGCCTGGACCTCCCAAGGAACTGCCACACCAGGTTCCTGACAGCAAGCTCCTCTTGACCACAGCAACAGTGTTGGGTTTGGTGTCTGCAGACACGATGGATCCCCAAGCAGTCCCAGGTTGGCCCTTTCTTCAGTCACTGCTCCATTTTTTTTGTTACTGTTCTTCCTTTGGACAGGAACATTACTGGGTTAAAAACTTTGAGATGGGTGGGTGGCCCAATACCTCGATCAGGGGCCATGCAGGTGGTCTCTACAGGTTCTGTCTCCCACTTCTTTGTGCATTATGGTGAAAGTCAATCCCACTGGGTCCTGGAAGCCTCACATTTCCCTGATGTCTGGGACACTCCAGTGGCTATCCCCAGTTCCTCATCCCTCCCCCCGTCCTGCTACATAATTTTATTCAAATTCCTGACCCTCTGTACCTCTCTCACATCTCTTCCAGTTTCTGATACTGCCCTTCTAATTTCCTCCCCCTCCTCTCTCCCTCCCAGGTCCCCCTCTCCCTCTACCTCCCACGATCATCCTGTTCTCCCCTCAATGCAGGACTGAAACATCCACTGGTGCAATCCATTAGTGTGCAGCACTTATATGTAAAGACCTTTTTCACCAAGCCCTAGAACTCATCTGACAGAAACAGAGAGAACCAATTCTTTCACGTTATTCTCTGATATCCACAAGCATGCCATGGTGTATGTACATACAAATTCTCCCTCTCCCTTCTCCCTCTCCCTCCTTCCTTTCCCTTCTCCCTCTCCCTTCTCCCTCTCCCTCCTCCCTTTCCCTTCTCCCTCTCCCTTCTCCCTCTCCCTTCTCCTCCCCCTCCCCCTCCCCCTCTGTGTGTATGTGTTGTATCTGTGTCTCCTCTCTCTGAATCTCTCTCTGTGTATCACTCACTCTGTGTCTCTGTGTCTCTGTCTCTCTCTGTCTCTGTTTCTTTCTCTCTCTCTCTCTCTCTCTCTCTCTCTCTCTCTCTCTGTGTGTGTGTGTGTGTGTGTGTAAATGAATGGGGTAAAATTCACACATTTCAAAATATCTTTCCATGTCATATGTGCCAAATAGGAATACCTTTAGTTTGTAGCTAGTTCTCTGTGTGTGACTTTAGCCAATTATTACAGTATCAAATTCAAGTTGACAATCTTAATAAACAGCAAATCTCAAGAACTTAGTCTTCTGACTCTGTGCTCATTTGTATGCTAAGTTCTCAAGGAACTCCACACTTGAATCATCACTCCAGTATCACAGTGTTCTCAATGGGAATGGGAGAGCCACTTCTGTCTTTTTTTTTTCAGCTCTTCCCTCTGCATTGTGAGGGGAATTCTTCAATTTCATCAGTTTATTAAAACCAATTAGGTTTGAAATACAAACTTGAATGATAAAACTTGGAAAAATATATCATCATCCATCTCACGATGCCAAGACCCAAGAGAGACATCGCCAAGTAACCATCAGCCTCTTCATTTGGAGCTTCTTGAATATGAATCAGGTTACACAAAGATCAACTTTGGATGCTTATGTATATGTGAAAAGTATTTAAAGATGATCAGATGTAACTTTTCTCTACATGGAAAAACATGTGTAAGCGCCAGTTAACTCCCTTAATACTCTTCCAATGGAAAGCTTTGGATGTGACATTTCTCTATTGGAGGCCATGCCTTAAGCCTCTCTCTCAAACACTGTCTTTGGGGAACTTGTCATGAGAATTGACAGCCCTATTTTGGAGACATGTCCTTTCAAGGATTATACTTCATTTCCACTCCCCAGAGGCCAAAGTTGACATAAGCGGGTATACAAGCTGGTACAGAATGTGTGATTGCCTTAATCCACTCAACTGACAAAGCAACGACATGAACGGCTTTTATTATGTCATTATGTCATCCTGGCCACGGATGAGCCTGTGAGCCCTGGATTTGGGGTTAGCATCAGTAAGAATTAATAATTCTTTTATCTTATAGTTTGAATTCAATTGATATTTTCCAAATCATATCTTTTAGCCTCCTTCCTCCCTTATCATGAGATTTAAATGTTAGTTCATTGACTGGAAGATGCCCAGACAATTGAGTCTAAAATGAGGAAGATTGTCAGAAAATATGAAGCCTAAAAATAATCCAGAAAATGAGTAAAATAATTATAATTTATGGAACCCCTCTCTGATTTCTGTCTCTGTCTTTGTCTTGTCTCCTCTCTCTCTCTCTCTCTCTCTCTCTCTCTCTCTCTCTCTCTCTCTC
>JANHMN010000001.1:223054836-223080101 GCA_030674055.1 Rhabdomys pumilio | reverse complement strand
ACACACACACACACACACACACACACACACACACACACACACACACACAAGCTGAATCAGAATCACTAAGGATATGCAATGCCAGGCTCACCCTTCTGGAAACAAACCAGGTCCTTATTCGGAGAACATGACAACATGACACTCTCTGAGCTGACTTTTTTCTTTTTTTTTTTTTAATTTCATGAAAGCACATAGAACTTCTGCTAACATAGAAATAATCCAAAAATGTAGACATTTAAACGTTTCAGTTATTGGCAGGAAGTTATGTAACAGTCCCAGATATCCTATGACATCAAGGATGAAAGTTCCTACAAGTAGCATAACTGAGAATGTAGACGCTGTTTTAGCTGGAGGCAATAGGACCAAGACCAGCCTTGGCTGCATAGCAAGTTCACAACCAGTCTGGGCTGCATGAGCCACTGTTCAAGTAAGAGAGGAAAAGAGTCAGAAAGACAGAAAGAGAGGGAAGGAAAAAAATCAACAAATACAGAATAAAAGTTATTTCAAATACCTATTTTTTTCTCTGAAAATAGAAAATAAAATCAAGATATGTCTCCATGTAGTCATGGAACATCCTACTGGGAATATTCTTGAAGAATAAAGCAAATGCAATTTTTCCTCCATGGAATTGCCCAGAAAAGAATGGACAATGGATGCTAGTATTCTAACCAAACAAATCTTGCAATACTACCCATAGTGAATTTGTCACATAAACATCTCATCATCTGACCTATTATTTTGAAGTGCGGCCCTTCATCTTGTGAACAATAGGGAGATGACAGGGCCTCCATTATTCTAAACTGGAGAGTGAGCACAGTCACCATGTATGATCAACATCTCTGATTTCTTGGCTCATCATAAACAGCTTTGTAGATGAAGGTTTGTTTTTCCATTAGAAGTTTACACCACAGAATACAAGAAGAGAAGCAAGACACTGGGAACAGAGGCTGATGAACTTCCACTGGGAACAGAGGCTGACGAACTTCCATAGAAGGGCCATTCTACGCAATGGAAATTAAATCTTGGATATTTGAGGACAGCTCGTTTCTTTAGCTGTTGAATAAAATTGGAGGTTGCAGAGGCTTTTGTGAGAACAGTCTTTGACTTTTACAGGAAAAAGGTTAAACGCTTTGTTTCTTTTCCTTCAACGGTTACTCTTTTAATAATTTTAGACTTTTCACGGGGATTTTCTTGAAAAGCTTTCATTTCCTTGATAGGTATGGAAATGTGCTCTTTTAAAAAGTAAAAATCTTCTCAGCATGCTTGTCTATACAAGAAAAACACACCCTCTCAGTGAAGAACAAGGCGGCTCTCCTTGCATAAGGGCAGAAAACCAGCACTGTGGAGAAAAACAATGTGACCCAGGAGGGATATTAACCTTGGTAATCTCGATAATGTAATGAGTATAGCATAAACATTGATGTAGTAGGATCCAGCAGCCCAGCAATTTCAACTGACCATGTTATTAGAGCCAGACTCGTTGGTACTATTGTCTTTATTTTACTTCCACTGGTTGAGATTATAATAGTTGCATCCGGGAAACATGCTCTCTGAGACATAACAAGATAAGTGCATGAAATAAATCATTTCTCATCATCACAATTACCTTGGTATCTATGCTTATACTCATACTCCAAGTGGGGATAGAGAGTATAAATAGAGCTTTTTAGAAGTTCAACCTTTAGCAATGAAACTTCTGAAAGAAAACTACACAGGGGAGGAGCAGAGAGGGCACTACTACAGTAGACTACTCCATGATGGCAAGAAGAGCTGAAAGTCTGCAAACTCAGCACTTCAGTCTCATTAAGCATGAACATTCGAGATTATTGTTCCATAGCTGACCTGAATCTTTATTTAAAGTGTGGAGAAATAGGACATTCCACTGGTGCTAATTTTCTGACCACTGTGCAGAGTATCATTTAAGATGTGAGGAGAAAAGGCCTGCACCCTAAGTGTGTGGGGTCTTCATACATCCAAGCTGTCATTAACTTTGGTCTCTGACCATGAAGATACGTAGAAGCATGGTTTAAACTCACAGCCTGTGCAACCGTGATCTCTGGGTTCTCTAAGCCAACAGAAACCTGAATTAGAACAAGAATGCATGCATAGTACCCCATACTAATTTGCTGTAATATAATATTGTGTGTGCATATGCTTATGCATGTATATATATATATATATATATATATATATATATATATATGATGTTATTTGAGTCTTTGTAAAGAACAATTTGTGATAAATCATTAAGAAAAGCAAAAATAATATTGTGTATTGGTGTATACACTGTATGAGATGCTGGAGACCACACTGGATGGTCAAGGCAGCAAGCAAGTGCCTCAGTATTTATGTTATGAGCCTGGTAGCAAAGAAAAGGCAGGAAAGGACCAATGTACCACATTCAGTCCATGCTCACAATGACAGAAGGAATACTTAATATGCCCACTTCCTAAAGGTTCTACCTAATATGCCCCAAAAGCAACATCCTAAGGACCAAGCTTTTAAACACTGGCTTGTGAGTTACAAGATCTCAATAAGAAAGGAGAGGCTGTGAGGCCAGCTGACCTCCTAGAACACCTAAACAAGTGCCAGCTTTATGGTCCAGGTCAAGACAAAAATCTTGCTCCTAGTGTCTTCCACATAATTTGTCATTGAGATAAATGTAATTTCTTAGTATTCACTGCCATCAATTGTAAAATGACACAGTATACCTTTATCACAAGAGTTTCATGAACATTATATAAACTAATCCCTTTATAGTGCTTTTACAAGTACTATGTGAAGAGTTTTGTGCATAATAATTACTCATATAATCTTTACTTCAAATATATGCATAGCTGGTATAAATTAATAACTTAAAGTGACTACTATAACCCAGCAGCTAATGAAAAGAAATGCAGAAACCCACAGCCAAACATTAAGTAGAGCTCAGAGAAGTCGTGTGGAAGAGTTAAGGAAAGAATTGAGGGACTTGATGAAGACAGGGACTCCACAAAAAGACCAACAGAGTCAACTAACCTGGACCCTTAAGGCTCTCAGAGACTGACCAATTAACAAGGAGCAAGCAAGGGCTGGACCAAGGCTCTCTGCACATATGTAGCAAATATGCAGTTTTATTTTCATGAGGTTTCCCAAAAACTGAAGAATGATCTGTCACTGAGTCTGTTGCCTGCCTGTGGATCCATTCCCCTAACTGAGCACCTTGTCTGACCTCAATCAGACAGGATACCCAGGGGGTTCCCCCCTTCTCTGGGGAAAAGGGGAGGGAAAAATAGGAGGAGGACAGGATACTGGGGAGAGAGGGGGTCATTATAAAGATTAAAGTGAATAAATAAATATTTTAAAATTTGGGCACTGTATAAAGATATTAAAAACATCATTTAAGGTCTCATGACTATTAACTAATAGAGTAGTGATGTTTTCTGAAGTGCCCATTTTTAAACATTCTACCATAATACTTCTCTACAGGTTCTAACACTAACTGTATTGCCTGTCATCTAAGATGTGATTCTTTGAGTAAAAGTGGCACTAGAGTAACTACATTGACACAACATATGTAAACAGAGACTCCTGGGAAAATAGGAAATGTAAAACTATTTTCATAACCATGGGCCCTTTGCTATTTCAAACAGGGTCCAGTCTGTTTGACAAAAAAACAGTCAACACTGATGCAGTACAAAATCTACAATTGCATTTATCCCATGAAAGATCAAATATGGTAAGGGTTTTATCAGAACAATGAGCAAAGCCAAAATTAAGTTCTATATGTGTGTACTGTAATTTCTATACCTTGTTTATTTTCTACTTTCACTCTAAAGTTCCTTTCGCATATATTGTCCTCTCTCCTTTAAACCACAGAAGTTCTTTCCTGACAGCTTTGTACATGACTCTACTTTCCTAACCCTAGAGAACTCAATCCAGGTTAAGCTGAAAGCAGTTGGTCAAGCTTTGGGTCCAATGTCTCTTCTATTGATGGTTCTCTTCATTCTCACCACTTAACCAACTGCAAAGCCTACCTTCCTTTTCAGAAATTGCAGATTCATGGAAAGATGAAGAGATCACAAAACCTACAGTGAGAGGTAAACTTCCCCCTTTCATTTTCACTGCTTATATTCACTCTCACCCTTATTTTTAGCAGCATTTTAGCATTGATGACTCAAAATCTGTCTAGCACTCAAAATAAATCAACCAACATCAATCAATGAATACGTATTGATCACCTATTAAAAGTATGCAGGGACTCTGACCTTTGTTTGTACGTAGCCAATTATTCCTTTTTGTGCTGATGGAGGGTTTGCTTATCCCTTCAAAACACCCTACTTTATCCTTGCCCTCTCTGACCCTCATTTGGTTTGGCTTGACTTTCTACCGAGATCAACAAGGACATTTCAAATTTTGAATTAGGTTTTCCGAATGCTGGCCATTCTCTCAAATCTAATGTAAATGGAAAACTCAGTGAAAATGTGCCTTCCTGGCTCTTCCTCTTGTGTGCTGGAACTGTTAATGATCTTGACTCCAAAAATACAGTAGTATAACAAAAAAAATTAATTGTATATTGTAGCAAATGAAACAAAAACAAAAACTAACATGAAAACACAGCAGCAAAAATAATAAATATCCATAGTTTCATAAAATTTCTGCATAGGATTCATTTACCTAACCATCTGCTTTCACTTAGGACCTAAATTGAATTTTTTAAGGGTAGAAATGTAGTCATTTACAAAGATGTTGAGAGGTTTAATGGAGAAAGAGATACTTCTGGATCTGAAGCTTTCTACAAAACACAATTAAGGTATCCTTTAGAGCCTTGAGATGCATAGGCTTGAGAAGGTCTGGGAATATACTTCGAATATAGCTATTGCTTTTTTTTTTTTTTTACATGGCTGCATAAACATTCTTTGGATGCAAAATTGGCTTTCCATAGAGAAAGTGAACTAAGAGCAGAAATAGGTAGAAAGACACCATAACTTTTTATGGCGTTCCCACCAACAACCCTTTGAACTATATTCTGTTCCCTTGAAGAAAGTGACTACGTCGAGTCCTCATCCAAAGGAAAGGAGACCCAGGATTCCCATTTACTAAGGAAGAATATCAAAGAATTTGTCAAAGTATTTTAACAATGCTTTAGAGGTGTATCAAATATGCTCCCAAAAAAGCAGAAAAAATAAGGGATACATGGATGCATAGATGCATGGATGCATGGATGCATTGAAATTAAAACCATGGATGTATGGACAGACAAACACACAGACAGACAGACAGACAGACAGACAGACAGACAGACAGACAGAAACATGTTTAGTATAGATATGTATTAACTATAAGTCTACAAATATATTGCAACCCTAGTCACAAATATGGAAGGTACCTAGAAAAAAGAAAAGCTGCTGACCTATTCAGATGGCCACTAACAGGCAGAATTTTCTCTTGTTGAGCTGTATTCATGGATAGAGCACTCTCACTCACATTATAGAAAATCAGAAGTCTTTTTATTTTATTTATTTTAATGTTCACCTCATGCCAGGACACCCTCACAGAACTATTGGGGACCACAGGGCCCAATCAAACTGACACATAAAATTAACAAGCACAGTAGACATTCAAAGAGCTTAACAGTAATGATATATTTGTGTTGTTCCTTTAGAATTTCATTAACTTACAGGCTCATTTTATGAACAACAAAAGTTCATGTTTGAATCAGATGTGGTAATTTTCTGACTACTTTCCAAAGCTCTGTTACATTTAAATTTCATAGCACTTGTGATGAGAGAGCTAAGGTTCAGTGAGGTTAGGCATGCTCCTCAAGGTCTCACAGCTAATTGAAAGGGCAAAATAAAACAAAAAGAATTTGTTTGCATTTAGAGGCACAGTATTTCTCTTTACATGACCTTTCCAGAAATGGTATATCTGCCGGATGTTTATATGTAACATATTAGCGTTTATTGCAATGTTTACAGCACCCAAGTTTCTTTTCAAGTAAAGTCCTGTAGATAATTAAATAGTTTTAAAATCAAGTGAACTCTTTGAGAAAAAAAGAATCTGGTGGGGAGGAATATGAGTGGGCTGGGATAATGAGGCTCACCTATTCTGTCTCTTTTCTTCACCTCGGGCAACCTTTGAGTACCAGTGGGAGTCTTCATGAGTTGTTTAAAATCCACTGGCCTTATTTGCCACTGTCTTGATAGTGAGGCTTTGTAAAGGACAGAAATCCTATTTCTTTTTGTCAGGAAAATTTACTCAGATGTCCCTGTCATTTCTTTTTTAGCCACTTATGAATCTAGCTTCAGTACTTAAGGAAAACTTCTAGAAAAAATATCTTAAGATTTTTAAATTGGAAGGTACAGTATGGAACTGTGATTTATCTTGGACCCTGGTGTGCATAATGTTAAGTGTGCTCTAAGTAGCACCATTTCTGAAGTTAAACTCTGCTTAGCTTTCCATGATGTTAAAAACAAAAGGAAGAAATAGGATGCCGGAGCAAAGAGGTTTAGAAAGGTTCTTGGCAAAGTGAATGGAAACCTAATTTAGAATATCTGACTACATTACTTCTTATAATTAGAACATTTCATGATTAGAAATAATTGATTATAAAACCTCAGCCAGCCTGTCAGCCAAATCTTTCGAAAGTTCTAAGAAGAATTTTTAATCTCAAAAAAAAAAAAACCCTCCCACCTCCACAATAAAGTAAGATGAAATAACACTCCCATGTCCCAAATGAGAAAAGAACAGGAGTTCCTGAAAAGTCAGGCTAAAATCAATACCCTCAGCTCCTATTGTCTACCAGTGACATGGAGGTGCACTCTGTGCAGCCTCTCTCTAACTTCTTCCATCTCAGACACGCCAAATTACATTATGTCAGCCTAGTCTTCCAAGACACCCATGTCTTACCAACAGCAGCAGAACAAAGCATCAGCTCCTAATCTGTCACAGCAGAGACCATCCTAAATATGAATTGTTTCTGACCTTCGCCTATTTTAAACCAATTGATTCAAATATGTCTGAAAATGTTCGTCAGGGATTAATGAGAGTACAAACGAAGACATAGTATTAAAGAAGGTCTCCAACTAAATGTTAATGATACATGTAATTAACACATTTAGAGAAAGGAACAAAGAAGCACCTGATAATTTTCAATGTGCTATACAGCAGTATTTTACCATTAAATAGTATTAAATAATATTATGCTATTAAAATCAAAATAACTTAAAAACTGTAAGGCGTGCTTTTTCAGTCTTTTTGGTTGTCTCTCAGAATCAAAAGATACAGACAAAAATCTACTCTCAGCTTTGATCAGAGGAGCCTCTCTTTACAGTGAATGGTGGTGAACTCAGAGATGTCATGGCTTCCAAACATCCTGAGAATAAGTGGCACTTGTGGACTCTGCCCTAAACATGACATTGATTAACACCTCCCATCTAAAGTTCAAGGAACACTGTAAAAGAGGTAACAGGATATATGTAAGATATTAAAGTGAAGGACTCAGACATGGCATTCTTTCAACTTGATACAACCATTGCAGTAACCTATTTAAAACTGCAGTTTGCTACTCCAAGCCCACAAAGCACTGGCTCTGCTAACAATCAGGAGGAGTTTGCAGGACACTATCACTTAGTGCAGAACTACTGGCTAGAAATAGATTCTGGGAGAAGCAAAACAACGGTTTTCAGTTGCAAGAATAGTGCCAAACCCTTGGTCACAGTGCTCATACTTGGTAAAACTTAGCAGGTTATAAAACAAAAGGAACAAACATGATATAAGATAACTGTAGGAAGAAGGTGAAGTTATGCAAAGGGAGTAAGGAGATGAGAGAGCAGACAGTAGTGGTTAGCTATGTATTTTGGATATGTGTGTACTGGCTGGTTTTGTGTATCAACTTGACACAAGCTGGAGTTACCACAGAGAAAGGAGGCTCCCTTGAGGAAATGCCTCCATGAAATCCAGCTGTAAGGCACTTTGTCAATTAGTGATCAAGGCAGGAGGGTCTAGCCCATTGTGAGTGGTGCCATCAGTGAGCTAGTAGTCTTGGGTTCTATAAGAAAGCAAGCTGAGTAAGCCAGGGGAAGCAAGAGAGTAAGCAGCATCCCTCCATGGCTCCTGCATCCACTCCTGCCCTAGGTGAGTTGTCCTGACTTCCTTTGGTGATGAACAGCAATTTGGAAATATAAACTGAATAAACCCTTTTCTTCCCCAACTTGATTTTTGGTCATGATGTTTTGTGCAGGAATACAAACACTGACTAAGATGATGTGGGAAAGTGTTAAAGAACCATTCTAATTTTAAAAGATAACACAATCATTTATTTATTGTTAATTTGTATAAGGGGGGGGGGGGGGGCATCATGTATCCCATGCTGTACGTGTTGATGGTATAAGTTAACTTCTTTGAGTCAGTCCATCCTTATTAAGTTCATGTGTATTCTGGGGACCAAACTCAAATTCCAGGGGTCACATAAGCACATTTACAAACTGAAGCATCCTTCAAGTCCCAAATGATATTTTTAACAAGTAAAATGTTTAAAAAGGGAAAGGGAAAAAAAACAGCCAAGTAAGAAAAGAGCATTACATTGACAGGAAGGGGTGACACTTCACCATAGGAAATAGCTTCCTAAAGCTTGGTCAAGGTATTACCCATGATTACTCATCAGTCTTGGGAGAGTCTCAATACTGTCACTAAAAGGCTCCTGACTTCCTACTCTACAGAATCATCAACACAGCTGGAGTGAAGGCAGACAGTCTGCAAAATGGCCACTGCACATTGATCCCCGTGCTTAAGTCCGAGGATAAGGCAGCTCCTGACTCGATCAACCAACTTTTACCCTTTGTTGCACTGACTGTTCTAATATATTTTTTAGCAAACATACCAGGGATAAATTTCTATATCTGAGATGCCCAGGAAGAGTTATGTTTTTACTAAAAGCAAACTCCTAGTGTAGTATTAGCACAAATAATGAGAATCTTTGGAGATAAATAGATAAAAAAAAAAAAACAAATACGATTCAGCCAGAGCTTGTCATATACAGAGGTGGATGCTTGCAGCTAACCATTGAACTGATCGCAAGGTTCCCAATGGAAGAGTTAGAGAGAAGACTGAAAGAGCTGAGGGGCTTTGTGGCCCCATGGGGGAGCAGCAATACCAACCAACCAGAGCTCCCAGAGTCTAAACCACCAGCCTAGGAGCACATAGGGAGGGACCCATGGCTTCAGCTGTATGTATAGTGGAGGATGGCCTTGTAGAACATAAATGGGAGAAGAGGTCTTTCATCCCATGAAGGCTGCATGCCCTATTGTGGGGAAATTCGAAGGAGGGGATGTGGGAGTGGGTGGGTGGATGGGGGCACACCTTCATAGAAGCAGGAGAATGCGAGATGGGATAAGGGGTTTTGGGGTGGAATGCGGAAAAGGGATAAAATCTGAAATGTAAATAAATAAACTATTCAATTTAAAAAAATCAAAAGTTTAGACCTGGTTTCAGTAAAGAAACCACATATTTATGTAACATATGTAAGGCTTAAGAATAGGCTCATTGAAAGAATGGAAACTCGGCTAATATTCTCGAATTTAAAAAGAATAACCAGAGTTTCATTGTAAGCAAATTAAGCTACCCTGGCAATTTTCTCATTCTCCATCGTCATTCTCCAGCAAATAAGAGGAGATAAAATTAGCAATCAGTTTGAATTCAAATATTATGAGATGCAAAGTACACTGTGGTTTTTTTCCTGTTGAAAATGAAAATGCCAATGGAACAATCTTACAAGTTTATAAGCTTTCTTAATCCATGTGTTTACTTTCTTTGTACTTCTGTACAGCTTTTGGAGATCAAATCAGAATCACCTGAAAACATTTTCTTTTTCTGTGAGGCCATAACATTTAAAAATACACAGAAAACTATCCTTTGACTGTCAGCATAGAGTCTATGCGAGCTAAAGGGAATGAACTATACTTTTTATTTGCTAGGGGTCAATTTTGTCAGTGTGCTCTGGCAAGCAAAGATGAGTCAGGGGAATTGCAGGGACAGTTTGGTTTCTCAGGGAGATCAATGAATATGACAGGTTAATAGGTGGCACACAGTTTGTGTCAGGTTCAGGACAAGTGATGACAACAGACAAAAGGACAAGACAACAATGAGTACATAGAGAAAGAGAGCCCATCCCTACATGGAGAGTCAGAATGCCCCAGGGGGAAGAGAGGCATTAGCAGCTATCTTTTCTGGGATAAGCAATGCTATCGAAACTTCTTAGACATTCAGAGTACTCCCTAGGAACTCTGCCAACACTTTTTCAGGCCAGAAAGACTCCAAACAGCATTATGTGCAGTGTAATCATCAGTCACAGTTACTGGATCATTCTCTCCAAATGACATATACTCTAGGGAAGCTAGGAAGAAGCTCACACCTGATGAAGGTCAGAGAAAGAGTGACAATTCACTTGTGACCCATCCTACCCATGAGAGGCTGTATATTTAAACAAAAAAAAAAAAAAAACTGGTCCTAGAAATCACATATCCATGTATGTACTTACATCCATCCATACTTCATGACTTCATTGCTTATTGACCAGGCAAATAACTTAGTCTCCATGGACCTGTTCCCTTTAGTGTAACAGAAGGCTAATAAAATGACTTCCTTTGATCATTACATGCTTTAAATTGAGATAAGGGAGTAATGGTGATGAAACCATAAAAGCAAATATTTGTGCAAATTTATTACCAGATGAAACTGGTTGTTTACATAAGACATATGACATTTCTAAAGTGCCTACAGGACACTGAGCCCTATACCAAATAAAAGAGTAATCTTGGGATGGTAGGCTGATAGTGTTATTTTCTTCCCAGCCTCTTGAGGACTAGCCTTTCAAGGCATTGTTAAACAAATTGGCTATTTCTTCATGAACACATGTTAAGTCAACAGCACACTTTATTACCTGAGTGTGGTCTAAGCAGAATTTGGTTGACATAGATGAAACCTAAACAGCATTGTTTGTAATATACATACATTCTCTTATATACATTTTAAGGCACATAGCTTTACAATTCAAATAAATGGTTCAGCAGTGAAGGGCAGTTACTGCATTTGGAGAGGATCTTAGGTCAGTTCCCAGCACATGGCAGTTCACAACCACATTAATCTAGTTCCAGAGACCCAACACCCCCTTCTGCAGGCTCTTGGTCCACATATATATACCCAGTCACACATACAGACACATAAAATAATATAATAATATAATTTTAACCATCAGAAAAACAATTTGGATCATAGTGAACAATACTCAGCTATGGAACCACAAATGCTTCCAAGCTTTTCTTTAATGCTTATGAAAGAAAAGTGCATGAAGAGATGCCAAGTAGGAAAGCAACAGTTATAAAAAATATGATGTTCAGAGGAGGTATTTGAATGGTAGTCTAATAGTAACTATAAATATTAAACATGCTAAGTAAAGTCATGATACCATTCATTATATCAACAACATTTGTAATAAAAGACAGAAGTATTTGTATCTATAGAATGTATGCTATGATCATTTTGGTAAATATTTTTCAAATATACAAAGCTACTTGCAGAAATACTGGAGCATTTTACCACATGCAGTAGCATTACAGTCACGTTCTAGCCCACAGTTTCTTAGCATGTCCAAAATTTCTTGTCCTTATCTAATAAGTGGAATTATTAATAGCTGATACACAGAACTACTATACTTTTTAAAGGAAGTATCTGAAACACATAATTTGTCAATCACTGAAAGGCATTCACTCCAGAAACATTAGCTTTCTCCATGTTAAAAGCTATAAACCCTTTATTTTGAAGGTGATCCTTAGGAAGGAATTAACACCCTTAGGAATGCAAAGCAAACAGAAGGCTTTAGAATATAATACTGTAGGGTTGCATATCAGTGATGAAATATATCACCCATTCTAGGCAAAAAAAAACTCATGTTAGCAACAAATTGTGGACATTTTCTAGAGGGATTCAATGGACTCTATAAGAAAACTTCTAGAGGGATTTATTAGAGTAAAAAAGTCTAGTTCATAAACTTTGCTTAAAACAGAACAACATTTATAAGGGAGTGAAGGTGTAGAGTCAGAAATGTTGAAATGCTGTATTATAAGAGAAAAGATGCTGGGTTACTGTAGTGGTGCATGCAGCACGTGGAAGGAAGAGCAGGCAGGTCTCTGAGTTCAAGGTCAGCCTGGTCTACAGACTGAGTTCTAGCACAACCAAGGATACATAGAGAAATCCTGTCTCAAAAAACAAACAAACAAACAAAACAAACTGGGATTTTCCAGGGGAGGGAAGGGATGTATTTTTGTAAGTAGACAAATCCTAACAAAAACTGTAATGTGGCCAGCGCAATCCTCTCACCAGCAAGAACGCACGCGGGCACCAGGATCCTTCTGCAGCAAGTGTTTATTGTGATGAAAGGAGGAAGAGAGGGAGACCCAAGATGGTGCTGCTTTATATACACCCTAGGGTGGCGTGGACATATCTGATTGGCTGCTTGCTCAAAACCCTGTATGATGCCCCGGGCTGGGCAGTGACTTGGCACGCTTTCACCACTTGCACATGTGCAATTTACTTGTTTACCCACGGGAGCCGGATGCCAGTGCCATCTTGTAATGGCGAATGCTGTCACCGCTCGCCACGGCTCTCTACACTGTAAGGATTTATTATCGGTTTTATTTATCAGTTCTGTATAAAATACAAAATATCTTAAAGTGTTAGTCCCTGGTTAACTTAATAAATGAGCAGAAAATAAAGGTTCTCTAGAACTTGCTCACGACATTTTAAGAAGAATCCTTAGGAAGGAGTTAACAGCCTTAGGAAGCTAAGCCAAACAGAAAGCTGTGGAAAAGATACATGCCAGTGATGAAATAGTTCACTCATCCCAAGCAAAACAAAACTTCAAAAAAGGAGCAAATGAGGAAAAATTAACATCTACAAAAGCAAACTTTGAGATGAGAACTAATAAAACCCATATGAGTCTATTGTGGCATTGCTGTCATTGTTGTACTAAGCAAGAACACTTTAAAGCAACTGTTGGGATTGACACGTTGGGGCTTGGGAATGAGACATCATCCATTGTTTCAAGAAATGCAACATAAACAGAGTGTTGTGAGATCTTTGCTCAATTCCCACCATTACCTCTTTTCATCCAGGGCCATTTGTTTGTACATACACTAGTCACTCCACATAAAATGATAGGAAAAAGCAGAAAGGCTGCCTGTGGGGAGCCAGTTAAACTAGCAACAGAAATTCTTCTAAGAATTCTCTCCAGTTGTTAGGAAACAGTTTGTTGTGCAGCAGAAGAACCTACTATTTGCTTCTCTTTGCTGTCAGCACGCTTGATCAGCAGAGCCTCAAGGTTGGAGAACACTGTCTCCAGTGGAATGACCGTTTCAAGCACAAATCTCCCCAGCTTGTACATTCTGTGTTATCCGGTTTGATATTTCCCAAAGTGATACAGGTGTTTACATCTATGTACTGATTACATGAGGAAAAAAAAACCATTCTACTGAAGGATGTTTTTATGCAAACTATATGCTATTTTTTCTAATCTGTTCGCAATGAATCATTTTAAAAAGCAAGAGGTTTCTCTAGATCCATGTAGCAATAACCTTTGATTAAATAAGATTTTATGCTGTTTGAACTGAGGTAAAGAGAAGAGTGGGCCTAAATTTTCTATTTATGCCTCATAAGTCTAGAGATATAGTAAAAATTGTGTTATAATGACCTTTGCTTCTTACAGGGGCTATTTATTATGCACTTTCTAAGCATCAAACTTCAAAGCATTAAATGATTAAAATAATTAAAATATTCCTCATTTCCCAAACCTCTATAAGTTCCAAATGAAAATATGTGGAAGCTATGAGAAAATAATTAAAAAATAATTCCTAGTATTTAAGTTTAATTCAGACAACCAATATGTTTATTAATGATAGCCAAGTATGCATGACATATACTACAAGGTAACCTAATGCAAACTACAATCTATGCATTTGAATTCAGAGTCAAAGAGAAATAGATTAAAATTAAGGTTCTACTCATGTAACAGCACACTAGAAAAATTCATCTTTCTCAGCTGTAAATAGATCATTTATTAAATAGAATATGATAAATATACTATAAAATGGATTTAAGATAATATATACAAATGAGCTACTGTAAAGGTTCATAACAATTGCTAGGAAATAGAACTCAGACCAATCTAGCTTATGAATATCACTGCAAAATTACTCAATACAATTCTTGAAAACCAAATCCAAGAACTCTTCAAAATAATCATTCAACACTATCAAGTATGCTTCATCTCAGGGATGCAAGGATGGTTCAATATACAAAAATCTATGAACATAATACTCTATAGAAACAAACTAAAGGAAAAGAACCACACAATCATCTCATTACATGCTGGAAAAGCCTTCGAGAAAATACCACATCCCTTTTGTGTTAAAAGTCCTAGAGAGATCAGGGATTCATGGCACATAACTAAATTTGATAAAAACCAATATATAGCAAACCAACAGCTAACATCAAACTAAATGGAGAGAACTTTGAAGCAATCCCACTGAAATCAGGGACTACACAAGGCTGCCCACTCTCGCCTTATCTATTCAATATAGTACTGGAAGTTTTAGCTAGAGCAATTAGACAGCAAAAGAATATCAAGGGGATACAAATTGGAAAGGAAGAAGTGCAAATCTCACTATTTGCAGAGGAGATGATAGTATACATAAGCAACCCCCAAAATTCTACCAGAGAACTACTACAGCTGATAAACAACTTCAGCAAAGCAGCTGGATATAAAATTAACTCAAACAAATCAGTAGCCTTCTTTTATATAAATGATAAACACCATTCACAGTAGCCACAAATAGTATAAAACATCTTGGTGTAACTCTTACCAAGTAAATGAAAGCTCTGTACAAAAAGAACTTATAATCACTGAAAAAGAAATCGAAGAAGACCTCAGAGGAAGAAAAGGTCTCCCATGCTCATGGATTTGTAGGATTAACAGTGAAAATTGTCATCTTACCAAAAGCAATCTACAGATTCAATGCAATTTCTATCTAAATTCCAACACAATTCTTCACAGACATGGAATAAGGAACTCTCAATTTCGCATGGAAAAGCTAAAAGCCTGGGATAAACAAAACAATTCTTGACAATAATTGAACTGCCATGGGAATCAACATCCTGACCTCAAGCTGTACTACAAAGCAATACCAAAAGAAACCAAAAAAACAAACAAACAAAAAACGAAAACAAAAAAAACCTCCGTGGTACTGATACAAAGACAAACATGTTGATACAAAGACAGACATGTTGATCAAGTCGAAGTGAATCAAGGACCTCAACATAAAACCAGATATGCTGAATCTAATAAAAGAAAAAGTGTGAAATAGCCTTGAACTCATTGGCACAGGGGGAAGTTTCCTGAATAGAACACAATGGCTCAGGCTCTAAGATCAATAATTGATAAATGGTACCTAATGAAATTGATAAGCTTCTGCATGGCCAAAGACACCATCAGTAGAACAAATTGGCAACTTTCATATTGGGAAAAAAATCATCACTAACCCTACATCTATCAGAGGGCTAATATCCAAACTATATAAAGAACTCAAGAAGTTAACCTCTAAAAAAAACCAAATAACCCAATTAGAAATGGGTACAGAGCTAAACAGGGAATTCACAACAGAAGTATCTTGAATGGCTAAGAAGCACTTAAAGATATGTTCAGAGTCCATAGTCATCAGAGAAATGGAAATCAAAAGGACCCGGAGATCCTCTTCACGCCAATCAGAACGATTAAGATTAGAAATTCAAGTGACAGCACATGCTGATAAGGATACAGAGAAAGAGGAACACTCCTCCATTTCTAGTGGAATTGCAAAGTGATACAACCACTCTGAAAATCTGGCAGTTTCTCAGCAAATTGGAAATAGTTCTATCTGAAAGCCCACCTATACCACTCTTGGGCATATACTCAAAAGATACCCCATCATACCACAAGGACATGTACTCTACCATATTCGTGGCAGGCTTATTTGTAATAGCCAGAAGTGGAAACAACTTAGATGTCCCTCAACCAAAAACTGGGCATAGAAAATATGGTTCATTTATACAATAGAATACTATTCAGCTAATAAAGATGAGGACATTATGATTTATGCAGGCAAATGGATAGAACTAGAAAATAATTTTCTGAGTGAGGTAACTCAGATCCAAAAGGTCATGCATGGTATGTACTCACTGATATAAGCCAAAAAGTACAGGATACCTTGGATACAACCATAAGAAGTGTAACAAGCAGACCTGAGTGTAGCAAGCATCCAAATGAGGAGGCTTCTATCCCACTTAAAAGGGAGAAAGAAATAGTCATGGGAGATGGAGGAAGGGAAGTACTTGGGTGGGGGAGGGGAGGAGGAGGTAAAAGGTGAACAGAATAAGATATAGGGTCAGGGATCAAGAGAGAAGCCCAGAGCACCAAGAGAGTGAATGGAAATAAGCAGCCTCAGTGAGTCAGAGGTAGGGAGACCCTCTAGAAAGTATCATAGACCTGGGAGGTGAGACACTCTCAGAACTTATTGGGGATGACCTTAGCCAAAATGCTCAACATTGGAGAGAGGGAACTCAGAGTCTACCTCCAGTAAATAGACAGGGCCTCTAGTGGAGGGACAGTGTTACTAACCCACAGTCAAAATTCCTGACCCAGAACTATTCCTGTCTAAAAGAACTGCAAAGACAAAAATGGAGAAGAGAATGAAGAAAAGACTGTCTAATGACTGTCCCAAATTGGGATCCATCTCATAGAGGGCACCAAGGCCTGATACTACTATGCTATGATGTGCTTACAGATGGGAGTTTGGCATGGCTGTCCTCAGAGAGGCCCTACCAGCAGTTGACTGACACAGAAGCAGATGCTTACACAAAACCATTGGACTGAAGTCAGGGACTCCTAAGGTTGAATTAGGGGAAGGACTGAAAAAGGTAAAAAGAAGAGCAACCCCATAAGAAGACCAATAGTCTCAACAAACACAAACTACAGGGAGCTCCCAGAGACTGAGCCACCAAGTAGGAGCATATATTGCCTGGCCTGTGGCTGCTGACACATCTGTAGCAAAGGTTTGCCTGGTATGACCTCCGTGGGAGAAGGTGTGCTTAATCTTGGAGAGACTTGAGGCCCCAGAGTACTCAGTGCTTAGTGGGGGTTGGGTGGAACACTCTCTCTGAGACAAGGGAGAGGAGAAATGGGATGAGGAACTATGGGGGGGGCAATGAGGTGGGGCACAACTGGAATGTAAATAAATAAAATATTTTTTTTAAAAAGAATTGTTTACACAAACTTGAGACAGGAGATTTTTTACATAACCATCACAATGTCATGTTGGAATGGAAACAAGACATAAGGGTAGAGAGATCAGCATTGAATAACGTGGGGATAGGATTTACACTTTGCGCAAAATCATTATGCCTACGTATCTTTTTTTTTTTACCTCAAGAAACTTTATATCAGGAAAATATGATATAAACATTTTTTTTGAAATTTAAAGAAAAAATTTATTGAAGATCTGAAAAACAACTCCTACAAGATTGACTTTTCCATAAAACTGTAGCTATATGATGCATTGCGTCTATCATGTTAAAACGTGCATTAGACACAAATACAAAAACCATGAAAACAAGCCATCATTCTTTAACAGTTGAGCAAAGATAAAATGCCTAAGGAACAATATGGGTGACTTGCAAAGGATGGGCTCTTTTAAGCACCATTAAAAAAAATAGAAAAGAAAAGAAAGAAAAGAAAAAAAAGAGCACAGGTGGATGATTGTTCAGTTATATACACTGACGTGAACTTTTGACACTAGGAATCAGAGCATTTTGTCATAGAGCATTAGCACATATTATAAAAGTGCGTAGTGTCAAAGGAACAGAACCACCAGCATTCAAAAGCAGCTTTGTCAACTAGACAAACACTCTACTGCATATCTCTCTGTCGTCCATCACTGACACACTGGTAGAAACTTTGAAATGAAAAAAAGAAAGAAAAAAAGGGAATGGTTACTCCTTTTATTTTCTCTGTTTAAAATCAAACAGAAAACAAACATCAACTCTGTTATCCACTAACGATCTTCAAAGTACATCGTTTGTACAAGAGAAGGACTAAGAACCAAACTGTTGACAGAGATCCAAGCACGAGTGAGAGAGAGCACGCCCCTCACACGGCTTTCCGATGGTACTCGGGAGGAGCCACTTCATAATCACTGACACTGAACAAAGTTGCAGAATTCTTCGCCAAGTACTTGAGGAAATCATGTAGATAGTTCAGTAATAAAGCAAGGCTTTTCTCATCCAGAGGTGTATAGGCCAACATTACTCCAATTCGCATGAATAATCTCAGTAAATGTGGCGCTCCATATACCTGGGACATGGGTGCATCTGGGTGATCGGCGAGAATTTCAGCATACTGTGGTCTCTCAAATTTGTAGAGTAGCTGAGTGCCCAACATTACATTGAAGTATTCCTCTATCCTTGCCACGACCTCATTAACAGCATACTCCTTATTATTTGTATTTCCTGGAGACTTCTTTTAATTTGCATAATCCTCCAAAATGGGATCCACATTCTTCTTGGCAGGAAGATAAAAAAGCTGCTTTTGTCTGGTGATAAGTCCCAGTCATCCACAAGCCATGGTTTCAGCTCTTCAGGAACCTTCACTTTGATTTCAACTCTGTTCATGAATGTTTCTTCAGTTTCAACAGTCGGATCTACCCGGGCTCTCTTCTTCCTAGGAGGCCGAGGTGTCTCACTGGTACTGCCACCGTCTCCATTTCCAGGTGTTTTCTGCTTGTTCTTTGTTGTTTTCACTTCAACATTTTTCTGTTGCAGACCAGACGCCTTCTTTCCTGGAGCAGCCCCTCTCATCTTGCCCTCTTCATATTGTTCCTGATTGGCCTTTTGAAGTTCTCGCTGTTTCTGCAAATTGGTGTCCACGTATTTGAGTACTCTGCTCTCTGGCACCCATTCATCCCACTTTTTATTCCAACCACTGTAATGGATAAAGTACTTCACTTGTTTGTTCCTTATGGCGACCTCTACACACTTTGCTTCATAAAGAAGAGGCCCACGGAAGCACAGCACTCGCTCGCCCTCCTGGAATTTAGGCTTCGGGTCCTGCTTGGGGGCCATTTATAAGTGATTCACCGATATAAACATTTTTTGAGGAAAGATAATTCACAATCTTTTAATACAGAGATATTTATACTGAGATGTGCAAAGGATTTAAAGACAGGTTTTATATCTGAAACTAAATGAATAAAACTGTACCCCTAATGGATGAAATGTGCCATATGCCGAGGAGGTCCATAATAGTAAATTTGCACAAATACAAACCTGGGAGGCTTGAGAGGACAAGTCCAGTCAAGAAAGTAGGACCTTGTTTATGGTTAGAGTGAGAAGGCCATCTATGAACTCCTGAGAAATGTCACAGTCAGGTAACTCAAGGTTTATTGCCATGACCTTAACATTCTTAGTTCTCCTACTAATGTCAGAACCTTTTAATCAGACTTGACATCCCATGGAAGTTGTCATCCTGGGGCCAAGATTTACTTACCTTCAGATATAAGCATTCCTTCCCATCTGTGAATTCTCATTTCATCATAAAGTTTTTACTGTAAATTAATAAATGTGCCTGTTCCCTCTGAATCTGCTGTACTAGAAATATTGCCCTCAAGTCTAGTCATGCCTAGACACAAAAGATTTAACAAGCCTCTAGATAACAAGATCATGTCCAGTTTCTGTATCAGGAAGGAGTAATGGTGTTCCCAATCTCTGCAAATGCTAAGCTATACAGAATATAGTGCAGGCCAAATAGTGCAACATTACATTTTAAAGACAAAATTGGAATAGGAACACTCTTTAATATTTCCAGTAGTAGTTTGTGTTCAAGTTCTGTTTGTTTTGATTTCTGTGACAAAATACCCTGGGGAAAAAAAGAAATTTAGGGAAGAACAAATTTATTTTAGGTCACAATTCCAGATTACTGTTCATCCCTGTGTGGGAGTCACAGCAGCGGGAATCTGAGGTAGCTGGCCATGTCACATCTACAGAGCAGAAAGAGAATGAATGCTGGTTTGCAGGATTTCCTGCTTGCCTGTGTTTATCACAGTTTCTCCACTTTTAAAGAGTCTATGGTTCGTGGGAATATTTCCTATGTTGTTGGAGTCTCGTTCAGAAACTCCTTGCCTATGTCTATAACTTCCATGATATCCTCTATGTTTTCCTTTAGCAGTTTCAGCATTTCAGTTTTTAAATTAGAGTTTTAAATTCATTTTGAATTAGTGTGTGTGTGTGTGTGTGTGTGTGTGTGTGTGTGTGTGTGTGTGTGTGCAAGGTGAGAGATGTGGATCTATACCCATTCTTTTGGGGTAGATATTCTTTAATAGTTTAATTGCTGATGTGGACAATTGGCAGGGAGAACTTCAGACATCACACCAATGGCTCCCTATGAAGTTACACAAACTGCCTACATTCTTAAGTTTTAGAATTGTACATACATGGCTATATGCATACAATTGATCAGACTCTAAATCCTATCCTACATAGGTTAAAGCCAGTGTTAAAGATTTCTCAGTTCCACGCTTTCAAATTCTTCACCCTACTGTAGTGTTCAAGTAAAGTTTTAGGAATCTGTAACCTGCAGGCAATAAACAGAAATGGGTAATTACAACAGGCAGCAGCAAGTAACTAACTGGAGTAAACACCCAGTTTATCAGGGTAGCCTTTATTCCTCTAGACTGTCTCCCTGTGTAACCAGAGCCACTGTCATTGGATTACTGGCAAGCTCGAGAATATTAAGAAATCCATATATATTTTTCTTCAATTTCCTCAATTTTTTATTGTTGAAAAAATTCACTTTTTAAAAACATTATTCTGTTAATTTGTGAAAACACCTTCAGGATATGAAATTGTGTCACCTGATATAAGTAGGAAAAACTATGATGCACAAAGAATAAACATATGTTTTAATAAGATACCTTCTTTACACACACAAAAAAAAATGTAACCTTAAATCAGATTTATTGTTTGATGTCTTACAGACAACATTATTGAGTATAATGTTTTGCTTATTTCCATTGATGCTTTTTCTTGATTTAACTAGAGATTAATGGGCTTAAAAGAAAAAAATGTGTTTGATTTTTATATTCCTGTGTGTTGGAGACGATGATATGTATCCATGAATGTGGGCATTCATGGAAGCCAGAGGTATCAGATCCCCTGGAGCAGATACATATGCTAGGGAGCTACATGACCTGGTTGCTGGGGGTGGGGGTGGGGTGGAGTTGTGTCCTCTGAAAAAGAAGTGGGAAAATCTCAACTGCTTTGCTACCTCTCCAGCCCTGAGTTTGGTGTCCTGAAGACAGATGAGATGTCTTTATTAATTTTACTGTTCAAAACCTGAACATATCCTTGAGTGTCCACAAGAACTAAGGTATTTTGTAATGTGAAGCAAATGAATTAAGTCTAACCTAGTCTGCGTTAACATATTTACTCAGAAAAATACTGTGATGTGAGAATCTGAAGAATATCCATCCACCTGTGCTATCTGCCCCCATATGGGAGCTAGTGTGTTCTTTTCTCTCCTTTCCCCTTCTTTCCTTGACAGCCCCCCCACCTCAAAAATCAAGAACCATTGTCTGAGAAGTACACCATCTGCCTAGAAACAACTCATAGAAAAATGGAGAAGAGTAACTTTTCCTAAAACTAACAATGAACAATCATGGAGAGGCTGAAATATCGACCATGAAAGATTTTAATTAGGTTGATATTGATTAGGATAATGGAAATTTAATTATAGAGAAGATAGAACACTCAGTCCTCCCAGCGTATTATTTTTTTCTGCTTCTGGGAGATTCCCTGTCTACTCTCTAAGAGAAGAAGTTTTCTCATGCTGTTGTTTTGTTGTTTATTTATTTCCTGGAACTTTTCCTAAAAATTCAGCCAAGTATGATAAATCAAATTGAAGCTCGGGAGCGTCTCAGATCTAGTTATCAACTTATTATTTGATTTGAAATGCTCAAGAGAATGTGCTCGTGACAAGAAACAATGTAGGATTTTTCTTTCTCTTTTTCTTTTTTTTTTCCTTTTTCCTTTATTTTTTTTAACTTTGGGAAAGAAGGTTTGAAAGAATACAAAGTGCCCTGAGGAATGTTGATTGGAATTCTATAAGGTATGAGACAGCTATGGCACATAAGTTAAAAAAGCTAAACATTTTAGGAACAATCAGAAAATCCGTCATTGAAATTCAGCTGAGACAAGTCATAATCACAGCACCGGATTCAGAGGGAGAGCCCAGAATATGAAATAAATTACAAAAGTCCTCAGGAAAATCTAGTTTTGAAAGGCACTGTTTGTAACTGAGCAGCCTTGAAAAAATCACTTTGTACATGACACAGGTTACCACAAATATGCAAGGTTATCACTTATTTTTAATAATACATGGCCAGAGAAATACAGACCCTGTCCTTGTATTAGAAAATGTGAAAATAATCTCTAACATTTATTTTTAAACATTTATTTTTTATAAAATTTACTTACTTAAGAATATCCACAAAAATGGAATCTCTGAAGAAATTAGACATTCATAGAAATTTTGTGTAAGTATGCTGAATGGCCTTTGGCCTTTATTGTTTTAAAAAAAAAAAAAAGGACATAAAATTAATTAATTTTTTAATTTGTAATTTCTGATGAAATTAAAAAATGTTAAGTAAGTATTGTAATTATTTGTTATGCAAGGAATATAACACACATGTATATATACTGTATACTTTTATAAAATGTTTGTGAAAAAATCTGTTTATAACACATAATAATAGAGTAGAGAAAGAAACTTCTGGTTTTCACTAAGTGGAAGACTGATTTAACTGCAATCATCTTTTGTTAGAACCAGAATTACATTTACACACTTACAAACTGGAATAGAGAAAAGAAAGATAGGTAAACATATTTCAAATTATGAAATGGAAAAACAACCTGTATATCTCTTTCTCTCTCTCTCTCTCTCTCTCTCTCTCTCTGTGTGTGTGTGTGTGTGTGTGTGTGTGTGTGTGTGTGTGTGTTCTTATTCAGATTGAGATGTTTTGGTACACGCAAACATAATTATAGGAGTGCATGACAAACATCAGTGAAATTCATGAACTGTATTTTCTCCTCTCTAGACTTCTTTATTTTCCTTATTTCTGCTTACCTTTCTTCCTTTATTCCTTTGTCATAGCCTTCCTGATTCCATAAGGGGAGTTCTTGGTGAGTGACTGACTTCTCCATAGAAATAACATCCTGTGGTCTGAACCTTTTTCAATTTAAGAATTTTGTGTAGCAAGCTTTTTGTTGTTTTGGTTTTTGTTGTTGTTGTTGTTGATTTTATTCTTTTTTGTTTGTTTGTTTCACGGATTTTCTACATTTTAGTGGTGTTTTTATTTTTCCAAGAAGATCAATGCAGTTTATCAGTATGTGGCTGATGTCATAGTTTCTTGTCTTACTATACCAGGCCATGGTATAAATTTGGTCCTAGATTCCAACACAGTTAACTTGTGACTTTGATTGCTTATGAGCACTCCTCTGATCTCCAGAACATTGGGAGAAAGCATTGTATTGGGAGAAAGCTTAGATTTTCCATGTAAGTGGGGTTTTTTGTGTGTGTAAATCCCAGTTCTAGTTCTCTCTTATTGTTTTTGCTGTGTTAGAAGTACAGTTCTGGGGTATCTTCCCTGGGAGAACTAGAATTCAGTTTGCTGTGACATCAAAGAGGATGTTTGCCCATGAGGTTGACCCTCTATTATAGACATCTCAAGTTCCTATTTCTTAATTTTAAGCTCATGTACCTATATATTTTTTCTTTTTTGTGTATAAGTGTATAATCACAATTCTTTTTCTTATAGGTTATCCAAACTAAATTGGTTTTCCATGAATGAAACCCAGAAGTTTCTCCTTTACCTTACCTTGCATGCATACAGACTTTCCACAGACAATTTAGAAAATGCAAGAAAAAAAGGAAAAATCTCCAAGACGTTCTGTAAAAATTCTCATAAGGACTCAAATCTTTTTAAAATTATATGAAATGAATCTTAGAGAATTTTGTTCAGAAGAGCCTCATTCAGATGTCTGTGCTTGAATTTCAACAAAACGTCCTCGCAGGAAAGTAGAAACATGAATGCACTGTATCAGAGGAGAAGACCAGATGTGAAGGCTTTGCTATTAGTTACTCAATCCCAGATTTCACCAGTATTAACAAGTGTCATAACCCAACAGAAGCAAGGATGCCAACATGAACTGTCCTCCAGTGCTGATAACAGGATTACAGAGCAAAGGTGTAAAGACTATGGGTTAGGACCCTTTCTTTCTTTTCACAACACTTTTAAGTACTAGTAGTTGCTGCCAATCATCAACCAAATATGTGTAAGAATCATACCATCCACACTAAAGGTATTCAAAGACAGTAACAAGACAAAAAGCCAGACAGATAAGAGGAAGCTAGAATCTGACATCAGAGATATAAAGCCAGTAATGCAGCCAGAAGAAAGATGTACCTAAACAACATATTTGCCAAAGTAAAAAGTTCCTAAAGCTGCAAACTGTGGGCAACCTTGGTACTTAAGGTTGAAAGTGCCTGACCTTTGGGTATAGTCACACAACATATATGTAAGTGGCTTCCACAAGATCACCAAGGTAGAGGAACCTAAAATGTCTATCATCAAGAGTTCTGAAATTGAAGGAACTTAGCCTAACACAGTACAAAATGGAAAGCATTTAGCATAACACTGAACAAAAGCAGAAAGAACTATGTAACTATAAATAGTTATATAGTTACATATGCTATATATTATATATGCATCTCTGTATATATACATTTATTTATATTATATAGTTATATAGTTCTTTCTGTTTCTGTTACACAGTTACATTAGTAAATAGACATTGTTAAATAGTATGTATATATATGTATATATATACACATATACATACATAAAATGTATATTTATACATATACATACATATATACTTATATATTTGCATATATGTTAAGAGTGTTAACAAACAGGGGCTAGGGGTTGCGATAGGGGGTGTTCAGAGGGGAAACTGCAAAGGGGGATAACATTAAAATGTAAATAACTAAAATAACCAATAAAAAAATTAAAAAATATGTTCTGGATGAACATATTTTTCTTTTAATATATATATATATATATATATATATATATATATATATATATATA
>JANHMN010000001.1:223019417-223054826 GCA_030674055.1 Rhabdomys pumilio | reverse complement strand
ATATATATATATATATATATATATATATATATATATATATATATAGTGTGTGTGTGTGTATATATATGTGTGAATGATGTTTGGAGATGTGTAGTCGCATGAAGACCTTAGGCAGATATCAGGAATCATCCTTGATTTTCTGATTTTCTGTCTACCTTATTCACTAAGCCAGGGTCTACCAAGCAAATCCATAGCTTCCTGATAATATGGCCAGTCTCCCTAGCCAGCTTTCTCAGAGTATCTCATACCCACTTTCTGAGGTTGATTTCACAGGATCATTAAATGGATTCTAAGGATCATAATTCTAGTCCTCAAAATTAAGATGCAAATATTTTAACCATTTATCTATTACCCAGCTCTGGGGGTAACTTTCTTTATTGTAATTAACATTCTAAGTCTACAATATCAAAAATATTTATGATGTGTTGAAGTATAACTTACCTATTAAAAATTTAAAAGCACAAAGCCGTTATCCCCTTGATGACTTTCACCACAAGTACATAATGAGAAAGTATTCACAAGACAATGTGTAGAAGCTAATCATCCAAGCAAGTCAGTGGTACAGTATCCAGAAGAGTAAGCAGCACAAAATACTACTGCAGCTGCCCAACATGAAAGGAGAGAAGCTTGCTTTTATTAGTAAGTATCTATTAAAATATGATTGTACATTTTACCTAATATATGAACATATTTTTTTAAAAAAATTAAATGAAAACTTAGAAAGGGAATGGTAGGGACACCCATCAGGCACACCTGGACTGAGGATGGTTGCTCAGTACAGTCAACACAGCATGGTCAGAGAAGAATTCTGTCATGCATATTTAAAAGCTGTATTAAGATGCAGAATTAACTCTAAATCATGGCTGTCCAGACAGCTGGTTTCTAAAAGAAACACCTTGTTCCACTGATGTACAGCTTAGGTTAGTCACCTAACCTCTCAAGAACATCCTCTTCTGCTCTTAAATGAGAGAAGGAACATGGTCTACCACAAGTAACATGTTGAGATCATAAACCCCCCTGATAGCACAGCAGTTAATGAGAAAAATGAACAGAAGAGGTTTAATATTCATAGAGGGTGATTCACAAACACAGCTGACAAGCTGACCATCAAGAAAATGTGAATAACAGGAAAGTTGACACTGCAGGATTTTGAAATTGTCTCTTACAATTAAAATTCTTTTTATTTTCCAACTGAAGTTGATGTTATTGTAACTTGATATTTAAGATAAAATGTTTAAGAAACAAAAAATATCATTTAATAATATTAGTAGGTTAATACAGAAAAATCCATCATCCAAGACAGATTACTAAGTACTATTGTAGTGCCAGATATCCCACACCAGTCATCTAATATTTAAACTTTAATGTTAAAACTGTAGCATTTAAAAAAAGGGAGGGGGGGCTGTGTTCACATTGCCTACCACTTACATATTCACACACATACCTGTACATGTGTGTATGCACACACAACTGTGTCAAGGAACAAAAATCCAAATCTAGAACAAGTCTTAAAATACCTGATAATTATAAGAATTATAGCCCTTATTTGAATGAAACATAGTTCAAATGGCAGATCCATTATATGTTTAAAATATTTTCAAAATAAAACCAAGATGTCATAAGCATACCAGTGACTAAGTAAATAAATAAATAAATAAATAAATAAGAATTGCCCAGAGAAAGTCCAAACTGAGAATAGACATTAAAAATATCTTGCTGCTCCCATGAAGACACCATATCCTGAGATATTCTAGAGAAATCACTGCACTCAGAGAAGCAGGTAAGAACACTCTCCCACTACTCTATGCCTCAGAGTGACAACTGAGAGCAGGGGGCACTCAGGACCCACCAGGAACCCAAACCATGCCCCCTGTGGAATACCACTCCCTTTCCACCCTTCGCTTGGTCCTTGTGGCTGGGGCAGACACCTTGCTGGTCTGCTCCTGTGAAGACACCATATCCTGAGATATCCAAGAGGAGCCACTGCACTCAGAACAGGGGACACCATATTCTGAGACATCCTAGAGGAGCCACTGCACTAAGAGAAGCTGGAGCTCAGGATCACAGGATCACAAAGACATCTGGACCCTAAGGAGTTCTGACACAAACAAGATAACTGAAAAAACAGGCTCCAGTTAGAGACAGTGAGCACAGGTAGTACCAGAGTTAACCAGATAACAAAAGGCAAATGCAAGAACATAAGCAACAGAAACCAAAGCTACCTGGCATCATCAGAACCCAGTTCTCCCTCCATAGCAAGCCCTGGACACCCCATCACACTGGAAAAGTAGGATTCAGAATTAAAATCACTTCTCATGATGATGATAAAGGATTTTAAAAAGAACATAAAAAACTCCCTTAAAGAAGTACAGGAGAACACAGGTAACAGGTAGAAGCCCTTAAAGAGGAAACACAAAAATCCCTTAAAGAATTGCAAGAACACACAACCAAACAGGTGAAGGAATAAAACAAAACCATCTAGGATCTAAAAATGGAAGTAGAAACAATAAAGAAATCACACTGGAGATAGAAAACCTAGGAAAGAGATCAGGAGTCATAGACGCAACCATGACCAACATGATGATCTCATGTGCAAAAGATACCATGGAAAACATTGACACAACTGTCAAAGAAAATGCAAAATGCAAAAAGCTCCTAACTCAAAACATCTAGGAAATCCAGGACACAATGAGAAGGACAAACCTAAGCATAACAGGTATAGATGAGAGTGAAGATTCCCAACTTAAAGGGCCAGTAAATATCTTCAACAAAATTATAGAGGAAAACTTCCACCAGAGAACTCCTAAACCTGGTAAACAACTTCAGCAAAGTGACTGGATATAAAATCAACTTGAACAAATCAGTAGCCTTCCTCTACTCAAAGGATAGACAGGCTGAGAAAGAAATTAGGGAAATGACATCCGTCAGAATAATCACAAATAATATAAAATATCTTGGAGTTAATCTAACCAAGCAAGTGAAAAATCTGTATGACAAGAACTTCAAGTCTCTGAAGAAAGAATTCGAAGAAGATCTCAGAAGATGGAAAGATATCCCATGCTCATGGATTGGCAGGATTAATTTAGAAAAAATGGCCATATTGCCAAAAGCAATCCACAGATTCAATGCAATGCCCATCAAAATTCCAAATTAATTCTTCATAGAGATAGAAAGAACAATTTGCAAATTCATTTAGAATAACAAAAATCCCAGGACAGCGAGAACTATTCTCAACAATATAAGAACTCCTGGGGGAATCACCATCCCTGACCTCAAACTTTACTACAGAGCAATAGTAATAAAAACTTCATGGTATTGGTACAGAAACAGGCAGGAATATCAGTGGAATAGAAATGAAGATCCAGAAATGAACCCACACACCTATGGTCACCTGATCTTTGACAAAGGAGCTAAAACCATCCAGTGGAAAAAGGTCAGCATTTTCAACAAATGGTGCTGGCACAACTGGAAGTCAGTATGTAGAAGAATGCAAATCAATCTATTCTTATCCCCTTGTACAAAGCTCAAGTCCAAGTGGATAAAGGACCTTCACAAAAACCAGATACACTGAAACTAATAGAAGAGAAGGTGGGGAAGACCCTTGAATATCTAGGCACAGGGAGAAAGTTCCTGAACAGAACACAAATGGCTTATGTTCTAAGATCAAGAATTGACAAATGGGACCTGATAAAATTTCTAAGCTTCTGTAAGACAAAGCCACTGTCAATAGAACAAAATGGCAACCAAGAGATTGAGAAAAGATCATTAACAATCCCACATCTGATAGAAGGCTATTATCTAATATATACAAAGAACTCAAGAAATTAGACTCTAGGCAACCAAATAACCCTATTAAAAATGGAGTACAGAACTAAACAAGTAATTCTCAACTGAGGAAACTCAAATGGCAGAGAAGCACTTTAAGAAATGCTCAACATCCTTAGTCATCAGGGAAATGCAAATCAAAACAACTCTGAGATACTACCTCACACTAGTCAGAATGGCTAAGATCAAAAACTCAGGTGAAAATAGATGCTGGCAAGGATGTGGAGAAAGAGGAACACTCCTCCATTGTTGGTGGGATTGCAATCTGGTACAACCACTCTGGAAATCAGTCTGGCGTTACCTCAGAAAATTGGACATAGCATTACCTGAGGATCCAGCTATACCACTCCTGGGCATATACCCAGAAAATGCTCTGACATATAACAAGGAGATATGCTCCACAATGTTCATAGCAGCCTTATTTATAATAGCCAGAAGCTGCAAAAATCCAGATGTCCTTCAACAGAGGAATGGATACAAAAATTGTGGTACATTTACACAATGGAGTATTACTCAGCTATTAAAAATAATGTATTCAAGAAATTCTTAGGTAAATGGAGGGAACTAAAAAATATAATCCTGAGTGAGGTAACCCAATCACAAAAGAACACACATGGTATTTATTCACTGATAAGTGGATATTAGCCCAAAAGCTTGAAATAGCCAAGATTCAACTCACAGACCACAAGAAACCCATGAAGAAGGAAAACCAAGTGTGAGTGCCTCAGTTCTACTTAGAAGGAGTAACAAAATACTCAAGGGAGCAAATATGGAGACAAAATGTGGGACAGAGACTGAAGGAGGGGTTATCTGGAGACCATTCCACCTAGGTATCCATCCCATGTGCAGTCACCAAAGGTAGACACTGATGTGGATGTCAGGAAGTGCATACTGACAGGAGCCTGATATAGCTGTCTCCTTAGAGGTCTGCCAGAATCTGACATATTCAGAGGCAGGTGCTCACAGCTAACCATTGAACTGAGCATGGTGTTTCCAATGAAGGATTGAGAGAGAAGACTGAAGGAGCTGAAAGTGTTTGTGACCCCATGAGGAGATCAACAATACCAATCAACCAGAGCTTCCCAGGGTCTAAACCACCAGTCTGGGAGCACATAGGGAGGGATCCATGACTCCATCTGTACATGTAGGGGAGGATGGACTTGTCAGGCATAGGTGGGAAAGGAGATCCTTGGTCTCATGAAGGCTGAACACCGAGTGTGGGGGAATTTGAGGGTGGGGAGGTGGGAGTGGGGGCGTGGGTGGGGGCACATCCTTATAGAAACAGGAAAAGGGGGGATGGGATGGGGGTTCCTGGGGGGGAATGGTGTTAGGGGATAAAATCTGAAATGTAAATATAATATCCAATAAAAAATATAAATTAAAAAAAAAAAGGAAAAAAAATAAAATGGCAAAAAAAATCTTCCCTAGCATAATTCAGGATAGAAGAAGACTCATTAGTAGTTCTAACTTAGAAAAAAATGGATTGCAAAGAAAAAAAGTAAAAGTACAAAAGAATGAAATAAAGAAGAATTATACTAATTCATCTACCGAAAAAATAAAAAATAAAATACCAGTCTACGTAAATAAGGTAGGAGATGATGAGAAAACAATAAGTTCTTATTTTATACTGAGTATATAAATAATAATTTTAAAATATATACAAATTCTAAAAGATTTTATTAAATGAGTAAAAGAAGAGGACAAGGAAGGAGGGAGGGAGGGAGGGAGACAAAGAAAGAGGACAGAGAGGGGGGGAAAAGGCAAGAAAGAGGGAGAGGTGTATGCCTATTAACATAACCAAAGATAACATAATGAATCAAGTGTCATTAAAGAAAACCAGAAGTACAGAAATAAACCAAGGGATGCAGGCATGGAGATAGGGATAAGTAATCTCAGCTTCTCAGGAAAAGGAGAAGGAGGAAGAAGAGGAAGAGGAGGAGGAGGAGAAGGAGGAGGAGGAGGAGAAAGAGGAGGAGGAGGAGACAGACAACCTTGCAAGCTTGAGGACATCCTAGGCTACACAGCAAGTGAAAGGCAAGCCTCAACATAACAGCTAATGAGGCAGTTTCAAGTATTTGAAAATTAGAAATTGATGGCAGCCTGTCTTAATGATAGCATTCACCTAGTACATTTAAGAACGGGTTTCAATAACTGATGTAAAACTAAAGACAAAACAAAACAGGAGTAGGGAAAACAACCTTGTTTACAAACAACCTTGAACTTAGCCTAAGTAATTAACAACACTAATTCTAGACCCAGCAGAATGACTAAGTTTTAAGTGAGAAATCAGAATACATAAATCAGAACACCCGACTGATATTTTTCTCAAAAGTTTACTTTTATGCACGTTTTCTATACTTCTACTTAAGGACTAAGATTCAAGTTTTCTTTGATGGATTCCTACCAAGAAGCTTGGCCTAGTAAGTATCTACTTATTTTTGGAATATCTGGACAATGACATCAACAAGATGGTTCTAGCCCTGAAAATAATCAGGCATGATTAAAAGAGATAGCAATTTCCATGTTGCTACGATTTGTTATCTTTTCTTGTTGATTTGTTTTCTTTGTTTGTTTGTTTGTTTGTTTGTTTGAGATAGTGTCTCTCTGAGAAAGCATTGGCTGTCCTGGAACACCCACTTTAGACCAGGATGGCCTCAAACTCAAGAGATCTGTGTACTTCTGCCTTGAAAACCTGGCCTCTGCATCCCATACATTATGTTCTATATTGAATCAGAAAAGTCATTTTGTGCCCAGTTTCACTTACTGTATCAGTATGAAGCCATAAGAAAAGGATTTGTGCTTTAAGAGACATTCATTCTTTTTTTATTTATTTAATTTTATGTTTTTACTTACTCACTTTACATCCAGCCCACTGTCCCCCTCCAGGTCACTCCCCACAATCCTTCTGCCATCTCCCTTCCTTTCTCCTCTAAGTAGGTGAGTCTCACTCCACCTGGCCTTTTAAGTTTACTAGGCAAGGTGCTTCTTCTCCCACTGAGGTCAGACAAGGCAGCCCCACTAGAGGAACATATCCTACTTACAGGCAACAGCTTTTGGAATAGCCCTCATTCCAGTTGTTGTGACCCAGATGAAGACCAAGCTGAAAATCTGCTACATATGTTCAGGGAGGTCTAGGTCCAGCTGGTATATAATCTTTAGTTGGTGGTTTGGACACTTAGAGCCCAAAAAGGGCAAGGTTAGTTGACTTTGTTCATCATCCTGTGGATTCATATTCCCTTTAGAGACTTCAGTCCTTCCTCTCATTCTTCCATAAGAGTCCCCAAGCTCCACCCACTGTTTACATACGGGTTTCTGTATCTGTCTGAATCATCTGCTGGGAGGTGCCTCTCAGAGGACAACATGCTCCTGTTTGCAGTTGCTTGGTCATGAGATGGGTCTCAAGTTGGGTGGGTTATTGGTTGGGATTCCCTCAGTCTCTGCTCCATCCTCTATGCCTGTATTTCTTGTAGAAAGGATAAATTTTGGGTTGAAAGTTTTGTGGGTAGGTTGCTGTTTCTATCACTCTACTGGGGTTCCTGTTTGGCTACAGAAAGTGTCCTCCTCAGGTTCCATATCTCCAATATTGTGAGTCACAGTTGAGGTCAATGCCACTGATTGTTGTATACCTCACTTATCCCAGATCTCTGTCTTGTCCTGAAGATGCTTTGCACCTCCTCACCTTCATCAGTTTCAGATTTCCATTCACTTTTATGGCCATCTAGCCATGTCTCCTGTCCTTCCCCACACCTGATCCTGAAGTCCCCATTACCCTCCCCATTCATCTCCCTCGCATGACTATTTTATTCCCCATTTTAAGCAAGATCCAATCTTCCATGCTTGGGTCTTCTTGTTTAGCATCTTTGGGTTGGTTGAGTGTAGCACACTGCCTGTATTTTATAGCTAATATCCACTTAAGTGAGTATATATCATGCATGTCATTTTGCGACTGGGTTACCTCACTCAGGATGGTATTCTCAAGATGGTATTCATTTGCTTGTAAAATCCATGATATCTTTCTTTTTAATAGCTGAATAGTATTTCATTGTGTAAACATACCACATTTTCTATATCCATTCTTCAGTTGAGGAACATCTAGGTTGTTTCCAGTCTCTGGCTATTAAGAATAAAGTGGCTATGAACATAGTTGAGCAAATGTCTTTGTGGAATGTTGGAGCAACTTTGGAGTATATGCCTAGGAGTGTTATAGCTGGATCTTGAAGTAGAACTTTTCCCAGTTTTCTGAGAAACCATCTAATTGATTTTCAAAGTGTTTGGACAAGTTTGCACTCCCACAAGCAATGAAGAAGTGTAAGCCTTGCTCCACATCTTTGGCAGCATGTGCTATCTCTTGAGGTTTTTATCTTTGCTGTTCTGATGAGTGTAAGGTGGAACCTCAGGGTCGTTTTGATTTGCATTTCCCTTATGACTAAGTACTTTGAATATTTCTCTAAATGCTTCTCAGCTGTTTCAGATTCTTCTGTTGAGAATTCTCCGTTTAGCTCTGTCTCTCGTTTTTGTTTGTTTGCTTGTTTTCTTGCTTTTTTTTTTTAAATTGGGTTATTTGTGTTGTTACACTGTTGGTGTCTAACTTTTTGAATTCTTTGTAAATTTTGGATATTTACCCTTTGTCATATGCAAGTTTGGTGAAGATCCTTCCCCAAGGCTGCCTTTTTGTCCTATTGACAGTGTCCTTTGCCCTACAGAAGCTTTGCAGTGTCGTGAGGTTCCATTTATCAATTGGTGATCTTACAGCCTGAGCCACTGGTGTTCTGTTCAGGAAATTGCCTCCTGTACCAGTGCATTCAAGTGTATTTCCTACTTTCTTCTATGAGTTTTAGTGAAGGTACACATTCTTCTACAACCCATTAAAAAAATCTACAAAACAATGTTACACATGATGTGATAAATAAACTTCACTTTACAATATAAAAAACGAAGCAGAATATTTGAAAGTGATATTTTTTGCATCTCATGCCAAAAAATGGATGAGAGAACAGAAAAATATATCTAATATACCATCTATGTGTTTTTAAATAAATATTTATTGACAAAAAATATTACCTGTTTCTTCTTTATGTATGGGTTTTTTTTTTTTTTTTCTTGATCTGCAAGGACAGTGTTGAGTACTTGCAAAGACCAGGGGCCTCTCCAATTCTAAATATTTATTATCTTGCTCTGTAAAAAAAAGTTTGCAGCTCACCACTCTACACAATATCCAAAAATCCAGTTTTATCAGGGTGCTCCTTTACAGGGAAGAAACATTCTAGAAGTTGTGCAAGAGTTATGTTTGACATGGTTAAAGGTTATTGAAAACATTTTACTAGTATTAAGGGACAATTCGAGGAATGCAGAGAGCATAGGCAGGGCATACACATCTATTGAATTACCCAAAATGGAAATCTGCCTTTAAAATGCTAAATGGCTCGTTTTTCTTCATTAGAACATAGCCGCTGATACATGTACAGCATGGATTCTTCACAGCAGCAACAGCATTCTAATTGTAGGCTGGGAAGAGTTCTAGTTGAAACAAAATTAGTGAAGAGTCAGGCCAACCTCCTACAACACCACAATCTCTGGGAACACTTAGCTTCCATGAGTCACTTCCTCCCTGAATAACTCAGCATAAACAGTGACTTCCAAACTAATAGCAACATCGCCGTCATCCAGACTTCTTTTTTATGCCTTGCATCGTGTTCCAGGATAGAGCACACAGAGCTGGCGCATCTCCTGCCATCAACTAATGCTGCTAAATGTCAGGCATTTAATAAAGTTAAAGGGCAAAAAAGTTTTAAACAATTTATTCTGCCGAGCAATCAGTCTTTGGGAAGGCTCTGGAAAACTCATTGCTTTATTGACTGGATCAGAGGGGAAACGTTTCTTATTAGGTTCTAAAATGGCTCTAGAATTCATTTGTATATATGCATTTTGTATTTATTTGTACATAGTACTGAGGAATGTTCATTCAATGTAATAGTATGCATACTCTTGTTCATATCAACTGTGAACTTTATTTAATAACAAATTGTGTTGTAAACCCAGGTGTTTGCAAGCCAGGGAATAGTTCCTATGAAGAACTGTTGGTATGTCACAGTTACTTAAATAACAAATATTCTCTACATCAGCCAGTGGAGTAGGAAAGAGAAAAGTCATGCTTATTCTGCACAATGAGAAGAATACTGGGCTCCCAGCAATCTTTCCAGTGTCCATAAAAGAAGACAACTGTCCTGAGCCTCCTATCTTCCAGCCTTTGAATTGGTGAGGAAAAAAATAAATGTTCTTATTTATTATGTAAGCTATGAGGTAAGAAGAAAGGATTTCTTAAAAATTGAGAAAGATATACTAATTTGGAAGGCCGTACACAGCTGCCATTCTAAGATGTATTTAGAGCATAGGAGTATATAGTTACATTTCAAACCATAAAGGGTCCTCCTTGTTTTCAATACATGTTGTCATGTCTAAGTCTCTATTATCTTGAAATGGATATTCTAAAGGGAAAGGTTTATTTTAATAAACTACACATTGTGAACTGAGCACCCTTCTACCCTTGGAGCAATTTCAGAGGAGAAAAAATATGTTTATGTGGAGTTATTTTTAAAACCTCTAGAGCAAGGTGCCACGAGCCTGAGAAACTGTTTCTTCTAATCCTTTGGGTTTTAATGACTAGCTAGCAGCATTCAATTACACCATGATCATTAACAAGAAACCTAATTGCTACTCACAGGCAGGTAAACAACTCATATTGACATCAGAAAGAGTGTGGAGGGTCATTTTATGGCATCAAGTGAAATACAGGCTTTCATAAGGGAAAAAAAGGATACCATAGTATTTACAAAACTCTACCTCTCTTCTTCTCTTCACATTTATTGGAATATAGGAAGGTTGTATACAATAGGTTGTGAACTATGATATCTCATATCTTTAAGCACATTGCAAATAAAACTATTAAATAACTTTCAAGCCCCATTCTATAGACATTACATGTAACAGAATTCAGTTCTAAAATTGTAAACCATAGCTAGAAATTTGCCTTTTAACCAACAGTAATTAGAAAAGTTGGCCTATATTAACTATTCACTAAATTAAATTATTATTTATTTATATATTATGAGTATTAAAACAGAGAAAGTACAAAGGTATATCTAAAAATGTGAATTAAAAAGTTATGAATCTGTTTTCCTTCAATATGGTTCCAAATCCCTTTTTCCAAACACAATATTTTTATTAATATTTGGGAATTTTACCTCATACCTTGTGATCATAATTTCCCAGTCCTCCCAAATCCACTCCCCCTACCTTTGTCACCTCCCCAACACTACCCCTCAAAAAGAAACAGAAGTCCAATTTGTATTGCCCATATACTCAATGGAGTGTATTTGTACTCCCAGTGACCAGACCCTTAAAGAAAACTGGTTCCTTCCCTACATGCACCCTGGCCAGAGGCCTTCATCTGTAGAGAGCTACCCTTCAGCATCTTTGTCACAATTTTTAAGAGTTCTCTTTGATGGCTTCCTGTCTCAGCTGTTACTTTTGTTAGAAATAGTCCATGCTTGTTCCTTTGACTTGAATGTGAACATGACTCATCTTCACCCCTGTGGAGTTTCCCAGGGTGATTCTGAATCTCCCTTATCACTTTATCAGCTAGATTCTAATAGCACACACACCTACACATGAGTCTACACTTTCCAGGGAGTCTATGTTTTCTACTATATGCAGGAGAGTTATGACTGTGATTTTTTAATTTATAAAGACAGTCTTGTTAATAGTCATTAAAAACTCTAGTAATATGAAAAGAGAGCCATTTTTTGCAAACATTTATTTTATTCACACATTTTCCCTGTAATGTCAGTGATGTCAAACTGTCAAGATAGACATATCTAGAGCTCCATTAACTAAAACAACTATGGCTTTCTTTAAATTCTAATATTCAAAATTAAGCCTGAAAGAAGGAAAAGGTAAAATTCATGTCTGTTTCCAATGTCATGATCATGAGGTTAAAAAAATTAAACCAAAATACTGTCTAAAATAATTTCCAGAATAAAACTTACATTAAAGTGCTCTAATGAAAATTGTAGTATCCAGGTGGTACCTAGACCCTCTCAGATGGGACCCTATTGATTTGTTCTTAATAGTTTATATACTTGCCCAGCACGAAGGGAGTAAGCCAGCTGGCATTTACCCTAAACATCGTGTTGTTTCAAAAGTCCCCACCTACCCTACCCTACAAGTTCCCTCTCTCAGTATATAACTTCCCCACAGTTAAGACAACACATAATAATCATGTTCCTTCTAAGTCCTGCCACTTTGCAAATTCATTTTCTCTTGTTTTCCTCTTTTGAGACAGAACAGCTGGTTGTCATCTTCCAAATGCTGTAACAATCTCTCACATATTTGAAGATAGTAATTAAGTCATCCTCTCAGCCTTCTCTTTTTGAGAAACTCAAATTCATTTTTAACACAAATTATCAAAAGACTGCCATAGCCATGAATATGAAAATTGTTATTTCATAGGCTTTCCCTGTACCCCACTCTCGTTTTGGTAAATACTCCTTCCAAAAACACATGGCCTTGAGGAATTCAATGTCCCTGGCCATACCACCAGTGAGTTCCTGTTCTGTACTAACCTCTGACAAATGTATTGAAACTAATATGTAGACACATGTGACTCTTTCCTCCCAACCATTCTTCTGCCTCCATCAGTATTCTCTCTTATTCTCAAAGAAGAAAAGATGATGAGGTTTAGTCTCATTGGCAGCCTTGAGTCTACCTCCAAGTGTTAGTTTGAATTGCATATACCATTCTCAGAAGGGTGAGCATTAGTATAGTCATAAAGAATTGTGGACTGAGCGAAGGTTGGGTTGAACCATATCAGCATAAAAATAATCACTCATTGCATAGACATAAGGGGAAAAATAAGCTCACTGTGTGACAAGGCTGTCAAGCTCACACCGTCTTCTCATAACAATAACCCCTGGGATGGCATAAGGGAACTATGGAAAGTTTGCTGCCCATCAGCTTGGTTAACAAAAATGTTCCCTGTATCCACATAGTATTTCTATCCCTTAGTACTGCGTTTCTCACGAAAGTACAGTAAATTAGTGACTTTGTTCTCCACCCATATTGCCCTTTATGAAGAACATTCTAGAGTTTTTACACATAAGAAAAGTGGCTGCCTCACTGAGGATTCCAAGTGTGAAGTCAAACTTACAAGGACAATGTTTTCAGGTAGGATTATCCCAAGAATAGCTTGCTTACAGTACTGCAATTTCATCTCTAATGCAAGGCATAAACATGTTTATTTAGAGACGAATACCTCACACTGAGTGAGCCTGCATGGTTTATAGCAGAGGAATTTTCCCTGAAATATAAACCTATATATTTTGCATTACATTATTTCACACTGGTAAGAGAGGATAACTCTAGCCTTGGGAAGGTTTGACATGCCAATTTATCTGCAATATATATCTGGAATATTAATGTATCAACCTTTTGCTTTATTCTGCTTTAAATAAAGAATGACAATTACTCTTCCCTTAGAAAGAATATTTCAAGTATGAAAACTTAAAAATCATTTAAAAAAATTTTCCCCTATAACTACAAATTGACTGCTCATATTCTTGCTCTTACCCATCTCCACCCTCTGCCCTACCCTCCCTCCTATGAGTAAGCTAGACAGGTTCCACTCCACCTTGGTTTTGGTTTGAATATAAAATCCTCTACAGCTTTGTATGTTTAAACACTTGGTCTCGTGCTGGTGGTGATGTTTTGGAAAGCTATAGAACTTCATTAAGTATAGCCTTGCTGGAGGAAAATGGATCACTGGCGGGTAGACCTTAAGGTTTTATAGCCTGGACTCGCTTTCAAGTTCCTCTCTGCCACCTGACCTCCAAAGCGATGTGAAAGCTTGGTCCGCTTGCTCCAGCCACTCTGCCTTCCCAAGCATGATATACTGTGGACTTAGCAATCAAAGCCAACCCTTGTTTCTTTCTACTGCTTTTTGTTAGGTATTAGATCACCGTAAAAAAAAAGAAAATGTAAATAACACAAACTATCGAGAACCTCATAGCAAAGAATTCTTTGAGAAATCTTTTGCTACCGAATCCATCTAGTTTTCATGCCTGGCCTTTTGAATTTTATGATTCTGTGCTTTATTTACTTCTTACTACCAATATATAAAGATTGATGCTTTGCCTAGATTCATTGCTTCACTTTAATCTAGATCTACAGAGAAGGGTGTGGGGTTGGGGAGGTGGGTGATCTCATAAAGAAAACTGTTGTTATTTCTATCAAAAAAATAAAAAGGAGAAAAGCACAATTAATTTTGTAAACAGACAGGCTAAATGACCCAAGAATATTCATGTTATATTTGATCTAAGGCTCTTAAATATCAGTTAATGAACATTAATACTTGCCTAAGAGTATGTCTTTTTATGTTTAGAATGCTACTACTGACTTGCTATCTATTCAAAACTGAGAGAGGAGAGTGGGAGTCGGGGCAAAGAAAGAAAGATTTTGTGAAATGAAGATAATGTAGAGTCACTACATACATCTGGATCTTGCCTTCTCTCTTGACAGCGTTGACCTTCTACGAGTGACTCATTTTTATCTTATCATTTTAAGAAAACAACATTCCGGTAACACAGAAACAAGTCGTGTTTTGCTTATGAGATTCTACTCTACAATAACCACAGTAGGCCATCAACATAGTAGTGAAATTCTGCAGCAAATAAACATTGAAAGATATAAAGATCTCTATGTGAACGAATGTACCAGTGGGATTTACCCCTTAGTATTTGAGTAGCTTTGCTGCATTTGGATTGCAATTGGTAACAATTCTTATTATATGCAAAGATATAACTAGAGGCTTTCTGTTTTTATTTGATCAATGGTTCAACCTTCCGACTATTGTTATATTTTCTTTTATGGAACTCTGAGCTGTGTCTTTCTATTTTGGCACCCACAGGAATGTATGGAAGAGGCAGATGACTAGGAACCCATCTGATACGTAACTAAGATGACTAGACAGGAAGAATTTAGGATTTTATTGATCATTCTCAAGCCACCAATGACAAAAAAAAAAAAATCAGATTTGTTAAAGTAGCTTTTTCTCCAACCCTTTTCTAGGTTATAATTAGACTTCTTGATTTTTGTAGCCAACGGTTTTGCTTCTATTGTGTGAAAGCTCTGTGTGTGTCTATGTGAATGTGTGTGTGTATGTGTATGTACATATATATGTAAAAGTTACATGTAATTCAGCTCTAATTTCAAAGGCTCCAGGAGTAAGAAAAACTAGCTCCAAGACTTTCCTTGTTAAACATAGTCACTGGCAAACAGGGACACATAAATTTGATATCTCAATCATAGCTTTCATAATTATAGATACATATTCATTCATACTATTTTACCCTATAAACTGTTAAAATTTATTATATCTACATTGGCAATTAGTGAAGAGATGCTCATATATTGTCCAAGAAATTCTTTGAGTAATATTGATGTGAGCCTCCATCTGTATAGCTTTATTTTCGGATACGTAATGCGCCTTGCACTCATGAAAAAGTTGCAACAACTGCAGGTAAAGAGAAAAGAGAAAGCCACACTTGTTGTTGTTGTAGTTCATGGAATATTCAAGCTCTAAACAACCACAGGTTGATAGCTTGATAGAATAATAGACTAGCCCTTTTGGGGTGCGGGATGTGAGAAACTAAAATAAGTAGATTTTAGATAGATGGTAGATAGATAGATAGATAGATAGATAGATAGATAGATAATAGAGATGGAGAGAGAGAAACACAGAGAGAGAGAGGGGGAGGGAGAGAGAGAGAGAGAGAGAGAGAGAGAGAGAGAGAGAGAGAGAGAATGTTTAATGTATGGGCTAGAGAAATTACTCAACAGTTAAGTATTGTGGATATTCTTCCAAAAAATTAAGGTTCAGTTCTCAGGACACACATAGTGAAACCATCTAGAACAACAGTTATAGAGAATCTCATAGCTCTTTTTGGCTTTTACAGGCACTAGTTATGCCAGTGGTGCACAGGAATGCATATAGTTAACACATCTGCATATGTGTGCATGCACGAGTGGGAACACACACACACACACACACACACACACACACACTGGAAATTTTTTTCATATTTGAATAATGTGTCAAAACCATGTGAATGTATAAATGAAAAATAAAATAGTGTATAATACACAAATTTATAAAACCTTCTTGATTAAGATGTACCAGCAAATAACTCATTCTATAAATCACATAAAAAAATCAGTGCCAATCTTTTAAATTCACAATCTTGATTTGTTTTCTCAGCAACATTTTTGGCAGAGTTCAATCAAATAAAACATTAAACTTGAGAGAGAATGGCATATCTTTATAAATATAAAGGCATAATTAGTTGTAATATTCTGAAACATTTAGAACTGTTTACTTCTTACAAGCAATAGATTTTCCAAATAAAAGATCAGGGTGAATTATTTGTGGCAAAATAAATACATAATCAAGCAAATAACATTTATAATTCTGAAACAAGTATATAATGGAACCCATTTAAAAGGCACTTAATCTAAAGGAAACTGGCAACTCAAAGTAAGTTTGTGAATTAGAAAACATGATGCTCTGGCAGTTTCCAGCAACTGAATGTACACTACAGAAAACACCCACAGGAAATTAAATGCATGCACTATATGAAAAATTAAGCAGATGGAAGAACAGAGAGAGGGAATGAGCAAACAAGTCTACAGAGCATAGAAAAGCCAAGTAACAGGAGAATGACGAAAAGAGAGAAATGAAAAAAATATTTGCTTATTCAGAAAAGCTACTTACGTTCTTTGTTCAACAAATTCTATTGATCACCATCAATGTTGGCAAGGAAGTTGAAGCTGTGATCTTGAAATGATATTTAATTAAAGCCAGTTCTATTTTAATAATGTGGCAAACACATCACAATTCCACATGTAAATAACATCAGCAGATGAAGATAAAAGAAGAATCAAAACTAAGCGCTAGGAAGTTTGCAAAGAAGGCAGAGAGAGAATAGTGTGACAAGAAACAATAATTAAATACTGTTTCCAATCAATTGTTATTGTGGCTTTTATTAAGATTCTACTTTAGTCCAAAAGTTGTTTCTTCTCTGCCTTATTTGGCATTCCATGGAGTAAAATAAGCACAGGTAGCATTTAATTTCTATTTATTTTTTTTAATATCAAAACTTTCGACATGCACTTCCAGGTCTCCAGGGCTGGATTATTTTCTTAACTATTACCTTTAACCCCAAACCAGTAAAATACTTGCCCCAGAATGTTATCCATAGCCAAACCAAAATACCAAGTAATGAGAATTATCTAGAGAGCCTCTTGGCATCTGAGATAAATTACACTAATCATTCTAGCCAACTTCCTTTAAATTACTGTAATTTCTAGGAATCTTAACATATACTTTATGGATGTGTTACATCCCTCTAGGAGGTATTGTCATGCATAGAAACATATATACATATATACATGTATAGAATAATTTTTGTAATACTTCTTTATAATGTGTGATGTTTGTTCCAAATTGAAGATGATGTATAATTATAACAGTTAGTCATTGTCACAAATCCTTGTGCTTCAATCAAGAAAGGGTGTAAATTACAATCCCTTGGTAAGCAGAAATTGTTTGGATTACAGCAACTCTTTAGGTTCTTCACATAAAGAAACTTACTAAATCTAACCACTTTCTTTACACTCCCAGTAATTGGAAAAATTCCTATATGTAACACAATCGCTAAAATTTTCTCTGTATTTACTTTTCCATCAATTCATTGTGCCTCAATTCCAGGAGAAATGGATACTGAGAACAAACAGATATATCCAAAGAAGGTGCTTCTTTGGTGCTGGGGTTAAAAACAACAAAAACAGTGTCTCTCAATGAGAACATAAAGATGATGAGATGTAAATTTTGAGTAGACTTAGCCAAATCCAACTACTCCTGCAAGCTCCCCTTGCCCCACTTTACTCAAGTTTACTGTGATGTAAAGACTTCACATATGGCCAGCTACCATGTCTGAAGGGGTTATGTGGACATCTGGAAGGGAAACTACATGAATTATCTGGTGCTGGACATTAGCCCTGGCAGGAAGGATACATCCACTTGGGCATTAGAAGTACAACTATTATGGGATAGCTAACTACTTTCTGATTAGATTTGAGATCTCTCCGTGAGAGGGAGTTTCATGCCTTGTATTTTAAAGTGATAAGAAGTTAAAGAAGGCAAAGCCACCCTCAACTACCTACACAGGTGGAGCCATGAGTCCCTCCCTTTGTGTTCTTGGGCTGGAGATTTTAGAATGGCTACTCCAACTTGTTTCTCATTGCCATTTGCTTGAAAAATTGTTTTCCAGCCTTTTACTCTAAGGTAGAGTCTGTCTTTGTCACTGAGGTTGGTTTCCTGTATGCAGCAAAATGTTGGGTCCTGTTTACATATCCAATCCAATAGCCTATGTCTTTTAATTGGGGAATTGAGTCCATTGATGTTAAGAGATATTAAGGAGCAGTGATTGTTGCTTTCTGTTAGTTTTGTTATTAGAGGAATTACCTTTGTGTGGCTATCTTCTTTTGGATTTGTTGGAAGAGAATTACTTTCTTGCTCTTTCTGAGATATAATTCCCTTCCTTGTATTGGAGCCTTCCTGCTATTATCCTTCGTAATGCTTGGTTTGTGGAAAGATGTTGTGTAAATTTGGTTTTGTCGTGGAATATCTTGGTTTCTCCATCTATGGTAATTGAGAGTTTTGCTGGGTATAGTAGCCTGGGTTGGCATTTGTGTTCTATTAGGGTCTGTATGACATCTGTCCAGCATCTTCTAGCTTTTATAGTATCTGGTGAGAAGTCTGCTGTAATTTATATAGGTCTGCCTTTATATGTTATTTGGCCTTTTTCCCTTACTGCATTTAATATTCTTTCTTTGTTTTGTGCACTTTGTGTTTTGATTATTATGTGACGGGAAGTATTTCTTTTCTGGTCTAGTCTATTTGGAGTTCTATAGGCTTCTTGTATATTTATGAGCATCTCGTTCTTTAGATTACAGAAGTTTTCTTCTATAATTTTGTTGAAGATATGTATTGTCCCTTTAAGTCAGAAATCTTCACTCTCATATATACCTATTATCCTTAGGTTTGGTCTTCTCATTGTGGCCTAGATTTCCTGGATGTTTTGTGTTAAGAACTTTTTGCATTTTGTATTTTCTTTGACAGTTGTCCTTTTTTAACTTTTCTAACTGATTTGAGATGGTTAGCCTGTGAGTTAAGAGCCTATAGCAAATTCATAGCTCTGAGTTTATTATTAGGGTGTTTTCTATATTTTATTTAGAAATAGCTGAGAGGAGTTAACAGACTGCCTTACATGGATAATTGGTTTTCAAAACGTCAGAAGTCCACAGAATTGTCATTACAAGCATTTCTGTACTAATGTTCATTTTGATTAGAGACCTGTCTGCTTCTGACAGCTTCCTGTCTAGGATTCTAAGAAGAAATTGAGCATCTTTGGAGTTACTCCAGTTGTAGTGAGACAGCAACTAGGCAAGAATTGCCTCTTTTCATCTACAGACAAATTACTGTCCAGAAAAGGACACAATTGCAGAATAGTCGACTGATTATATCTGCCAAGACAGAGTAATCAACCCTTAATAATTCTGCATAACTAAGTCTGTCAGATGATCCTGGGCCAGAAGGCTGAAGATTGGATGCTCCAACGTTTTGTAGTATAGGGACTGTCCAGGTGTTCAGCAGTCTCTATAAATTGGCTAAGTTTTATAAGCTATGCTTTGTGCTTCCCATAATTTCAGTTAACTCAGTCATTCTGGATTTCTGATGAGGTTGAAGACTTATAGTCTCATAGCCAATCCTGGCATTTACTTTGAGAGAAAAGATTTGAGAGGATGGTTTTCATCTGACATTCATTCTAAAGCCAAGAAAAAAGCCAGGTTCAGAACTAAGTCTTTTAGTTAGGAGAGATGACAAAGGTTCTGGTTAGTCAACAAAATGAAGAGCTGGGTATTAGGACGATCTTGTACCTTACTGACACAAATTGGTACAGTTATGCTCTAATTGTATTTTGAGAGAAAAGTTTTATTTTAACAGGAAGGGTGATATGTAGGAGGAGTTAAGGTGAAAGGAGTAAGGAGAGGAAAAAGGAGGAGTAAGGAGAGGAGGAGGAGAAGGAGAGGAGGAGCTAGGTGAAGAGAGAGAGGTGGGGGGAACATGGAGGCATATGTTCACGTGTCTCTGCCAGTCAAAGATAGTTGATATATCTAGGCTGGGTATTCGGTTACTCTTCTGATTGTATGAGCATCTTGTTATTGAGCATTACCAAAATTATAAAGCCTTTAATTAACATTAAAAATGTATAAAAGCAAAAAAGGAGACGGTAGGGGGATGGAATAGGGGTTTTCTAAGGCGGGAAAATGGAGAAGGGGGATGGCATCTGAAATGTAAATAAAATATCCAATTAAAAAAAGTGATAAGAAGGCCTAGGTTAGATCTTGAAATTGTTATTCTGCTAAATTTTTGTTCCATAGAAGTTTTTTATAAAAATTTACATTTATATGCATAGAGCTTGGCTACTCTCAGTCTTGGTCAGAGATGGTTTTTGCAGTAGGCAGGAATCACTCTAGACATGTATAGCTGGCTAGAGTACTCATAATTAGAGACTAGGGGCTGAGCTCTAAATTGGTAACTGGAGCCCAATCACTGCCAAACTTAGAAGTGAGGGTAGAGAATATGTTAGAGCTGGAAGACACAGAGGAGTACTGTGAAATTCTATCTCTCTGTCTGTCACGGCTATCACAGTCATGAACTCATATCAGTCTGGTTATCTGAACAAGATCAAGGGTGCCAAAGTCATACCATGAATGGAGTAAATGATCTCCAGATAGAGCCTAACTGACAGGCCACCTGAGAGTTTCTAGGGGAAACAAAATCAGTTTTGTTTAAAGATATGACAAGTGATAAGATATTCATATTCAAAAGGATGACCTCAGCATCCATGTATGCATAAGCATCACTGACTGTACCTGGTAGGTAATAATAATAATAATACACTAAGTTAGGAAAGAGCACATTGAGGAGGATGTGAAAGTTTGAAAGAGGAAGTGGAAACAGATGTGAACATATTCTATTGCATTTATATATGAAATTTGTAAGAGTAAAGAAAAAAATTAAAGATTTCTCAGATGAATTGGAGACAGAGTTCAGTTGGCAAGGATGAAGCCCTGAATGTAATTCCTAGAGAGAGCCCAAGTAAGAGGAGCCATGCACGGTGCACCATGTGTAAGCATTCCATCCCTGGGACTCAATGGTTAGCCAACCTAGGTTACATGGTAAACTCTAGACCCACCTGTAAAAATAACTTTCTCACAAAGTAAGACAGATAGCTTTGTGGATCAACACTGAACATTGTGTCAAATGAACTAAAAGGCAAACCTCATTAATCTAATGCTGTGCATTTCCAGGCTGAAAACTAACACATGTGCTCATGAAGGAAGAGACAATCACAAGGTAAACTACCCTGACTGGCTCTGATTTCACAGTTAGTATTCGTACTTTGGGTACCTCCGTTTCTAAAACAATGAATAGATAAAGAATATATAAAATGTTTAAAGTGAAGTTAACCAGAAGCAAAAACCATGTTGGCACTATTATGTTAGAAAGCAACAACCTTGTATCCTGGATTCGATGTAGAGAAAAGCAGGATGCTATTTTCTACATTCTGTTGGAGTACCCTTACTTTTGAATTCAATGTTATTTGTTTGAAAATAAAAAAATTTATTATCATCTAGTCATGAAACTTGTAATGTTTTAATTGCAAGATGGAGTTGTAATAGCCTACACACAAATTAAGAATGTAGTTCAAAACAAAATAAAAGCACATCAAAGCCTAACCACTGTAGTTATTATTTATATGATGCTCTAATGAGCTTGGCTGGTACCTTGGGTCTCCTTTAATACCTGAAAGGGGAAAAATCTTATATTTCTCAGATTACATTTTAAACTGTATTTCTCATACCACAAGAAAACTATGTTGATATATGGTAATCCGTCATGTCTAAAAGGAAAAACAGCCCCCTTGGAAATTCCATCTCTACTAATCTTACTCAAAGAAACAGCTGCCAACATCTAGTATTTCTCTGTCCAAATTTTATTCCTATTTACAAATGAATATTTTTAAGTGATTTATCAGAAGCTCCTTAATTCCAAGTCCAATCTGGCCTGAAAAGATAGGCGCCATAAATTTACTCTAGCTTCCCAGTTTACACTAGTTTCAAGTTGACATCCTTTTGTAAGTCAGTTCTCATTATTTTGTTCAATTCTCAGGGATCAGTCAGAGCTTCAGTTCTTATTGCCTATATTCCCTCTGGAGGAGTTTGGAGATATGTCAGATTACTCTTTGTTTTCCCAAATTAAAAAAAAAAAAGCAGAATTTTTACTTTCCTCGGGAGGTCACTGTTGTATAGAGACATGGTCAGTGAAGGTCATACCTCATCTGTTCTACCATGATGTTCTGTATAAACAAGGGGTTAGCTGCTCACACTTTCTCCCACGAGTCCTCCTTGTATCTGAAGCTGTTGCCAAAAGTGGGTAGAGGATCCTATTGTCAGACACATAGTCCGGTCTTTGCCTATGAGAGAAGAAAATATTGATGATAATCCAAGTATAGATGGAAGGGTTATAGAAGTATTGACCTGCATTACAGCCAGTAGTAGGCCTGGTCCAAGACTGAGAAGGAGCCAGGATGGCCAAAATGACATATTTAGAAGTGATTCACAGAACTCATGTCAATTTATAGAGGTAAATCCACAAGCATGAACACACACACACAGACACACAAACACACACACCCTCCAATGATGGCTTAATACGCATTAGAAAGCAAAATAGAGTTGACCCTCGATCTGCATCTACTTGTTCTAAACCTGCAGATTCAACCACCCACAAATGTGGGAAAAATAGCACCTGTCCTGACATGTACAGATGTTTTAGATTATCCTTAAAACGCAATCCATCAGTTAATTCATACAGAATTTTTGTTCAGTCACTTATGAATAATCTAGAGATAATTTAAAGTACCTGGGAGAACTTATACAGACTGTGTACAAATACTGTCATTTTAATTAATGGACTTGAGCAGCTGCAAATTCTGATCCACAGATCCCTGACACCAACTCACTGTAGATACTAAGAGACAACCATGACTCTGCAGGCCAACTGTAGCTCAGCCTGACAAGCTGTACCTGTGTTTTCATGTAAAACTTTGACAACTTTAGGAGTCTGAAGTTCTTGCAATATGAATTCTCTTCTATGAAAAATAATGATATCAGGAAAGCACATTCATGTTGGCATAGTGCCTTTCATATGATTTATTAAGGGTGGAGAGTACATCAGACATTACAGAAAGTATGGCCATGGCCCTGACTAGATTAAATAAACATTACTCAATAATACAGATCACAATACATGCATATTTCTCCACATCACCTAGAGTTTAGACCTAGATTCCAGTTCTTTGTAAGACTGCAAAGCTAGTCAAATTTCTAATCACCAATTTTTTTAAATGTGACTAAAGTCATGGAATTGATTTAAATTCACACACAGGAGCTTCATGTAACATTATATTTTCAAACGATAAAGATAGAAATAAGATGAAATGGAGGAGATACAAATTTAAAATAGATATTATTATAGATAAATGTTATATAGATTTTGTTCATCTGTCATAGCACAGGACATTTTAAAGATATCATTACTCTTCATAATGAAATATTTTGATATGTTCTTAAAGTAAATGTTCCCAAAGCTTTGCTTAATTGCTTTCCTACCTTCACTGTACATATTGTATATCCTATTCTAGATTTGATATTTGCTTGGAGCTACCTTTAGAAAATAGAATTTCTGGAAAGTGATCTTCAAACATTAAAATCAAGTGTAAACTCTTAGAACTGGAATGAGCTGGTACAGTTTCTCATTCTATTCATGTATACAAAAACAGCAGAAAACTATTCATGGTTTTGCTCAGTGTTAATTGCACAGAAGACAAAAAGGAGAGAAGGATCTACAAAAGAAAGAAGAGAGCAAAATATCAAATTAGAAGGACAAAAAATGAAATACATCAAAATTATATATATATATATATATATATATGTATGTATGTATATGTGTGTGTGTGATAAAATGATATATATGTACATATATACACACATATAAATTTTAAGTGAAGATAAAAATAATATAAGACAACAGATAATTTCCCTTGCAATTTTTAGCATTTTCTTGTTCCGAGGTGCTCTACAACATAAAAGCTATCATCTTCCTGTATTTAAACTCTCTCAAGTACTCAGAAGCTTGAGAGTTCACTGTTTAAAGATGAAAACAAAAGTTAAGCAAAACTTCGGCACACACAGAAGAGAGATCACAGTTCAATTTAGAATAGCACCTAATTCATGCCTGCTGATTTTTTCATTCATGTTGGCAAGGTTAATTCGTGTCTCATATTACCTCACTCTCTTCACTCACTGTTTTTTTGCAAAGAAATAAAAATAAATGCAATCTCACCTTTGAAGAGTGATAATTACGTTTCTGTCACTTGTATGAAAGATCTTAGTAACTCCCTCATGCCTGAGGTGCTTTGAGTTATGGGTCTTTCACCTCCATGACAGAAACATAATAACCATACTTCACAGGTGAAGCAATCTGGGACTGTGAATGGGGAGAAAGAGTCCATCTCCTCTTGGCAAATGCTTACACTGGAGGTTGGAAAAGAGACCTCTCGGGCATTGAACATGCTGATTCGTTCAGGAGAAGGCCTTTAGTCCAAATAGCAATGTAAAGTACAAAGACCCCAACAGCCATCTAAGCATTAAAAAATGCACACATGCATTTATCCATATGTAAATATATGCAATCCATATAATTTAAGGGAATTACATAACAGGCTCAATCACAAACATTCTCTATAGTCTCAGAGAATACTATAATACTATACATTACCATCATGTGTGCATGTTTGTGTGTGTGTATGCCTACGCATGTACAGGTATAGCTGCAAGAGTGGCAAGAACAGGATTTTTACGTGGTGTTTGATGTAACAAACTTTGCCTGTGGAGATGAAACTCACTTACCCACTCACCCCAAATAAGGAACCTAGGACAGAGCAAAGCATGAACACTTCCAAAGTCCAACATGGTGAATAAATGAGTTTTATTGGGGTTATTGCAGGAATGTGAGTGAGGGATTACTTACAGGAGCAGAAATAACTCAAAGACAGCTGCATAACTGCATAACACTCATGCATTCCCAGCATGAGTGACAGCTGACAAAACTCAGAACCTGGAGTACACTGTAGAGACAACAACAGGTTCGTTCACAAGCTTATGATGTAAAACATCACTTCATAATTCTTTTTATTTTAGGCAGATTCTCACTAAATAGTTCCTTGGACTCAGAATTCTACTGTCACTGTCTTCAAAGTAGCTTGGATTACATGTATATGCCACCAGGTTTGGATATCATAATTTCTTTGTAATTATTTTTTTTTTTTTACATAGCTGAGTGACATACTTCTGTGGTCATTTATCTGTACCAGTAAAGTGTAATTATTGATCCTCTTCATTTATTTCCATATTTTTCCTCATCAATCCACTTGCCAAATTTTGGATAAATTTTTTTCTAGCAGTAAAACAGAGTACCTATTTGTCCATGTATGCATCATAAATGTCTCTATACTTTAGATATACTCTAGAAACTTCATCTTAGACATTGGGGTAAAATAATAATTTCTGAAAATATTAAAAATTATTGACAAGGCTGGGGACATGACTCAGTAGCATGCATACGGAATAGAATTTAGAGTCCATGTAAGAGTTGGGCCAGTGCAGCAGCCAGCTGCAATCCTAGTACTCTGGAGGAAGAAGCAAGAGATTCCAGAGGCAAGGTGGTGAATTTAGACCAAAAGAATCAGTGAACTCTGAGTTCAACAGAAAACTCCTGCCTCAGTATGGTGAGAGCTATCAAGGAAGACACCTGATGTCAACTTAGGGTATCCACATGTATGAGCACAAAGGTGCACACACAATTGTACATACGTATATGTCCTGACACATATGAGGACACGTATACATTCAGAAGCCAAGCACATATACACGTGCAAGGAATTATTCACAAATTACAATTAGTAACCTGCCACACAATGGTACATTTTAAATTACTGTGTCCTGTAATTATTTAAAACAACACCAATCTTATCTATCCAAAAGATTCCTTACAAGAAATGGGTATTTATTTATTTGTAAAGATGGACAAACCAATTGGTTAACACAAAATGTGAGCTGTATGTCGTAAGTATGAATTTACAAGGCTGGAAAAAGTTAAACAGCCATTCTATATTTCCCAGCTTCTCTAGTATTTCTGTTAAATCATCTTTGTTTTGTTTCTTTATTGTTTTAGTATCAAATATCTTATGTGAAATTAAAGAAATTGATGGAACACCATAAATTCATCTATCTTCAGTCAGTAATTTCAACTTCTTAATGATTGAGAACAATAAAGAGAAAAGTTAAAAAAGTATAAAAATATAACAACAAAATGACAAAATCTATCAGAATCTTGGTCTGATGATTTTAATTAATAATTTTGAACTACTCATGCATATATGTGTATATGAATACATATATATGTATATATGTATATGTATATGTATATGTATATGTATATGTATATGTATATGTATATGTATATGTGTATATACATACACATTCCCTTTAGAACAGCAGTTCTCAACTTGTGGGTCATAACCCCTTTTGCAAACCTCTATCTCCAAAAATATTTACATTACAATGCATAACAGTAGAAAAACTACACCTATGAAGTAGCACCAAAATAATTTTATATTTGAGGATCAACAGAAAATGAGAAACTGTATTAAAGGTTTGCAACATTAGGAATGTTAAAAACAACTGTTTTAGAACATACTGTATTGGTCATTTTTCTGTTTCTATAACCAAAAGCAACCTAAGATAAAAAGAACTTTCTGTGGCTCACAGTCCCAGAGGGATAGAGACTCTATTGTGGAGGGATAGAGAGCCTATCGTGGAGGGATAGAGAGTCCATTGTGGCAAGACAGATATGGTACAGTGGCAAGAGAAGGAATAGGATAGATCAATTTTATCCCAAAAGCAGGAGCTTTACTTCATCAAGTGAAAAACAGGAAGGCTGGAGAGTTCTCTAAATCTGGCCTGGATCTGATGTACTTATGTTGTCTGATGCTCTGACACTCTACCCCATTGATTCTGTAATGTCATTGGCTGCAAGAAATCCTCTTATGTACCATAAAGGAAGAAAAGCACTTAAGATGAGCTACATTTTCCTGTCTGGAGGTGTTCACTTTAAATTTATTGAAAAGGTATTTTAAAACTAATTTAGGCATAGCTTTTTTCATATAGTACTCTTCATTTTTTGCATCCTTCTCAAAGAAAATGTAAACATGATAAATTGGTTAAGGTGCATGCAAAACTTCTTTGAATTCAACCACTAGTTCTCCAAAATACCTCACTGGGTCAAGAGCATGTTCACAGCATTTCTTGAGAGAGTCGTTTACTCGCAAGCAACTTGTGCCCATTTTGCAACAATTCTTGAGAAGTTTCAGTCTAAGGATCTCATTTCCCTTTCTAAAGCAGGCTTTAAATGTTGCCTGACCAAAAAAAAAAAGACTACACACTTACACTGTGTATTAAAGATCAAGTATTCCCAGTTGATAAAGACAATGGCAACCCCTCTGGAGCACATTAGCTAAAAGATGCTGTGACATCAGAGATGGTGCAACTATAGGGAAGGGGATGGCATGTGTTTTAAATTGATGAAATAACAAAACAGCAGTGGAGATTTGCTAAAGTATATCAATTGCTCACCAGTATCTCATAAAAGTAGTAATAACCAAGTTGTCAATTACTCAGTACACACATCCATTGACCCTCAGTTGTGCACTCATCCCTCCTCTTCCTCCTCCTCTTCCTCTGCTTTCTTCCTTTGTCTTTTCTCTTTATCTTTACTTCACTCTTTCTCTTGTTTCTTTCCTGAGAACTAACATGCTTCACCTTGAATGTGTCCAAGTAATATAGTATTGGGAGATACTTTGCTCAGTTTTAGAAGCTTATTTTATTGAATTACTGATGTTTGGAATTCTACAATAAATTGTTCTATGGCCATTTTGTTCTGATACAAGAAAATTTTTGACTGGACAATGAAATGTAGACCATCTTAACCAGATAGTGATTTCTAGTGAACATGCTTCATACATACAGTAAGCTATAGTCATTTAATTTTTTTAAGATTTATTTATTTATTTCATGTATGTGAGTATGCTGTTGCTGTCTTCAGACACACCAGAAGAGGGTATCAGATCTCATTACAGATGGTTGTGAGCCACCATGTGGTTGCTGGGAATTGAACTCAGGACCTCTGGAAGAGCAGTTGGTGCTCTTAACCACTGAGCCATCTCTCCAGTTCCAGCTATAGTCATTTAAAAGGTTGAGTTCTGTGTCTTCCATTCTGCCAATATACATTCATAAGAATTAGCTACCATAAACAAGAAATATTTTCCTTTATTTCTTCTTCCAAGTGGTCTTTGCATTTAATTAATCATACCCCATTTCTTGAATGGATGTCAGTTCCTCTCTGAAGGAAATATGCTGGTTTCTTCTAAGAATTTAAAAAGTATAGCCCTGTGGAATCATTTGGTACATTATGGAGGAATAGGCTGTAAACAGGAAATAAACATACATAAATACTTATCACTTTTGCTGAAGATGAATAGGCAGGAAAACACCCAGCTAATCAGTAAAAAAGTATGTATTTACTTTTGCTTGTTCAAGCTTGAGAGAAAAGATGCAAGCTATATCTAGAACCAATTTCTCCCTGCCCTTACTGCCCTGCAAATGACATTCTTACCAGACCATTAAGAAAACTGTCATAACTTCTTGTGAGCCCACCTGCTAGGTCTCAGTGCTGGGACGATTACATCTATTGGAAATAATGACCCATAACTAGAATAAAACACATTAATAACATTACATTTACCCAGGATAATGCATTTCTCCATTTTATATTGCAGAGGCTAAGTTAATCAGTAAAAGCATTACCCAAAAATGCAGCAACTAACAGCCACAGAGTAGATAATGAATATAAAAGCAGAATGCTCAAGCTATTTTTCTGCCTTTAGAACCGAGAAGATGTGTAACGAGTAGTAACGGGTAGATCACTGGGCCAAAAATAGATAGTCCTGTCTTCTGTCTGTGGCTTCATATGCTGAGACAGCACTGGAGTTGTCTTCTTCTTGAGTATAAAACAAGAGCTTGTGTGTAATAGAAAGCGTTCGTTCTGGATTGTGAGTTGGAAGACGACAGGTCTTATGCTAGCTGTGCTGTTAATGAGCTGTGTGACCTTAGGGAATTCACTTCACCCTTCTGAGTCTCAATTTCTTATCTGAAAAATGAGCAGCTTAGACCAGGTGATCTCTGTAAATCTCTTTCAATTCTCCTATGTTGTGATTCGAAGCAGAATGTCAACGTGACATGGGGATGCTGTGAAATGTAATAAAACTGCCTGTGAAACTCTGCAGCTCCACAGTCCTGAAGATCAGCCTGTAATGACGGTATGAGTCTACTTTGGCTGAGTGGACAAGAGCCTTCGTAGAATTTGGAACTTTGGAGAAGTATCACATAAAGCTGGGAGTGGCCGGAGCATAAAGATCTTGAGTGACTGTAGTTTGCACTACATTTAGAACAAACTTTGTCAGAAAGAAGACTGAAGTGTACAAACTGAATAAACTCAACTGTTACTTTACATGAGGCACCCAAAATGCAATCTAACAATCTAAAATGTGAAGTGATTTGACAGCACATCAGGAAGAAATCAAAGATCTTAATGTCTTCAATCTGTCCCACACAGTGTGTTACTGTTTCCACGCCTGAACATTTTCCTCTCAGGGAAAAAAAATGTATATTTTCCCTTAACATAACGTAACACGTCTCAGTGTTTCCTCGGAGACATTAGGTGACCAGAAACAATTACAGAAAAATACCTGGATAATGAAATCTTCAGAGATCAAAAAGTACCAGTACCTAGTCTATGCTTATCACTGGTATCCTGGTTGGTAGGTACTACATTTTTATGACTGCTATCAATATTTTTCAGGGAAAAGGCACTGTGACCTTTACATTTTAATCAAGATGCAAAATGTCGAGTTGATTTTAGGGGAAGGTGTAAGTGGCTACAGCACATGCTGCCATTTTACACAGAGAGCTTTAAAGACACCTACGCACTAACCCCCTGGGACACAAGAGCTCCAATCTTGCTACATAATGCTGTTCCATTTCAGCCTTGCCTTATTGCTTGAATGGAATTTTAAATTAGTCTACTTTAAGAGCAAATTGCCAAAAGTTTAATTTTCTTATTCCCACAAATCCCCACTCCATGCACCACAACCTGAAGTCAAATGAGTGCTGTCTTTGTCTGAATGTGAGTGCAATAACACATCAAAATTGAGAAATTCTCCAAAAATTGTTAGTCAGTTGAATTTTAGCCAAACATAATCAGAAATAGTTACTAAGCAAAGCATTATCCTAATTAAAATACAGAAGATAATAAAAAGCCTGATCACATTTTGTGGTGAAGGTAAAAATTGCAGAAATTAATAATATCTGGGTAAAATTCTTTAAATACACAAGACTTCTATCAAAAAGCCCCCAAAATGATTCATGGGGGAAATGCATTAACCACTTCTCATCATCTAGAACCTTCATAAATCAATACAAGATAATATTTACTCTAGCCTACTGGAATGGGTTTTTTTTCTAATAGAATTCTTTAATTCTGGTTTCCATGGTTACAGTGGAATTCTAGGATGAGTCTGTTTCATTATAATTGCTGCATGTTAGTATATAAACAGCTGAACTCCACCTCCAACCAGCAGCACTCATTTGTGAATAAAGAAAATCCTTTATCATAAAGTAATTGAACTAGCGTTCAAAATACAACACCAAGTTCTTGTCCCTTCACTGAGAGTTCATAGATGTTTCTGAAACTTTTAAAGCAGTTATCTATAAAAGGCTCTGCAATGCTACAAGAAAAAAATCTTTGAGAGATATTTAGAGCATGTTAAGTTTTATAGAGATGCACAGAACTTAAAATAATTTACTTGGGCTGTAAACATCAGGAAAAGTTTGGACTCAAGACAAATGGGCAACCCTTGAACTAGCTTTTCTGTGTGTCAGATACTGGGTGACAGTTATATACTAAATGTCAGATACTAAATTAGAAATATATTCCTCACTAATCAGTTCAGTGTTGTGATGGTTTAAATAGGTTTGGCCCCTATAGACTCATGTATTTGAATGTTTCGCCCATAGGGGCTGACACTATTAGAAAGTGTGGCTTTATTTGAGGAGGTGAGGCCTTGTAGGAGGAAGTTTGTCACTATGGAGGAAGGCTTTGAGATCTTAAATTCTCAAGCTATGCTCAGTGTGAAATGTATCCAGTCTCCTCCTGGCTGTCTTCAGATCAAAGTATAGAATTCTTTTGGCACCTACAGCATCATGGACTAACTCTCTGAAATTGTAAATCAGACACAATTAAATGTTTGCCTTTATTAAAAGTAGCCTTGACCATGCTTCCTTCACAGCAAGGAACCAATTTATCGATTTAGAAAGCACAGCATTTAATAGTTATTGTGAAACCTGACATCATTTTAACATTAGGCTCAAAAACACAAGAAAAAGAGTACTTAGTACTTACATTACCTTTTTAAGATTATAAATAACCAGAAAACATTTTAAAAGGTGAATAATTAATTCATATCATGGAGAAACAGGGTAATAGGAAGTCAAAATTAAGAGTATTCATGGGTTAAGGAAATCTAAAACAGAATTTTGAATGCCAACAAATGTGTGTCATCAAATGCCAGTTAAAAACATGAGCCCCTAACTTTGAAAAACAAATGTGTTTATATAACCCTGAACAGTTCATGTGATTACCCTGTTGTAAGATTATACAATGCAGTCTGTGAAATATAAAGTACATGTCAAGACACTGTGTAAAGATAAAACACTTCAAATTAAATTATCCTTTCTCAAAGGTCACATAAATTAATGGTCTTAAATATATTTTTTGTACATTATCTAATTTTTAAATTACTGCAGATCTCTGAGATTGTTTTTAAATAAAGATAGACATTTTCTTGCTCATTCATCATAATGTTTATATTTAGATGCAGGTTTTCACGTTCCATTTGAAACAATATTCCATTTGTGCTGTTTGTTGATTTGGGGAGAAATTGTGATCTCATTAAGATGAGTTAAGATCTTTTGAAGGAAATGGTTTTAATTTGGATGATTTGTAGTGTAATGAACAACACTGTGTACTAATAATTCAAGAGACATAGAGATAAGGTACTTTTTGGTTGTGTATGTTTGTATATGTGGCATAGGTATGTGGACTGGTGAATAGGGGGCACATTCACATATATGCTCATGTGTAGAGGCAAGAGATTGACTTTAGATATCTTCCTTATGATGGTTCATTTTAGCTTTCAACCTGAAATAATTTAAAATCAAGTGGGATGGGAGCTACAGTGAGAAATTACCTAGACTGGGTTAACCTGTGCACATGTCTGTGGGGGATTATCTTGATTATGTTAATTGGTGTGGAAGTACCCAGCCCACTATAGACAGAACCATTCCCTGGGTTTAGGTGCTGAACTGTTATTATAGAAGAGTAAAGAAAACAAGATGAGCATTATTAGATATGCATGCATTTATATCTGTTTCCACTCTACCCTGTAGATGACAGCTACTTCACATTCCTGCCTTCACTTTCTGACAACAATCATCCATAAAACCTGAAACTAGAAGCCTAATGAACCATTTAAGTAGCCTTCGCTGGGGTATTTTATCACAACAGTATATGAAACGAGAAAAAAATCTCCATTCGTCTATACTTCCTATGTTTGAGACAGAGTCTCTCATTAGACCAATAGCTTGCAGTTTCCATAAGGACTACTGACTTCCAGTCGCCAGAATCCACCAATATTGACTCTTCTACCACTGAAGTTATGGGCACCCATTACTGTATCCAGCATTTATGTTAGGTGCTGGTGATCTGTACTCAATTCTTCATGCTTGCAGGGCAACCACTTTACCCACAGAGCTATTTCCCCATGCTAATGCATGTTGTTTAAAGGAACATATTCTAGAAGAAGTTTACAGATGAATAGAAGGAAATACTAAAACAAATAGGACTGTACAGTTATATGGGATGTATAGTAATAGAAAATTCAAGTCACCATGGCAGAAGAAGGAGAAATGGATGACTGTGAGAGTCAACAGCAAGGAGATCCACTCTGTGAAGGATAAGAAAAGACTTGAAGGATTTGCTGTTTTAAGTATCCTGCTAAAAGTAGACCCAACAGCCTAAGATTATAGAATGAGCACATTTTTCTATTGCTATAACAAAACACCAGAAGTTGGGTACTTTTGAAGAAAAGAGTTTCATTTAGCTAACATTTGAACACCTTCATGATTTAGCAATGTCCATTGCGATATTGCTTTCCAGAAGCTTCTAAAAACTATGTAGAACCCTACAAGAACAGTATACAATATGTTTTCTCACATTTTGCCAAACTAATGAAAATTTTAATTCATTATCTATGAATGTATTTTTAAGTTTAACTTTTTTGATGATATTTTAATGTTTTTTTAAGTTTAGAGTATATTAAGGGTCATAAACTTTTATCTGTACTGCCTTTTCTAGTTTGACAAATTTTCTTTTTTTATTGTTTAAAACGTGTATTTTTAGTCTTGAGGTTATAATATAATTACAACCACTCTCCCTTCCAATTTCTCCCATCAAACTCCCCTATATAATGCTCCCCACTCTTCTCCAAACTCCTGATTGCTGGCTCTTGTATTCTTTCTGTTCCCTTGTACACAAGGTTCCTTGAGCCTTGGGTGAAGGAGTGTTTTGCAGATGTATACACAGTGACTGGAGTCCACAACTCTGCATTATATCTGGAACTACAGATTTTAGGCCTCGCTAGATCAGATTTGATATTACATTATTTTTCTGCCTTGTTTCCTTAGGAACTTTATGTTTATAAGACTTCTTTCCATTATTAGCAGTAATAAACATTTGATAGCTTGATTTCTTGTTACTTTATGCTTTATTAGTGGAGGTCCACTGTTGGGCCATAAAGAGATGGTTTGGTCTCCCTGGTAGAACACTGGGTTTGGAGGTAGCCAAGGACACAACAGGACATTGCCTGTCAGGGACAGTATATATCGCCCCATGCTCCCGGATTCCAGACTACTCCATGTGGTCCACATCTCTCATTAACACAGAGTTGCCTCTTCTTTTATGAAAGAAAAGAGAGTGGGATGTCGGGCCATGGAAGGGTATCCTGGTTCTTGGGTTGTGGGTGTTCAGTCGGTCATGCCCCCAGAACTCAGGCTCCTGACAGGAGGTCTAATCTCCATTCAACCTGCACCCTTCAGTCACTTAGGACACAGGTGGAGGGCGTGATAAACAGGCCTCAGGTCCTAAAGAGATTTACATACTAATGAGGTAACTGAAGGCCAGAGTGTGGAGCCAATTAAGCATTCCTCCCCCCCTTTCTCTCCCTATTTAACTCAAGTCTGCCCTGGGTTTTTGGGGTGTGCATCCAGATCCATCCACCATCTGTCATGACATTAAAGCCTGTAAAAACCCATGGACTTTTTCGTGTGTCATTGGGACTGTGCCATGAGGAACTATGGAGCCACAACAGCTGGGCCTAACTTCCAGCCTGGAGGAACTCTCTGCGTTTCACAGCCATTGTACCCACAGTCCACTGTGGAATGGCTTTTTTTTTTTTTTTTTTTTTTTTTACAAAGGTGGGCTGCATAGAATCCTTTTCATCTTCCTGATTCACTGGGTGACCACAGACAGAGCCAACTCAAAACTTATGAGAGTTTCCCCAGCCTTAAGTGGTATAGCGATCTACCTATAAGAATTGCTGAGATAGTAAATACACTGGAAGCTTAGTACACACAGCAAAGTAAATGGTACTGGTTGCTCAAATATCAGACTATTATCTTTGATATGCTATTAAATATAGATAATATTTCATCTCAAATATTTGTTTGCTTGTATAAGAATTGGATATTTTAAGTCCATCTTTGATTCTTCATACTTCTTCAGCAACTAAATCATGATTGGTGTCTGTGCTACAGAAAGGGTTCATATGTAAACTGCTTTGTGTATATGTGCAAATTGCTTGCTTAATCTCAGTTATGCAGCACTCTGAATGAACCACTGAGCTTTTCAACCCAGTATTTCAAATAAAACAGTTTACCAATCTTATCCAAGGGGCATGGTATAGAGCCAAGGACAAGCCATAGGCCCTGTCTTTTGCTACCACTGTGAATGGACCTCTTGGTTCCAGTACAGAGAGAAGAAGCACAGTCCACAGCAGGATGTGTGGTGTGTGTGTGTGTGTGTGTGTGTGTGTGTGTGTGTGTGTGTGTGTG
>JANHMN010000001.1:222977667-223019407 GCA_030674055.1 Rhabdomys pumilio | reverse complement strand
GTGTGTGTGTGTGTGTGTGTGTGTGTGTGTGTGTGTGTGTGTGTGTGTTGGCTCCTGTAAGGAACTGCAAATCCAGTTGCCCCTACTCAACAAGTGAAAACATCTTATTTAACTCTATATCCTTGCTGTTACATTAAAACACTCAAATAACAAAGTATTTGGCAATAGTTTGAAGTAAAACTACTATTCTCCCCAGAAAGGTACCACTGTTATCAGCCTTTCTTCTCTCATCTTGTCTTAATAAGTCTTAAGTAATTTTCCACAATGAAAGCAAGTCAATAAGCCTACCCCAGACAATTCTCGTAAGAAATCATGTTCTGTCTCCATGAAAATTTTATTTGTGGAATTTTAAAACATAATTTTCTACAGCTATCTCATTTAATTCTTATTCAATAAACAAGAAAGGAAAAATCTCTACTAAACAACATGAACAAAGATGGGTAGAATTTTCACATTTTGCTTCCAAGGCTAAAATAAAATTAGAATGGAAGCAAATTGAGAGTGCCCTATCTTCAAGTTTAGATCTGAGTCAATGAAATAATGGATTGAACAGTTTGGATTGTAGCTGAATTTGGTGAGGTAACATCTAGCTTTCAGTGCTTCCGTTTCTGTCCACTCATGATTACCATACCGTTTCTAATCAGTTCCATAATGCTACAGCTAGCTCCTGTGCCATGGCCTCTGACCATGAATTTTGTCTTGGTTCATTAATTCCTGTGTAGATGTCTGACTCTTCCAGTGGCACAGAGGTTTTGGGGCTCTGGGAAACTCATTAGAGAACCTTTCCTGTAAGGGCCCTTAGCTGTTTAAGACTCACCTGGGGCTCTGGATACTGCATCCATCAACAAAGCTGACTTGAGTTTTCTCTAGGGTCTCAAAGCCCAAGACTGTGTAAGACCCTAGAACTTAACACTGCCCAAGGAAATGAACTCCTTAGGGATTGAAGAAGGCCCTTAAGCTTTTTTTTTTTTTTTTTTTAACTATTTCCTAGTTCTTTGCTTTGGCAAGTAATGAGGACTCCTGAAAAGTAAAGAAAAATAAATAAATGAAATGACCCTGTATCTTTCTTCTCATTAGGGTATCTCAGACAATATTAATTACCCTAGATCTGTCAACAATCCTATTTCTGATAGGGTTTGTGCCTGGCTGTTCTTCTCACCTGTCTGGATAGGTCTGTCCATATTGCTAGTATGTTTTTGCTCCTTTATTCATTTATTTTTAAATCCTACCTGCCAACAGATTCAAGGTTTCTATAAAGGCACTTGAGTTTTTCCTATTCTCTTCTCTCATGGTCTTCATTTAAAGAAAAGAAAACAATCCTTGAATAGTTCAAACTAATGTGAAAAGAAATTATGTAACCAATTAAAATGTTAGCACAATCATTATAATAATCTCTAACAAAAATAATTTTACAGTGTGCCCAGCACCATTATAATTAGCCCCCACACACAATCTGTTTACTCTTCACAACTGCCTTAGAAGATAGGTACAATTACAGTCCTCAGTTTACAGCAAAGGAAACTGAGGCACAGAGAAATAGATGAATTGTGCAGGGCCACAAAAAGAATTAAGTCACAAAAGCACCCTCACAACTGTCACCAGACACCTGGCTCTGACTCTGACACTTAGATCTTTCCTACAATATCAAGTCTTCAATGGCTTTTATAATCCACTACTACCAAGAATAATCAAATGTTTTTGCCTCAACTTCACAATTTACTCATGAGTGTACCACAGTGGAGTCACCTTTAGACCATTCAAAAGCTGAGCAAGAGTGACTGCAGCAGCAGAAGAATGTACAAAACACACTTGTATTTCCATCACAAAGTAGCAACACAGATGAAACTAACTGCAGCTAACATATAAACTGGGCTTAAAAATTAGCTAAGAATGTGGCTTACAGATAGTATATTTATCTAACACTCTAAAGGACATAGGTTCAAGCCCAGTGTCAGCAACAACAAAATGTGTTCATTCAAGTAACTGTAGTGAAAGCACGACCTCATTAATAAAAAAGGAAAACTTACGTTATTTTCTATCTTATCATATACTATGTACTAATGAAAGATATTTTAAGGGATTATGTAATGGCCATAACTTTTTCTATTTAATTGTTTTTATCTTTAATCCTAGAGGCTTTGGGATTAATCTTAGAAGAAATTCTCTTCAACTATTAATATCTTGTGGCTTTGAATAATAAGATCTACCATCTTTTTGGTCTCAAATGGCTCTTCAGAGATAGCCAAGACAGAAAGTGAACTAAGTTAGAGGCAGTGATAGTAGGACATGGCAGATATCGAATAGCCTGCCACTAAACTCTCATAGTGTTCACTGTGATTGCGCTATCATCTGAAATATCATCCTCAATTCTTCATTTAATTTATACACAGCTCATCAGTAACAAAACACTCAAATGAACGTCTCTGCTGATGTGTCCTGAAGATGTGTGAGCTCTGACAAGAAACACCAGGAAACCTATTGCCTAGGATGGGTGCTCAGAAGTTACCAGATTTACCTGTGAGATAACTCAATTATTCTATTCAGGAGTCTATGAGCAACAGAAAAGGCACTGAAAAGTTTTCATATATGTATATATATGGAAACTCTCGCTTTATGAATTCGTTGATAGCTAGGAAAAGGGATCTTTTCTAAAACTTAGCAACTAGAGTAATGTTTTCAGCTAAAAATGTTCTTATGCATACCCTTCTGCATGTTGAACATCCTAATTTAAATATAATACTAGTACCTGAAATCCAAAAGTACATTAGTAACTTCAACTTGCATCTTAATTTATTCCTTCTCCATTGTGTTCCTTCTCAGTAAAAGTTCCCACACCAACTCAGAAACTCATACCAGAAATCCAGGCATTGTTCTTAATGTTTCTCTGACTTTTTCTCCTGACTTTATAAATAAAAGCTCTTCTTCACCTGTACCTACCAAATATAATTCAAAAGTATCTTAATTTCAGTTCTTACTTTTACCAACTTTTTCCAGGATATCATTATCTCCTGAATTTTTTCTTTCCAATTTATTTTTCTAATCTGGCCCTCGAATGTTTCATTTTCATCAACCAACTCTTTTTAATTATCTCCCAGATCATTTTATAAGTAGACAAATCAAAACCTACTTTTATAACTTTAACTTCTATGCATTCTTTGGTTTTCAGTTTAAAAGCCATTGGCAGATGCAATCTTGATTTTCTGTGTTGTTAGGTTAAAGTGCTCTATTACTTATTTCTGTGGCACTCTAGAATTAACTTTATGACAACACATATGTTCAGTTTTTTGAACATTTGTCTTCTCCACTACCTTCAAATGTCCATGAGGATAGGTACCAATACCAAAATGATCACAATTTTATACATCACTCCTAGCAGCTTAGGTAGAGAATAGTAGAAGGTTAAAAAAAAAAATTAAGTTTTAGTTACATTAACTATTACTGGAAATCTGGAAATCTTTAATAATTATTATAAGTTTTAAAAATAAGACTAATAAGGTTACAGAAATGACAGTATAAGAAGCCTGTGATTCCAATGAAGAAAAATATCAATCTTAGAAATAATATAAAAAGCAATTACACAGAGATACTAGAGGCAGAACAAAAGCCAATAGATCTTCACATGAGCCCACAAACATGGAGAATGTATCTAGAGAGATGGTGGCACATACAAAACATCACATTTTTATTATTTTTTACCTATGGAATTTCAGCTGGTACAAAGGGTTGCTGGCTGAACACACAGTCTCTCTGAACAGGAAATTCTAACAATTAAAACAAATCGGAGCTTATCTACTGGAAACAACAAAGTCACAGAAGAAAAAGAGGAAGTATTTACATTTTTACCTCCCCACTTTTCCATTTGATACTGAACCATGAAGTACAAATTCAAGTAATTCAGATAAATTTCCTCCTCTCAAAATCTGAAATGATAGCAGAATGCCACCCAATAAACAAGTTATCACTTTACATTCACTTTCAATATTCATTTAGAAAAGAAGAAAATGCTATTCAAGATTACAAAATAATTAAGAATATACACAATTTTATATTCACAATACAGAATATACAATACACAACTATCTGATTAATTGAAGAGTCAAAAATTGGGAAGTATTTGTCATAGAAAAGTTAAACCTATCAATGAGTTGGTTATTAGATTTTACTATTATACTTCAGTACCATAACAATACTGATATAATACTATTAACAATGATTAATATATTAGTTGTTAAGCTATCCTAAATAAAATGAGCATTCAATATGTTTATATAGCTGAAAATCCACCAAAGATATGGAACAGTCAAGAAGAACCAAATGGAAAACTGAATAGATAACTCAGAGGTTAATTTCACTTGCTGTTCTTTCAAAAGACTTGGATGTAACTCCAAGAACTCACATGGTATCTCACAATTGCCTGTAACTTCAATCTAGTGTTTCCAACACCCTCTTCTGTTCTACATTGGCATTGCATGCTAACACATACACACACACACACACACACACACACACACACACACACACACGTATACACGCACTCACACACAGAAGTAGGGAGAGGTGGAGAGGGCATGTGCAAGCTCACATGCATGCAAAATAAAATGTAAAACAAAAAATGTAAAAAACCAAATGAAAAGTTGAGAGTAAAACCTTCAGTGAGCAATTTTTTAATGACTAGATAGAACATTCAAACTATTACTACAGGGGAAAAAAAAGAGCAATGAACTTGAAAATATAGAGCAAAAGAGTTTATCATTAAAAGGACTGGTGAGATGGCTTAGTGAATAATAGCACTTTCTGCATAATCATGAGGACCTAAGTTTGTATCTCAGCATCCACATGAATAGCCAGGCAGGTCTTGTGAAGAGTGGCCTGTGGGGATTGGAGAATGGAGAAACACTGGGACTTACTAGCCATCAGCCTAACTTCAAGTCCAATGAAAGATCTGGGAATGAGGGAACAAGGGAGGGAGCAATAGAATAGGACATCAGATGTTGTCCCATGCCTACTAGATGCAATTTGAAAGATTAAACTGTGTGTGGAGTTAAGGACTTAACTCAGTGGTAGAACACTGGCATAGCAAGTGACAACCCTGGACTTGTTCCTTAGCAGCAGAGCAAAATGAAAACAAAACAAAAGAGACAACATTACATACAAGATATTAAATGAACAGTAAGCAGAGTGAAAGTGGAGAAGGCTTTCCCACAACCTGCTGTGAAATGCTGGAAGCCAAGGATAAATGGCAGATCTTACAATCAGGCAGATAGAATAGCGTTGCATGCAGAGGGATAACCATTTCATTAACAGCAGACTTCTCATGCAAACCCACAAAGGCCCCAGAGAAACTGGGACACTTGTTGAGCTGAGGCAGACAAACAATTCTCAACCAAGAACTCTCTAACCAGTGCGAGTATTTATCAAGAATCACAAAATAATAAAGACATTTGGAATGAAGGGACATTCAAAGAATAAAGGTAGTTTCACATTAAGGGCTAAAAAACTTTTTAAGTTAAACACATATGACTTAAGATTAAAAACCTAAATCTTCAAAGTATAAGAGAACATAAAAAGTGTTAAGTATCTATTTAAATTTTAAATTTATTTTTCTCTTTCATTTACTTTCCTACGTATGGATTTTGGCACCAGATGTATGCAAGGGGATGTGGTAAAGATACTGCCAGCATGACCTCTCCATGGTAGGGTTAAAGTTTTAGAGAAATAGAAAATATCCTGAGTCATGTGGAAGAGTCCAGAGTAAAGAAAGAAGAAAGTAGACTGAACATGGCAGCAGACAGACATGGCCAGGGCTGTTGATGAAAGAGGGAGAACAGCAAGGGATAGAAAATAGAGAGAGCTTAGTAAGAACAGCAGGAGCCAAGAATACTGAGTATAGATAGATTATATGAAGGAGAGTAACTGGGTGGGGGAGGGAAGCGAAGGCCAGGAAACTGGAATAGCAACATTGAAATGTATAACAAGTACTTGTGAGTAGGGACTGAAGTAGCCTAGAGGCTCCATGTGGCACATTATATGCTGATAGGTATCATTTGTGTATAATAATTGGAGAGCCATATGTCTCTCTTGCCAAAGAAAAAAAAATTACGTTCTTTTGGAACCAGTTTCCCAAGTGCTTTTATGTAACCATCAGACCATCAGAAATCCTCTATAGTCCAGGTGGAGTTTATTTCTAGATATTTGGGCTGTCACTTAGAGTCTGGCGAAGCAGAGTTTCCTTTGGATCTGACACCTTAAACTTCATGGTTATCTAAATCTAAAATTATAAAATTATTTAGTGAGATTCACAGTATATTTTGATGAAATGTACATATAAGGGGTATTTTAATTTTCTTATCCCGCTATAACAAATTAATAAGATGACAGGTTAAATAAGATGACAGGTTAAATAAGATGACAGGTTAATAAATTTAAGATAAATGTATTATCTTAAAGTTGTGGAGATCAGAAAGTTGACATGGCTCCTCCTGGGAAAATTCTTGATGTCAGTGCACATGCTTTCAAGTTTCTAGAGAGGCTGCTAGTTACGGCTGTTTGTTGATAAAATACAGTTCCTTGTACTCCCAAGTCTGAGAGTTTGTTTGCTGGCTATGAACTAAGGTTCATTCCTAGCTTCTATAAGCTACTTATAGTCCTTTTCTCATGAAATTCTTTCTCTGACTCTCATCAGCATTTTTGACTGTTTCTTCTCTCTACCTATATTACCTAGTCAAGAAAACCTCCCTTTTAAGAACTTATGAGTATATTTTGCCCATACATATGATCAACAATAGTCTCTCCTTTATAGTGTTCTTGCCATGTAAGGTATCTTTGGAGAATCATATAGCTGTGTATCATATACAAAAGCTTCCTGAAACATGACAGTATAAACTTATATATTATTAGCTTATAATTCTAAAAAAAAAAAAAAATAGGTTTACAGAAAGTAATATAACATAAGTTCGAAGTATAATATGAAAACCTAGAGCTAAATATTATCCCTTGGTTCTAAAATATTATTGATAATTATAAATAAATAATGCTTATTCTAAATTAAAACAAACTTATGAGAAAAATGAAGGATCAAATGTGAAGAACAATAACAGAACAATACTAAAAAATGATAAGCTACATACCCCAGATATACTGATAATTATGTGAAGCTGCAGTGGACTAAAAGCAATCCAAAGGCACAAGTTATCAGAATTAATTTAGAAGATAAAGTAATATGGTCATTCAAGTTATAGTGAACATGATGAGGAGCAAAAGAAATGGATATAAGACATAACATGCAAACATAATAGCAAACATAACAATGTTGGATTGGTTGCTTATACCGTTAATATCATGTTTAAAGAATATAAGCATTCCCAGCAGCAACTGTGAGACACAAACAAGACACATATAAGCAGTATAGCACATAATCACACTGATAGCAAATGCCTAGAACTTTGAATCCAGAGAAATGGAAAGAATTTGGAGTTTCCAAGTTCTCTGAAGAAATTCTTAAGAGTTGTCTGCCAAGAAGTACAAATAAAATAATTTGGAATTAGATACCCATGGGTATATAATTATTAATCTGCTAAAGCTCTCCAAATTTAAAATACAGACATTCTCATTTGTAAGTTGCCATAAATTGTTTTTTAAGTATACTTAATTATAAAGGATCATCTATAATAATATTTAACTCATGAAAAAATATGTTGTATTTGAAAATATACATATTTTTCTAACAAATAGAACTTTATAATAAACAAGGCAAAAATATAGTTTTTGAGAAAGAAGTTGAAAGCTTCAGAATCATAATATGTATTTCTTCACTTGATGGAACAACTAGACAAACATGTAAATAATAATATAATGGCTGAACAATACTAGTCACATGTCAATTAATACAGAAAATAGATGAAGCAGCTGCTAGATGACAGATGAATGATGATAGATAGATAGAAAAATAGATAGATAGATAGATAGATAGATAGATAGATAGATAGATACATACATACATACATACATACATACATAGTTTAAAAATATGTACACAGCCATATATAATAGATGAATATATTTTTGATAGATAGATAGATAGATAGATAGATAGATAGATAGATAGATAGATGACATAGATAACACAAGAGCAAGGGGATAAGAAAACATGAATGGAAATAATTATACCTAAAAGCAAAGTGCTAGCCTTTTCAATATCCAAAGTGCTTTTGCTAGAATAGATAATATGATATGCGGTGAAAGATATCTCAACATATTTAAAATACTGAAATAGTACATAATGTATCCTCAATGACATTAAACTGGAAACAAGTGTTATTATAATTCAGAAAACACTAATATGTGAAAACTATAGAACCTAATTCCTAATGATATGTAAGTTAAAGAATGCAGCCCAAGAGAAATTATGGTACATGTTGAACTAAATGATAATTACAAAACAGTATATTTAAATTTTAAAAATATAGCCAAAACAATGATTAAAGATAATTTTATATCACTGCCTAAGCTAAAAATTTAAATTTAATCATTTTAATTCCCATCTTATAAAGATAAACAAAAAACTTAATCAAAGTAGAAAAATGTATACATAATGTTTAATAAAATCAGAGAAAGTTATGTCAAATGTATGTTAAATTGATAAGAAAATCAGATTTGAAAGAAGGAACACCACTATAGATTTTGCATCCAGTGAAAAGACAATAACACAATCTTGGCAGCAACTTGTCTCCTTTATCTGCAGTCAATTTCTGGAGGTCACAGCATTCTGAATGGAAATGGAAATGTCTGGTAAAGACCATTTCATAAGCTGTCAATAACTCTTATTACAGTGTTTTTCATTATTTTACTTTTCCCTCAGATTCATTGCTAATCTCTTAGTTGCTCTAATTCTTAAAGTGAAAATTATCTCATGTATGTGAGAAAAAAATCTTTGCTATAGAGGGTTTGGTGATATCTGGTTTTAGGCTTGGCTGTAGATTTTACAATTGTTTCCTCAAATATATGGAGGGAATTATTGCTTCCTATGTAACATCCTACATAAAATGAACAAACTTCTTGCAGTTAGAAAGTGACAGTTTTAACCATGAAAAAAAAATCCCTTAAAACTGGAACCCTTTATGTCAATCAAAATTTGAATTTGTAATTTTAAAATATTCCCACAGAGAAAACTCTACGAGTGAATTGTTCCACTAGGGACTTCTATCACACATCTCGGAAAAACTCCTACCAATTCTATGTGTATAATATGTCAGAGAATAATAGAAGACAGAAGGCTTCTAAAACCCTCTAGTTAGATGTCAGTCTTGAAACTGTAAAGATGTCTACCAAAATTCGGACAAAAACCTCACAGTAAGATGTACTCCTATGTAAGTCCACATATGTTCTGAAAGTTGAGTGGATGGTGTAGGATACTGAGTGAGGCAAGGCAGACTCAGAAAAAAAGAACTCACATTTTCACTCTTGGAACAATCTTTACCTCTACTGTATTCACCTAAAAATGGGACAGTTAAGTGTGGGTAAATTCCAAACACTTAGAAGGGAGAGCAAGAAAGGACAACGCGAGGAAAAACAGACCATAGGCAAAAGACGTGTCAGTCATGGGAGAGGACACTAAGCTAATTCCTCCCTGCCCACCCTAGTTTTTATGGCTGCTACATGAATTCAACCTTCTGTGTGGTTAAGGAGCAAGAACCATTTTTACATTCATAAATAGCCCAAACTGTGATATTCATTTAAGACAGGAATTGTACAAGCTGGGTTTTCTTTTTTGAAATCCTTTTACCACTAATGCAGTAAGAATTACACACGCTTAGTTAATGAATATATGTGTCACATTAACCTACTTTGAAAAGGTGGTTTTAAAAAAAAAATTCTTCTAGGAAGGGAGGGTTGTAATACCTGAAAGTTTTCTTTTTCCTTCTCTTTAAAACTCTATCAAATCAGTTTATTATACAGCTGTGAAACGTGTAAATCGGACTGCTATACATAGAATAAAGGATGGTATTTTAAGAAAAGATTAATACAAAACATAAAAAAATATAAATCCTTTCAACAGATACAGGAAAAAACATTACTCAGGTTATTATTTAAAGAAACAAAAAACAAAATATCAAACAAAAAAAATTCCTGAAAACAGAAACAGGAAACAAGCTTTTCAATGGCACCTAGAGAATCTCAGCAGCTAGTCAATCCACTGTGCCTCTCTCTCTCTCTCTCTCTCTCTCTCTCTCTCTCTCTCTCTCTCTCTCTCTCTGTGTGTGTGTGTGTGTGTGTGTGTGTGTGTGTGTGTGTGTTCCCACAACTTCTCATTAATATTGCACTAAGTTCCCTGGCTAGGTTAATGAGGCCAGAACACTTAACTTAAAAATCAAAAGAACTGAAAAGAATAAAATTAAACCGTACATAGAAGACATGGTTATAGGCACAGCAAACCTGAAGAAGTCAATAAAAAGTTGGCTAGAAGTAATGAATAACTTAAGTTATGGCTCAGGATATAAAGTTAATAGAGCAAGATTGCAGTTTAATACAGTAGAGACAACTTAGAAAATAAACTTCACAGAAAGAACCAGTATAATTTCATTTTTAAATGCATCATAATAAACCGAGCAAAGTAAATGTGAGAATCAAACATAGAAAATAATTAAATGCAGGAAACAAAAGATTGCCTAATGAACAGAGATGGACCATGTTCATAGAGCAGAAGATTAATATTGGTCAAAACCAATTCTCCACAAGTATGAAACTAGATTTCTGCCAAGATGAATGATAATGCAAAAGCCTTTGTTGAAGAAATGTTATAGGCTTTTTAAAATAAAAATTAAAAGTCAATTAGAATAGCTGAAAACAAATGTGAACTCTGGAATAATATCACAGCACGTATTTAGGATTAAGTCAAAGTGAGCATGACACTGGTAGCCTTACCACTGCAGCAAATCAAAATTAATTAAATAGATAAATAGATGATAGATAGATAGATAGATAGATAGATAGATAGATAGATAGATAGATACATACATACATATATACATACATACATACATACATTCTACATACATACATACATACATACATACATACATACATACATACATACAAAATAAGGTGGATGGACGGATGGATGGACGGATGGACAGACAGATGGATAGATAGACAGATAGACAGATAGACAGATAGACAGATAGACAGATACTTACGGCTAACCAAATTTCAATAAATATGTAAAGTTAACCCATAAAAATAAATAAAGAAATGACACTTGAGCAACTGACTGGATTTGGGGAAAACAGAAACCTCAATCCTTACCTCACATTCTTCACATAGATTAACTGCAAAGTATAACAGCCCTAAACATACAAGCAGACCAGGTACTGTTCAGCTTCTAAAATAAATTAGACAAGGTGAACCCTGTGGCTTTGGAGATTTCTTACACAGAGACTACTAGACTACTGACACAGTGGAGAGCATCCAAGTCACAACTTTTACTCTTCTAAAAACTGGTAAAGATAACATAACTTGGGGCTGGCAGATAAAGAGACTGAGTTTCCATATCATGTATGGTAGACATTCCCGCTGTTCCATATGGACTCTGGATTGATCCTGAGGTAAAACCCTCCAGTAAAAACATTCACACATATCATTATATTTATGTAAAGAAGGATAAAACTTTCTAAAATACACAAAACATCAACAATAGTTAACATGAGCTTTAAACAAGACTAAAGTGCTAAGCAGAGAGGTTTTATTTAAATAGATGAGTTTTCCTCAACATAGTCTTAAGAAAGCAAGTAGTACACATTAGCTAAGACTAAAGTGAAGAATTCACAGATGAGAAGTAGGCCTGACAGGGAACTTATGCCTCAGTCCTAATTTTATAGTTGAATGTCTGCACTTTAGATTCCCTGTACCAAAACTACAAAGGTTGCCCTAGATGGCACTTCTGTTATTTTAACATTCACAGTAAAAGATTCTCCAGGGTTTGTTTTTTTTTTTTTTTTTTTTTTTTTTTTTTATCAGTAGCCTGTGTTGGCCAGTTCTAATGACACACAGTTCCTAGGAGTGAGGGAGCCATGTAACAAACAGAATCAAAGGCCCAGATCTAAAGTCAGGTCCATGGTGGTCTTGCTCACCCTTGGCAGCTGAGCTATTTAGACCTTGCTGGGACACCGTCTGTTGCCGCTGTGTGAAGTCAGAGGAAAAGAAGTAGGAAATGTTCACCAGCTGTAGTAGGTCATTTTTCACCAGCTGCAGATGGTTCAGTGGAGGGAAAAATAAAAGTAGGGGGCCTTAGTGACTGGGAAATCATCCCAAAAGCTTCTCGGGAGATGGATGAGCTCTCTGTGTAACCTGGGAGCCAGGCCTGGAGAGTCACTTTGGGGAGAGTCCAGGCTCCTCTAAGCTTTCTGACAATCTCCCCACAGGCCTGCGGTATGTACTAATGCATAACCTCACAGGTCCCGGACACTGGATATGTAATGATTAATGATGCAAGACAAGAGCTCAGACTCACTCACCTCTCCTAGAAGTCCCTACAAAATAACAGCGTGTGCCTGGCCCACTCTCAGTGCCCTATAGATGCTTGCCAAAATAGACTGCACTGAACAGTCATGTAAGTCCACACTAAGGGGTTTGTGGTTGGTTGGTTGGTTGGTTGGTTGGTTAGTTGGTTGGTTGATTTTGTTTGCTGTAGTTGTGTTTTTACTCTTTCATAATATTTCCAAGTAAAGGAATACATAAAACAGAAAAGTCTAGGCCTTACTCAATATTAGCAGTTCTATTGTTTCAAACCCCCCTTCTGTTGCTCCAAATTCCTGTTTTAATTTCTAGCAAAAATAAATAAATAAATAAATAAATAATTAAATAAATAAATAAATAAATAGAGCTCTTGTTCTTGCAACACAGCTAGTGTGATGGAATGGTCTAGAATTAACAACAAAGTTGGGCTTTAGTAAGGCAATTGAGTAGTAAAACGTACTTGGACATCCAAAATATATTTCTTTCTGCTTCAACAACAAGAACCTCTTCCATTACATTAAAACTTGCCTTTGGAAAAAGCTCTCACATCTCAGATCTCTCATTCATTACTCAGTTTGCTGGTCAGTGTAATGGGCTTGCAATTGAGACCCATCCAATGGACAAGAAACAATCCCTGACACTATTAATGCTATTCCATTATGCTTGCAGACAGGGACCTAGCATAACTGTCCTCTGAGAGGTTCCATCCAACAGCCAGTGGAAAGAGATGCAGAGACTCACACCCAAACTTTAGATAGAGCTCAGAGAGCTCTTATGGAAGAGTTGAGAGAATGATTGAGAGACCATAAGAGGACAGGGACTCCACAGGAAGAGACCAATAAAATCACCTAACTTGGACCCTTGGGCTCTTCCAGAGACTGAATCACCAACCGAAGAGTGAGCCCAGGCTGGACCTAGGCCTCCTACACATATGTAGCAGATAAGCAGCTTGGTCTACATGTGGGTCCTCCAAACAGCTAGAGCAGGGACTGTCCCTCGGCCTGTTGCCTACCTGCCTGCCTGCCTGCCTGCCTGCCTGCCTGCCTGCCTGCCTGCCTGCCTGCCTGCCTGCCTGCCTGCCTGCCTGCGGATCCCGAACCCCTAAATGGACAGCCTTGTCTGGCTTCAGTGGAAAAGAGTATGCCTAGTTCCAGAGCAACTTGATATGTGAGGGATGAAGGGGAGGGGTGAGGGGGGTTCACACCTAGAGAGGGCTTCCCCTTCTAAAGGAAATGAGGAGAGGATTTGCATGAGGGGGTACTGGGAAATGAGAAAGGGCTGACATTGAATTGTCAAGTGAATAAATAAATTAATTAATTTTTAAAAAGAAGCTATAACTCGACAGCCTTCCTGTAAAGCTTAGCTGCCTGTACAAGCAATTTTCAAACTAGGAGAGACCCTTAAAGAGATTCTTTGTTACACCGGAACTTGTATTTTCTCTAAGTAAAAATCAACCTTGTCATTGGTGGTTTAGTTTCATTTTTATGTACTTCCCACTTCTGCTTCTTTTGGCTCTCCACAAGTCTGATTTACTGTATTATTGCTTTTCTGGGTAAAATATGAATTGGATCCTAATGACTTAATGGAGCTACTGCCAGGGAGTGATTAACCACCCGGGAAGAGGCAAACAGAAGGTGTCATCAAGTACATCTGTGCAAGTAAAGAGTTAATGAATTTCCAAAGATTGCCTCCACATAGCAGAGTAGCCCTAGCTTTGAAGGAGGGAAAAAAATCCAGGTGTGCCTGAAGGGCAATGCCAAAAGTGGCTGCTTTTAGGAGATATCAAACTCCAGACTTTAAATGATTTAAATGCAATCCCTATGCGTAGCTGCTAAACCAAAGCACCTCACCCCAGGGAAGAGATGAGAAATTTTGAGGGCGATTGAGCACTGAGAATTCTCATCGTGGCATAGCAAAAAAAAAAAAAAAAGTGACTTAGCACATGTGTTTCCATAATTATGAAGCATCAGAGTGCTCACTGGCTCTGAGACATAGTCACCAGTGTGACAGCTCTTGTGCCAGTATGAAAGGCAATCAGATGAGGCGGGAATGAACACCCTCTGCCTCCTCGATCTGCTAATGCACAAAGCAACCTTTCCTCTAGGAATGCTTGTCTGAGGTGGGCATTCATGCTAAGATTATTCATTGCTTTTTTTAAAAAAGTAATGGGGGAAGAAAAGCGAGGTGAATGCTTATTGGGTAACTACCATTTCTGCAGCACTTACTAATGGGTCTGGGGTTTGACATATACTTCTTCAAAAGAGAAAGATCTAGAAATGCAAATTCCCCTCTTGTTCTGCGCAGGTCAATAAGACAACCTTGCTAGACTTCAAACAGCTTTATAATTCTCACAGTAGTTTGTCCTTCTCCCAGGCATTAGCAAGCCTTTGGCCATCTCTTTCCCGCTCTGTTCTATGGATGTTCCATGGGAGCACTCAGCTCTCAGGGCTACAGTTTCTCTTGTCTCCAATCTCACGCACATGGGATCAGGGACCCCAGGTTCTCTTGCTGTGTGATCTTTAACCAAGTAACACAATGCTCTGCTGCTTTCATTGTCTGTAAATGTAGTACGCTCATTTCATTGCTATTAGACTTACTCAATGCCTATTTCACAATGTACCCATTATACTCCTAATGGGTTTTGGATTAGAACTATTAACAATGTATGCATATTCTTTTGGGGCAAATAAATAAATATACATGGTTTTTAGATATATATACTTGTTGACAAGCTTGGAGGCTATGATTGACTAGGGGTCTACATGGTTAACATCATGTACATGGGTAAATTCATTATATAATCAACTCCATAGAGACCTATAAAAGTTACTCTCAAATTATTTAGAATCATAACTTCAGACACAGAGCCTAGAAGACTGAGTGGAATCTAACTTGAAAACCTTCTTCCTGAAGACTAGCTCTCAGGGTACTAAAAGGTCAGAGAGTTTTTAATCCATGGTGTAACACCAACATGGCTATCTAAACACAACCCAAACAAGCATAATGATGCCAGTAAGCTGCTAATGTGAGGAGGAAAATGTTCAGGAGGCTTCAAACCTATGCAAATATACAAGCACTGCAGAATGCAAAATGTGGTAGAAAAAGAGCATGTCAATTGGTTACTCTTACTCCACTCTGAAACATGTATACACAAGTACGTACAAGTAACATTATATAAATTGATCAGAGTATATTTTTGTGTTTAGGATACTCTGTATTTTGTGTGTGTATATATATATATGTGTGTGTGTGTGTATCCATGTGTGTTGTATAATAATTTTGCATACATAATTATTATATATTATTAATATGTGTCATTGTAAATACCCAACCCAAATATGACCAGTCAAAGAAAACACAACTCAGTAATTATCTTTATATTCTGCAAGCCTAGGTTGGGCAGACTCACCACTTCTCTACTCTGTTCCCCAGCTATGGAGACCCTTATAACTTGTGGGTTTTCCAGACCCTGCATCTGTCCTTCTATCTCCTGCTTCCCAGGCGTCCTCCTCCGTCGTCCTCTGTCGTCTTCTCTCTCTTCTCTCTCTCTTCCTTTCTTCATCCACTTCCTCTGCTCTCTCCCACCAAACTTTATTTCTCTACCTCCCCTTCTTCTGCCCAATCGCTGGCTCCAGCCTTTATTTTCCAAATTAAGATGGGCAGAAATTTCACTAGAATTCACCTGTGTAATGACTCACTTCTCCTCTGCAGCCCTTCACAGGAAAGGGGAATTAGTATCAAAATACAAGGCCAGGGCTATCCACAACATATATGTATTATATATAATTACATTAATGAGTAATAAATTTTTATATATTATATATATTAACATATATATAATATATATATTATATATATATGTATATATGTATATATAATCTTTTTTAAAGGGTTATGGATTTTAAAAAGAGTTGGGGTACATGGGAGTGCCTGGGGGAAGGAAAGGGAAAATAATGAAATTATAATATAATCTCAAAAAATAAATGTTTTCAAAACAAGAAACCAACCTACAATTCTTTGGGATCTGTCTTGCAATGCACTATGCTAGGCCTACAAACAGGAAACTCATAAACGGTAAATAAGAGCCCATGAAACTTGTCATTCACTGCAAGCATCTGGTTTTCACTGAGTATTTGCTCTGTGTTGCGGCTGTGCTGGTGCCCTACCCTGTCCTCCTCTGTGTAAGAGACAGTTCTGGTAAGGAAAAAGAATCACAAAATTGTGCTCATTTAGAACAGAGATAATACATTTGAAGACCATTGGTTAAATAGAAGGCACAAACACGAGGCAGAAAAGGAATGTATTTATTCGGTGTCTACAGAGTACTACAGAATCCAGGTCTCCCGGTTCACAATTCAAAGAACCTTTGCTGAGGGGGAAGACAAAAACTAGGAAAAAAAACGTGAATGTTCCCATGATTAATTCCAGGTGAGGTTCTGTTTTCTTTCTTCTTTGAAGAGCTATCCAGAAGCTGAATTGGGGGTTGGGGGGAAGGCGCTGATCAACACTCAAAATTTTCCTTTTCTCAGCCCGCAGCTTTGCTTCCTACATGTTCTAACCTTCCTTTCCCAAGTGCTTATCCCAGCATACAGGAGATGCTTAAGAAACTCAATTTAATTCTTATAAAATAGCCATTTATTTTTTTAAGGCTCCAGGAATCCCTACACTCTCAGCCTCATCATCTGTATTAGTATCGCTACAGTGTCATGAACAGACCAGAACTGTAAAAGAATGACAGACAGTGATGCACAGTGTCCGGAACAAGCCCAGAGTTGCCAGCACAGGAGAGTTATATGGTCACCTTGGCCTCGTTAGAGCTCAGTCTGTACATTTTTATACTTTTCTCAAAAAACTTTTGAACAGTTCCAAGTCAATGCTTTTAGGAGATACTTTGACCTATTTTCTTTTTCTTAAAAAAAAAGAAAAATAGTACAACTCTATTTTCTTCCAAGATTTCATGAGTGCTTTTGAGTTTCTCCTAAGAATTGAATAGTTTGGTAGGTGATGGTGAAAAAGGGTATCCAGTTTGAGAGGGGAATATATTGCATGAACCAAGGATACAGATGTATAAGTCACATGTGAGTTAAGGTAACTTTTATTTATAGTGCATATATAAAGTATTTAGTAGTAAGTGCTTTAAAACTCTATGTTTCTCTTTATCTACCTATGGTTCCTCTATTTCTATATTGATTAGCTAGCTAGCTTTCCATAATCCTTCTTCCTGTATTTATTTCTTTTGCATGTACTGATTTGTAGAAAATGTATTAATTCAACACTCAGAATCAAACAGTATCGCTAGATGCATGATTATGCAGAACCCGTGTTGAGCCTTGTTCAATGACAGATCTATTCCTAGCTGAATGTACAAGTTCAGCTCCTTGATGACAGACTGCCACATTCATAATTCACTTCTCGAATAACCACATATTTCTTATACATATAACATCCTCTATTTTCCTATCATGTTTTTATAAAGTGTGGGGTTTCAAAATGGCACAAGACAGTCTTTTAATCCCTGTGTCAGAGTGTGATGACCTACTGTCTTACAGACTCAAAGCAGTCAATCACAGATGAATAAATGGCATAGTTGGATAGCCATTTTAGCTCTGGGTTAAACCACAGTATTGGAAATCACTGGAACACAGATCATCTTGCTGTGAAAGCATTCAATCCCGGCTCAACCTACGGCAAAGTTAAATTAGTAGAATGTTTATCTTTCAAAGTGTTCAATTGGAGTGTTCAAATTTTGAGGCATTTTAGTTGGATACTAATTAGCAACTAGCTGACTGCTAAATGGACTGTCACCTTTCCTTTTGACAAGCCACTAAAAATTAGCCTCTCTGTGTTATTTGAACGTTGGGGGAATGGGTTGGGAGGGCTGAAGCTAAAGATGGGATTTCATTTGGTGCATTTATCGAGAATTTTTAGTATGCTGCTGATATTTAAGGATGTAAATGTAAAAGAGGGGAAAAGGTTGGGAATGACAGACAGTGAGTTCTGCTCAGCAGGCGCTGACTACATAGTTGAAGTATAAATGGATCTCGTTTCTTTTAAATGTTAATAAGCTTCTGCACTAGAAGGGATTTCATATGTAGTTGCTATAATATCAGATATTGGCCTGTTCTGTCGATCTTAAGGTATATCTGATGCTTGATTGCTGCTAAGATTAGGTAAGAAGAAATACAAATCCAAAAGAAGTGTTTAAATATGATCACCAAAAAAAAAAAATGTTATCCTTGGGAAGTAAATAGAAAATATGATGATGTCCTTCACAAAATCTTTTCTTCGTGTATTTTCATGTAGAATTGAATTTTCCTCTGACGTGGCAATATTTACCTTGTTGATAAAAATTGCATGGAAGGTGTAAATGGGCAGTTCTGAGATAAGCAGGTCCTCTCCTGCACTGTGCTTAAACACAGAGACTTTTTAAAGTGTAACTGTGGTATTTCAGGTTTGGCTCTCAAAGTTTCACTCTCTTCTGAGTGTTTAAGGAAGAAATGTCAAAAGAACAAAGCAACGTGTCATGTTGTGGCATTAATTTGGACCTAAGGAAAACAGAATTGCATTTATTTTGGCTTCTAAAAATAACCAAACTAAAAATATTTTTGACAGAGTTCAGTCTTAGAATTGTAACAACGTAAAATTGATTTATTGTACTCTGACTGTACCTACTACATGTCGGGGGAAGATCTAGATGTGAAAAATGGTTCCTTTCCAAATCATATAGGATAAAACACATTGGAAATATAGATTTCAGGAATTTACCCCTCTGATGGAGTACACTAGATTAAGCTTGTTCAAAGCTCAACTCACTCTAAGCTCTTAACATTGTAAATATTTGTAAAAATTTTCAGCATAGCATTTTGTGTTAACAACAAAGGCTTAAGACTATCTGTTTATAAACCATCAGGAGAACTATTGAAGAATTGCGACGCATAAATACAACAAAAGAGCATACATAAATTATCAAACGTTCTGTGGCACAGCACCGGATAACTGCCCGTGAAAGGTGAAATTGTAAAATATAACAAGGACATTCAAAACTCAGAATAGAAAGCGTTGATTAGAGGAAAGAAAAAAAAAAGTGTGACAAATGCAACATGGTGACCTTCAACACTCCTGGTGTCAGGTTGTCTTTTATACCCACTGGGGGATACTTGGTTCTTTTTTCACTATTAACTTTCATGTAGTACTAGGGTTCAGAAAGCTTTAGCCCATGTGTCAGATCTCAGTGGTAAGTTATCTATGTGTGGCCTACAACCTAATAGTTTCCTGCATATATTGTTGTGTGTCTATGTGTGTAGGAGGAGGCTCAGGTTCAATGACAAGCTTTGTCTCAGTAGCTTTCCACTCTACTCTCTGTGGTAACCTCTCACTGAACCTGGAGCCCACCTACTGGCTTGACAGGGTTGCCAGCAAGCTAGGGGCATTCTTTTGTGATGCGTCCTCAATACTGAGATGGCAAGTGCCCCGTGGGGTTTTGTTTGTTAGTTTGTTTTTTAAATAACTCCTAGACCAGTCTAAAGCAAGTAATTCACCTAACTGTCTTTCCAACCCCATTGTCATACGTTTTTAAAGCACCATTAAGAGAAGGTAGATGAAGGAACTACACAACAGAATTGTACGTGGGCTTCAATGCCTAAAATATTCATTATCTGAAGCTGTTCACAAAAACAGTTTTTATTTCCTGATTTACAGTCACATTTCTTTTATTTTATGTAGTTTCTGCTGGCATAAAGCAAGGGACAGGATGTCAAGGGGTATAACAATGATGTAAGTGTGGAAATTTGTAACAACAGCAACACACCAGCTGTGGACAACAGTCACTGCAAACGAAAGTTGGCTCTAAAATGACCGATTTCTCTCCACTATCCTGAGAAGAAAATTTAAAATAGGTTGAAAAGAGAAGGAAAGGGTGTTTTGAAAAACTGAAAGAAAATACACACTCTTTATGATTCTGATAGCCTTACTAAGACTTTCCTTTCAGATTTTGCTAATACTTGTCAGCTCCAAAGAGCAACGAAGGCCACATTTGTTTTTCTTATTTGATCCTCAGTAAACAAAGATGAAAGACACTGGATGTGATGGATTAGACAAAGGACAGTGAGGATTTAGCAGAGAGCCAATTCCAGATTTCAAGAAGATATTTCTTCCTTACCCTAACCCCTATCTTCAAGTAAGATCCAAACATCTCTGTATCTGTCATACGGGCCAAAAATGAGCCAGTAGAATTTATAGACTGTACATTCTTTTCCTTCATTGTTCTTATACAAAACTTGTTGCAGAAAGATTTCAGCAGCAAAAATCAAGAAAGGGTATGCTTATTAAGAGAAGAGCCAAAAAAAAATTAAGCTCCCCAGCCCGCCCAAGTGTGCTCAGGAAGCTACAGCACTGGCCAGAGCACTTAGTGGGCCACAGATCTAACACAGAAAGTGGACTGGGACAGCCAGAGACAGCAGAAAAGCTGTGAACACTTTAAAATTAGCACTAACGTCGGGAAATAAGTAAAACAAGGAGAAACATCCTCTCTAAGTACTCGGGCTACACATATTTTTTTAATCTAATTTCTAACTTTTGAGTGGTGACCTGCCTAATAGCAATAAGCAATATTCTAAAAATAACAAACTAGAGATAGCAAACATCTCTACCAGATAAATTAGAGGAACATTATTTGCAGCAGACCAACTTCTAGTCCATATGTTTGTTTTACTAACAGCAACCACAGAATTCATTCCGAGTATTCTGAGAGTGAAGAATGTGCTAATAATGATTATAAGAATGTGCTAATAATGATTATCAGAATCTAATTGGGGTAACCAGGAGTAAAAGGCTACCTTAGAGTGTGTGAGTTATTCCCACTGACATGCGGACAGGCTTTGTAACAATAAATCTGGCAGTGGAGTGCCAGCAGAACCTTTACCACTGTCATGCCATGTAATCCCTACAAGTGCCCTATAAAGAAGGCATTATTTTTTTTACCATTTGTAGAAGGAGAATCTGAAACTCAGAAAGGTTAAATGCCTTGCCTAAGATCACACAGCTAACAAAGTAGAGTCTGATCAAACAAGGGACACTCTCATCAAGTCTTTAGTACGTGTGAAGTCATTTCCTAGATGTTTCCACATCGCATGTGTCATGTTAGTTCTTAACCTTTGAGACAGGACGAGGGAACATCATTTCTAGAGAGTTATTATGTTATTCAGATTCAACCAGGCAGAAATTCATGTAGTCCAAGTTGAACCCAAGACTCTCTGATCAAATACACAGATCTTTTGATGTCCCATGATACACTGGTTGCTGATAATTGGTTAAAAACATAGTAACCAGACAGATTATGACAAAGTTCCTCTCTCATGCTACTTTTACTACTGGAGCTCTGAATCTAACATCAAGTATATATATTTTTTAACTCCTTGGAAGAAACTGATGAATTAGCAGCAGCCACAACTGAGGTACAAAGCTGTAGCTCTAAGCACATAACAAGTCTCAAAAAAATGCTCCCCATTAAGAGGGACTTGCGTTTATGTGCTGTCTTCCCACCTGGTTGCCTGCAAGGCACACGGCAAATGCAATGCATCAGACATATTGACAGAAAACCAAGCTTTCCATATGACTTCCTTGGCTATGAGACTAAATCACCCAAGTCTTCAGCATCGGTCACGGGACTGGCGGATACTTTTAAAATCTCACATGGGCTAAGGATATATGCTCAAGTGATCTTAATTATGTGATGCAAAGGAAAGGAACTAAGCAAAGGCTTAGTGTTGTACTTGCTATGTGTGTTGAAACCAAGTTCAGCTTGACTGAAAAGCCTGAGATAACAGGGAGACACTTCTAAGAAAGTCCTGGATAGTAGCCTTTACCAAGGGATGATAGAACTTCTCAAAACAGCCTCAGAGGTATAGATCCTTACATCTTAAAGTCAGTTCAGACTTATTCAGTTCTTATTGAATCATCTGTGGGGCCATGAGAAAAGGGTAGAGGGGTTGACTTTCAGGGAAATTTGAGATAAAAGCCTCATTCTATCCTTGACTGGATTCTGTCACCTTGTATGAATTTATTTACCATCTCTAAGACTTAGTTTCTCCCTCTGTAAAATGTTCTAATGACTCCCATGTGTACTTTAAAAATGAATGTGAACTGATCAATATTTGTCCTATGCACAGGAAAGCACATGGAGCTACAGTGTAGAGGCTCAGTCAGAAGCATCTCCTGACCTTGCTCTTAGGTGTTTGTTCATCAATGCTTCAGTTTCCTCAGATGATCAATATGAATAATAAAAGATGTTGGGGGTATTAGCTAAGAATATACAAATAAAGTACCTATCACAGTCTGCAGTACAAATGTGGTCACAGTAATACATCGTCTCCTAAAACCATTATTTTCCATTACAGGTGCTTTCACTTCCACCACAATATCTGTATTTTAATTAGTAGTATAATTTGCAAAATTATATTAGATATGTCCATAATTTTCAGACATCATAAGAATTAAAATAGTGCTTCTGTACCTCGACAGTACCCCAACAGTGGTGTTTGCCTGGTTTTAGCCATCACACCATGTGGACTTGTCTAGACCAGGTGGGCCTCGCATTAACATATTACCCTGTCATCTCTACCATGCAGCCAGAGCCAATGACCCGCAACCTGCCAATATTTATTATCATAGAATCACTGAATAGCTATGCTAGGCTTTGCTAGCAGCTTTCTAGTCGCTCACTTCATGCTTTCTGTGGCAAATTACATTTGACTTTCAATTTAAAATCCAGGACACTCGAAAGGAAAGCCTCAGTGTAATCATGGTGATAGAGCAGAAGCACGTGCCATTGTTGACAGGAGGATTTTTCTGTTCGTCACAAAATATCCCTACTTGAACATGCCCCACCTCTACAGTCATTCATATACCAGAGGAGGATAAAGGCTGACCCATCCAGACCAACAGAAAGCATAGCACAAGGAATCATCTTTAGAAAGCAGAGTGTTACTCTCCTATTAGATGTCATAGAGTTAGGTTTGGTTCACTGAGCATGAAATGAATGGGAAGAAAAGCGTATCTCAGCAATAAGCTCTCCATCTTATTTAATCAAACACATATTTGCATATTGCTTTGGCAATGATATCAGGTTCTCCAGTGGATGAGCTAACATGCGGTCTGCCCAGAGGAATCGTTTGGATGGGCACTCTTGAATAAGAAGCATTAGCAGTAATTTTTTTGAGCATAAAACTTTGGTGTCTACTAAGGTTATTTTTAAATCTCATTGGGTATTATTGGGTTCCTTAATTACAGAAATGTAATCTTGGATTCAGAATATAAAGAGTTTCAATAGCTGATTGCAACAGCATTATCAATTGCAGAGAAATTTGAAAAGTTTAGTCAACTCCGAGTAGAAAATCTGAAGCATTTATGTTTGGCCCTGCATTGCAGTCATGAGCTTCATTTGAATGAGGATGTTAGAACTAGGGTACTGCATGTGCATAATATACAATACTTGATGTTTTCAATATATCAGAAGCCTTAGAATCAATGGCATATTAGGGAATTATTTAAGCCTAACTCTTCTAAGCATTTTTCTTGGTGCTTCTTCCCACACTTTACTGTCACACTAATTCATAAATAATTTCCTCCTTTCATGCTTTCCAGTTAGACCATAAACCAATAGTGGTGGAAGGCAAATTTCATTGCTAAAAATCTCTACAAGTGCCAAAACTATTAAATTCTGCAATTTAACTTACTCTTGGAGATATGTAAATTATATGTTAAAATTTACACCACCTAGCACACATATTCTGAAGATGGCTTGTGGCTGCATAGAAAGTTAGCATTCATAAATATTTAACAAATACTGCCATGCGATAGTTTTTAAAAGTACACAAAACCTTGTTTTCCCCATGACACCATGTATACCCGAGGCAAAGAGTTATGTGAGATACCCTTGGTAGAGCTAGCAGGCAATCTCCTGCTTGTGGCTTTTCTGTTCTCCTCATTTGCTAATGATTTCAGTTGTTCCTAATTTCCTCACACTATCAGCTCTTTGGCCATTTTGTTGAAGGGTGGAGCTTAATGAATGAGAAGAAAACACTGCCTTGGCATATACAAAGTTTTCAATTTTATGTCCTGAGAACTGAACCCAAGAAAGAAGGATAAGCATGAAGACAATAATTTCAGAGATTTCCCAGATGTGAGTAGTGCCACTGTTCATCAGTCGCCATCCCCTACTTCCCTGTGATTGGGGAGGAGCTATACACTATGCTTCTTTCAGGAAGTAGGTCTGTGCTGAGCCAGTGCCTCATCACCTCCTACACCTTAGAGCTAGAGTCTTATTCATTACTGATGCTCAACAAGTGGTAGTTTCTTGAACAGCTACTGCGATATGGTATGTACAGCCATACTTGAACCTTTTATACTGTTACGTTAAAGTTCATTGTTCTCTCTTTTAATTTTAATGCAGCTCATACCATATGTGATAATATCATATATTAGTCACCTGAAAATTCTTGAATTAAATTATTATCCACCCTTAAAATAACATTAATATTACTACCATTTCATTAGGAAGTCTTAAGCACTGGGAAACCTCACTATTACAGATACAGATTTTCTAAAATTCCCCGTTTTGCTTGACAGCCCATTTTTGTCACTAGCAACAAACTCTGTCAGTTGTTTCCCTTGTAGAGACAGGCACACATCACTCATCTTTTATAAAATGTCAGGCAAATTCAAATCTACATAATTATGATTTACCTACCAGTAATTTAAGTTTTGATAAGAAATTGTGTTTCAGGAGAAAAATGACTAGCTCAGTTTTTAACATAGACAACTGGAGAAGTATTTTTGTTTAGATGTCTACTATGCTTCAGTATACATAAGTACTGTATATAAACATGCTATTCTATCATAAATAATAATACAAAGGCATACTCAAGGGTCAAGATTTAATTAATTTGACTGATGCTAAGACCACTAATTTACCAAATGATCTTTTTTGACCATTTAGGGTAAATGTTGAAACATGTAATACTAAATAACATTGTAATCTTTTTTCAAAAGTGACTGTGACTTCATGAAACCCCTGGAACAGTCTCAGGTACATCGAGTGTTCTATACATCATACCTTGAAAAATGTTGCATGAAGGCCAAAGGCTACAAAGTTAAAAGTTCCAGGTATGAACAGCATGCAACTTGCAGTCTGTGTGTACTATAGGGTAACCGTAAATATAGCCCAACACATACTCTCCCTCCCCCTTCCTCTTTCCCATCTTTCCCTTTCCTGAATTCTGACTTTGAAACAGCATAGATCTTGAGAGTTGGTAACAGAACTTAGCTCTAAGCAAATCCCCAAATCCTTCTATTATGCCAAAATTAGAAGTGTTTTAGGAGCTGACATACAACCAAACTGACATGTGCCAGTACTTCTTCCAACTATGATATCAGACTTGGACAAGGTAGTCTCAAAGCGCATAATTGAAAAAGCATTACTCTCTAGATTGACATGTGGATTTTGAGCTTTTCCTTTTCTAAAACTTATTTGAGTTTAAGTCCCTGGTTTCTTTATTTTTTTATTTTTTCCTTTGGTGAGTCAGTGTATGCTGGATATGATGAGGGGGGCTGGGTAGGGGTGGGAGCATGGACCAGCTGTCTGAATGAACCTGGAAAGTCATGCAAAAGGCCCAAGCTGTCTCAGATGCACCTATTGTTGAATCAAGAAATGACAAGACAAAAGAGGGGAACAGGAAGGATATTGAAGAACAGGAGAACAAGAACTCAGATGTGTATGTTTTCTAAGACTTTGTCTTGTTTCCTCCCATTACTTCTATAATCTTGATTTCATTTAAAATATTCTGAAAATATATCTAAGTCAATCAGATCCAAAAGGAATTCCTTAAAGTCACTTTCAAGTCAAGTCATTAATGTCAATTCAAAGTCATTACACTTTACCCTTACACCTCTCCTTGTATTTAGCAGACAGCCAGTCAGCTGACTCATTCATGTTTATGGATTTATAGGGTCTGACCTCATCAGGGAATTGGCAGGCCAGGCACATCATTTCAGGCCACACTGTCCTGACAGACAGCACTGTCAACAGTTTGGAGTGGTCGAGTTGAATTACACAGCGGGCACCGAGAAAAAGATGCCCTGTTCCCAGCACTGCCAGCTTGCCTTTCTCCAGAGTTTACACTTGAGGAAGTTTGTGCTAGATCATTCTGCTTCTATTGAGTCTTAAATGCTCTTAGCAGGAAGAGGAGAGGACCTGTTCCCACTGAGACTACAAAAATAGGTAGTTTGCAAAAGTGAAACTTCTCCAGTCAGCTATCTGTGTTTGGGAGTGAGCCCTTGACCCAAAGGAGATCTGTTAAACATACTTTTGGTATTTTTCAGACTTTTCATTTTTTAAAAAGTTTTTCCCTTAGTGATTGCAGAGAGCTGTTTCATTTGATACATCACAAACCACCTCTCCTGCTTTTGTACTTGGGGCTGTGTGCTGCATTGTGTCTTCCAAATAAAGACTGCCGTAGTTAGTCTTTGCTGAGAACCAGCTCAGCAAGACATAAAACATTCACCTCTTCTGGTGAACCTGACTGAGTCTAACTTCCATCAACATTTCAATCCCAAAATCACCCCCTAAATTAAAGAATAAAAGCATGACTCTTCTGAACCAGCCTAACATAGCTTCTACTTCTGCGTAGATTTGGTCTTGATGTTAGAAAATTTTTACCAATGGCCTTTGATCAATTTCTTGTTTTAGATGTGTCTCTATGCTTTTCAAATCCAGTTACCTTCCTGGCAGCTTCCTCCCAGGTCCTTCAGAACAACAACTGATATCTATACACCATCATTTACAAAGTACTTCCACACACGACAGGAGGCAAAACAGACAAATCATTTGCTATGAGACAAGCATTGGATAAGACATTCCATAACCATTACTGTAGCTGATCTTCAAAACTATCTGCAGGATTTTTCTCTTCCTCGTTTATACATGAAAAACATAAAATGTGCTAGGAAGTGGAATTTGCCTCATGATCTTTACACAAGCTATACCAAAATGCATCATTGCTTCACACCAGTGTCTGTTCCTAAGGATATTTGTGATGGTTAAAATCCATCTAGTATTTATCATCCTGTCTCTTGAAATTTCCTTGCTCATACTTAATTCAGCAATATTGTTTTTACAGATAGTGAGTCTCTTCAAAGATTCAATTCAATATTTATGGAAATACAGCACTCTCTTTTTGATCCCCTACTTTCAGGTTGAATTTAATTATAAATTACAACAAGTGAATACTATATAGCAAGTGTAAAGAGCATAAACTGTCTTTTCACACACCAAGTTTCATCTTGTAGGTAGATGCGTGCATAGTAGAGGATTCAAAACTATGTAGAAACATAGCAGAAGTTTAGCCATTGTATGATAATGCTCTTTTCTTGTGTGTAGACACTATTACTATGAATAATATAATTTAAATCAATAGAAGGCATGTGTTCAGATTTAAGGTTTACCAGGATGATGTTGAGTATGGTTGCTTCATGGAGTCTGCCAACCATAGATGGAGAAAATTGAGAATAAAATGTGGCACCTATACTGAACATATGCCAACTTGTTCTTCTTCTCATTGTTCCCTAAACAATGTAGTAAAATAAGAATTTTCATAGCAGTTATATTCCAATACATTGTGAGTTATGTGGTGATAACATATTACTATTTACAAAGATTATGTACAAAAACTACACTAAAATTTCCCATGAGGTACTTGAACATTTTGTCTGAGAGTGGGATGCTGATCCCATTTTCTTATGTACCATGCATTCCCAGGATGACTGTACACTGGGAATATTCTGATAGGAATAACAGATTGCTGCCTGTGAGGCAGAGCTGCCTCTGCTTTGTGTGTGCGTGTACGTGTGCGTGTGTGTGTGTGTGTGTGTGTGTGTGTGTGTGTGTGTGTGGAGTATATTGTCATAAAAAACATTCAATCTGTACTTAAATGAGATCAGAGAATAGAAAACTAGTGACAAAATAAAAATATTTAGAGTGCTCTGTGTCTGAAATCTATTTGTCCATCCAGTATTTATTGACCACCTTAGACGTTTTAAATGAGGTGGATAAAGTGGTAAATAAAACCAGAGATAACTCTCCATCATGCTCAAGTTCTCAGGCTTTAATGAAATCCTTGGAGAAAGGAAAATTAAATTGGAACGACACCAGTGCTGTGCTGGAGAGCTGCATAGTGCTTCGATTTTATGTAGTCAGGAGATCCAAGGTAGACACTCCCAAAGAAGTGAAATCATAAGACAGTAGAATAGAATCCAGGTAAGCACAATCAGAAAGATGTGTATTTGGGGACAGGAAACAAGAGCATGTAAAAGATGGAAATGTTGAAGGTAATACAATAATGTCAAGACAACAGAACTATTGGTGACTGAAATAACTGTGAAGAACACTGATCTTACTAACAGATCACTCATAAGTTGAAATGGTAAAGTCTTTCTCTAGGTGCTATTCAGAAAATCCAAACAAAATAGGAAGACCCAATGTTTCCAAGAATATACAAGAACTAAACTCAAAGGTCAGACTACTCTGCTCTATGAGAAGAGATAGGGATAAGCAAAAATTAAGTATGATAGGATAAATCCATGTAAGATATTCAGCTGCATGTCAACAACCTTATTTCGAGCCTTAATTCTGTCTGACAGCAAGTGTCTGACATTTTGCAAATGACTAGACTTTCTGTGTCAACAGATTCTTATCAAAGTTCTGGGTCTAAATTATGAGTATTTCTCTAGTTAGTATATACTTTAGGTCAGTTACACAACTTTCTAAACTTCAGCTTTTGTCTTTGTAAAAACATAGACTTTTAATCCCTTCATGATATAACTGTAAGATCCAATGAGATTGTATTTGTGAAGTGCTGAGTTGTCTAGTGTACAACCAGCCCTCCAGTAGTAGATCTCATGCCAGTCTCCATCAGTATAGCTCATAGAATCCAAGGTCTCCTGATAGACTTTAAATCACTAATTTCTGTGCCTGAGACTCATAGGAAAGGCTGGCTTAAAACTTGTAGAGATTTTCTGTCTTTAGCCTTCCTGGGAGTGATCTCCCCAACCTATCCTTTTTGTCAAAAATGTGAAATGTCACTTTGCCCAGTTCAAATTAACCTCTGATTCCCACTCCTAGAATCTGTCATACAATAGTGCAACGAGTATACAAAGTACTGCAGCACCTTTGCACTTTACACAAGTAACTCAAAGGTTTTGTTCATGTCCCAGACTTTGTCTTAGGATGAAGCTTCATCCATTCAAATGAAGGAGTCCACTTATCTTCAAATCTTTATCTCAAGGCATGCTCATCAGAAAACCCAAACCAATATGCAATACAGCTATCATATAATAATCTTGTAATATTTGTTAAATTAATAGTGTATGGTGAAATGTTGACCCCAAATTAACTTTTCTAAAAAATGCTAAAGACCTGTTCATTTTCTAATAGATCTTTAAAGACTCTTTCACCTCAAAACTTGAAACAAAAAGAATTCATTCTCATTTTCCTGGTATAAAAAGTAGGTTAGCTCAAAGGGTTAATTAAGATGTGACTAGGATTAAAAAAAATTCCACTGGAAGTCATACTGAAAGGTCTTGAAGAGATTTAAAAACTCATAGATGTGGTAGGAACTGGTCTTTCCTTCTTTCAGCCAATACTTCAGTATAGTCAATCATGAGCGACTGTAACAATATGAGAGACTGAATCGTAGATTTGACATGTATGCATGTCAGGTAGACACTGTGAGATTCTAAGACTTTTTCAAATTTCTTAAAAGCTAATGGCCACAATAACTCCAAAGCAATGCCAAAACCAATCTAGAAAAAAATTAAGTTGATAATAGTAGCAAAATCTGGGTAATAAGAATATCGAGTAGATTGGAGTGGTTTTTGTATTCCTGGGCCATGAAGGTCAAGTTACCCAAGAGTTTTCATCATGGAGCTCAAACTACTGAACATTCAGTACCTATATTTCACAAATATTTTTATACATTCAAGCCAAATGAGAAAAACTAAATTCTAGATCTTAAGTTGATCTTTATAGATAATCATGTTCATCATTTAATCAGTTAAACAGAAAATGGAACCCAGCGAGAAACGTTATGAATGCTACAGGTACTGAAAAATATATATGTATTAAGATACATAAACAATACAGATTGTGGGAAAATCTGCTACACCACCACTATTCTAAAAAATAGAGAAGTGAAATATGCATTTAGTTTTAAAGGGGCACCTACAAATTCAAGGGCAATGAAAAAATGAAATAATTTTTACCTTTTTGTTCAGTAGACACTGGATAGACTATCTCATGTAAATTCCTTAGTTGATATATCCATAGTCTAATGTTAGCTGTGTTTGTACCATAAGCAATTATAATGTTTAGTGTCTTTAGTGAAGTAAGTTTGTTATTTCCCATGAGTCTAGAGCCAAGTTAGTCTGAATTAGCTAGACTGAGTCTTGCTCTCTTGCCTAGGGACTTGGCCATGATAGCTTTGATAATTTAACTCTGCTTACCCGATCTCTAATCCTCTAATGTGGGCATAACTTTAGGGAGCATGCAGGATTTCAAAACTTAAAAAAAAAAAAAAAAAGAATGATGGATTTAGGACAGGTTTTCAGTCTTTCAAAACACACAGCTAAACAAAGCAAGATACAAATTTAGGTCTGATTCAAAAAATAGAAAGGAAAGGATCCATCTCTTGATAAAAGGAGCTACTAAGCCATATTCAAGGAACATATTCATGGATACAGAGAAGAAAAAACAGCAGCCAATCTGCTCATTTCTCTAGATATTGGTAGCTTAGACTCAATACTACTCTAAAGAGAAACAAAACAATAGTTATAAGGGAACCTCAAGTTGTGTAATACTATGCATGAGGTCAGGGTCAGGTGGAGTGAAAATTTTTAAGAGTAGGCCTTTCATATAACTCTTAATTTCCTTCTGTTCCACTATAAGTTTCCACTTAATCGTGTTATTACTACATTGTTCAACCATTGCTTTCTTCCTATAGTACCATATTATATTGCATCATACTGCATCATACTCTGTTTTTCAGAAGGTATTCTTTTAAGAGCAGCAGCTGTCCTCTCTCTTCATCATTAGAGCATATGTTCTGTAAATGGCAGAGATCCTGGCAAAGTTAGGCCACAAGGAATATAATCTCATGTAGTTGCTGCTACATGAGAGCTTAAAAACTGCAAACCAAAATAATAATGAAAGAACTGGTGAGACCAGGAGACAGAAAATAGAGCCTGTCACTCCCATGAGAAAGAGGAGGAGTAATTCCCTGTGATGAGAAACACCAGCAGCAAGGGCTCTCCTTCTCCATTCTTTCCTTGGAGTCTGCCTTAACTAGCAAGAATTTTAACACCATAAAAAGAGGCAGGCAGCCATTTGTCTGCAGGCTCTCATGCAATTGAAAGCTAAAGTCTATCAGAGGCTTCCAAACAAGGGTGCATTTCTTGATTGGATTTCTGTCTACCATAGAGCATGGAAATAAATTGTCCCCAATTTTGGGGTGAGGTGTACTGCTGGGCCATTTTCTCTTCAGGCATGTATCCAATCACTAACTAATTATTTTCTCCAATTCCTACCTAATAAAACTTTATTTGGGTCAAAATTGAATAGTTGCAGTTATATAGAACTAGACCTGGGAAATATTGTGTGGTGAGAGACCAAATCAGAAGGTATCAAAGATGCCTTGTTGGATGTGATGAGCATACACAATTAATTCCAACTTAAAATATACTAACATAGAAGATGATTTTCTCTAAGAGGCAGTAAACATAATACAATCACTTTTCTGCGATTTCATGTATTGTAGAGTACACGTCTCTCCACATATGCAGACACAGTTTCTTGTAGTATTTTTTAAGTTGATAACAATACTACTTTATGTGTGATTTACTACATTTTAATACTTTTAAAACTTTGATATAAAGTTCATATTTAGAATTTAAGTAAATTTATGAAGTAATTATGAAAAACTAGCTAAGAATTCCATAAAAGTGAAAGATTTAAGAAATACACACTATATATGACCCAGCATAGAAAACATAGAGGAATTTATTTACAAATGTCCTTTTGTATATTTTCAAAAAAGTATATTAAGAAACACTGAGTGTGCTAGCTTCTAAAAAGTATATTAACAAGATCTAAACATGAAATTAAAGCTGCTTAAACACATTTGAATGTATAAACAATAGAATGTTATGCAGCAGTTAAATGTGTCAACATTTACTATTATATAATAGGATATATAAAGATAGACAATAGCTATATGCCAGGTGGAGCTTTCTCCAAAATATATTGTTTTTAAAATTAAAAAGGGTCAGATGATGGATCCATGGGTAAAATCACCTGCCACTAAGCCCAGAGATCTGAGTTCAGTCCTTAAGATAGTAGGCACATAGTGAAAGAAGAGAACTGATTCTCTCAGAACGTCCTCTGACCTCTGACTTTTGCATAAATGAGACATGGATGTGCATGAGCATGCACAGACACACATACACAGTGGAGAGAGAGAGAGAGAGAGAGAGAGAGAGAGAGAGAGAGAGAGAAACTAGATGTAATTTTTTCCAAAAGAAAACAGCAAGGTAATAAACAATATATTTGTGTATGGAAATTTGCATTAAATATCTTTTAAATTGAGCAAATATGGGTATTTTCCGGTGGGATGCACAAAACATAATAAGTAAGAATGACAGTCCTGCATACAAAGCAGACCCTATGGAACAACAATGAGAGAAAGAGTTACTGTTCACTTTGTTTGTTTTATACCTTTTAAATTATTTACCCCGTTCTTGCATTACCTAGTGAAGAACAAACAATAACAGTGCTCAAGATGAGATGCAATGCAGAACCTATGACTGTATAGGAGAATATTAATGTAAGAGCTTAATTACAGCCAATATTTCACACAGAGACAAACCAGGAGCTAAAACCAATTAACCAGGCTTTGTTATATGTACACATGTGATGTATTCAAGTTACAAAGACAAATTTAAGTGCACTAAATTACAACTCGAGAAGAATTTCATAGTTTTTCCCTGTCACTGAGATTAGTTATATAATTTATATCAGCAACTTTTCTCTCAAAGGCAAAATTTGATTGGCCGGGCACACAGTCAGGGACTTTGAACAATGGCTCTGGATTTTAGCCTTCTCTTGTAGTTTTCCTCTCAGGAAGGAGAAAGGAGTGGGATGGGGATAACCAACACTAAGAAAGGCTTTGGGAATGTCCTGTTATCTAACCCCACTAAAAATATAAAACCGAGAGTTTGGAAGGAGATTCCAGTGTGGCTGGGAATGCTGTTTCTAAAAGAAATAAGATGCTAAACACAAATCCCAGTGTCGAATATGGGATAAATCCATAGGTGCTATTGGTCAGGGAGGGCTCCGTTTTACATTTCTGTTTGTTTTCCCCAAGAATTATATGGTAAGACCCTACTGTAGCATTTACCATGGATGTAAGATGCAGAGAAATCAAAGTGGAATTGAGCCTGAAACCTCTTTTCTGGCTGGCTTTCCGAGTGCTGAAAGTGATACACAGGCTGCTGCAGGAAATTGCAATAATGTTCTTCTTACCTAGAAGTGAGTTCGACAACTTACACCACCACCCTGCTGGGCAAGACTTAGCCACATGTGCAATAATGATATGACTGTTACAGGAGCAACCAAGCATTCCCTTCTTGTACCTGACACCTGTTCCTCAGAAGGGGTTACCCCATGATCAATGTTGTGTGCCTGTTACACATACCTCAAGAGGCCATAGGTCTTATGAAGGAAACTAATACTAATATTTAGCTAAATGGATCTAGCCACCTTCTAGATAGATATGCTTATGCCCTTATACAAAGTCGACTCTCCACACTAGTCAGAAAATATTCTATTTGCAGTGAATGATGGTGAATGTAAAAACTCCTGATGATTAAAAATGGCTAAGACTTATTAACAGATGAAGATTCTGCCGGAAACAAGTCATTTATACTACTACTTCTAATCTGAGGGAACATTGCAAAAAAAACATGACAAAATAAATAAATAAATAAACCCTCTAAGTGCTGAAAGACAGGTTGAAAGGCAACAGCATAGCAGAGGCTCTGTAATCACAAAGTCACTGGAGCTACCATTACTCATACTAGGCCTAAGAAAGATGGGCCCTCCCAGCAGTCAGACATGCATGAAGAAGTTGATCATGGGATCCGCTCCTTTCAGATGAGCTATGAGCTACTACTAATGGGCTGAGGGAAAGCAAATGTCACTGTCTTCAATTATATACCCAATAATATATGCATCAGGATCCAAGGGACAATCTCAATCCTATGGCTATACATACAGCTTTGCTCAAACTCAGAGAAATACAAACAGAACAGATATACATGATTCTGAGGAAGGGGCTAGATGGCAAGAAGAAGGGTGCATATAGGTAGGAGGGCAATCAGAATGTGTTATATACTTGTGAAATTGTCAGAGGATAAATTGAATTAATAAGAGATTAATTAAAGATACACATGTTTGGGGAAATTTTGTAAAGTCTGATATGCTATGCAGCCAGAGAAGATATTTAATCACAGCAAACAGGGAGTGTTACACAGCTCATGGGTCTACCCAGTAGGGAAGCACTTTTCAGCTTGACCTCAACAGAGAGGCTGCACTTTTCCTGCCAAGGAAAGGACAGCAGGGAAACTATTCCTGCTGCTAAGGTTCCCTAAGTCCATTTCAGCTTGAAATGAGATAGGTCATGAATGTTGTGTGGCCCAGAAAACATCAGTGGACACTGGGAAGACAGACTAAAGATGGAAGAGAAGGAAGAAGAAGGGAACAGAGGAAGATGAGGAAGAAAATAAAAGGAGAAAGGCTGGATAGAAATACTTAGTGGAATAATCACTCCTGTTGTGAAGCTTCTTAGAGTCACCTCTGAGATGGGGAAATGGGTGCAAGTGGCTTAATTAAGTGAAGGCTTCTTGGGGAAATGGAAAAGAGAAGACAGCAAGAGAGTGAAAAGCAGCTAGGCAACTCAGTTGTGATTTTAGGCAAAATTCCACTCTCTATTCCATCCCAAGTAGGGGCTTTGCAGTATATATCCTTCCCTATCATATGTCTACACTCTGAGACAGATAGCTGGGTATCAGGATTTCTAAAACAGCTGTTTGCTCTGGCCACATGTAAAGGCTTTGTCAGCTTTTGGGTATCTTGAGTTTCACAAGTGCAGTAATAGTGGTTCCTGTCTTATAAGGACATGCCTCGGCAGGCATGTTACCCTCAAGAACTAATAAAAAGCCCACAGAAGTAAAGAGAGAGGAGCCAACCAGTGGCCATGGAAGCCCAGGGAATGGCTATTAAGTACTAGCTATGTGCTTATAGCTGGTAACAAAGGACCACAAATTATTGTAACATATGCTATGCTTTTACAATGTGATGCATATAACCTTGCTTCCTATACATTTAATATGATAAATCCAACTGTCATTCCACATAGGATAGGTATCATTCTCAACCACTCTTTTAGGTATTCTTAATTAGTCGTTATTAGAGACTCATTGTTAGAGCCAGTTACTCGCCGTTCTATGAGGTAATTACAGTTATTTTTAGACCCCAGAAAGTAAGCAATGGCTAGAAAATTATACTCCTAACCTGAATATAACTTTGCACAGGCATTATGCAAAATACCATGAAGATTCCTCAAATAATCAAACCTAGGATTACCATATTACCATAGGATTCAGCAATCCATAATGGAGCACAAAAAGAAAAAAATCTTCATACGTCTGTATTGGGTCACTCACTAACCAACAAGATATGTAACAAAGCTGAGTTAAATAAAATGATATAAATAATAAGAGCTGGGTAGATAAAGAGAAATGGAATATTCTCAGCCTAAAAAAAAAAAAAGAATGAAATCTCATCATTTACCAGAGGATGGATGAACCTGAAGAAAACTGTTTTATATAAAATGCCAGGCTTGTAGGAGAAACCACTTCATGATCTCACTTGTCCATATAAATGCAAACTCGCTGAAACAGAAATGTGGATGATGATGACCAGGCCACAGGAGATAAGGAGTCATGGACAGATGTGGGTTGAAAGAGAACAAGAATTTTCTTAAATGGTGTGAATACAGTCAACCTCCATTGTTCTACGTGGTAATTATAGCTACTAATAATTTACACTTGACAACTGATAAGTGAACGGATATTAAATGTTAGCACCACAAACAAAAATATATGAGATGTGAATCTGATAATTAATTTGATTTAATTATTTCTCAAAGATTTCATGCATCATAATGTCATGATATACATTGCGAAAGCACATAATTCTTATTTGCCAAGTGTAGTTTAGTAAAGCTGAGAGGGAGATGAAAAATGTCTTTAACCTTATGGTGCTTAGAAACAAAAAAAAAAAAAAGGTGAGCTGTGAACTCATTCGTTTTGAAGGCTCACTCATGCAAGTTAGGAAGACAGCATGCTGGGGTCCAGTGAGGAAAATAGAAACAGACTGAAGAAGCCTACGTTCTAAAAAAGAATGTCAAATTCCAACTTGTAAAACCAGTGCGGTAAATGTAATTATACAAACACAAAATTGCATGCCATGGAGCCGTGGTTCATTTGAGCAGGACTTTTCTACCCAACCTCACCAAGCATTGTCTCATAGTTCTGTGATGAGCCGTCACACTGTCACATTTGAAACCAGGAAGTAGCTACAATCCTTACAACTGAAGAAATTGTGGCAGAGGCAAGTTTCAAACGCCAAACTGCTGCTTCACCTGCATTCTTGATGAACCCGATTCAGCTGAAAATGTTCAAGAACAATGATCTGTGGTTTTTTTCAGTCTTAGGTGAACACAAGATGGAACCTGTACCTAGCATTTCAGCTGCATGGGCCAGTCACCTGACTGAAAGACTACCTCTCATAAAATTATGTTAAACAATTTGAACATAATTTATCCTTTAACATAAGTCTCCCTTTAATGAGACGATGCACTATTTTTTGTCCCAGAATTTCTATTCTCTGCAGTCTCTCTCTATGTGGCCACCCAGAGGCTCTTAAGGTCCACCAGGCTGTCAGAGTCCTGACTTGGAAAGGCATGACTTCTCTATCCTTTTTCCTTCTGGGTGCTAGCAAAGTCCAAGCACTTTCTCTAGTGCACAGGGTATTTTCACTCATTTTCTCTGAAGCTAGACATCACCCACCCTACCCCTCATTTCACCGTATGGCTGCAGACCAGCACCATGATTTTCTCTTCTTCATCTATATTTCCCTTCTTTAGGCAGCTGTCAAAGTTGAGAACTTGCCTACCCCGGAGTTTTTCTTTCAAACTCTAGTAATATCGGCCTTGAGCTTCTTTTTGGGTTCATTCCAACATTCTTTTACTAATGAGATGAGGAACCTTAAGAGGGGACCTTGATTTCCCTGGAAACATGTGGAGGCTTCACTTGGACTCCTCAAATTATCTGATAGCATTAGAATATAGCTAAGCATGTCTTTTCCTATTTGACGAGTTGAAATTCCTTGGGCACAGGTAATGTCTATTTACACAGGCATGTGTTGGGAATAAATGCAGTAGGCAGTCCACACCTGCATACTGAATGAGCAATCTGCAACCGTAGTCTGGAGACTTGCTAGCTTTTTTCAAAGCACTCAAAGAAAACTTTAGACAAAGCAGACTACTTCGTGGTCAACACTGATGTTTGTTAAAGGCCTTCTGCTGCCTACTAACTCCCCAAATGACTCAGTTGCAAAGATTATATTCAAAATTGATGAATAGGCTTACAAGCAAACAGCTAGTCTAGGTATATGGATCAAACTTGTAATCCCACTACTTAAATTGGGGATCCAGAACAGGAGAATAGAAAGTTTAAACTTAAGTCAACCTATGCTATATAGAGATGCTGTAATTTGGAGTATAATGTTACATACACAAGAACAGAATTAGAAGAAAACATATTATTCTTCAAAGGAATTTATGAAAAAGTGTAGTTAGTTAAATGCATTAATGGTTAAATCAAAATTTAGGAGACTGGAATTTTTGCATAAATTTTGAAAAGATGTTAATAAACTTGAAGGTCTGACTTACCCTATTATAAAAGACAGAAAGGATTATAAAATTGAGAGCAGTGAAATTTCCTCAACATGTTTTTGAATGTTTTTTATCTTTGTGGCATTATTGAAAATGAATTCAAAATTTTCAATAATATTAGTAATTTGTATCTTCAAAGTAAAGATGGGTTTATTTTTCTTTTGTTTTCTTTTTAGTTTTGGCTTACTTATTTTTGTACTGCAAATCCGCTTCAGAAGGGCTTAGTGAATCATTTAACATGGGACCATGTTGTACCAGGCCATGCAAGTTCTCTGAGTCCCACAATGTATTTCCAAGTGAACTTGCCCATACCCTATTGTCATTCAGCAAAGTGTCTGTCCTCACAGAGAATTGATCTGTACACAGACCCTTGGCTTTCTGCTGTCAGTAAAAATGCAGATAAGCCCCAGGAATTTAATGATTAAGAAAAAAGACTCAAGTAAGCTCCTTACTTTAGAAAAATATCAAAATACTTTGGGATTTGTTTTCTTAAAGCTGGTCACTCTAGTGGGTAACCCAATAGCTAATTATTTTAAAAGTTACAGAAGTTCTATTTTAGTTGTGGTTAAGTTGGATCGTCTGGCTTGAGAAGTATTTTCTCACCTCCTGGCTATGCTCCCTGGGTTGCTAAGTATTCCTCCTTTACTTTCTGTTTACTCAGACAGAGAATTTTATATTATAAAACTAAACTTTTCCATTAAGTTTTCTTTATTTAGTTCTGCTTTGAGCCTAATAATTACCCTTCAGCATGGCGCATATAGACTTCCGCTCTTATTGTGAAGCCAGCCAAGGAACTCGGAAAGGTTTCTTGGTCTCTCACAATGAAAGCAAATCCCTGAAAGCCCGGAGCCCCGCTCATTAGCATAAATCCAAACCTCCTGCAACTAGCACCAGGGGCTGGCTCTAACAGGACTCCCTTTGCAGTCAATATCTAAACAGGAAGGTCTGTAGCTCCAGAATTTGAATTATTGCAGTGGGGAGCTGAATTCAAGCCATTAATAAAACAAATGGTCATCTCCCTATAAAGTTGACCCCAGGTAAAAATTCAATTTCCATCTCTGCAGAAAACCACCAGTCTTTAGCTACCTGGAAGGTTTGCTTGGAACAGTGCCAGTAGACTAATGGGTGCTGGATAAATACATCTAGGATTATTACAGTCGAATCCATTATCCTCTTTCAGAGTAAGTCAACGAATCAGCATGGTCTTTGACGTTGTTCTCTTTGGGATGTTCTTGCTTACATAGAGTAAGGACTGCTCTGAAATAATCCTCAAGGCTGGCTTAGTTCCTTCTGCATGGGAGTCTACCCAAAGTGTTTCAATAAGACAGGTGTGGCTCAGGAGATCCTTAATAACTAGACAGAGTGTCTCAGCTGTCCCAAACAATTATGTTCCATCTTTACTGCAGGCTAGAGACACATAGTAAATATATATTCATTGTACCTCTTACGGGCACACAGGTTTCTGATTTAATGTTAGTGTTTTACAGAGAACCTTTTCTCAGTGGGCTCTGTCTTCACAACCCAGTTACTGTCACTGTGAACAGCGTCATTTTACATACGAAGAATGATTTGTGCCCCCCCAGTAAAACAATCAAATTATATATCCTCATCACAGCATATTTTAGTCTTAGTGACTGAAATTACCTGAGAAATCTAAAAGTTTCTGAAAGTCAGACAAAATTCCCAATCTCAACTTCCAAATATGGAATAATTTAATTCCCACATTCTTGTCTGTCATTCACAACTTGTTATATTCTTCTTCCAACCCTGACCTCAAAAGCCCTAGAACTTTAAGTACCATAAGAGTGTGGACTACTCTCTCTCTCTCTCTCTCTCTCTTTATCTCTCTCTTTCTCTCTCTCTTTCTGTCTATCTGTCTGTCTCTCTCCTCCCCTCTCCTCTCCTCTCCTCTTCCTGCTTCTCGAAGGACTCTTGTTATGAACACTATCATTAACATAAGAAAACTGAAATTTATGTCGCTGTCCAAGGTAACAGTAAGTTTCCATTCACTAAACACTGAACTAAAACACAAATGATGTCATCTGCTTGAAAGTCCCCTTAAAAGTCTTCCAACTGATCTTAAAGTAAAGTCCAGTGATCAACATCCTTGATATGGAAGATGAGACTTGGAGCGGATGTCCCATTTCAGTCACACACTTGTCTCCTCGTATTTCATTCTCGGCAATCATACAGCACAGACAGCATCAATAAGCCCTTTGGCTCTTTACATATAAGCATCTCTCTTATGGAACGTTGTTTCCTATATCTTCCTGAATCCTTCTGGTCATTAAACTTCACCTTAAATTTCAATTACTGAGAAAATTTTCTTTTCTCTGATCCCCTGCATACTGCAGAGGTGTCCTTTAAGTGAATCTTTAAAGCACCAAACCCTTCTCCTCCTCATGATTAGTCAGAACTGCAGTGAAATCACCATTTACCGAACTACAAGCTCCAGAAAAACAAGCTTTGCTCAGAATATTTTAGAGAAGCACACCTAAAAGATGTGGAAACAAATATATGGGAAACAGACACAATGAATAAAAAGGCAATGTCCACTAATCAGAGCATCTCAAATAATAATAAATTTAAAAACATTATTACAACTTGATTTCGTTCTTAATCATTCTTTTTAATCCTTAATAACCACAGAAGATATTATACCAGCATATAAAATCACCTGTTTCCAGTTGTTTTTCTTTTAACTAGTCATATTTTTCATTAATAGTCATCATTGAAGTTCTCTAAGAAGATATAATCATAAATTATACTTTGTATGCATTGAAAATATACTAATAAAATATACTAATAATATGCACTACTATTATTTGCATATGGACAAACCAAAGGTCAGAAGTTAGTGTAGTATCTGGACAGTTATAACTCCATAGTCCATATTTATTTTTGAAAATGTCTTATTACTTTTGTTATTTCTCTATCTTTCTATTTGTATTTATTTGTATGTCTCTGTCTCTTTCTCTCTCTCTGTCTCTGTCTCTCTCTTTCTGTCTCTCTGTCTCTCTGTCTCTCTGTCTCTCTCTTTCTGTCTTTCTGTCTCTCTGTGTCTCTCTCTGTCTCTGTCTCTCTCTTTCTGTCTCTCTGTCTCTCTCTCT
>JANHMN010000001.1:222931640-222977464 GCA_030674055.1 Rhabdomys pumilio | reverse complement strand
TGTCTCTCTGTGTCTCTCTGTCTCCCTCTGTCTGTCTCTCTCTTTGTGTCTCTGTCTCTTTGTGTCTCTGTCTCTGTCTTTCTCTCTCTTTCTCTCTCTCTCTCTCTCTCTGTGTGTGTGTGTGTGTGTGTGTGTGTGTGTGTGTGTGTGTGTGATATGCTTCTATGTACATGGCATGACACAGTGCTCACATTGAAGTCAGAGGACAACCTATAAGAGATGGTTCTCTCCAATCACTATGAAGATCTCAGGAATCAATCTCGGACCATCAAGCTTTGCAGCAAGTATTCCAACAACTGAGTTATCTCATTGACTTCAAAGTTCATGTTCTTTATTTTATTTAATTTTTGTGTATGAGTGTTTTACCAGTATGCATATATGCTAATCAAGTTTTCCTGGTACCCATAGAAGGCCAAAAGAAGGTATTGAATTTCCTGGGTATGAAATTACAAATAGTTGTGAGCTGGCATGTGAGTGCTAGGGAAGTGTTCTTACACACTGAGCTGTCTCTCCAACCTCAAGTCCATGATCTTAATCATACCCTTGCAGCATTTTTTTCAAAATGTTCCCCAAATACACACTCATGTATTATCAAATGCCCTCAACATAAAGATCTTTGATAATATTCTCTTCAAAAGTTCAGTTTATGTGTTATGGTCTTGCATACGCTACACATAATTCATTACTGTATTATTGTCTGGATTGTGTCCCAATCTGCTGAAACCTTACAGAAATATATTTAGTGAGTAGATTTGATACATAATTATAGTTATTGACATTATTCATTTAAATTAATGGTTCTGCCTTTTAATTACATTCACAATATATTTATTGATGTATATTCTTAATATCAAAGAACTTATGTTATTAATATTTAAATTGATTCTAGATGAAACACATAAAACTATAGACAAGAGCAAATAGAGTCTGTTTTTATTAAGAAATACAATGTAGTAAGGAGTCTACATTAACATCATAATGTGTGCATGGGTATCATTTACTCTTTCATTTGAATCAAGTACTTCTTTTGCATATAAATTTGAAATTTCCTGAATTAGACTTCACCCCCTTGAAGATGGAGTTTGTATTCTGTAGTGTCTTTATTTTTCAAGTGTCTTGGAAAGACATGGTAAAGTTGCTATTCCATCAGTATATATTTCATTCTGGATAAAAATAATGGGGTCATCTCTTAGGCTTTTTCACGCTGTAAAGAAGCAGTTGGCATTAAATGCAATGGCAAGTTAAACTTCCAAATGCTTTTAAGTACAGGAAATTATACATTGCAATAATGTATTAGTATAATTTAATTGAAAAGTTGGTGAGATAGTAGAAAATGTCAGGAAAGGAAACATTCACAAAAATGGGCTTAGAGGCATCCATGAATGTGTTGAGTATATAAGAGGATTTAGATAGGCATTTGGAACATCAGATTGATGCACTTTATCCTATTCAAATTATTGAAAGGATGTTCAGAGTTTTAGAGTAAGGACCCATCTTGAGTATCATGTCAAAGACCAATGGAGTTGTGTTACTTCTAAAATTTATAGTGATACTCCTTATATTTAGGGAAAAGTTTAAAGATACTTGCAGGATGTTTGGCATAATTCTAACAGATCTCTGGATGTTTTAACTTTGTATAAATTGAAAGAATGCTACTCTGCTGAGATTTGATACTGCAGATACTGAAGATAAAATTATCCATATCTTGAGGTGAGTATTTCCATTTTGGTTGAGCTTCAAAAATGGCATATAAAGCTTTATCATGTTAGCACCTTTTGTCCTGAAAATACGTTTATTCCTGCCCATCGTGTTAAAGCTTGTCTTTAACAACATTAACATGTTGGCAGCCAAAGTACATGACTTGAAACTGAAACCCCAGACAGACTTATTAATTTAACAGGCTAGAAAGCAAAGACAGGTAAAATTCTGCACAGAGCCTTACCAACCTAAGACAAGAATGTATTGCTTTTGATAATGTATATTCTATGATGGGTAAGAAAGGCATTCTTGTCAGAATGACCTAAGACAGGCTTAGTCTTGCATATAAAATAAAAAAGAGAGAAATGTGGAGAGCTTTTGGGGCTGCTTGGCAGGAATCTGACATTGGCCAAGAACAAGGAAATGGCCTTCAGGCAGGAATCTGATATTAGGCTAGAACAAAGAAGTAATTCCTGGCAGAAATCTAAACTTTAGGCTAGAACAAAAAAAGTAATTTCAGGCAAGAATCTAAATCATAGGCTAAAACAAAGAAGTAGACTTCAGGCATGAAAATAACTTTGGGCTAGGACAGAGAAGTAGGCTCAGATATGTTTGTTGGTCATTCTGATAAGCCCTTAGAAACAGTGATCATGGGAGTGATCACAGGACTTGAATTTATTGACTTGCTTGTTTGTTGACTATTTGTATTTATTGTCTTGCTTGTTCCTTTACTATTTGCATCTATTGTATTGCTAGTTCCTCAGCCTAGAACTGACCTTAATACTTGCATGTAATGAAAATAGTATAAAAGCAAGAAGGAGGAGGGGGAAATGAAATAGGGCATTTCTGGATGGGCTGAATGAGTAAAGGGGATGACATCTGAAATGTAAATAAATAAAATATCCAATAAAAAAGAATGAACACTAAAAAAAGGTAGTAATGTAGAAATAAAATAAAAAGAGAAGGTTTTAGTTAGAAGTTAATGGACTTATTCCATACCTCCTAATTCTATTTCTATGAGGGTGTGCTCCTACCATCCTTCCATTCCTGTCTCCCTGCTCTCAGATTCCTCAACACTAGGGAATCCAAACTTTTGGGAACCAAGGCCCTCTATTTCCACTGATGCCTGACAAGGCCACCCTCAACTACCTATACAGGTGAGTCCCTCCCTTTATGTTATCAGGCTGGATGTTTAGACCCTGGCATTTCTGGTTGAGTATTTTGATACTCCTTCTAAGAATTATCAAAGCACCCACACATTGGTCTTCCTTTTTCTTCTTAAGTTTCATGTGGTTTATGTGTTGTATCTTAGGTATTGTGAGCTTTTGGGCTAATATTCACTTATCAATGAGTGCATGCTATGTGTGTTCTTTTGTGTTTGGGTTACCTCACTCAGGATGATATTTTCCAGCTCCATCCATTTGCCTAAGAATTTTACAAACTCATTGTTTTTAATAGCTGAGTAGTACTCCATTGTGTAAATGTACCACATTTTCTGTATCCATTCCTCTGTTGAAGGACATCTGGGTTCTTTCCAGCTTCTGGCTATTATAAATAAGGCTCCTATGAACACAGTAGAGCATGTGTCCCTGTTGTATGTTGAAACATCTATTGGGTATATGCCCAGAAGTAGTATAGCTGGGTCTTCAGGTAACAATTTGTTCAATTTTCTGAAGTACTGCCAGACTACTTTCCATAGTGGTTGTACCAGCTTACAGTCCCACAAACAGTGGAGGTGTGTTCCTCTTTCTCCACATCCTCTCCAGCATCTGCTGTCACCTGTGTTTTTGATCTTAGCCACTCTGTCTGGTGTGAGGTGGAATCTCAGTGTTGTTTTTATTTGCATTTCCCTGATGACTGGGGATGTTGAACACTTCTTTAGGTTCTTCTCAACCATTTGAGATTCCTCAGTTGAGAATTCTTTGTTCAGCTCTGTACCCCATTTTAATAGGGTTATTTTATTGTCTAGAGTCTAATTTCTTCAGTTCTTTGTATACCTTGGATATTAGCCCTCTATCAGATGTAGGATTGGTAAAGATCTTGTTCCTCGACTATTTGTATCTATTGTATTGCTAGACTCTCAACCTAAAACTTACCTTAATACAGGCAAGTAATCAAAATAGTATAAAAGCACAAAGGAAGAGGGGATATAGGATAGGAAAGTCTAGGGAGGGAAAATGGGGAAAGGGGATGACATCTGTATTGTAAATAAATAAAATGTCCAATAAAAATAAATGAAAGGACTGAGTGACTTATGTATGAAAGGAATCTTAGTATTACACAACAAGTCTCTATGGCCTCAGATGTGGTCAACCTTCCAGCATCAAAGTGTGAAATAACAGAAGGAACGTGCTTTGGGTGGGAGAACACCAATGCAGTTATGCAGCAGCAATAGTTAGAACAGAAAGCTGACCTATGAAAGAACAACCTATGTCAAGATACAGACTTGGTGGTGAGTCACCTGTGACAACAGATATCCAAAGCCCTGGGTAGGATGAAGGAATGAATCCTCAGCACAAATGAAATGCATAATTTCCTTAGAAAACTATCTCTATTTGATAGTACTGTAGCATGCATATGTATAAAAACATTCAAATTATATTGTGTTACCTTGTAACTACAATAATTCCTATACCTTAATATAAACTCGGAGACTTAAAACATTGAATTTGGTAGAGTTTTACATGATTTCTTTCTTTGAAAATATAGTGTATTTCTAGTGTCTTAAGAGCATCCCAGAAGCTTGAAATGCAGAACTGTGCCAATTGGAACCGAGTTTCATCCTGTCTTTTTCCCTAAACATTGTTAATATGATTAATGAAACAGACAAGAAAATTGGAGTGATGATGATTTTTTTTCTCTCCTATTTCCTATGGATGTAAATGCAAAAGGCACTTTAGAAAAAACATTTCTATTCACATCCTACCACCCAAGGGAAGAAATGTACATTTGTGTTTCTAAGCTACACAGCCTCTCTGCCATCAGACTTATTCCCACAGGATTTTCAACTCCAAAACAAGTATGTTTTCTGTGCAAATTGCATAAACAATCTAAACTTCAGTAGGTTCAGTGTTGTGCCTTTTGTTACTGTACCACAATATCAAAGTACATGGAGAATGCCACCTTTTTAGAGCTTCACCCTTCACACACTGTAAAGGATGTGCTTTCTTGGTTCCATTCAAATGATTCTTCATGTTTTGTTCCATCTTTTATGATAAATACAGACATTGTTCACATGGTTTTACGTTTCTAAGAAGTGTTTTTGATGTCCTAGACTCTCAACTATTGAATACAAAAAGAGATCAAAAAAGAAGCAAAACTATGAACAGATACACTTTTTTATTTAGAAGAGAAACTCTTGCTAAGGTACATAATTATTTACTGAGGATGTATATTCTCCTTAAAAAGTTTCATTTCTATGGCACTACATAGGTAGGTTTTAGGACAAACAGAGATAAAGGACAAATATTGTTTTTAACTAAATAAAATCCACAAGATGTTTTCAGAGTGTCTTCAGAGGACCAAATCAATGGTCCCAGATGGAATGGCTTTTCCTACATGTAATGGTGGCACTCAGGCATAATGCCAGTGCCTGGCAATTACTTCTGCTAAAGAAGAATCAGTATTACCGTCTGGGGAAAGATATACAAAAATTGCATATAAGATTCATCAGGAATCTGTGCTCATAATATATATCATAAACTATAGTCAAAAAATGGTATAAGAGAATTAGGATAATCACCTAATGAATATTGATCAATGGGAAATTAATCTAAAGTACAAACTGAAACAGTTGAGTCTAACGTCCAGGAATCCACCACAGCATCAAAGAATATAAAAAGGCAAATCAGTAATCCAAAAATATTTTGTTAAGCTCAGAAAATAAAAATGCCTGAATAATAAGAAAGTGTGTGTGTGTGCGCATGCACACGTGTGCCTGCATGAGTACAGAAATTTTCCTATTACATTTGAAGCTTCTAAAAAATTGTTGTTTTGAAGAATTAAATGTTTCATTCTAACATTTTTCTCACTTTTGAAAATGGGTAACTTTTGATATGGTCTCACTCTCCAGTTCTCCATATAGTATCTACCATTTAGACAACTACTTTGTTTACATCCATCATTAAGCCATCAGAAACTTTTGATTCTCAGGCCATTTATGTGAAACCAATGGCATTTTAGGTTACTAGGTTTTTTGGTTACATGATAAAGCAGTTAACTCATCAGCAGAACAGCCTCAGTCTCCCTTTGATGCTCTGCTAAAAAGATGTCCATTCAAATTGATTTGGAAGATAAAGTCATTCGTCTATTAAGGTGTCCATAAGTAATTGCTTCTTCATTTTAATTTTCTCTCACAGTGTTAGGTTTACTCACTCTTTAGACTTTCAAGGAAGGAGTATGGTATACAGATCATTCCCCAATGTATCCATGACTCAAATGAAGCAAAAAACTGCTGAGCACAACTTGACACTGTCAGTTAAATTTTGCAGACTTGTTGATTGCAGAAAAACATACATAAAAGTAAGGGAAATGGATATTTTGACAACTGAAAATTTACAAAATAGCATGCAATAAAATACAATAATAATTGGGTGTGTGTGTTTTGATTAGGTGCATATATATATATATATATATATATATATATATATATGTATATATATATATATAGTGCTTCAGGCTAAAAACTACTCCTGTATCGTTCTCATTTTTCAAAGTCAAATTCTAAGACATGTTATCAATAAGTTTATGCATTCTTATTCATTCTTTATACTTAAGAGATCATAGCTGCTGGTGATATTTCAAATTTGCATATTTATTACCTGTTACTTTTAGAGCATTCTGATCTTACTATAATGTTCAATGATTTTAAAAATCTCAATTATTTATATTTAAATTTGTTCAGTGCTGATATTCAAATTATCAGTTTTATAAATATAAGACAAAGTATATGGATGCTGCCTTCAACTAATGAAATGACTAAAAAAGCTACTAAAGATTCTTATTAATAAAACAAAACAAACAAATAAATATTTTAATGTAAACATTACCTATTATATAGCTGCACTGGATATTTTAGGAAGCCCACTGATTCCTTTGCAAAGCGTTCCTACTTCCTGGGGATGAGTGTATATACTCTGTCTATTTGACCAGGTCTTAAAATGCAACTCTAAAGCATCAATTTCCCATTTCAAATTCCAAATCCTATTCTTGCCAGATTTATGATCCTAAAAAATTTACCTAAGCACTTAATTATTCAATCAATTAGATGATTATATGTGTGTGTGTGTGTGTATCAAGAGAGTATCAATATCTCACTGTAACATAGATTAAATCAGCTTGTATATGAAGCATCATTTGAAACTGAACAAACTATCAATAACAACTGCAAGAACTCAATTATGTATGCAGTAAGCATCACATACATGTTTTCTCTTAGAATTTTTGTTGCTTTAGGCATTAGATATGTTTAACTCCAACCATGACTTGACAAGGGTTAAGTGGAGGAAAGAAGGTAATTCCTCATCAGCTTGTCAGGTAAAAACCTTTCCTGGGGGATACAATTTTAAATGTGGTTGATTCCATAAGTCTGAAATTTAGAGCTCATTAATGAAGCACTAAATTGGACAATCGCCATTAATGGCAATTGCACAGTAAAAGCACTGCACGTCAAGTTGAGACTCTGGACAAAATGCATAATTGTACACTTCAACAATTCAGTTCCAAACCCTCTCAGTGTCATCCTTCAGAATAGACAGATGGGAGATAATCTTTGTTTGTAGAGGATGTCTTATTTGTCATTTACTAATTACATCTTACTGCCTTCAAAGAACTGTGGCTTAAAAAAAATAGTACAGCTAAAGTAGATAGCAAAATATTAGTATTCAGTACAAAGAATAAAACTTATCAGAGAATTCGAGTGATATAGCTACTACATTCGAATGTAAAATTGAGTCGAAAACTTCCTGGTCATTCAGAATAAGAAAAAGTGTTTAATGTTATAGGTAATTCTCGTTACCAGCATTTTGAAGCTTACCTCTAGTAAATACAGCAGAAGCATTCTCTAAGACATCAGCATGCATTCTTTCACTGCTTTAAAGTTTTGTCTTCTCCTCATTTAATATGAGGAATTGACCATTTATAGCAAAGGATTCTTTATCCTGTCACCAAGGAAACCTAGCTAATCCATGGCAAATAAGCCTATTTGTGTGGCAGTCTTAACTTCTGGAGTCCCCTACAGAGAGATGGGGAGTAGCTGTTTGCACACTCACCTTCTTAGAAGAACTAACTCTTTGCTTGTGAGATTAGGCATCTGAAATATATCTCACTCTCCTTTTACAGCTTCTATTTCTTGGACAGATGATTGACGTGACACCTCACCGTTTAGCATCATGGAACAGTTAAATCCGACTGCATTACCTGTCGAATTTAGTTTCTTAATCCTAAACACAGTGTGCACACAACTTAGCCCTATCCTTCTTTTATTTAGAGCTCTTGTTGAAGTGCTTTATGTGGAGTCAAGTGATATTACACTGTATGGGGTGCAGCAAATAGAAAGATTAATTTTGCAACGAAACACAAAAAGGAAAATTTTTTAAACAGGGATTAAGGGCTGTGTCTGCTCAGGGGAAACACTGAAATATATCCATTATTAGTGCAGATATCTTAGTCTACTGCCACAATGAAACCTAGCTCTTTAGACCTACTTCTGAATTCACAGGGACAAACACAACAGAAATGAAATACAGACTCTAGCACTTCTGACAGAAGCAATCTGGCACTTTTGGAATTTAGACTTTCCCATTACACTTCTTTAATCAAAAGTGGTCTAAACAAAACTACATTACTACAGGAAAGAAAGGAATACTAATGTGTATAACTTATAAAAAGTCTAAGCTTACAGAACCTTGCAGCCTAGCTACTACCTTCAAAAGTAATCATTACAACAATTTTGGAGAATATTTGGTATAATGTGAATTTAGCATAAAACCACCAGGGAATGAAATAATGCATTTTTAGAGTTGATTTTGTTAGCTTGTTTCCCCTTCTAATTCTTTTGAACATTAAAACATAAATAGATTCTTTATGTCATAATGATAGCACAAAAGCCAATTATTTTATCTTAAGTAACAGCTGAAAGAAAAGATAAAACTTTCTTATGTAGGAAGAGTTAGCAGAGTTAGAAAGACAGAGAGGAAATGACATGAGATGTGCAGATAAGGATCAAAGGTAACGTGCCCGGCAGTTAAAACTAATAGACCTTGGGATGTAATACAAAGGGAGGCAAAGGAATCTCATTTTTTCAGTACTATTTAGAAACATGAAGGATTCTCATCTCCCTGAACAACAGCATTTATTGGATTTCTCTTCTAAGTAGGATACTTTTCTAGAGAGTCAAGGGAGGATTCAAAAGAAACAAAATTCATTCTCTAACTTTTGAAGACCTTTGAGTGGGCAAGCAAAAAACATAACTATAAGCCATCAAAAGTTTGGAATTACAGTGCAGTTGGTCAGCTATTCAAGTCAGACACTAGATAGTCACAGCAGGCAATATTTCTCAATTCACAATATGCAAAATGATGGAAACTTTGTCATTATTAAAACAATGGCAAAGGAAAAGGTTAGATTATGTATCTAATAGAGAATTGTTTTAGACACTTTTATTCCATAACCCACAGGATAAGAATAGAAGAAAAAATGGGAAGAAGAAGAAGGAGAAGGAGAAGGAGAAGGAGAAGGAGAAGGAGAAGGAGAAGGAGAAGGAGAAGGAGAAGGAGAAGGAGAAGGAGAAGGAGAAAGGAAGGAAGGAAGGAAGGAAGGAAGGAAGGAAGGAAGGAAGGAAGGAAGACAGAAATAGAAATAGAAATAGAAATAGAAATAGAAATAGAAATAGAAATAGAAAGAGAAAGAGAAAGAGAAAGAGAAAGAGAAAGAGAAAGAGAAAGAGAAAGAGAAAGAGAAAGAGAAAGAGAAAGACAGACCAGGGATCCTTAGTGAAATCCTGCCAGGAGAGAACTGGTCTACCAGGAGTGCTGACACATTTGAGAACACAGGTAAGACTACCACTTCTGCTCAAATAGCAGGTCCTCCCAGGGCCATCAGGACACAGGAACCTAGGAGAAGCCTGAGACAAAATCTTTTTGGTTTCTGTCTGCACCCTGGAGCTGATCCTGTGCTACAGCTCTCCATACCCAAATCCCTATGGGAGAGAGTTGGTATTCCAGGAGTGCTAACACACAGGCTTACAGGAGGGACAAGTCACAGTCAGAGACAGCAAGACCAGCTAATACCAGAGATAACTAGATAGCAAGAGGCAAGCGCAAGAACATAAGCAACAGAAACCAAGGCTACTTGGCATCATCAGAACCCAGTTTCCCCACCCCAGCAAGCTTGGGATACCCCAAACACGCTAGAAAACCAAGACTCTGATTTAAAATCATATCTCATGATGATGATAGAGGACTTTTTAAAGGACATTAAAAACTCCTTTAAAGAAATACAGAACACAGGTAAACATGTAGAATCCCTTAAAAAGGAAACACAAAAATCCCTTAAAGAATTGCAAGAAAACATAACCAAACAGGTGTAGAAATTAAACAAAACAATCCAGGATCTAAAAATGGAAGTAGAAACAATAAAGAAATCACAAAAGGAGACCACCCTGGAGATAGAAAACCTAAGAAAGAGATTAGGAGTCATAGATACAAGCATCACCAACAGAACACAATAGATAGAAGAGAGAATCTCAGATACAGAAGATACCATGGAAAACACTGACAAACTGTTAAAGAAAATGCAAAATGCAAAAAGCTCCTAACCCAAAACATTCTGGAAATTCAGGACACAATGAGAAGACCAAAAGCAAAGATTCTCAACTTAAAGGGCTGGTAAATATCTTCAACAAAATTAAAGAAAACTTTCCTAACCTAAAGAAAGAGATGCCCATGAACAGACAAGAAGCCTACAGAACTTCAAATAGATTGGACCAGAAAAGAAATTCCTCCTATCACATAATAGTCAAAACACCAAATGCACAAAACAAAGAAAGAATAGTAAAAGCAGTAAGGGAATAAAGTCAAGTAACATATAAAGACAGACCTATCAGAATTACACCAGACTTCTCACCAGAGAATATAAAAGCTAGAAGATCCTGGGCAGATGTCATACAGACCCTAAGAGAACACAAATGCCAGCCCAGGCTACGTACTATACCCAGCAAAACTCTTAATTAACATAGATGGAGAAAGCAAGATATTCCATAACAAAACCAAATTTATACAATATCTTTCCATATATCTAGCCCTACAAAGGATATTAGATGAAAAATTCAAAAACAAGGAGGGAAACTACAACCTAGAAAAAGCAAGAAATTAATCTTTCAACAAGCCCAAAGAAGATAGCCACACAAACATAATTCCACCTCTAACACCAAAAATAACAGGAAGCAATAATCACTTTTCCTTAATATCTCTTAAAGTCAATGAACTCAATTCCCCAATAAAAAGACATAGACTAATGGACTGGATAGGTAAACATGATCCAGCATTTTACTGCACACAGGAAACCCACCTCAGTGAGAAAGACAAACACTACCTCAGAGTAAAAGGGTAGAAAACAATTTTCCAAGCAAAAGGTCCCAAGAAACAAGCTGGAGTAGCCATTCTAATATCAAATAAAATTGACTTTCAACTTAAAATTATCCAAAAAGATAAAAAAGTACACTCCATGCTCATCAGAGGAAAAAAAAATCTACCAAGATGATTTCTCAGTTCTGAACATCTATGCTCCAAATGCAAGGGCAACTGCATTCATAAAATAAACTTTACTAAAGATGAAAGCACACATTGCATCTCATACAATAATAGTGGGGGATTTCAACACCCCACTCTCAGCAATGGACAGATCATGGAAACAGAAACTAAACAGAGAAACAGTGAAACTAAAAGAAGTTATGAACCAAATGGATTTAACAGATATCTATAGAACATCATCCTAAAACAAAAGAATACTACTCAACTATTAAATACAATGACTTCATGAAATTCACAGGCAAATAGATGAATCTAGAAAATATCATCCTGATTGAGGTAATTCAGTCACAAAAGAGCACACATGGGATGTACTCACTGATAAGTGGATATTAGGCAAAGAACATGGAATATCCACGATGCAACTCATGGACCACACAAAGCTCAAAAGGTAGGAAGCTCAAGAGGAAGGAAGTGGATGCTTCATATCTACTTAGAAGGGAGAACAAAATAATCAAGGGAAGTAGAGGGTGAGAGGGTCTTGGGAAGAAGAGAAGAGGGGGAGGGGAAAGGGGGAAGAATCAGGTATGGGATGAGATGGAGAAGTACAGAGAGTCAGGAAATTGAACAGAGGTGTGTAGTAATGGGGGATGAGGAACTGGGGGCAGCAACTAGAAAGTCCCAGATGCCAGGAAAGCAAGAGCCTCCCAGAACTCCATGGGAATTACATTAGCTGAAATACCCCACAAAGGCGAGAGAGAACCTGTAGAGGTTCTAGAGTATCTAGAAGCTAGGCATGACCCCCTACCCATCTCCAAAATTTTAACCCAGCATTGATCTTGTCTAAAGGAAATACAAGAACAGAGAGTGAAGCAGAGACTGAAGGAAAGGCCATCCAGAGATTGCTCCACCTGGAGATCCATCCCACATGCAGACACTAAACCCCGACATGCCAAGAAGTGCTTGCTGATACAGCTGGCTCCTTAAAGGCTCTGCCAGTTCCTGACCAATATAGATGCAGATGCTTACAGCCAACCATCAGACTGTGCACAGGGACCTCAATGGAGGAGTTAGTGGAGTGACTGAAGGAGCTGAATGGGCCTTATCTGGCATCAGTGGGAGTGGAGGTCCTTGGTCCTGTGAAGACTTGATGCTTCACTGTAGAGGAATGCTAGGGAAGTGAGGCGAGAGTGGGTATGTGGAGGAGTACCCTCATAGAAGCAGGGTAAGGGGAGATGGAATAGGGGGTTTGGAGAACATAAACTGAGAAAGGGGATAACATTTGAAATGTAAATAAATAAAATACCCAATTAAGAAGAAGAAGGAGATGAAAAAGTGGAGGAGGAAAAGGAGGAAAAAAAGGAAGAGGAGGAGGAGAAGGAGGAGGAGGAGGAGGAGGAGGAGGAGGAGGAGGAGGAGGAGGAGGAGGAGGAGGAGGAGGAGGAGGTTGTCCAAGGAAAGAAAATATTGGAAAAAGTACAAAAAGGATCTAAATGTGCATGAGAATTCCACATTCCTTAAAAAAAAAAAAATGATCAATGTTTTCTACTTCTTCTAAGTAAAAAATATAGTAATATTTTCCTCTCCGTAATATAAATGTGCACATTGAGTATTCCCTGGCCAAGGGAGAACTCAACAAATAAAAATCATTTGTAATGACCATTGTCATGAAAATCGGCCTCTTTAGCAGAAACTTGGATTCCCATGCTCCTGGCCTCAGACAAGTTGGTTGTAACATCAGCAGATCTTGATGTTCTTGGTCTCCTAAGCTCTGCAATGACTTGGTGTTTATTGTCTATTTCAACGAATTTCTTTTACTTGGCTTATGAAACAATGATTTTCATTATGACTTTTAAATTAGAGCCTTTTTCTAGCAAGTTTACATTCTTGCAAATTAACAATTGGTAAACTTCATAATCCCTCCAATGTTAATATCACTCAGTACACTGAAGCTAAAGGATGCCCTCGCCGCATTCTGGGTTTAATAGCCCCCTTATGTGTCAGGGGCAACCTAATGCCTCAAACTCTAACTCTTGTTCTGATAAATCAAGACAAAGAAGCCATGTTAGTGTTCAAATTTCATTTTCACTTCAAATTTCCTCAAAGAAAGGCCTATATTTATGTGAAGGATAATTTTCAGGTAGTTTGGCTTCATACTTTTCATTTTCATGTGGGTGGTGAATGATTTTTTTTTTTATTAGTGGCATTCACTCAGCCCTATAATTTAGAATCGTTCGACAGATATACTCACTAATTTATCATTGTGAGTTCCATCTTCAATCAGAAGCAAAAAGTTCATTACTGCATTCAAAATAATCCTTAATGAATGTGTTAATTGGGATCACATTAGTGTATTTCATGCGCTTCTGTATTTATTTCTGAAGGAAAGCAGTAAATTTGCTTTTCTGTCTACTTTAAGTAAAACTTTACTGTAAGAAAATGATTTAGGTCCTCACCTCAGGAGCAAAGGATTGAGAGAAGACAAAGTCATCAAGATAGTTTTGAAAGTGCTATTGATGAAGGGAAAATGGAGACACGTTTTAGTAGAAATGGCAGACAACATGCAGGTGTCTTCTAGTATCACTGATGACACAGGCCAACAAGATTTTCCTCAGCCTCTGAAACCTAAAATCACTCCCAGTGTCAAATACATAATGAGTGTTAACAGGAGTGGCACATCGACACTTACTTAGTCCCTAACTATCTGTATCGTTAACATTAATTTGGCACTTGTCTTACTAATTATACAAGTTCATGAAATGTATTATAAAATAGTATCATTAATAGCTCTTAAACCAGAGTAAAGTATTAACCATTCCCTCTGAATTGCATTTTATATATCTGAAAAACATTATGGAGTGTCAGATACTTGCTTTATATCTTCCTTAACTATTTTTAATAGCATTTAGATACTTGGTATTTATTGTCTCAATTCAACATTTCTGCAAAACCAACTCAATAGAAAACAAAACACCCTTAGAAGCTACCCATTTATAACCATTATTATAGATTCCCTGCTACTTCTTTCCTTTAGAATTTAACTTAATAAGGACCATTCTACTTTCTTCTATTTTCAATACCTTCAAACAGATATAAGGCCCTAACTCTGTTTGCAGTTTTATGGTACATAGAACCCCATTCTGTGGCCTCTTTAGGGACCATTCTAAAACAAGTGGACTGGCTGACTATCTTTCATAGAATATAACACTCTGTGGGTAGCTATCTTTATGGCTGAGTAAACTTAGATAAATGAAGTGTGTCAGCTTAGTAATTAGTAAATGTTCTATGTGAAGAATTAAAGCATGTCTACTTTTTGTCACTCTTGTATCTATGGAATTTTTTTATGAATTGTAATTCAAAATAGTAAAAGCTGACTTGTAAGAAAAGTGGAACAGATGTAAAGACACCGCAGGAATCATTCTACTTTCCAGAGGTTGGGTTTTATCTTTTAGTAACCAAGAGTATAAGAATGAGATGAATTTTTATAGAGATATCTTCTTCCTTTGTGATTAAAAATGAACAATGCATCATACTTTTAATATCCCCTGGAGTGCAACTGAGGCAGAGATAGTGTACTCATTCATAGATTAAAGGATGATTCTACAACTGAGCAGAAACTCAGCTCTCACATATTACATATTAAAACATATCTCCTTGACACACCTAATATTAAGCCATTTCTCAAAACCAGAAAAGTTTTTGAGAATTCCTTTACAGTGAACAAAATAATACAAAGTTAAATTCCCTCACAGTGAACAAAATGTAGCATGCACATGCTTCTTGGAGATAAGGCTATTTCAGACAATAGTAATTTTCAGATGGTGTCCTAAAGCGCGTTGATCAATACTCTCTTTTCCTTGTAAATATGTTGGAATAAGATCAAGCCATGCATTCATTTTGTTAAGGTCTATGAATTCTCATCAGTTCTGGGAACTACCAATTTCACCTATATTGATATTTGGCTTCAACATAAAATGAAAAATCAATAATTTAGAGAAAGCATGCTTTGCTCTTCAAATATCCCTTAATAGATAAGCCACAAAAGATCCTTTGCCCTCTCCCTCTTCCTCACTCCCCTCCCCTCCCTTCTTATCCATAACAGAGTGATACACAGCACCTGTTATTATTTAAAAGCCATTTGCTGAATCTGAATTGTCCAAAAGACCTGTTCATCACATTCACCATTTAATAGTTCCTTGTTAATTCTGCATCTGGCAATGTCCATTTAGAATTAAGGTATATGAAACAGGGTAACAGAATTTGTAAATTTCCCAAATCCCTAATTTGAAGCTGAGCACTTCAGTCTCCGCTCAGAATGAAGAAATATTTCTCAATCTGTTTTTAAAAATGCATGTATTGACTTTTCATTTTATACAAGTATATTTACTTCATTCTAGCACACTCATCTGTCTACCCTCCGAGATACACCATTGATCCCCACTCATCTCTTTTCTACCAAATCACATTTCACTGTCATGTCTTTTTGTTTTGTTTTTGTCTTGTGATCCAAGGGGTTTATCAATGACTGTGAGCTCACTTTCAAGTGTGGTAACTACTGGAACATGAGTAATTGCAAGGAAGCAACATCACTGGACACAATGATTTCTTCCCAGCAACCCCTCTTCCAATGGTTTCGCCGGGCAAGTCTGGGTCACGTGAATTTTATTCTGTTCCATGGTTAGATGTGTATAGGCTCATTCTTTTGTAAAATAACCACAATTCCTGTACATTCATGAATGTCACAGCCATGACAGGCATTCATGAAATTCAGGAATTTCAATTATTCTTCATCAGCCATGGGGAAGTCTTGTTTTCAACTATTTGGTTTTTATTTGGGTTTGTTTTTCATTATGTTTTGCATTGTTTGGTTTGCTTTGCTTTGGTTTGGATTGGTTTGGTTGAGGCAAATTCTCAGGCCAACTTGAACCCTGCTCTGTCACCAGGCTAGCCTGAATTCACAGAAATCTTCATGCCTCTGCCTCCTAAGTTCAAGGACTAAATGCAAGGTCAATCACATACTGTTCAAGTACTCTGTTTCTAAGTGGATTTAAGCAGAAGTCCAAGTTTAGAAAAGTCAGACTTTTCTTAGGGAAACAGATGCTTTTTCATACCAGTTCTTCTTGACACATCCTGAAGTGGGATCTTTCACTTAACTTCTGGGTTAAGGACGGGACATGAGCTCACTTGTTCTTTCAGCTCTAGGGCTTCAAATGGTATAGAATGATACAGGCAGGCCCTGTGCATGCACAGAGACTGAGGGTGCATACCCACAACAGTCTGTTGTGTATCAAGAAGCCCTTGATTTCTTGCTGTCCTCCATGCCCTCTTGCATTCTTTTTGCCTCCTCTTCCACAGTTACTTCATCCCTGCAGGGAGACATGTAATGTACACCTTCCTTTTAGACTTGAGTGTTCCAAGGTCTCTAATATTCAACATATTGTCTGGCTATGGGTCTCTCTATTTGTTCCCATCTGCTGCCACAGAAAGCTTCTCCAGTGATAGCTGAGCATCATCAGAGAAGCTCTGCTTTCTTGGCCAGCATGACTGGAGGGTCTCCAAGGAGTCAACAAGATTAATTTTAGAATTAGATTCAAAATAATGATTAGTTAAGATAAGTAGGAAAATTAAATAAAACAGATGTGCTCTAGCTTAGGTTTAGATTACCGTTAAATTTTTACCTTGTGTTTAGGGTAGAATTTTGGAATATCCATTATATTACTAAAAAAAACAAATTGCTCCTGCACAAAAATATTTAACATATATCATAAAACAAACATTAGGCCAATTTTGGGCAACAATGCTCCAAAGATGGAGAAAAAGGAAAAGAAATATACTCCCTAGCATTTTTTTTCTCTTCTGCCAATGGGAAGAAAATGTAAAGAGCATTTGTCGCTCTGGAATCAGGCCTTTGAGTTTATGTTCCAAACATATAGCTTCGTAGCTGAGTGATCATAGATAAATTCTTAACGGCTCTGAACCCATTTCCTCAACTGTAAATGGTAATACAAATAGTAAAACAATTTTAGAGATGTTTTGTGATGACACACATGTGTGAAACTAGTATGGAATGCTATTAAACACGTTGATACCACCAAGACATAAATAAGTATTGGCTGATGGCAATATGGAACCAGCTGCTAGAAGCCTATATATTATGCTGAAAAGTGTATGTTACACCTGAAGATGCTTTGAGAAATTCCTAAAATTTTTAATTCAGCAAGTAACATAATCCCATTTTAGTTTTTAACAGGCCATTCCAGCTACACGGTTATAAACGGATTTAATACTGTCTACAGAAGGTCAACTGATACATTGTTGCAGTAGTTTACAAGATTATTAAAACTAATACAAAATATTATGAGTGAGAAAAAAACTGGGGAAAGAAATGAGAAGATGGTGAGGAAACAATCATAGTGAAGTTTTATTTTGAATGTAGAGCTTGGAATGACTACCATGCATTAGGACTGCAAGGTGGGTGGACATTGGCACAGAAATATCAGATGTTTCTCAGGCCAGCACAATTGCCAAGTTGGCCCAAATAACCCCTGCATATACAAGAAGAATGTGTTTATAGTAAAAGATAATAGGTTCAGTGTTGGGTGTCTTGGTTATATTGGCTAGGAGATATGTATTGGATATACAGCAGGAGCTTTCTAAAGTAGATATTATATTTGAGATTCAAAGGAAAATGAGAAAGTCTAGTAGAGGGTTAGATTCTTATCTGTGTAGTCCAAGCCATAAAAGTTCATGTGTTCTCCTAGATAGACTTCTGTCATGCATTCCTCAGGAGGAAGCCCTAGCTGCATGCCCCATGGACACCTCAAGTCAACATATCACCATTGTTCCTAATATATTGCTTTGTAAATGTGTTCTCTCTAGAATATGGAAAAAGAAAAGCAAAATCATTGAAGATATAAGCCTGAACAAAATCCTGACTCAGAGATGAACAGAAAATCAGCAAATACAAGACATGATTTTCTTATCTTGTTACACTCCCAAGGATGTCTTCTACAGAGCTCCACAGCACTGCTGACAGCAAGCAGCCATGTACTGCTTCAAATGCAGAATAATGACAATGCTGTTAGAACTCTCACCATTTACAATGGTGCTTCCAAGAGAAAAAAAAATCCATTTTAAGGAAGATAAGTATTACTTTCAAGGAAATTAGGTACACAGCTGACAGAAGACTCAAATGGAATGAATAAATAAAATAGACTCAAATAAAGTTGAATAAAGGAACATATAGAAAGGGAAACTCAATTTTTCTGCAAGAACACAGACAAGAAGATGCTGTGCCTTGAATATAACACATTTCCCAGGGGGTCATGTATTTGAATGTTTGGCACTCAGCTACAAATACTGTAATATCTTTAGAAGCTGCAAAAAGCGGTCACTGGGGCTGGGCATCATGAGCTGATAGCCTGCCCTGCCTGCCTGTCTATCTCTGCTTCCTTACCATGGCTGTGATGAAACCAGCAGTCTCCTGATCCTGCCACCATGCCTTCCCCACCATGGTGGATATATCCCTTCTTGAAATGTAGCTCCAAATGAACCCTTTCTCCTTCAGGTTGCTTCTAGTCATATAGTTGTTCATTGGAAAAATAAGTTAGGCATCTAATAATCTAATACAGGAAGTGAAAACTCTAATTATTTCTTTTTACACAAAATATATGAAGTACTTAATTTACTTAGACATTAATAACCACTTCACCAACAAAATCAGACCAAGATTCTTTCATTTTGAATGCACAGGTTTAAGGAGTGGAGAGGAGACTGTGCCTTTTAGTCTAAAAGATTTTTTTTCTTTGCTTTGTTATTGTTTGGTTAACATTGTACTTCAGCTGAATGCAGACATCTTTCAGTGACTCAAAGTGTACCTCAAGGGCTAGAAATGCAAAGCTTTATTTATATGGAAAAATCCAAACAGGCTGATTTCACTTAGAAAACAACACTTAAATATAATTTCTGTCATGTTTAAGTTAAATTTTGCTGTCACTAAATACCTATAACAACATCAAGAAATCTCCTTGAATTGAGATTAAATAATCCTCTCAGAGGAAAAGGAAGCCAGCAAAACACAAAGAGGGAGGTAGAGAAATAAAAACTCCAAGATGGTAAATGATCAGCAAATGACAGACAACAACCCAGGACCCAGATTAGTATTTTTCTCAAGTCTGTGCAGCTAAAACTATGAGGCATATGGACACAGAGGCCAGCACCCACTTGTATGTTGCATTCCCTTCTCCAGCTCAGCATGTACCTCTCTAGCAAGCAGTACTCATGATCATTGGGGTACTGAGATCTCCTCTATTAACATTGTGTTGGAATCTCAGTACTAGAGTCACTACAGGTCCTGCCTTTAAACCAATCATTATTTCTCCAGAATATTTACAGCCAACAGTAATTCCTACCACTTGGGACTTCATACTCTCCCCAAGCCTAGTGGGAAACACATGAAGTTCATTACCCTCATTTAAGAGCCCCCAATTTTCACTAAGGAAAAAAAAGCAAAATAAAATAAAATAAAATAATAATCAGCCTAAACCATTGACTCACACCAACTGCTGGCTCACATTGAAGTTTGTTGATCTTGATATAAACCATATCTTTAAAACTGATTAGGGGAAAGAGCCAAGTATAAATATTTATTCCAAAAATCTAATATAGATTTGTAGAACTGTGGAACATTTATCCTTTTCTTTCTAGATGAACCAAATTATTCAAGAATGAGTCACATTTAAGGTAAATCAGGGTCTCATTCAATGCAAGATCCACATTTGAGACTTGATAAATCCTGTGTATTGAAGGATATTTGGGGATATTCCAGACTTCTGACTACTGTAGATCCTTCATATGCTGCCAAATGTTCCCTGGGAAAAGGCTGTAAATCACTCCCAGTGAGGACCACTGGAGTAATTAAAAGGTAATGAACGCCCTAAATGTGTCCCCTCCTATTCTATCAGTGTTTTAACCTTGCAAAAATTACTTTATCACTTCTGGGAAATTATTTTCAGAGTATTTGTTCCTCAAACCATATGAGAACTTTAATCACAGAAACATCCATCAAAGGAGTCTGTTTACAGCTTGCATCTTAAGTACCTCAAAGATTATATGGGTTAAAGACTGGGTCACCAGCCTGTGGCACCCCTGGGAGGTGGTGGAATTGTGGGAGGTGGGATCAAGCAGATGGAAGTTGAGTCATGGGAGGACTTAAAATATCTTTTAAGGGGACATTAGGACACTGGTCTTTTTTACTCATTTTCTCCAATCTAATAGGCACCCTCAGTCATGGTGCCCTTGTCCCACAAAACTAATAGAGCCAATTGACTGTGGACAGAAACTTCTGAAGTCATGAGTCTAAATGAACTTTTCTTCCATTTAAGTTTATTTTTCTGTAGTACTTCATCATAGGAACATAAATATTTCTACTACATCTTCTGAGTGACAGACAAAGGATGTGACAAGAAGAGAGAAAGGAGCTAAATGAGCAAACAGTGTGAAGGGAAAAACATGAAACTATTCAAATAATGCTCTGTCCTTCCAGTATACTGCACACAGGGAAGATAGAAAAGCTACAATTGAACTGTTATCTTATATCCTAAATGACTCTAAAAGGTTAACAAAGACACAAAGGCCATAAGCACAGATTACACCAAGATCACATTCAATAAGATTAAGATGAAGTTGAGACAGCATCATCCTTGGTGAACATCCAAGACAGTTATTACTAAAGATCATAGCGTCCGTGGCTTTTGTTTCCAAGTCACCATGTAGCTTTTGAATCACCTATCAAAGTTGAAAGGCACAGCAATTTGCTCATATTGAATACATGTTATCAGAAGACAGCAAAATTCTTCATATAAATAAGATAGAACATACTATAAGACACTTACATTTCAAGAAAGGCAACTTAAATTTCCACACAGAGACACGGGCTTTTTGTTCCCCACTTCCAAAAATGTCTATATGGAGCTAAGATAAAACATCTGAAGGAGAGAGCTGTGATACACATATCAGAAAACACGGAGCACAATGGAATCATGTTGTGGCTTGCCCCCTCACTGCTCTAGCATGCTGAACATCTTTCTTCAGTCTCTCTTCTGCTAGAAGCAAGTTTATTTGGGTAGTCAAGGGTTTCCTACTCAATATACCCTTTTGAGACTATCCTTGGCAGGTTCTGGTAGTGTCTGTCACTCCAACAGCATCCTTAGCATGCAGGTAGCACTGCCCTGGTTTACATATGTCTCTGAGTATAAGTAGTTTTCTGTGTGTTTCCAGTACTGTTTGTCCATTTTTATTAGAGTGCTTGTTTCTCTGTAATTCCCTACTGTGATGGGGACAGTTGTCTACAGCCCTGCAGGTACCCAGTAAATGCTGCCACCTGCCTGACCATCAGACAAGGATTCTCATGCCCAGCATATTAATGGCAATGCTTCCTTTGAGGGAACAAAGTCGTTGTGTTATGTCTATGCTGGAGATTCTTGGTGTCTCTGTAGGTCTCTGGCTCATTATCTCTCTTTCTAAAGGCTTTAGCAGGCAGACACACAAGAATTCTAGCCATGTCCTTCCCCTAGGAATCAGAACATGGGCTGGAATAACAAAATGAGATTCAACTTTTAAAAGTGCACGGAATTTTTCCTAAGAGAGTTTAAGAATAAGGAAAAAAATTCAGTGAAATGGAGAGGAGTACATTTAAAAGCAAAGGAATGGGAGACAGATAGCAGAACAACCGCGCCTTTTGTAATGGTTCGCCCTTGAACACTCTGAATCAACTGGTACTTGTCTAATGAGAGTCCTTACTGTCCTTGTCTCTTCAGGAGCAAAAGTTAAAAAGTGCATGTGCATATGAGTCTGTGTGTGTATGTGTGTGTGTGTGTGTGTGTGTGTGTGTGTGTGTGTGTGTCTGCATGTTTGTATGTGCAAACATACAAACATGATGTATCTGCATCTTGTCTGTGTGTGTGCAACATATACACATATATAACCTATAATACCAACCATCCTCACTATGTAGCCCTTGATCTTCAGAGTACCAGTCTTAGGAGGTGATACAAACAAGTTCTTAAATGAGTTAGTTTTGAAGGCACCTTTCTCAGGGGGTTCATTACTTTGCTTTGAAACATGTGTCTTCTGACTTTGACCCCAAACTGTCTCTCTTATCATTCCTAGTTCAAGTCTACTCTCAAGCTGGGTACCTGCCCTACATTGAAAGATGGGGTTAGAGCAAAAAATACATCTGAAGACTGCTGTCCAAATGCCACTCTTCTCTATTTCTTTAACCCTACCAGGGCTGGAAAGAAAGAAGCACTGGAGGGGTAGCCTCTCTCTCCCCTCAAAGCAGAACACTGTTATTAAAAGACACAGCTAGGAACAGAGGCCATGAAACACACCCTTTGCTCCCCTGTGACTTCCCAGAACATATTCCAGAGGGTTCCAATAGGAAAGCTCACGGCCAGCAGTAGGGTCTTGCCCATCTCTGACACAGGATAGTGCCTGTGAGGATATGCATGAAACTTGACAGCCAAATAGCTGCATCATGTCAAAGAGAATCTTAAAAGGGAAGGTGGGGAGAAAGACACCAGGTCATTGTCCTTTTCAGTAAAAACAATGACTTCAACAAATCAGCCTGACCTCTCAGGCCAGGCCACTCACCCGGGTTCTCTTTTTTGCTCTTTATTCTGTTTGGATCCCTGTGAGTGACAGCTGCAGGATGAAAAAGAAACAGACAAGTCATGACATCTGTCTTTTTCTTCTCTCTCTAATATAAGCTTCAAATCCTGAGGAAAGGCCAGAAGTTACACTGTGACTCTCTACTGTCTGCAGTTAATGAGGCCTCTGGTGACATTTCCCCACTAGACAGTGATGCAGGTAACAATATTGGCTCTGAGAAAGGGTCACACCTGGAGCATCCCTGATTATTTCCATCAGCTGATCCCTACCTTGGGAGGACCCCACTCCTGGCAGAAATACTAATCATGCCAGTGTGGCTAGAAGGAATGGTGTGAGTTTATTGCAGTAGTAACCTCACCTGCTTGTCAGGGGTTCTTAGAATGACTACCTGTGCAGTCAAGTACGGGGTTCTGGGAGCCTCTGCATGCCTTTGTGGTTCTCTGGTCGCTTGCAGGGAAGAAAATTTATCAAAGACTTATCCAGGCCTTTGCTAGTCAGGGATGCTGCAAGTGGCTTTTAAATAGAATCTAAAGTACATGCAGAAAAAAACCCAACATTGTTATGAAGGTTTATTTGTTTGATTCCCCAAGGCTGCCACCAGCTAATAGAAAATACTTCTGCAGATGGCAGTGTCTATGGCAACTTGATTTGTTTTGATAGACAATGAGAACGTTTTATCCTTCTTGCCACCCTACCTTTGTCAGGTGTCCCCGCCACAAGCTAATAGATGCAGCTCCATCTCTGCACAAAAGATGTCCATCTGCGTTAGCCATGATCTGGCTCTTTCGTGGACTCCTTTTCCACACTACCTTTTCTTCCTGTAGCTCAGTGTATCATTACATTCTGAGCAATTGCTATCTCCCTGACTATGATTGATCCCCACTTATTTCATCCTGCATGCAAAGTATTTGATTTCAAGTGTGGTTCATTCTGCTCAGTGAACTCATTATAAAGTCAAGCTGAACATCTCACAGATGTGAAGCACCTTGTCTTTGAGGTTCAGCAATCTAATTTGGAATCTCATTATAGACCATCTACTGGCGGTAGGCACAGGGGCAGCTACCTGGCTGGTTATGTTCCTGCCCATCTTCTATCCCATAAAGAAACTGTCATTTCAATACAGACACACCAGAATATTTCCCATTTTGGAAAATAGCTTTATTTATCTCTCCACAAATGCCAGTTGGCACTGATGAGAGTGTAATGCTTTGTGGGCTATTTTATTAAGCATCTCAGGAGGTCAGGTGCTGAAAGAGACAGCTCACAGCTGTTTGCCTCCCATCTATTTAGTAGTCTTCTCAGAGGATCATATGCTATATTCTCTAAAGTTCACAGTGTAGTTGTCATTTTGCTAAGAATCTATATACCAGAATCTTTGCACCCTAATGTAGCCTAACTCAGAGAAGGCTGATTTCTGGTGTCTCTCCAGTGGATGAAAAGGAGGTAAAATTGAAAGTTAGCTTCATTTGCAGAGAGATGCATTGATTCTGAAAGATTGATGCATTCATTTTTCCCACCTATTTGGTCCCTTCAAAATCAATGAGCATCCAAGGCTCAGTTTGGGCTGTTAATGAAGTTTTTATTTCTCTACTTTCTATTTTAAAACTTAGGTAAGAAGGAATATTTGCTTTTCCAATTGCAATTGCTTCTATTCCCCTACAGAGCAGGCTGACCCTTGAAGAGAACTACACAACTTATTTCTTTGCTATGTAAGAATAAATAGATTTCTGGAACTGCATTAAAGGAAAAGTGAACTGTTAATGTATGTATACATAAGTGAACTGATATATAAATAAATGACTATATATTTATATATACATATGTGTATATATGCATGTATTTATATGTGTATACATACATATACATATATACATACACACACTTACACACTTATATGTGTATATATATGTGTATACATATATATATATATATATATATATAATCTTATAATTTACACACAAAGATTTTTCACATGCATTCTTGTGCATGGTGGTGCTGATGGTGCTGAAAGTGCTGGTGGTGATGGCAGTAATGGTCGTGGTGGTGGTGGTGGTCGTGGTGGTGGTCGTGGTGGTGAAGTGTGTCTGTGTGTGAGTGTATGTGTGTGTGAGTGTGTGTATGAGAGAGAGAGAGAGAGAGAGAGAGAGAGAGAGAGAGAGAGAGAGAGCACTGAAACTAGAGGGCAACATCTTTAATCTGTCTCTCTGTTTTTTTTTCAGACATGATCTCTCAGTGAACCTGGTATACAAGTAGCTGACCAGCAAGCCCCAGGAAATCTCCTGTCTCTGTATTCTCCATGATAGGATTAAGCACACCTACCTCTGAACCCAGCTTTCCATGTGGGTGCTAGGAATCCCAGCCCACACCCTCACTCTGCACAGCAAACACTTTACTTACTCAGGCATCTCTCCATCCCCAAAATGATTTTATGAATTCCATTAAAATTCTGACTTTGTTTCAGTATCAAACTCCACCTCCAAATTTCCAAATTAGATGTTGGAAGGGGATCAATAAATGAAAAACAATTGACTAACTCTCATCACCTGTCTGAGAATATGCAGTCATGTAGAACACATATTTAGATTAACACATGTTCATTACTGCTTTGGAGTTAAAAAGAGATGTAAACAGTTGACAGACAACATAGTTCTCAAACTTAAAGTATTTCCTCTCTGGCCCTTTGCAGGAACAGCTGGGTGACCTCTATTAGGAAAATAGATCTTACATTTCACTTAATGCATGTTTAACAAAGCAGGTGTTTGGAACATAATTTTTAGTAGAATGACTGAAATGAGGATTATAATGAGCATAGAGTAGAAATCTGACCCTTTTGAACTTTTAAGAAGTTCCCATGAATCTTAAACCTCTACTGTTTCTACCCAAGAGAGGTCTTTGAATAGAATGATTAATTAATAGCAAATTTCAGTTATGATTTATTCATATTTTCAATGATTTTTTTACTCTGAAAGCTTCCTCTTTATTGGCTTTGATTCCTGCTATGGACTGGGGAATTTATTATTTTATATTTTTTATTGCACTACGTTTGGGTGAGATGTACTATTTGGGAAATCTAGAATCAGGAATTGGTGATAGCAAAGTTTTATTGCATGGCCATCCTATAAAATTGTTGCCTTGATGCTATGTCTCCCCATTTAACCTTTGCTTCTGATAGTATGCCTTTTTTGTTATGACACTTTGGAGAGTGTTGGCAGCTTCAGTGTTGAGTATGGCTAACACTACAATATATCGACTGTGTATTTGGAAGTATGTTGATCATTTATGAGTACTCCCTTCTGGGTTCTAATTTCAGATCCTGAAGTAGTACTGTTAAAAATAACACCACTTATACCTATAACCCAACACTAAGAAGCAGAGGCAAGAGGATCTAGTCTAACATAATGCCAACCTGTTGTTCAAAGCGAGTTTCAGATAGTCAATTCTACTGTCTCAAAACAAACAAGAATAGGATACAACAATGGGTGGAATGGAGTTGGGGTTGGTACAGATGGAGACTGAGAAAGGCAGACAAATAGCAAAGTATCACAGGACATGAATTATAAAACTAAGCACTATATTTTGAATCAGGAATGCTCCAAAACCAAAGTAGATGTGATTCCTAGGGTGACATTATTATGAGACTGTTTATGAGACTATTACATCCTTAAGATATGGAACATAGTATTTTATTTCTAGGTTTATTTTATTTTTAAAAGTGTGTGTGTGCGTGCGTGTGTATGTGTGTCTGTCTGTTTGTCTGTCTGTCTGCCTGCCTGTCTGTCTGTCTCTGTCTCTGTGTATGTAAGACTCTGACAAGCCTTAACTACAGTGTGGGCCCCCAAAGTGAACCACACAGAGCTGGAGATCAATGCAAAAGCAAGAAGGGTTTATTGTTCCAGAGGGCTAGTGTCATCTTGCATCCAAAGGAGAGGTTACCCTGGGCAGCTCGTTCATGAGTTTCCAGGGGCAGAATGGAGCAACAGCAACTAGGTACAAAATGATTGGCAGAACAGTGTGACTTTTAAACTGATTGGTCCTTAGGGAATTAGGTAATAAGGGCTTTCCATATCTGAGGGTGGCCAGTGGTCAGTCTGCCCTGTGGTTTTCCTGAGGTATGTAATCAGCCTTTCCTTCCCAGTAAGGGAGGGGTGCCTATGTGGTCCAATGACTTCTCCATTCCAGGAAGGGAGGGGACCTGGTAGAATTTTCTAAAGGCCTTGAGCTTACCTCTTCATGTAAATATATGCCACTTATGCTCAGAGTCACATAGGGTCCAAAGAGAGCATCAGATGCCTTAGAACTGGAGTTACAGGTAGATGTGATTTATCAGATGTGGGTGTTAAGAACTGAACTTGGGTCCTCTGAAAGACTGGTATACTACCCACCAGCTGACTGAAACAGACTCAGATACCCATAACCAAACAATTGACAGAGGTTGGGGACTCTTATGGAAGAACTGGGGAAAGAATTGAAGGCCTGAAAGGGATAGGAACTCTACAGGAAGACTAACAGGGTCAACTATATTGGACTCTTAGGAGCTCTCAGAGATTGTGCCACCAACCAAAGAGCATACACAGACTGAGGCCTCAGGCACAAAAGTATCAAATGTGCACCTAAGTCTTCATGTTGGTCCCTCAAGAACTGGAGCAGAGGCTGTCTCTAAAGCTGTTGTACCAAGGACCAGCCTCAGCTTGGAGAGAGGTTTTAAAAAAGGAGTATCTGGGAGAGGTGAAAGAATGACTCAGAGTCAAATCATGGGTCCAAGCTGATGACCTGTGTTTTGTTTGATACAGCTTTTCCGGTCTGCTTCTCTCTATGTTTTGCTTTCTCTCTGGAGATCTCTTTGTCCATGTCTTGACTTGCTTGTGTTGTTCTCCAAGTAGTTCTCTCTTTTTATCCTAAAAAATTCTCTGGATAGCTCATCTCCTCCAGAACACAGGGCCAGTCTTTTATTTTACATATCAATCCAGTCATTTATTCCAGGTTTTCTTCTGATGATCTTATGATTCAGCAACTTGTGACTGACCCTCACAATTTGATTCTTAGGAGACAGCAATCCTATGGTTTTTTTTTTTTTCTCAACCTTGCAAAAGAATTCAGAGATCTATCTGCCTTTGTTAAGAACAGACAGTAAGCTAGTTAGGTGGGACACTTCCCTGAAATTGCCATTTCAGCCTTGCCTGAGCCTAATCTTGATCTCTCCTCAGCAGATCCTGAGCATAAACAAAATCTTAGCTGGGTGGAATCTCCTGCTATCACCACTCCGAAGTCTCTTTATCTCTTTCCTTAATAATTTTCTAACAAGTTGACTTACAGTGCAGCTACATTTGCTCCTTTAGATTCGTGAAGCCCCTCATATTAATTCGTAATGCATCCTTATTTTTTTTGCATAGTTGAGAAATTATATACTTTCAAACTCATGTATTTAGAATTCTTTCCCATAGTCTTAAGGACTGTCCTGGAGGTCCCAGTGTTTACCTTTTTGCAGAGACATAGCCATACCCTCTACTCCTGGACTTCTGCCTTTTCTAGTTATCATGGAGTCATTTAACAGGGAAGATATTCCAAGGAAGGAAAGAGGCCTTCACTGCTAGTACTGGTTCCAGAAAATATGTACATTATTACACAAACAAGCCTTATGCCCGCAGCAGCCATAGACACTCATGGAAGCTCACAGTGGGACTCTGATCTAGGAACAGGAACCATGCATATCACTGTTCTTACGAAGGCCACACAGGGCTTGGCACTCTTGCCTGTCTATGGAGTCCATTCCCCAACATGGTTGCCTTGTCAGGCCTCAGTGGGATAGGAGGTGCCTATGAAGGGCCCTAGGGGTTTTTGCCAGTCTTTAACCCACCAGCCACCAGTCAAGTCTAGGCCAAGTTCCATTTTCCACCCACAGGAACATTCTTGAGTAAAAAATTCTCAGAGTGTCCTGACTGATAGTCACTTGACCCTCTGGAAAGTCGTAGGTAGAGTTCAAATGAGTGTCATGCTTGCTAGCCAATAGATGTAAAGTTCAATATGCTTAACCGATAAATTTGAACTGTAATTTTGCTGATGTAAGCTGTGTCCCTAAAAAGTATAAAAACTGCTTGTAACAGCCATTAAGGGTCACCTTCTCTTCCCTCACCTAGAGGGACTGACTGAGGGCTGATCCCAGTGCATTGGAAAATAAACCTCTTGCTTTTGCATCAATCTGCATCTCACTCAAGGGTGTCTCAAAGTAAGTACTGCGTACACCTAACCCTGCAGAGACTTGATGTGCCAAAGTTGGAGGATGCAAGGGGGAATGCCTCTCAGATGAGAAGGGGAGAAGGGGAGAGGAGGCAGTTATTGGGATGGAAAGAAAGAAAGGAAGAAAGAAAGAAAGAAAGAAAGAAAGAAAGAAAGAAAGAAAGAAAGAAAAAAAGAAAGAAAGAAGGAAAAGAAGGAAGGAAGGAAGGAAGGAAGGAAGGAAGGAAGGAAGGAAGGAAAGAAAAGAGCGAGAGTAGTATAAGCTTTTAACCTAAGTTATCTCTTCAGCCTCCATGTCTTCTTTCCTTCTTTATCTTTTTAAATTATTTCAATTTGTTAAGATTATAATATAATCACATCATTTTCTTCATCTCTTTTCTTTCTCCAAATCCTCTCATGTGCACTTCCTTGATCTCTTTCAAATACAAGATCTCTTTTTTTCATTAATTGTTTTTACACACACACACACACACACACACACACACACACACACACACGTATGAATGTTTTCAAAGCTGACCCTTTGGTATTAAATAACAAAATGATGCAAACTTCTGCAAGGAAGACTATTTCTCCCATAAAGCTTCATCAACATGACTGCCTAAATATGGACTCAGCAAGGACAACAATAGAAACACTAACATGGACACAGGGAAGCTAAGGAAGCCTCACCCTACACAAAGAACTGAAGGCAACTAAAGAGTGCTGAGGGGGAGAAATAGTCCTCTCCTTCATTTGAATGGAGGTTCATATCTCAAACCAAGAATCCTTAATATCCCCTGAGGTGCTATTTACAAACAATGGTAGAACAGATTGAAATGGGGCCTGTGGTGTTTCCATGTGAGAATATGATACAGGGCAGTAAATCTGAAGAAAATAAATTCCCCCAAATTTGTTACATGAAAAACAAAATCTTGTTCTAAAATTTAGTTAGAAATGGCTAATATTTAGATTTGTCAATGTCAGTGAATGATTCCTAGCAAGCTGAAGTTAGAATATTGGTCCAGAGGTTTTCAAATTGGGATGTAAATGAGATGAGACTTGCTAAATGCATGGTTTGAAAGAAAGTACACATAACCACTCTACTTTCTCCTTAAATGAAAGGAGCTATAACTTACAGACCCTTGTCCACTGATGACATGTAAAATAACCTCCCAAAAAATGATCAAGTATGAAAAACCTTAAGTGGAAATACTTAAAATGAGATTGATTCTTGTATGTCAGTGACTTAAAATGCATCAAACTTGAGTGAACTTGAAGATAAACTCCTTCTAAAGAATTGAAGTAAATGTGCAAGTTCAATGACAGAAAAAAAAGGCATTGCTGAGAAACTATTATACCACCCCCAAAAACGTCTACAGATCTTATTCCTTTAACCAATTTAATAATCCTTAAAGTAGATATGATGCTAATTACTTAATGAAAACAATTTAAAAGGTGACTGTTTACACCTCTAGAAAGAAAGCTACAAATCTCACATCTATCCACTGTGGTTCCGCAACCCAAGTTCTATTGACTGTCTTCTGTTCCAGGGCGAGTGGCCATTTTGGTTCAACATACCTTCAAATACAAATAAGAAAGCAAAATATATTTGTATATTCTGGATATTAGCCCTCTATCAGCTGTGGAGTAGCTGATAGAGGGCTAATATTTTCTCATTTTTGTAGCCGGTTTCTCTTTATTTCTTAGTTCAAAGGACTGGTAGTTCTCCTGAACTGCACTCTGACCATATTTCTCTGACTACAGGGGAGAAATAAGAGGCAAATGGGAGCATGAATGTGGCAAAGTGAGTTTCTACTAATGGCTTTGCCTCATTACTGGTTTTCTATCACTGCCTTCTATCTTGCTATTTTTTCTATTTCTTATATTAAAAGTGTAGCTAAATTCTGACTTTTGTGGGTTATTCTTTCTTTTGTGGTTTTGAGACGAGAACCAAGCTGTATCAAATTTCATAATAAATTGCCACACACTTACTGACATATAAAACAAGAGATTGGGATTGAGAATACAGCTCAGTCGTAGCACCCCCACTTAGCATGTACTATGTTTCCCCTCTCTCCACAAAGTACAGTAAATTAATTAAAATGAAAATTTATTCAGAATTTTCTATGAGTCAGAGGTACAATACCAAAGTCAAGCCCTACTTGGTGTTAACACTTTGAGGATAAACTCATGCCAAGTATTTTGTGTCCCTGTATTCTGGATTTTGTGAGCATTTTTTTCTGTCTCTGACAATGTACATTCCTAACTCTGGTCTTCATCTCCATCCTTATGTGACATCTGTGTTCTTTGCTTCCTTTAATACTGTTTATAAGAATATTCAACTTATGATTCAGAATCCAGCTCAAATCTAGAATAAGCTTACCCAGAGATCTACAATTATATGTGCAAAAAAATAGCATAGAGTCACATTCACAGGTGCAGGTTTGGACAGGGCATAGTTTTGAGTGGAATTAATGCCCCAGATGTATATGATCAATGAATGCAGGAGAAACTGTCCTTCAGGTCCCCATTACAACTGTGAGCAAAGGGAAAATGTGACTTTTGCCTTTGAAAAGTGTTGGCATGATTGCTGCCATTTTGGGTTTTTCAAGAATTCAGTACTTCAGACTTGACAAGGTAAAAGGAGAGAAGCCCTTAAAGACGGAGACTGAACTCTGAACCCCAGAGCCTTTGTCCTTTGTAGATCACCAAATGTTGTTAATCCTTAGTTTCTCCATCTGTAAAATGGACATCAGACATCCAATTTTGATGATTACATGTAGAAGTGCATTGGAACTCAGACAGCAATAATGCCTATCAGAATCTGAGTTGATAATTCTATTTCTCTCATTCTTCACTTCAACATCAAAATTGGTACATTACACAGGTGTCACATAAAGATGCAGAGAGAGACTGAGGTTAGGAAAGTACATTCTCAGGGACAGCAAAAACTGCTCTCAAAACTAAAAAATTGGGGGCTCTTGGCATAATACTCTCTCCGAGCATTTACAGCAAGTAGGTCTTGACTTTAGCTTTATACCTCTGGCCTATACAAGTTTCGAAAAGTAATTTTATTTTAATTAATTTAGAGTACTTTGGGGATGGAGAGGAAACTCTAGGTTTTGTACTTATTAGGCAACTGTGCACTACTGAAGACATGGCTTTTTCTTCTTCTGTTCTTTGGGGATCAACTTAGTCCCCACAGTGCTTCTTGACACTATTTTTCCTGTGTATCAAACCCTTGTCACAACCCGAATATCTTTCTGTATTTTAGATTTACAGTGAAATGACTTTGAGCAGGTGTAGACACAAAAGCAGAGGAGACTTTAGCAACAGTTAATTTACATCTTAAAAGTAAGAGATCTATCTAAATATTTCACTGTGTTCCTGACTTGCAATATGGCTTATTCCAATACCAGATAAATAAGAACAAAAAAACAGAAAAGTTAAATGTCTTTGGCAAATACCATGTAAACGTGTCCTTCTGAAGGCATTTTCATGATCATTTAAAGGGAAATGAATAATATAATTCAACGATATAAATAGATGGTCATATTGGACTGCATTGAGAGCAGATGTTTTAAGTTATGTAAAAATCTTACCCCATCTGGTCAACAGTAAAAATGTCTCAACAACAACCCACAGATGAAATGTTGCCAATAAAACAAATGTAATGAGGACTGGGTAGAACTCAGTTTTACTGGATTGCTTCAGAAAACGCTTACAGGTTATTAATATGCATCTAATAATTTACAGTTTGTAGTGATTGTCATGACATAAAAGTTATTTTCAAATGTTTTCGAAATTCCAGCAGGCTAACTGCATAGCATATTTTATCATGTGCCACACTTACAAAACTTCTTCCAGACAACCTTGGACTTAGAAATCTACCCTGGAGCTACGAGACCCACAATTTGCTTAGAACAATTATCCCATAGCCAGTCTGATCAGCACATATACTAGTCAGCCAAAATAGAATGAGAGATGAGAAAGACATCCACCCTTACAGATTCCATCCCTTTTTTGACAAGTAGTTGAATCTCTCTCTAATGTTTGGTTTATGTCAGCTTGCCTTGTAGGTGGTATTTATTGTGTGAACTCTTTCCAAACTTACTAGCTACACAAAAGTACTAATAGAACATACTTGACTCTTCCAGGCTGAACTATTATCAGAGAACATTTTTTCCCCAAAAGCAATAGAACTGTATTTTTTTCAAATGTAGAATATCTCACATATCTCACTTATTTGGACCTAGGAGTTGTTTGTTATTCCTGCCTCTTTCTTACTCTGTTGAATGGCTGTGTGGAAAGCCTCTACCATGTCACTTCTTCACTGTAATGGAATAAAGGCCAGCAAAGGTCCTTCACAGGACAAAAATATCTAAAAGGTTAAATTAATTACTCATAGATATAAGCAGACTTCTGCTTAGTATAATAAAGGAATTCCTTGCACTTATGGGGGGGGTAACTCTGGAAGAATAAAGGAACATAGTAGAAGGAGTAGACTTTAATTACAAGGATATGTTATCTTGTTATTGTGCTATAAAATGTATTTTGTGAATTCAATTAAAGTGGTCCACACTCAAACAAACAAGAAAAAAATCGTTCCATTCCCCAATGTTCTATTTACACTAGAAGATTGTTTAGCAAACCCTATTCATAAATTAGAAGAGATGAGACAATTAAAACTAACTGGCCAAGACAAAGAACATGAAAATTTTGGATCAGATGTTTGTTAAGTTTCCTAGTTTTACCCAATAAGTCCTAACAGGCTCTGCAAGTGTTTCACATAAAGAAACTGTGTGACCATTCGATACCACTGCAGTAAATAAGCTTTCCTCTTCTGAAGAAATAGTTTCATTCAACAAATATCTGTGTTGCCTTGAAAAATATAAATCATACATTATCTCACTCTTGCCTGTCTACCTGCCTCCTATTGTTTTAGGTGGAGTCCAGACTCCGCTCTCTGGATACCTTGATGGCCACCTACAAGTTTAACTTTTATTCCCACCTTTCTCTTTTACCATATACTTCACATACGGTAAACATTATCCCATTTTAGGGAATAACATTGCTCTCAGTCTCCATAATATTGGGCCACGCCCATTACCACTTCTCATTCCCCTGTCCACTATTACACAAAAACATTTTACTATGCCTTATCTTAAGAAAGATTCTCTTTCCCAGAGACTGTTACCCATAAACACTATTGGTTTGCCTTGTAGTACATTAAAGTTCATAATCAGTTTATGTCTATGCTCCCTGTGTAGCATTACAATACACTAGTATATGCATTCTAAAAGAATCATTAGACGTCCTTTCTTTATTTCTCTGACATTCACTGGAATGTACTCAGTAAATGTTTTGGATGGTCCCATTCCTAAAAAGAGACAGCAATAAACAATCCTGCCCTGTCCTCAGAGACTTCCAGTCTGAAAGGGAAGCAGAACCTGTGTGCCTGGAAGAGTGTGAAGGGGCCGGAACCAGGAAAATGGTAAGAAAATAATCTGAGAACAGAGTAGTGACGATGTGAAGCACAAAACCAGAGAGAACAAAACTCACGGATTTCACAGACTTGAATATGAGTGTCCGTGGACCAAGAACACAAATTCAGGTTCCCACAAGTACCACATCCCAGCGAAGTAACGCCTTCACGACATTTTTTATACGAACACAAGCCAAGTCATAGATCAAAAGCCTTTTTAAAACACTCTTGTGAAAATACCAGGTAGGTGGATTACAGTGAATCAAGGAAATCTGAGCTATAGACTTCATATGTTATCTCATAATATTGGTAGCCTTTGGATTGGTGGAAAATGGGGGTCTGTTTAAAATGTCAGGCCACACAGAGAGGTAGGTAATAGCTACTAAAGGGACAAAATATAGCCAAAGATAATTTTGGTCCCCAACCTATAACATTGGCTTTCTAGGATCAGCCAATCAGCTCTGTTAAATGTTTAACATGGCTACTTTCTGGGAAATTAAATTCACAGTATCAGTAATCTTTATAATCTTGTGAAAAAGCCGACAAGTGAATTGGGTCCTAAAACATGATAAGAATACCCAGAGCTAAGGCTTGAAATAGCGCAAGCGTACAAGGATCTGTAGAGCGATGGAGCATCTAGAGAGATACTATGGCACCTGCTATGCGGCCTGTGAGAATCAAGGGTGAGAAAATGATTCGTGGGATGGGCACAGGGAAAGAAAGTGCTTTCTGAGATGTCAAGGCCACCCTTTAAGGATACTCAGGGAATAAATGCCCTCAAGCCACCCAGAGACATGAAGTCTACCCAGATGTGCATGCACCTAGACACACAGAGAACAGGGAAGCTAATGGAAGTGAAAGCCTCTCTGGCACCGGGTCCTTCAGTTGCGAGAGGAAACTCTTTTTCTCTCTCATCTGTTAATCTGTGCTTGCTTCAGCATCTCGGGCTCTTGATTGAATATGTCCTCTAGAGATAATGCTTCTATCAGCTGTGCCTCAAAAAAAAAAAAAAAATGAAATCTAACACTTCTCTCTCTTTAAGTGCATTTCATTACAAGGAACTGCCTTCTTCCTCTCCAATTCTCAAAGGCTCTGGTGAGCGATAAAGAAAGAGAAGTGAGGACTCAGGCATCTGAAGTTGTGTTTTTAAGTAATGTTTCTAAGCCCACGTCTGGTTTTATCAAGAGAAATCGGGCAATTTTTCACGAGGTAGAGATAACGGCTTATGCCTATGGCCTGTAAAGCATTCCCAACGCCCTCCCTCTCCCAGGCTTTAGCACGGACTACAGCAGTACTAAGCCGGGGGTGGACAGAAGGTGATACGATGGCGGGCTGTTTGACCAAGATAAGAATGAAGGTGAAATGAGTCTCTATGCCCCAGGCACATATGTTTAACTTGATGGTAGTGGGAAGCTCATCTGTTAGTGTCTTAGAAAACAGACTTCAAGGTGATGTAATGGGAAGAGGTTTCAGGTCATCAAACAATAAAAATCCAGAGTGTAGCCCTGTGATCCTCCCAAATTCCTGCTTGAAATTTGGCACTGCTTGACTCTTTATTAATATGGAATTTGTAACATGGAGAATTTGGATCACCTGTCTTTGCTCACTACTCACAATGAACATCTCTGTGGTTATATTTATAAGCAGGATTTGTAGATATTTGATGAAGAAAAGACAAATTTGATCAAACTGTAATGCAAAGACTAACCCTGAACACCATTGTCTAAACCTACTTGCTTTAAACACACACACTTTTTTTTCTCCCTCCCTCTCTCTCTCTCTCTCTCTCTCTCTCACACACACACACACACACACACACACACACACACACACACACCAACTATCTATATGTTGCTTTTGTGACCACACAACTTATGAAGGATCATATTGAAATATACTGGCTAAACTAGAATCCTGTGGGAAGAAGGCACAGAGAAACCTCTTTAAAAGCTTTTCACGACCTCAAGTTCAATGACATATTTCTCTTTGAATTTTTAAGCTAAGGACAGACTTTGAAGAACTTTCCATCAAGCTTAATGTCTGATCATCAGAACCCACATAGTGGAAGGAGAAGACTGACTTCAGCATGTCTTCTGGTCATGCTATGGTACACATGCAAGTACATATCATAAATGATAGATAGACAGACAGACAGACAGACAGACAGACAGACAGACAGACATATGTACGATATTTTTAAAGAAAAAGACACCCACAAAACACACCTAGCATATCTCACCTCCAGCTCCGCTGGCCCTTCAGGTTGGAAGGCTTCCCATTAATATTTTTTTCCTTTTTAAAAATTTTATTAATTGGTTATTTTATTTATTTATATTTCAAATGTTGTCCCCCTTCCTGATCTCCCCTCCTCAAATCTCCCATTCCATCCCCCCCTTCCCTTTCCCTCTAAGAAAGTGCTCTCCTACCTACCCACTCCTGCCTCACCTCTCTAGTATCCTCCTACACTGGGACAACAAGCCTCCACAGGATCAAATACCACCCTTCCCATTGATGCCAGATAAGGCCATCCTCTGCTACATATGTATCTGAAGCCATGGGTCTTTCCAAGTATGCTGTTTGGTTGGTGTTGTAGTCCCTGGGAGAACTGGGGGAGGGAGGTCTGGTTGGTTGATATTGTTGTTCTTCCTATGGGGTTGCAATCCCCTTCAGCTCCTTCAGTCCTTCTTCCCCTAACTCTTCCACGGGGGTCCCTGGGCTCAGTCTGATGGTTAGCTGTGACTATCTGCATGTGCCTTAGTCAGATGCTGGCAGAGCCTCTGGAAGGACAGCCATACTATGCTCCTGTCTGGGAGCACTTCTTGGCATCAGCAGATGGTTCTTTGCAGATGGGATAGATCCAGAGGTGGGGAAGTCTCTGGATAGCCTTTCCTTCACCCAACAGAGGGAAGATAGAACCTAAAGAGACCACCTCCAGTAGATAGGCATGCCCCCCCCCAGTTGAGGGATGTGGCCACCAACCCAGCTCAAAATTTTTAACCCAGAATTGTTCTTGTCTAAAGGAAATGCAGGGACAAAACTGCCCCCCTTCTAATTCTACGTTTCCACAACTAGATACTTTCACTTTGAGTCTTAACAAAAGTGAAACTTCTTCCTGAAAGATGTATGTTATCCAAATGTCGTCAAATGCTGTGTCTGCTCTTTAATTATTACATTTGCTTCTTCTACCATTTTATCCTCAGCCGAGCTTCTTCCCTAGGCGTTAAATACTAAATACAACTGTCCCATGAATTTATTTCTCTGTGACCTTCCTCACACCTCCGTGTGTGTGTGTGTGTGTGTGTGTGTGTGTGTGTGTGTGTGTGTGTGAGAGAGAGAGAGAGAGAGAGAGAGAGAGAGAGAGAGAGACTCTTACATGGAGAGAGAATGTTTCATGAAGACAGTACCTCTTTATGTCTTGTTCACACCGTTGTGTTACTAGCAACTACCATAATGCCAGAGAAATGTCGATTTTTAACATTGAAGAGCAGCTGCCAGGCAATTGGAAGACTACCATTTTCTCCTAAATTCCATCTCTGAAGGAGCATTTTAAAAATTATTTTTGCAAGCATCCTCTGACCCATGTGTATTCAGACTACTCTTAGAGTGAAAAGTCATTGACATCTCTAGAAGGGTCAAGTGAGCAGCTATGTGGTTGGTTGAGCCATTTAAGTACAATCCATTTGTAAGTCATTTTGATGAGTGTAAATTGTACACTTAAAGGGAGAACTCCCTTTTGGACATCCAGCTCATTAGCAACTATGAGGACTAATGGGGTGTGATCAGAGTATTAGTGTCCTTCCCTGAGGCAATAAAAATTTGGACCCCTGTAAAGTAAGGAATTCCAAGTTGCTCGCATCAGACTCCCTTCCCAACCTGATTATACACACACACACACACACACACACACACACTCGTGAGAGCACACACGCACACGCACATGCACACACACACATGCACACAAGCACACATTTACATATGTAAATATGTCAATTTTTAACATTTTATGTTATCTATGTGTGTGTTTTATATGTAGAGAGAAATAGATGATAGATAGATGATAGATAGATAGATAGATAGATAGATAGATAGATCAGATAGATGAGAGGTAGATGAGAGATAGATAATAGGTATAAATAGAAATATAGATAAATACAGAGAGGTAGATGAGAGATAGATAATAGGTATAAATAGAAATATAGATAAATACAGATATAGACTTTAAAAAGATAGATGGTAGATATAGCCTTATATAGACACATAGATATACACATAGCGATACACAGACACACATAACCAGACACAGACACAGACACACACACACACACACACACACACACACACACACACACACACACACCATTTAGATACAGAGACATTCTGCCTGAGAGCAAGCAGCCTGGCAGGCCTTACTCACAGCCTGCTGGTTTCACAAAGCTACATGCCATTCTTTCAACTTACATGCACTTTGTCACTTATTTGGATAACAAAGGACAACCTAAATATCAGTCACATCAAGTACTCATGGCCAGATGCATGCTGTCATTTTGAGAGAGAGAGGGGGGAGAGAGAGAGAGAGAGAGAGAGAGAGAGAGAGAGAGAGAATTAAAACAAAAATCCCCTTCATTGTTAGCCTCTCCCCACGTAATACATTCATGTCTTAGTTTGTATGCACCAATAAATTTGCTCAGGTTCATTTTCACTTCTTGATAGTCGCTTCACCTGTGTAAAGAATTTTAGAAGCACGTCCTGTATGGAGATGATACAAAAGTCCCTAGGAATTTAGCTGGAGAGGCAATGGCTCCTTCTGTCAGTTCTTATCAGAACCTTCAGCTCTTCTCTGGGCTCTGTAAGCTTTGCTTTGAGAAGAGCGGGAAAGGTCAGTGGGAATTCAACTCTCATCAAGTCACCCCTAATCATAAAGAAGACACTCTTTAGATTTTGAGCAGCTAACGAGTGTTTTGGCACTTCTCTCTGTTGCTTGCACGGCAGGTTGTGTTTGTTGACGGTGTAATAACCGCACAAAGGTACTTCAGGTGTCCAATTGAAACTTTACAGAATTGATGGGTTTTCAAGTATACTCAGAGCTCTCAAAAAAGTTTAACTGCTAAAAACTAAAATAAAGTGTTAGTGTAATTACAGCCCTGAAATGGCAACCAACAGGGGTTCCAACAACATTAGTAGCATCAACAGAAAGGAAACTGACCATCTAATTAGTGGACAGACATGTACCTTAAAAGTTCACAGACAATACAGAAAAGAGCTCATAAATAAGTAAATACAGATCTCTTCCATTCTGCAACTTTACAGTGGTATCCAGCTCAGTCTATAGAAAAAAGCAAAAACTAAAAACCAATCTAAGTTCATTAGCAGGTCCCAGACAGTCATATGTGTAAATGGAACACTTGTCTGTCCTCTTAGCCCCCACCTCTCTCTTCACTCTCTATGTTCCCTGTCTTTATTCTGATCCAGTCTTGCACTACCTGTCCTATCTTACCAGAGATTTGAAAACCACAAGAAATCCTCTGTGACTTTTCAAAAATCAAGAAATTAAAATAATCACACTCATTTACTATGTGCATTTGCACACTAGCACATGCCCCAGTGTGTGTGTGTGTGTATGTATGTATGTATGTATGTATATATGTCAGAAGACAACTTTGTGGAGTTGATACTTTCTGCTCTCCACTGAGCTATTTCAATTTTCTAGTAAAAAATTATCCAAGCTCACAGGAAGCACCTCTTTCTCATTATCCTTACTTATATATTCCTTCATGATGTTTATTATAATCTGACATGACCTCATTTACTTTTTACTTTGCTTATTATTTGTCTCTATGCTCCAGAATATAAAGTCACAATGGCAGGGGCTTTGCAAAATTTACCTTCTGCTTCATTTAATAATTTCTCAGTATCTGTGAAATTTGGTTCCAAGGCCCATGTATGCACCACAGTCTACAGATCTGAAAGTCCGTTATATAAAAGGTCACCATATTTGCATTTAGCTTCCTCATGTTCATCATCCAGTATACTTTAAATAGCCTGAAGATTCCTTACAACACATGTACAAGACAATGTAAAGTGGCATGTAAAAAGATGCTATGCTGTGTTATCTAGGGAATGACAAGAAAAAGTCTGCGCATAGTCAATGCAGATGGAATTGCTTTCAATAGTGTTTGAATCTGCAACATTGTAGCCTATGGATACAAAAAGCTGAACCTATATCTAAAGAGGAAGTTTCTGATCCTGTCATGTGATGAGGACTCATTTCATGCTTTGCTAACGCAGACTCATGTGGTGTTTTGCTGTGGCAAGACCCGTGAGAGGACAGGTGATGTTTGGAGAGAGTATAAAATGAACTCAATGAATAGTGATGGGGTGCTCGCATAGTGAGCCTTGCAAGGCTTCGTTGATCTCTCATCTTCTCTGATCTTCACTTCATTGAAAGAGACTCAGCAGAGACCTCCTGAAATCCTGACTGGTTCTGGTCATTCCTCCTGATTCAGCAGAGGCCTGGGCTGTTCCTGCTAACTCGTGCCACCACTGTTGACTCACGTTTGATATCCTGATGCTAGTGAACTAGACTGCTAGTATCCTAGTAAACGGAGATTGGAATCACTCCAAAGAACTACTTCTACACAGGTCCACATCCCTTTGTCCTATTTGCCATCTTTTCTCCCCTACCTTTGGATGGTGGTCTAGAAGTGGGTGTCAGAGCATTTGAGAATACTGGTTAAAAGTAGGTTTTTAAAAATCTAAGACTATATATATCTGTCACACCGTGTGTTTAACAATTTTGTGTTGAATGGGTAAATTAATAATAAAGAAAATATAACAGCACTAGGAAACGCCTTAAGACCTTTATTATTAATAAATGGATTCTGCAATGAAGTGAGGAAATAATATGATGGATAGGATTGGCTAGATTATGGAATAACACAGTTCAGGGGAGAAATAAAACACACCAATATGGAAAATACACCAGCAAAGCACCCCAGGTTATAACAAAAGGGTACGTGGAAGACAAAGACAAGGGCAAGACATTTGCTGGAATAAATATTAAGTAAGAAGCAATGTATATTGGGAGTGGTATATGTCAACCAAAAGTTGTGAGACAAGGTTCAAGTAAGAAAGTAATGGGGTATATCATAGTCTCTAGGGCCAAAGTCTGGGAGTGCTTGAGAAAAGAATGCTTGAGGAAAAGGAGAGGAAAAACAAGATAAGGGAAGGAAGAGGAGGGATGAAGGAAAGGAAAGGAAACTGAAATGGGAGAGAGAGGAAAGAAACAGATGTAAAAGATGGGGTAGAGAAGAAAGAAGAGCAGAGAGGAGGAGGGGAGAGATGGAAGAATAGAGAGGTAAGGGAGAAGGAGAACGACAGAAACAGAGAGAGGAGAGAAGGGTAAAAAGCAGAAGATAAAGCATTGTTGAGAACTGTAAGCACAGGTGATAAAACTGCAGATGATCCAGAAAATGTCCACTATGCTTCTGAGAAAGCACTGCCTGTCTAGAGAAAGGTAGTGTTTGCGGACATATGCTCACATAAAGACTACACAGAAGCTTCTAGAGTACTGCTAGCCTTCTGTTCATTGAGCACGTGATATTTGTTCAGTGTAGTTCTACAGGTTCTCTTTAAATTTCACATATGTACATGAAGTATTTCTATATGTGCACAATGTCTTCCAGAAGACAGTGTAATTTACGAAGGCAATAAAGTGTTGGGGTTGTACTTTCTAGGCTTATACATAGGTGTTACCACTAACAAGTTTGTCTGTTCTGAAACTGTGGTGGTTTGAATGAAAATATTCGCCCTGAAACTTTAGCGTTTGAACACTGGGGAGGTCTAGGAGATACAATCTTTTTGCATGAACTATGTCACTGGGAGCAGACTTTGAGGTTTCAAAACTTTGCACCCTTCCCAGTTCACTTCCTCTGCTTTGTGCTTTCTGTTCAATAAGTGAGCTCTCACCCTTTAGCTCCTGCTCTGATGCTTTTGCTCTGACATCACGGACTCTAGCCATCTGGAACCACAAGCCTAAATGCACACTTTCTCTTATAACTTGCCTTGGGCATGGACCACCATGTCCTGCACAGCTCCTGGTATTGACCTTTTACTAGTCAAGGGAATGGTAAAAGCACAGACAATGCACAGAAATGCGGGGACGGGTTGGTCTGGGCTTTCTGGTGGAGAAGCTGCAGAACCCAAGAAGCTCAGTGTATTTATTATATACGGTTGACTAGGAAGGCGGGATTGTTGTATCCAGCTGAACAAAAGGCAGGGTTATTGCATGCAGATAGACAAGAAGGCAGTACTAGCTCATCTCTGTAGAGCATCTGTGTAAAGAGCAGTCTTCAGAAGGTAAGCATCCGTGGGGAGAAAGATCTGATAGACATTTTCTGCATATGGTATCAGCATCTGCACTCACGCTTTCCCATTCCTGTGAGCCTCCCATGGGAATGAGGCTTTGCCAACTATGCAAGGGTCTGACACTTTGGTCCTTGACATGGCCAGCTTATGTCATCAGCACCTCAGGACTTCACATACTCGGGGCTTTCTCACATCAGTGGGTTATCACAGCAACAGCAACAACAATAAAAAAGTAATCAGTACAGGAAGCTTTCCACTCAGCTTCTCACAGCCCAGTTCTTAAAGATATGCTGCCAACTCCATGGGCTGTCCTGAAAATTAAATGTAATAATATAGGTAAGCCAGTTAGTAAAGTACCTCGCAGATAATAGAGATCCATTAGGGTCTGCTCTGACCAACTCTTTCAGATTTTATATCCAAAATTGCATTTGTTTGAATAAAATCTTCAGTATATTGACTGTCCACAAGGCAATCGACATGTCACATTACTGCTTAAAGTGTATCCATGGTGCTGATACTTAAGTAGACATGACTCCATCATAATGATCAACCCAATGGGCATGCTCTGATTCCCAACAGTGCATCACAGAAGTTTTACTGCATTTGAACTCAGAGAGGCAGGAGCACACATATATAGGCTTTAAGAGTAATACCTTCCAAAAAGGACTCACTTCTGAGATATTGACCTTAGCCTCAATCTAACTTAGAGAAGTTGAGTTAATATGACAATTACATGACTATTCAGAATTTGTTTCCATATTTATGTAAAATTATAACAAGATGGATACATTCCAACATGGAGGTTCTAGTAAATCCCAGGTCTTATAGGAATTTTAGAGGTACTAACTCAATCGATATTTAGAGGTATTGGAGGTACTTTGAGAGAAAAGTGAGAGGAGTCAAGTTCCAAAGCCATGGTAATATATCTGAATCACCTCATATGCGCATTTCTAAATGTAGTTCTAACGAAGCACCACAAAAGACAATCCACAACAATCATGGTTGTCTCCAGGGTTCATTTCCAGTGAGATCCATTTAGAAGGGTTGCCAGTCTCTCCCCAAGCTTCTGATGACTCATAATAGCTGGTTGGCTTAGAGAAGCAACCTCTCATTTCTATCTTCATGTATGTCTTCTCCTCATGGCATGTTTGTATCTGCTTTTCCTATTTTCATAAGGATATAAGGTATATTAGGTTAGAGTCCCACCCAACATCATCTAAACTTAAGCAACTGCTTATGCAATGACCTTATTTCCAAACCAGGCTGTCCTTCTATAAATAACTGTTGTGGTGGAGTTTTGCTCATTTTGTTTCATTTTTATTTATATCCCCATGGGCTGTGAATGGGTACACATAAGAGAAAGCATATTTTCATCCATACTTCAATATGTGTCTCACCCCAAGTCATTGGTAAAGATGAAAATAATAATATAATAATATAAATTAAAGTTCAAGAACTTCCCCAACCTCTTCATCTCATGTCAGATAAGAGAGCAGTAGCCATTCTGATAACCACCAAACATTTCTGGATTTACTATTTTTCCTCTACAATTTCAAAGAAAGAATAGGTTGTTGGCTTTTGTAAAATATACTTTTTAGAATTAATAGCCCGTAATAATTCTCTTCCTGAGTATGAGAGAAGGAAATAGAAAACCCAATGCTTATTTGTTCAGTCTGTCGAAAATGTCTAACGTTAGAAGAAACTGGCTTCCACCGAAAATATTGCCTTTCCAATTAGCCATCTGCTGGATGGAGGGAATATTCGGTGTAGCTTTCTCAGCTGGAACATTTTGAGAACAAATACATTGTTGCAAAAACTCTCATCCATGGCCATAATGTTTGTGAGAATGTTGTTGACTTAGCAGATGTCCTGGAAATTCCTGGAGCAGAAGTACCTCCATAACTTCAAAGCTGCTCTGTCCTGTTGTAGAATGGTGTTTGAGATTTGTGATTGGCTAGGTCTGGTGGTTTGCTATGGCATTTCCCATTGAGCCATTCACTCTGTAAAGAACAGCAAGATGCAAACCAATACTATTGAACCGTTCTGTTATCTTAGACGATACACTGGTTCATGATACATAAAATAGCTGTTACTTCCCATTTCTTCAAAATAATTCATTCTATTCAATCCCAGCTATGTGCATCTATCTGTATGTGAAATTGCATAGCACGACCTTCATTGTACTTCTTTCCAGCAGGAAAAGAAGCAACACAGTCTAACCTTTGTGTGCTCTGCTCACTCATCACGCCTGAGGAGCTTGTTTGAAATGGGAATAACCTCTGTTTTCAGTCTGGGTCTTTTCTTTTGAAATTAGATTAATGGAGTCGTGAATAAACTGAAGAGTATTCTAACTTTGGAATGCAAATGGAGAGAATGCCCTTCTCACACAGCAACAATCCACTCAGTCTGCTTTACTTTGTGCTTTCATGTAAAGCAACTCTGAGCAAAGTGAAGACTTGGCTCTAAGTGGGATACCTTTCTATTATCCCATGGACTCCCACTGCTGGACCATCCATGTACCTGTCAAACTGTACTTCAATATTTACCTCCTATCCTTTACTCCATCAAAGGGATATGATGGGACACAGGTTTGTTTCTGAGAGAGAGAGAGAGAGAGAGAGAGAGAGAGAGAGAGAGAGAGAGAG
>JANHMN010000001.1:222870692-222931630 GCA_030674055.1 Rhabdomys pumilio | reverse complement strand
GAGAGAGAGAGAGAGAGAGAGAGAGAGAGAGAGAGAGAGAGAGAGAGAGAGAGAGCTTTTCAAGAAAGGATGTCTCTATGTAGCCCTAGCTGTCCTGGACCTCACTCTATAGACCAAATTGGCCTTGAAATCACAGAGATCCTGTCTCAGCTCCTGAGGGCTGGGGTTAAAGGCATGCACCATCACCACCCAGCTTCCTTAAGAATTTTTAAAGGAGGATTTTAAAGGAACATATTTGAAGCCCCTATTCCACCACCCAATTCTAATTTATTTGCTTCCTGTAGTGTCAGGGCAATGGTGTATGTTTTGTCCATAATCTTTACATGACCTGGGGTTTGTCATTATCTTATGTGACTTGAGATAGCTGCCCCTTTGGTTTCATGATTCTTGTTTTGCTTAGACACATAGACAGACCTATGAGTTCTCTATAGCATGCCTTCTGAGACCTATAACCTTATCCTCACTGGGCTTCTCCGTCAGATCTGTGTGTAGAAAATAGATTCAACTCCTGTTTCCTTCAGGTCTCACAAGCCACTCTGTTTCCATTCACTTCCCACCATTCTTCCAGTCAACAAACATGAGGTCTCTGTCTCCTGGGCCCTCTGACGTTAATGTTCTCATTCCCTCTCAATGTCTTCTCCTTCCCTTCCATTTTATTTAAAAGAACCACCTTTGAGGGACCTAAACTTGTATTTCAATTTGTTTGTTTTTTCTACCCCCCTCTCCCAAGTGAAAATTACAAAGCAAAAATTTCTGCTCAAATGCAGGAATGAAAGAGAGAAAGGACATGGGGGAAAAAAAAAGATTTAAAGCTCACGCTTCGTAGGGGAAAAACCGAAGCCACTGCCTATCTAATCAGTGCCCACATGTTAGGTGTAGAATCATGAATGGAGCACTGGTACCTTTACCAGTTCTTGTATGATGCTCAAAGAAATGTTCAACTACCTGTTTAGAGAAGCTTATTTTCAGATGACACTTCAGGTTCATAGTAGTCACTGTCCTAGCCTAACAAAGACAAGATTAACACAGGCAAATCAGTGTCAGAAAAAAACGTCAAACACTGTGTCACTGTCCTGTGATGCTAACCAATTTCCTGGGGAAGTTTTACAACATTGCACTGCATATGTCCTACCCTGCCCTCAACATATCAGATCGTAAATTTGCTGGTAAGCACACACAGCTCTACCATGTGACTTGTTTTGTTTTTGTATGTGTACGAGTGTTTTGCCTGCTTGGATGTCTGTTCACCATTTGCACACAGTGCCTGAAGAAGTCAGAAGAGATCATCAGGTCCCCTATTACTGGAATCACAGACGGCTGTAAATCACCACATGAGTTTTGGGATTTGAACCCAGGTCTGCTGCAAGAGCAGCCAGCGCTTTTAAGTATTGGGTCATATCCTTCTCCCCCTTTTATTATTATTCTTGCAGTACTGGGGATTGAACACAGGGCCTTGAACATGCAAGTCAAGCAGTCTCCCACTGAGCCACATGTGTTTTTAAGCTCCTTAGCTGCCTACGCCCTGGAAACTCCTCAGTTAGACTTACAGTCCCTATTTAGGTTATGATTTCTACATAGTCCATGCTCATCAGCAAAAGAGAAATGGCTTGCTCCCTCAGATCTTTATTAAGCATCCCTTTTACCACAGCCCACAGAATCTCCACTTCAGAGCCATCATACACTATCCAGAATGTTCTGCTCCAGCTGGGTTCAGTGTCACAGGGAACATGCTAAGATGACATGAAATTTTATCCAAATGGTTTTTTTTTCCTCCCCAATCGAAAAGTGGTTGACTTTTGTCCTCGTTTCCACAAAGAATGACTTCGTAGCCTCCAAAGCTTACCTTATCCACTTGTTTGATAAGCATTAAACAACACATTTTATGAGATGCCATTCCGTTCTGGAGTGACATTTAAAAGCTCTCAAGTTTAATTACTGTGGATAACCATCGATCACTCCTGGGATGCCCCTGGGACGGTGGACGTTGGGGTACTCCATCCATTTCCTATCTCATGGTGATATTGTGGCTGGCTGCCTTCCCCTCTCCATCACGGGCTGATGGGGCTGATGGAGATCGGCTGCAGCACTTTGAAAGTGCCTCACATTCTCTCACCTGCTCTGCTTGACTACTGAACTGAGCCATGTTGTGACAGTCTGCCTGCTCTTCCCTGTTCAGATTAATGAATACAGCTTTAGCTGTTAATTCAAAACTAGTCAAGCTTATATCCAACAATTAGAGACCAATTTTCATATTCAGCTTGAATGTATCAGAGGAAGGGTGTGGAGAGAGGAATGCAATTTGGTGTGAATCTGTTAAGTCTAGGGGGAACACAAAGAAGAAGGAGTCGGGGAGCTTGAAGATAACACCTGAAACTCTCTTGCTGAAATAAAATGTTTCAAGCCTCAACATCTTTCCAAGCTGCAAGAATGTGGCCCTGGGGGGTTGAGCTTCCTGCCCTGTAGCTAGACTGCAATCCATCAAAAATAACAAGCATATGGCAGGCCCCCATGCTCTTCTGCCTTCTAGGAGGGTCGGCAGCTAAGCCAGCATTTGAAGAGGCTCCAGAGTCAGAACACAATGTTCCTTCTTCTCCTTTCTTCCGTCCACAATAAGAAATGAAATGTTTACTTGTATACAGAATTATATAAGTGACCTCATACGCCCCTGATCAAGATCATCCAGGGCAATGGAAATTTTGTGCTTCATTCTCAGCCCTGTCGTGCCCTCCCTGACTTTAAAGTGAAAGCTACAAATGCCTTGTCTCAAATGGAAAGGGTATACAAGGACCTCCAGAAGCCAAATACTGTCAAAATGAACTCTTATCGGAATTTATATTTACAGACAGGGGAAAGAAGCTGGACAAGGGATTTCTGCCCCTGGCTATTGGTGACAGAAGCAATTCAGTGAGAATACGCCCATCCCAGGTAGACAATAACCATGCTCCCCCAAATTAAAGTCTCCTCCATAGGAGCCCAGTGCAATGGCACATGCCTTTCATCCCAGCAGTTGGGAGCCAGAGGCAAGGAGATCTCTGAGTTTGATGCCAGCTGGTCTACAGAGTGGGTATCAGAATATCCAGGACTGTACAGAGAAACTCTTTCTCAAAAAACTGAAAAAGAAAAAGAAATTTCTCCATAGCCATTTCTGTTAGTCTTATTTTTAAAACATGCCCCCCCCAGATGTAAAACAATACATATCAGCTGGTACAAATGTTGGCGGTATTGAAGATCGATCTAGAATTTCCTTTTCTTTTGCCTCAGTACTTATGAATTGTCTTTAGCTCAGCTGTGCAAGGAAAGAAATGAAAGTTATCCTCCGGGAGTACAAATGGGGTACTTGAGGAGATGGGGGTGGTGAGTCTTGGTTGAATACCTCCATTCAGGAGATTAAGAAAAAAATAAAGAGGCTGAGAGCTGCAGCACATGGAGCAGCCATTTCTCTGGCTCTCTAGTCTCAGATTCCTGAAGTGTCTATAATATGTTACTTTTCTCATTGCTGTAGTGAAAGACCTGACAGAAAGCAAGTTGGAGGGGAAGGATTTATTCCTGTTTACAGATTGAGAGAGTATAGTCCATCTTGGCAGGAAAGACCTGGTGGCAGAAGGCTGCATGCTTTCATAGATAAACCAGAAAATAGAGGTACCTATGGGGCAGCTCAGGCTTTTGGCTTCCTGGCACCTTTTATTTGGTTTCGACCCGTGCCCAAGGAGTGGTGCCACTCACATGCAGGTTGGAACTTTTCTCCTCAGTTAAACCTCTTGCAAAGTCCCTGAAAAGCATAACCAGAAGTGTTTCTCTTCTGACTGGATGTGATTCTACATCCAGTCAAGAAGACACTCTCTGGTGTTTTGAAAGGATGCCTAATGTTGTTCTAACTTGCAGTTTTAAGCTAGGAATGAATGAAGTGGATGTAAATCGCTCACTTCCATTGGCAGTGCCCAGAATTTAATAATAGCACAGTAGGAAATATATCAGTACCGGTTCCTATCTTCCTGGGACTTTATTTCTAACTGGGGATATATATTTTTAAAACATAAATAGATAAATGGATATTTACCAAGTAAGTCTTACATGACAAAAGGTGGAAGTAGAATTTACATTCATAACAAATAATTAGGAATAATGACTGCCCCAATAGTGTGTACTTATAATCCCAGCTGCTCAGGAGAGTTAGGCAGGAAGATCAAAAGTTCAAAGCCAGCCTGTATTAAAATGTGAGTTCAAGGCTAGCCTAGGCGACATAACTAGTCCCTATCTCAAAAAGGAAAAGTTAGAAGAGGGTTTGGATGTAATTCAACAGGAAAGCACTGGGTAGCTTGAGTAAGGCAAGAATTTGGTTCCAGTCCTCAGGGAATGGAAGGAAAAGAAAAGAATAAGGAACAGAGGGTTAGCATGGTTAGCATGTTCTGGTAAACCACTCTGAAGAGATGATGTTCAATCTGTGATCAGAGAGGAATCCAGAAGGCTTTCCATGTACAACAGACATAAATCACAAGTCCTAGAAGATGGAGAGAGGTGAGAGTGGGTAAGATGGGGACATGCAAGGATAAGACCCAGGTGAGCTGAGACTGGGTCATTCTCATCCTACTTCAAATTCACACTATTCAAATGAGATCCAGACATACCCTAGAAACTTGCAATACAAGCAGAACCTCATGCTTCATCCCAGACCACCAGTGGGAGCTCATCCTTTGACAAGGTCACTAACAACCTTTGCATTTCAGAGATTAAAATATCACTGAAAAGTATAAACACAGTTATATAACCTGCTTTATGGTCTCAAAAGATCTTCTAGGTATCATTATAAGCCTGGATTTTATTGATATTGTGACCTATGAAGATTCTAGCCAGCTTACAGTTCCTTCTTCCAAAGCAAGGAAGGCTATTATCCCCCTGAAGTCTCAGGACCATGGCTCCAGCATTGCTCTTCTGAGTATGCTTTGCCTTCCGCTGGCTTTACGCATTCAAGTGTCACCTCTCCTATGTTCTGTAGGGCAGAGGGCTCTCTAGCACCTCAGGAAGTTGCCATGAAAAAAAACTGCCCTTCCATCATGGTACCTTTCTCTATATTACAGATACACCTGCATTTGATGTTGAACCACAAACCATTAGCTGCCTTTTCCAAATACAGCCTCTGTTGAGGAAGTAGCTTCATGCTACAGTAATCTGTTTCCATTTTACATTCTCTCCAGGCCCTTGGTACTCAAGGACCAAATAAAAAAAGCAGCAGCTCAAGTTATGATAATCTTCTGAAGATGAGAAACGAGATCATACATAAATGCCAGCCATCTTTATATGAAAAATAAAACTTTTTAATCGATTGTTGGGGGAGCTGTTAATGAGCTAACCACTTTTAATTCAGCATTTGACAGTAATTGCAACAGAATTACATTTAACAAGACAGGAACCTCTATGGGTTTTTAACAGGCAAATGAGGTAACAGCGCAGCCCCTGTTAAAGAAAAGAGATAATCAAAGGAGCCTTCATGCCTATTGCTGAGTCTGAGTGACAAGACTATCAACGGTAACCCCCAAAGACTGATGATACTGGTTGCATGGAACGGGAAATAAAACAAGATTTTCATTTTAAATGCTGCGCCTGATGGAGCTCGGAGGTTTCTGGAGATAGCTGGAGATCTTGCTCAGCTAAAGCTGTCAAGGAGGCTGGGAGGCAAGGCAGGGAAAAGGCATTTCTTAATGGGTCCTAATAGAAGTTAAGAGGTAACTTTTGCAGCGATGTCACAAGTAGCTGCAATCCATCTCCATTATGTGGCTAGAGGAAGGGATGCCTTTTGTCATTCTGTGGTGCTCTGCAGAGGAAAAGCAGTCCACTCTGCCGCTGCTTGGCATCCTCTCCGAGTGGCACCGTGGTAGTTAGTCCTTGTGTTTGCAGGGTTCAACCAGACCTACAAAATGAGGACAGAATTTAAAAAAGGAGATTATGATATATGAGAAATGGAGGCGGGTCAGTGGGAGCGTGGTAAGGATTTAATCAGGTCATACTGTATTTTATCCCTAGGCTGCTCTAGGAGATCTGAGGGAGGCAGCTTCGAGTCCCACAGAGGCAGGGTTCCAAAACTGTCTTCTTGATGCATGTTCTTGAAACCCTCTGAAGAAACTCACCTTTCCCACCCCAAATGGCTGTGTCACCACCTTTATTTCTGCTCTAACTCCCATTTTAATGGATTTTCAGAGCTTCCAACTTTGAAACCACACAGAAAGAACAACCTCAACGGAGCACTGCTGCTGTTAGGCAGATCAAATGTCATCTGTCCTGGGGGAAAATTTCACCACAGAAAGATGGTCAAATTTGGGTGGTTTGAAAGCCAAACAAATATATTCTGTGTATCAGTGGTCTCTAAAACTGGATCCAGGAAAAAAGATTCTCACTTTCTCTTAGCAAAATTTCATCTCTGTTATAAAACAAATTGAGGAGGTCAAAATGCCATTTTTTTAATACAATGAGGGAAGAACGGGAGGGTGCCAAGTAGCTAACAAAACATTCGCATAGTTATATAAGGAAAAAGAACCTTTGGATGCAAAGTTCATATCTGACAGGTAATGTGACAATAAAAGGGGGAAACATGAATTAAAATGCAAGGAAAAGTTCATACTCTCCACGCGCCAAGAAACAAAGAGGATGTTCTTAAATTGACCAGCTCTCTGGCTGCAATAAAGGCCTCAAATGACAGGTGAACGGATGGTGCATTTTCTTACAGACGTAAGTTGAAACCCAGTGGTGAGGTTAGTTTGAGTCCTTTCTTAAAATAATATGAAGGAAATGTGATATACATACATACTGTGAATTGTTCTGAACCACAGGAAGAATGAAGTTGTGTCATTTGCAGAAACAAGGGTGCAGCTAAAGATAATCACATGAAGATAATTAATGCAGTCTCAGACAAATATAGCATGTTTTCTCATCTGCAGCTCCTAGATTTCGTATAGTTAGAAAAAACCATGTGTGTCTATATGACATAAATTAACAGTGAGAATGTCTAGGAGATGAAAGGAGAAAAGAGAAAAGAAAAATGGGGGAAATATACCCACATACAATATAAACTTGTAAGAAAATACTTAAAAATAATAATAAAGTTTAAGTTAAAAAGCTAAAGTGTAGCTTTAAAGTGTAGCCTTGTCTATTTTAAAATTAGTGTATAAATGAATTCATTATATGCTATATGTTTTTAGACAGACTAGAAAGGTGAAAGTGCTCTTAAGTATAATTCAAAACCATGAAATTTATGATAAACAACTAAGATCTATGCCCATATCATGTGAAGAAAATCTGTTCTGATACCAAAATTACTCGATAGTCCAACTGAAAGGTAGTATCAGAATAAGAAACACCAAAGGAGACCATTACCAGGTCACAAGTCACAAAACACCTACCCAGTCCTCAAGGTCTGATCAATGAAACGTAGTAGAGAGACCGCTGAGCACACCATAGCAAGACAAAAGGGTATTTTTTAATGTGCTGGATCAGAACCAGATTATGTTGAAAAATAAAATTTCCCAAGCTGTCTTCTCTAAAAACTCACAAGGGAGAACCAAAAAGGTATTTCCTCTGATCCACACTGTAATCCCTGGATCAGAGTCACAGGGTAGAACCATAGATGTCTCCCATAGCTCTAGTGTCTACTCACCTTTTCAAGCTGAGTCAGCATATTGAACCAGGATTAAGTCTGAAACCCTTCACTTAACGCCAAAAGCTTAAAGGCCTCTGTGTTCATAAGCATTAGTGTTATGAACAAGAAAAAGAAATCTAACAACCCCAGGTGGTCTCTGACTCAGTGATTAATAATCACTGTTATGCAAGCAAGTGTCAGGGAGTCAGGAAATAGCTTCACCACTTCTCCATCTTACATAGGAACCTTATATAGGACTCTTAAATAGGAATCTGGCACATAGATGGTAATCCCCAAACATCTAATGAATGAGGAAAGTGGAGAATCTTCACCAAGCAACCTCTCACCCCAATAAAACAGAAGGTGAATGTATGCTACCACATGAAGAAATCAGAGTGGAGGGTCCTTCATACACAAATTGTATGTATCAGAACATCCACAATCAGGAAACTGGTCAACACTGATCTCTGAGACCTACATAATTACTCAACGTTGTACCTGTCTTTTTGCTTGTGACAATAATAGGTTCTCAGGAAATGTACAGTACATGACATTCACTGAATTAATCAATGTAACTGCTTCTACAGTCATGAAGATGACTCAGACTGCTTAGTTCCAAGGACAAATTTTAGAGTTAATCTCTTCTATCTTTTAGAAAGTGAATAGACACTAAAAAGGACTCAAGGACTACAAGTCAGGAGACTTCCCTGTCAACTCACTTAGTTCATAGATAAAGAACACGATTTTCGATTTTTTTTGAATGATTTAACTTTAATTTTTTTCAATCCTTCATTCAAACCATAGAAATGAAGGGAAATAAAACTGCAGAGTCTCTACATAATAACAAGCATGCTATACCCATTTATGTAAACTTTCTAGCCACTCAATGTGATAGATAGAATCAAATATTGGGATTTCTGAAAGTTTATTCAAACCTACTCCTATGGCACCTCTCTATCTGTGTGACCATGCAGTGTGAGCACAGATGTGGTGGCCAGCGTCTGTATTGTTACCTCCAAGGTGAAACTTTCAGTCCTTGCTTTCTTCTCTTTTCTCTTCCCACTGTATGATACCTAACTGGCAATTAACCCAGGTTTAACTAAATACAAATGGACAATTCTCTAAGGGTTGACAGACCCACAAGGCTCAAGGAGCATTGGTCCCTGAAGGCCTTCTTCTCCATTATCTTGAATCGTTTGCTTTAGGGTTGTTATGTGAGAAAAAGAAATCCACCAAGACTAAAACACAATGCTTGTTCATATTGTCTCAGTAGCTTCCCTGTACACATTACACATCCAGTATGCCAAACATCTAATGTTTCATCTGTAAGTCACATTCCCCAAAGATGGTCATGTGGGTTAAAGTAAGTACTGTTTTCTGTAAGACTGTTCATCTGACAACAGCTATAGAAAGTGTTCTCAGATAATTTATAGGAGAAAAACAGATTATTTTTAAAAGGGTGTGACTAAAAGCTAAAAATATTGTGATACACAGTATTCCTTGACCTGGATAGACCATTTGAAGGGGCATTTCATGTTGATACTGTAAACATTCTCAATGGCAGGCAACAATGTTCAGGAGGCTATTTCTGGGCATGTGCATAGCATTAATTAGCAAACTCCCAACTCATTGTGCATGCAGATTCCAAAGTTCAAGCAGTGGCAATTTGCCCACATACAGCTTATACAGCTTTTATTGTTTTGTCAGATCTGCTTACTTAAATGCATAAATTAAGTACCATGGGTAGCACCTACTTAGAAATATGGCAGCATTTCTTGGGAGAAGTGAAAATTAAAATGTCAAGGAGGAAAAAAAAAAAACTTTGCTGTCTCACCCTGAGAGTTTATCGTGGAATAAAAGCCAAATTTAAAGATGTGATGGTTGCTAGAAGAACCAAGTGTAGCTATCTCTCCTGGCCCTTCCCCTTTGACCCTTCCCTACTCCAGCAAATCATTCCCATTCTCTCTCTCTCTCTCTCTCTCTCTCTCTCTCTCTCTCTCTCTCTCTTTCTCTCTCTCTGTCTTTCTCTCTCTCCCTCTCTCTCTCTTTCTTTCTTTCTCTCTCTGTCTCTCTCTGTGTCTCTCTGCAGTAAAAGAAACCTCCAAATTCTAGTCATTGAGAGAACATAAATTTAAGGCATACAACTAAACAGAAACTTACCTCTATTTTCCAAGGTTTATTTATTTATTTATTTATTTATTTATTTATTTATTTAATCACTTGCATACCAATATCAGACCCCTCTTCCCAGTACTCCCTCATCCAGATTCTTCCATTCCCCCTCCTCATCCTACACACTCCTACACACAATATTCCATCACCCTCACCCCCTCAACCCCCATCATCCACCCACTGAGGCCCGACAAGGCATCTCATTTAGAAGAACCTAATCCAAAAGTTGACAGGCAACAGATTCAGGGACAGCCCCTCCCACTTGTTAGAAGACCAGTATAAAGACCAAGCTGCACATTTGTAACAGGGGGCCTAGGTAGAATGGATGCTCACTCTTTGATTCGTGGGTCGGTCTCTGGGAGCCCCCAAGGGTCCAGGTTAATTGACTCTATTGGTCTTCCTCTGGTCTTCTATGTACTCTTTAGTCTCTCAATCCTCCCTTCAACTCTTCCATAAGACTCACTGAGTTCCATCTAATATTTGGCTGTGGGTTGCTGCAGCTCTTCTCATTGGCTGCTGGGTGGAGGCTCTTAGAGGATAGTTATGCTGCTCTCCTGTCTTCAAGCATAACAGAGTATCATTAATAGTGTCATGGATTGGTTTTTACCCATAGGATGGTCTTCAATTTGGGGCAGCCTTCTGTCACTGCTCTATCTCTGTCCCTACACATCTTGTAGACAGGACATGTTTTGGGTGGAATGTTTGTGGGTAAACTGCTGTTCTTATCCTTCTACTGGGAATCCTTCCTGGCTACAGTAAGTGGGCCACTTCAGGATCCATATTTCACATTGTTAGAGTTCTCAGCTAGAGTTACCTCCATAGATCCTCAGGGTCTCCCTCCATCCCATGTCTCTGGCATGACCTAGCTATTGCCTCCCTCACTGCTAATTTCCCTTCTCTTTACTCTGCTCTTCCTACATCTGATTCTCCTGCCCTGCTCCCCTCCCCACCCCCTCTTCCAACCAGTTCCCTCTTTCCACATTTGATTTTTTGACAAAGAAACCAAAACCATATAATGGAAAAGGGAGCCTCTTCAACAAATAGTACTGGTCTAACTCGATGTCTGCATGTGGATGAATGCAAATAAATCAGTTTTTATACCCTGCACAGAACTCGTCCAAGTGGATCAAAGACCATAACATAAAACCAGATATACTAAATATAATAGAACAGAAAGTGGGAAATATCCTTGAGCTCATTATACAGACGACAACTTCCTGAACAGAATGGCTAGAACAGTAATGGCTCAGACACTAAGATCAACCATTAATAAATGGGACCTCATGAAACCAAAAAGCTTCTGTAAGTCAAAAGACAACATCAATAAGCCAAAATGACAGCCTGTATATTGAGAAAAGATCTTTTCCAAGTCTACATCAGAATATATAAAGAACTCAAGAAGTTAGACAATAACAAACTAAATAACCCAATTAAAAAAATGGGGCACAGAGTTAAATAAAGAATTCCCATCAGAGGAATCTCAAATGGCTGAGAAGCACTTAAAGAAATGTTCAACATCCTTTGTCATCAGGTAAATACAAATCCAAATGATTCTGAGATTCTACTTTACACCAATCAAAATGGCTAATATCAAAAATTCAAGGGACAGTACATGATGTTAAGAATGTACATTGCTAGTGGGAGTACAAAGTTATCCAGCCACTCTGGAAATTAATTTGGCAGTTTATCAGAAAATTAGAAATAGTTCTACCTAAAGACCCAGCTACCCAAAAGAGTATGTATATACCCAAAAGATGTTCCGCCACTCCACAAGGACACGTGCTCCACTATGTTCACAACAGCTTTATTCATAATAGCTAGAAACTGTAAACAACCTAGATGCCTCTCAACTGAAGAATTGATAAAGAAAATGTGGTTCGTTTACACAATGGAATATTATTCAGCTATTAAAAACAAAGAGATCATGAATTTTGCAGGCAAATGGATGGAACTAGAAAATATCATCCTGAGTGAAGTAACCCAGAACCCAAACCATATACATGGTATGTACTCACTTATAAGTGGATTTTAGCCTTAAGGTACATGTTAACACACTGTAATCAACAGACCCAAAGAAGCCACCAAATAACAAGGAGAGCGCAAGGGAGGATGATTGAATCTTTTTCAGAAGGGGAAACAAAACAGATATTCAAGTAGTTCATTCAATGTTTCCAAACAAAACATGCATCAAGGATCTGAAGTTAAGAATATTCTTTTGTGTTGTTCTCAATAAAACCAGCCTCTTTGTTTTCTTTTCTTTGGAGTTTTCTGTGCATCCTGGGGGGAAACTGCATTTGCCCTTGTCCTATCTCCTTCAGGGTACAGACCATCATCTACTAAAAAGATAAATACTTTCACATAGCACTCTGTAAACATGCTTTAGAATAATAGTTACTTGTGATATTTCTTTAAATTCGTTTATAACTACTTTGAAATAGATGGCTTATTCAGATATTGGGAAATTTAGATTGCTCAATAGTCCTAAACATGAATTTTTTAAGTCATGTTACATCCTTGAAGCTGTTCAGGAGTTTCCTTCAATTATTTTTGGAGTAGATAAATAAATAGATGATAGATAGATAGATAGATAGATAGATAGATAGATAGATAGAAGACTCAGAAATATATTTCAAAAACAAAGGTATACACACACATGCACACACAAATTTAATAAAGCTGCAAAAGTTAACAGATATAAATTTACTTGCTTTTTAATGGAAATATTTTAGTTCAGCATGGAAATATTAATAATTGTTTCCAAATGGTCAGAAGCTATAGTAAACATTATATGTGTGTGTGAATATATGTGTGTGTATATATATATGCACATATATGAACACATACATGCATACATACATATGCATATATAAATATATACATATATGTGCATATATATGCATACATGAACATAAACGTACACATACACACTTTGATGGTTTGATTGAGAAATGTCCCCATAAAATGAATAATTGATGCCATTTGATTTGATCTCTTTGTTCAAGGCTAAGGAGGTGTGGTCTCATCAGAGGAGTTATGGCACTGGAGGTAAGTTCTGACTGACTGTTTCAGAACTCACTACCTTGAGTTCATTCTTTCAGATTTATGCTTGCATTTAAGAAGTGTGCTTTCAGCTTTCTGCTCCAGTTTCTATGCCGGTCTGTGGCCATGCTTCTCTGCAGCGATCGTGATGAACTCTCATCTCCCCAGAACTATAAGCCCAAATGAACCCTCCCTTCTATAAGATGTATTTATCACAGCAATAGAAAAATAATTAGTATGTATGTATCCCATGAATACACGAACACAAGTGTGTCTGTGTGTGTGTGTGTGTGTGTGTGTGTGTGTGTGTGTGTTGAAAGATATGAATTGTTAACACAATTTCTTTTGGGTAGACCTTTAGATAATAACTTTTGCTTTGTAAAGCTATAATAATCACATCATTCTCCCTTTCCTCCCCCCATCTAACCCCTCCCACACAATTTTCATTTGTTCTCTGTCAAATGAATGTCTTCTTTTTCTTTAATTGTTGTTTTTGTTGTATATGTTTGTGTGTTTGTATATTTCTAAATAAATAGACACAACAGGTCATGTTGTTGTGGTGGTGGTGTGTATATTCCTAAATACATAGATACAATATTACCAGCCTTTATAATATATATACTGTCACTTGTATGTGTGTGATCTCAGGGCTAACCACTTATTTGAACTCTTCCCTGGGGAAGAACATTCCTCCCAATCTTAGAATTTCCCAGTTGCCTCTGCTTCTTTGTCTAGGGTTAAAGTCTTTGGGGAAAAAATGACCTCTGGTTTCATGGTACTTAAATTTAAGATAAAACTACCATTTTCTCTGAAGACTTAAAAATCCAATCTAAGGTGAATTAAACATGTTCTTTGTAATGCTGTCAAGCTACCAAATAGACAAATCATGCAAGTTCCACTTGTCGTCCACCCATCCCCACTTAATTTTATAATTAGAGTAAATGACACCACCTTATTATCACCCATCAAAGAAAAAAAGGGAACTTTATTTCTATATCACCTGCTAGTCAGGAAAAGAATCAAAATAGAACTTATGTCAAATTTGTTCGCCTGACATTTCTCTATGTGAAAAATGAGAACGTGTCTCCTCACTTCCTTGTCTATCCTTCCTTCTTACAGCCTCGTTCTACATTTGAGAATTCAAGATACACCTTGAGTAAATAATCCCCATTCACACTCAGCTCCAGGAAACATACAGAAGAAGGCTGTAGCACCTTATTCTATGGTTGCCATGGCTTTCTGCACCGGCCCAGCCACCTGAAAGATATCCGCATCTCTGTGTCTCATGTTGAGTGTTTACTTTTTATCATTTCAACGTGTTTCTCTCTGATAGCATTCCTGTCAAATTTATGAATAAGTCTGAAAATTTTCAAGATAAGCTGAAATAGCTCCTATTTGTTGGCTTCTGACTCAAATTTCCTCCACCTCATTGGGAAGGATGCTTCTGATTCTAAACTCCAACGGCTGAATGTGTCTTTGCTCCAACTCTAGCTGCAAATCACACTTGATTTCACAGATATGATAAAGTCTGGGAGCTTATAATGTCCCTGCCAGAACTAGCTAAGAGTTACTTCCTGCAGAATGAAGCCAGTCAGTAGCCCTTCTAACCACATAAATATGATCCTATTAAATGGAAGTTGATGGGCCAGTCTAGCAGTGGGGATTTGCCAAAACAGCTCCACGAAGTGGCATGACCAAAGTGATTTAAAAAAAAAAAGTCACCTCACAATGATAAGAGGGAAAATAATAATAATAATAATAATAATAATAATAATAATAATAATAATAATATGCAGAAGGGTCTATTTTAATTTTTGTCTTTTGCCCTCCAGTTCTGCTTAGATTCCACAGCAACAAACAATAATTTCTTTTTTTATTGATTACTTTAATTACTTGACAGTCTCTCTCTATCATCTCACTTCCCCACCATATATCCATCCTCCCTTTATCTTTAGAAAAGGGGAGGTCTCCCTTGGATATCAAGCAGCCTTGGCATATCAAGTTGCAGTAAAACTAGATACACCTTTTTCTATTGAGGCTAGATGAACCAATCCAGTTAAGAGAAAGGGATCCAAAGGCAGGCAACAGGATCAGGCATAGCCCCTGTTCCCACTTTAGGATTCCCACTGAAGACCCATGTACGACTGTTACATAGGTTCAGAGGGCCTAGGTCGGTCCCATGCATACTCTCTAGTTGGCAGTTCCGCTCTATGAGCCCCTCTGGGCTCAAGTTACATATTTTCATATACGAACACACCGGTCCACTAATGCAGTCCATCTCTCACACCTCAGGTCCCACAATGCACTACAAGCTGCTGTTCCAAAAAGCCAAAACATACGTTTATAGGTTCTGTCAGATGTGGGAGAGCAGCTAAACCAATAAAGATAGAGACAATTCATGCCTTCCTCATTAGAAACCAAAGCCTTTGACGGTGCCAGTGATAAACAGTGCTGATGTCAGAGAATTATGCTGTAAAGTTGTGAATGAAAGGAGGTATCTGATCAAGATGACCATGCTTTGCCATCACAAGACCTGCATTGCTCTGTTAGCTCTCATTAGACTCCATCAAAAACCATATACTAACACAGAAGTACTTGGGTTAGATGCTCAATCATCATTAATTCACCTGCTGGAGGCTCTTGAGATATTAGATACACATTGCTATTGGATATATTGATGCAAAGGACATAAAGGCACAGTGTAGGAGAGGAATGGAAAAACACAGACAGGCCATTCAAACGTCTAAAAGCCAAAGGGAAGGTGAGGTGTTTTGGTTTGGTTTGGTTTTTTTTGGGGGGGGGTTGGTTTGGTTGGTTTGGTTTGGTTTGGTTTGGTTTGGTTTGGTTTGGTTTGGTTTTTTGATTGGTTGAACATTAGTGTAGTTTATTCTCATAGAAGAGTGTTTCTATTGCACTCTACCTCTGAGTTAATGATAATAATAGACTCAATTTTTGACACAATTATTTATTACCTTTATAAAAATGTTTTTCTAAATCAGAAAAAGAAAAAGATCCAAAAAGAATTCTAAGGCATCTGAAACAATCTGTTGAAATAGGATTTCTCAACATCACACAAGTAATTGTTGAGGGGCAGGAAAATGTTTCTTCATACACAGAGGTCACAGGCACATCCTACTTGACTTGTTGAGGTCCAAAGTGAGAATTATTGTTCAGAATGCCTAAGTTACAGGTCACTTTGTGTTCAGATATTTGGGGGAAACTGAATATGTGGTTAAGACAAATTTTTCTTTGAGGCTTTGAAAGGGTTTTCCTGACAGGGAGAATTTACTTTCAAATTTCTCTCTCAACATGGTCTTGACAAATTAATGGATAAAACTAAGATTAAAATATCTTAAATTAGACACTAAATTCCTTGAATTGTTTTCAGTATGTAATTAGAATAAAAATCAAAGCTGGGAACTTGCCAGTTTCCAGAGCTTTTCAGGTCTCTACAAAGACAGAGCTCACTGTCTCTTCATTGTTTTATTAGGGACAAACTCAGTGTAGAAGCATTGCCAGCCTTGGATAGAATAGTGGATGACATTTCACTCTATGTGGCTCCCTACAAAGAGACCAATCATCTGGCCACTGAAAGGAGACATCGTGAAAAAGGCATTAGTGGACTGAAGGCGACTCATTTTATCCTCAGGAAGCTGATGAATGTGACTGTGTCGCTTGACAGGCAGCTGTGTGCTAAGTTACTTGACACTAAAAAGGCCATTCCAAACTTGTCATTTAAGACACATCTGCTCTGGCAGAACCTCAAATGAGGTGTCATCTTCAAAAAAAGGACCCCTCTAGTAGACAATACGAACATGCTGTAAATGAAATAACCATCTCATTCCAAAGAAAAGATACAAGTGGGGACACACTGAATTCCTGTCCTCTTCCTACAGCCTCAGAAAGGAAAGAACATAAAATTGGAAATGAAATGTGATCTAAAGAAATGTCATGAAGATAATCTTACCATTGTGCTCAACGATCTCCTGTGGAACCTTCCTCATCAGTGACTAAAGTAGGTAGGGCATCCTCATCCCAATTCCATTCTCTACCCTACTGCACACATTTACTTTGCTGCTTCATTGAAGATATGATAACTCTTCTCCAGATGTGAGATATCTTTTCTCCCTGCCTTCCCCCCACTCTCCCTCCCCCCCCTCTCTCTCTCTCTCTCTCTCTCTCTCTCTCTCTCTCTCTCTCTCTCACACACACACACACACACACACACATACACACACACACACACATACACACACACTTGCACATCAAAGCCATGAGATATGTTCTCTTATCTCATTTTCAGAGAGCCTGCAAAACTCTGAGATGGTCCGTAGGAGATTCCATTTTCAGGTCTTGTGAAGTTAAGTTTATAGTGTTCTAAACAATTACACAAATGTTTCTCCACATTCGCCACTATTTTGACACTTTATAGCACAATATATCTTTCCAGTTTTTGTGCTTATCACCTCACTTACTCTTCATGAACTATCGACTGTAAAGAAGAGACTACAGCTCTTAAAATGTAGGGGTGTTTCCGTGAGTCATGTAGCTGAAACCGTGTGAAGTGGACTCTTGTCATATTTTGCTCAGCAGCATTTAAACATCATGTGTGAACAGGAGGAATGCACTGTTGTACATTCCTTGGTAGGAAGCTCTAGTTTTCCAACTTTCTGAGGTATAGTGCTGCCAGGAAATACTTTACACATGTAATACTCCTTTGTAATGTTTCTGAGAATCTCTAGTACCTGTTGCCTCTCTTAATCCTTCTCTAGTCAAGGTATGATTACTATTTCAACACATGTCTACCATATATATCAAAGAAGCAGGAGGGACCTCATTTCCTTCTTCCAACTCTCAATGAGGATGCATGCCCAGAACACACAATTAGTCAGGTCACAGTTTCTCCTCTGCTCTATAATACTTAAAAAATATCTGAGACAAAAAGAGGCTCACTTAGCCCTCAGAGTAATGGTGAAGAGATCAAATGTCCAACACATAACTGTCTCCTAAGGACAGCTCCAAGTGTACCCAGATCTTCTGATTGCTACCAGATTTTGTCTTAAATACTTCCTTCTCTTCTTGAAGCAATCCAACAAACCAAATTTCTTTCTCCTAAGTTAATCAGTGTCTGTTTTCTATTGTTTTCAAAGAGCCCTTGCGTGCCACACCAAATTTGTTAGCTTTAATAGCCATGTTTTTTCCCCAATACTCTCAGTCTCTTCTAATAATTAGGTTTGACATTTGAGACAGTTCTAAAAACCCAATTTACCCTTTCCTAAAAATCAGGGGGTGAAATTTTATTGTACAGTCGAAACGCTGACCCGGAGTATACACATTCATCTTCTGATTTTGGGAATTATATCGCAAAGTTAATATAAGGTTAAGTTACAGGACCAGTTGTAGTTTTGTTCAGGAGAGCTCCAATATGCAGTCAGTGCTTCCTCTCTGGAACCTATAATACGAAATATATGGAGCATCATTGGGCAAGCAATCACCCAGTGTCTGAAGACTATAATTTGGTTAGTATTTTATATTAAATATATTCTAAAATATGGTTATTGAATCTTTTTATAAACTATCATACAATTTCTCTAATTAGAATTATAGTGAACTAGAAAGCAAAGACAATATTAATTTCTTTGTATTTCCTGCCAATTATAATATGCAGATAAAATGTTTGAGCCTATTAAGAAGGCAATTATACTTCTGTAAATTTTATGAAAAATCATATATCCTATTTTGAATCTGGGCAATTATTTTCTGTTTCTTCATATGTTGAAACTCTGCTTAGATGTTGTGTAACCAGTTATTACATTTATAAACCCACAGATAACTAATAAATATTTGAAATTAATGGTTGATCAGTAACAGAGTAATTCCTGACATTGATGCTTACCAGTATTGTTAAAGCAATTTCTGATATAAAATGACTAAAGAAAAACAGGAGTTTGAAAAGAAAATAGCAATAATTACAGATAAGATATGCAAATCTTATAGTAGGGCTTTGTGAAATGTAAATTAGTACACACAATAAAGGTATATTGGGAAGCTCAATAACCTCAAATTTGGTACGAAAGGACCCCCTTCCTTTTTGCCCCCTTGCCTGTACCACATTAAAAAAAATGGACCTCACACAAATAAAAGTTTGTGACAACTGTCATTTTTTGCAGCAGACATAATATCTAATCACAACTAATATTCAGAAAACAACAACAAAAAAAGATTGGTGAACTCATTAAAATTAAAAATCATAAAAGCAGCTAGTGGAAAATTGGTAATGGTTCACACATATTTTTTAAAAACCCTTCTTTCAACTGCCAGTTGCCTTGTCTAATCAGGGCACCTCTGTTTTGAAGGAGCAAATATCAAAGTCAAGATGGAATGTAAATGCAGCATTATAATATATGGCATGGAGAATGAAGATATGGCAGAGGTTGACAGTGATGGTGATTAAACCGTTCGGGATTTGGTCTTGGAGACATGAGGACAGAATCTCTAATCACCAGTCCTCCTTTCGTCGTTACACACAACCTGCTAATAATATACACCCATTCCATAATTGCCTACTAAAAGATAGGTGGGGAGTTCATTAGCTACGCTAATTACAGGGACAATTTATGCTACATCAGCAGCAGGAATGTTTAAAACACCCCTTGAAAGCAAAACAATGGAAAAACAAATTTCATAGATGCAGAACACCTGCTCTCTGGAGCAGGCTAAAGGAGAAAACTCATAAGAGAATAAAGTCAACGGAAACAGCAATAAAGTATTATCATTGTCACACCCAACTGATTGGCAGATGCAGGTCTATTACATGAAGAAACCGGTGTCTCGTAGGAAAAGGGATCTTTGGCAGTTGCTGGCTACTTAAGGTTGCATTGAGTGTCACCCAGACATCTAATTTGTTAGTATTCTGAAGGACTCTATCCCCTTCTTCCTCCTCTCCACAGTGACTCAGCCAGGGAGGAGCAGTAATCCAAAAGTTTTGTGGCATGTATTAAAATGTCATGTCCATCTCTGCATAATTCTACGAGGTGTTGGTAAGTCAAAGAACAAAAGATGACAGCTGACTAATGACTAGATAGTACATGATAGAAAAGTTAAATTGTAAAATTAACAGAAAGAAATCACTGCACATTTTATTTTAAGACACCGTTTAGTAAGTACATGTAAGCATCAGAAGCTAATTTTTACTGAAGGGTTTCTTTGAACTTTAGTTTTAGGGCTATTATTATTTCATAATTATGAAATAATTCCTTGTGATTAGGCAGTGTCAACTAAGGCTTTTTTTTTTTTCAAAAGTCAACCATATCTAAATGCATCTAATTACTTTTCCCCCAGCAGGAATAGAATTTTTAAAGGGGGCGCTTAGTCAGGTAGTGTTTTAAGATCTCTTTAAAATGGAAATGCTTCTTTGGAAATTTTCCACACATTTGGCATCAGAAATCTCCTCTGTTCAAACTGTACTAATTAGGGCCATACACACAGAGGCTGCAAATGTAAGGTGAAAAGAGAGGAACATTAATGACCCTGGCTGTGATACCATGTGTGATACTTCATTCCACTGATCTGACACTACTGAAGTTCAGCTTTCAGTTCTTTCTTTGAAGCCCAGATCAAGCAATGTCATGGACACATGCCTTTTGTGTTACAATCCTGTTTATTGCTACATTGTTAATGGACTACAAACCAAAGAAAGTTTCCAGCAATGCTGGCAGTGGATACAGTTTCAAACAGGGCAACTTTTGTGACTTTAGTAGCTTGGGACAGAACTACATGATAAGGGGGAATTGGGGGAACACTGATTGAAAATGATAAACGCCAGAAAGAAAATTCATTTCTAACAATTTTTCCTTTTTTGTTCTCCAAACTACGGTCTGCCAGTAGATAGACCCATCCTTGGTAGCATCTTCCAGGCAATCCATGTGGTTTCAATGACAGCTGACCATTAGGAAACTTCTTTAAGGCATTAAGCTACTGATATTCTTGTTACTTCACATAAGAACAATTGCCTAGTCTTAGAAAATAAAATTGTTTGTCACCGGCAATAGCCTGCCTCTTTAGTTGGTACCACCTCCCTCTATTTCAACATGCACCTGATGCCCAAGCACCTCCAACAGCCCTCTCCACCTGCCTCTGCTTATTTCGGTAAATGACTATTGACAAAGAGCAGATGCTGCCTACCCCTTCAGATGGGAGCTGTTCAAGATATCACTGCCTAGGCACAGGCTGTTCTCCTTAAAGTTGCATCTAGGGGATTTAAAATGTTCAAATATATTGGGACCTTGCTACAAAACTGTGTGCCCTTTGGAACAATAGCCTTGACATTATCTCAGTGTCAGAAATGCAAAATTTCTGAGAAGTCAAATGAGGCTAAACCTGCCATTTTGCAGTAAGGACATGCAGGTCAAGAGGAAAGGATTTATTCAACTACCTGCACACGGACTTGAAAGAAACATGTGATTAGAATAATGGATGTTTGTGTTCTTGCATATTCCCTGTCCCACCAAGGAAGCTTCCAGTAAGTAGTTTTAAAATATGTGTCTTTGTGAGCCAAATATGGTGTGTGTGTAGGGGGGGGAGGGGGAACAGCATTAGAAATTAAACCAGATCTCACAAATTTAAATACTTGTGGCAATTTACCATGAATTGAATGAGTGAGGATTTGGGGTAAGTTTGTAGTAGTCTGCACAAAACAATGCTTTCCTGACTTTTAAAAAGTTAATTGGCTTCTTTTTTCTATTGCTTCTTTAACCTTTTTTGACAAAAGTTCTGGACAAAAGCTGTCGACTGCAAGGGAGGAGATGTGCTTGTGAGTTACATGCTAACTGACACAGCCTAGGAAGATGAGAGCCTGGGTGTGGTAGCTGGGTCTATCTCCAGCCAACTGACTGTATGAAGGAATGCAGGCCTGCTGTTGTCAAAATCCTCTGCCTTTTACAGATTGTTCATTGGAAAAGTAACTTTTATCCTCCTGATCTAATTGCCATGTCTGAGGTTTACTGCCTCAGTCTGCTATCCTAGACTTAGTCCCAGAAGCTTCTAGCCTCCATCCAGTCTTATCTAGGCCTAGAATATTTTCAGCCTCCAAGACTTACTTCTTAATGGGCTCACTCTTTCTAGCTTTTTATGAACTCTGCTAGCTGGTCAACTCAGCTGTTCTGGCTCAAAATTCTTCTCTCCATGGTGACTGATTCAATCTGCCTTCTATCAGCTTCTCCTGAATTGCTCTGCTTGACTGCAAACTAACTCTGGCAATCTTTTCTAATCTTCTGGCTCCTTCCCATTCTCTGGCTCATTTTGTCTCCACCTGTGTCTAGCTTGCTCTCTCTTTGCAAGTTTTCTCTTTATAACTGTCCCAGTAACACTGTCTCTGCAGTGGTTTTTCTTAAGTAGCTTCCCTGTCCTCTCTCTTCTCATGAGTTGAGCATATCCTATTCTGTCAAATCTTTCTCTGATTTGTCACTTTGTCTGCCACTCAATCAGATATCACTTACAAAGATGGGTGCTTTCTTCTACAAACTAACTTTATAGTCATTGTTTGTGATTTAAGGTGTGTACTCAGAGTGCATCTGTATTCCAGCCAGAGAGATTAAAGGTGTGTGTTGAGCCAAACCTCAACAGGTTTTTTCAGTAAATAACACAGTCTCTGGGTTCACAGTGTGATCAAATATCCTACTACAGTTCATACTCACACATTTTTTATATTAAATCTGTATTTAGATATAGTATCAATATTTTTTATAGAGACTGACCACATGACAATCTTATACAGTTAACATTCACTACAACAAACCTGTCTCTCAGCTTTTCCAAGGAAACATCTTTCTGAAGGTTATTTGAGCTACAATCAGAACTCCAGAAGAATTTAAGTCTGCTTCTCATTTTATGAATGAGAAGGCAGAAAGGTGCGGTATCTTGATAATGTTCACAATGAATGAATCTTAGTTAATGTGAGTATAGCCATGAGAGCTTCTGCAGCAAAGACAAAAGTAATTTAGCTTTTGGAGACTCGAAGAGATTCAGTGCAGGGAAGTTAGTGATAAAAACAATGGAAAAGTAGGGTGTGCACAGCTGCATCAAATTCTCAGACTTGTTACTAGGATTGAGTCAGGAAATTGCTGGGACATGGAGAAACAGCCAGAATATCAGTGCCTAGGCAATAAGGGACGTAATTCCGAGTGGTGCCAGAGGCATTTTCTGTGTCCTATCTGCCAGCTCTCTCCTACTTGTGGAGCAACAGGAGTCTCCTGCTTTCCTCTCAATCTTTCTTGAAATCTTGCACCTGTGCCTTTTATATAACATCTAACCTAGAACCCTATGGATAAGACATTCTGAGAAAATACAGTTCTCACGTTTTCAACTTCTGCAATGCAAAGCAGAGCACAGAAGATAAGCAGAGACAGTGCTGAACTGACACCTGGCCAACCACAGATAACTAATTCAATACTTGTCCTCAGACATGCCTGACTTGGTCTCATTTATTACATACTAGTTGGAACATGGGCTTCCTGGAGATAGCTTCTGACTCATAGCCATAAGACTACGAAGTCTATTGTCAGGAACATTCTTTATTCTGCTGAGGTTATGGTTCAAGAAGAAAAAAAATTTTGATCTATTAATCGAGTTAAGACTCAACTGGATAATATAAGGTAGAATTGACCGATAAAAGATGGCAATAAACGTTTATCTATGTGCAGAATCTGAATATCGAGTATCTTAGTTTTAACTGGTTTTGCTAACCTACATCTATTGACAGGATGAACTTTATGGCACAGGAATAAATAAGATATACATAGTAATGTCAGAATGTACAAATAAGAGTACAGGTGCTTGGACTCATAGCAGATACACATCGAGATCAAATCACTGAACCAGAATTTAAATTTTCTATCGTGTTGTCTCTCTTTTTTTCATAACTTATCTCTACGTAGGTATTTCTCCTTATCATATTCCCTTACAAGATGAAGTAATAGTGATAAAAAAATGACACCTACTAGACCTGACGGCTCTAGTGGGTCTACTACCAACTCCTTTAAAAGATATCCAACATGACTGCCTTGAAAACTACAAAATCATAGAGAACAGTATAGGTAGGCCTTCTTTGAGGGTAACAACATCACAGAGGTGTCTGGGCTCCAAGTCACAGAGCTTTTCTCTGGTTTGACACTTTTTTTTTCCACTTTTTATCTCTAAACTTTAGTTCCCCTTAGGTGACCAAGAAGCCAACCTTTACTACAACCTGATTATGTGTGACACTATAAAATATAGTTGTTCAATGAAAAATGAAAATTGAGGTAGCTATGAGAACCCCAGTGGGCATAAGCCAATAGTAAAAATGATAGCAACCTGTGCCTCAAGAGAGCTCCATTCGTCTTGTGCCAAGTAAGACCTGTAAACATTTGAGAGTGGAAAAACACAATGATTGCTTCAGAAAAGACAATGTAGCACCAAATAGTCATTTGTGTTTCTGTTCAACTGAATTAGAGCCCAGAGATGAAGAGAAACCAAAGAGCATTTCCATCTAAGCAGGCATGCTGCATTACTGGGCAAGTAAATCATAGTACTTAACATTTTGGAAGTTTACAGGGTTCCAACTATTCATTGTTTAGAGATTATCAATGCACATATTGATCCACTGAAACTTTACAACCTGTAAGAGTTGGTTGTGACCTCAGTTTATAATAAACAGAGATACCTTCAAAACAGTTCAAGGAAAAATGACAAAGTTGCGGGCAGTGGTGGCACATGCCTTTAATCCCATCGTGTGGGAGGCAGAGGCAGGCAGATTTCTGAGTTCAAGGCCAGCCTGGTCTACAGACTGTGTTCCAGGACAGCCAGGGCTACACATAGAAACCCTGTCTTGGAAAACAAACAAACAAACAAACAAACAAATAAAACAAGAAAACCAAAATGACAAAGTTACAAAACACAAGGAAGCAGGTTTTGAACTGATTTGTTCTAATTACTTAAAGGCTCAGCCAATAGAGTTGTACTACTTTGGCTATTAGTAGACTTTAAACCAAAGTTTAGAAAATGTGAGTCTTCTCCATATTACTGTGGGTTCCAACTTTCTAAGTATCTACATAGCTTTACTCATTTATTTTTCCTTCATTTAAAATAGATTTTTTTTCTCACATAATATATTCTGATTATTATTTCCTTTCCCACATCCTCCCAGTTCCTTCTCCCCTCCCCTCCCATGCAGACCCACACCCTTTCCATCTCTCATTAGAAAATAAACCTATTTCTAATGGATAATAATACAACAAAATATAATAAGATAAAACAAAAGCTAACATACCAAAATTGGATAAAACAAACAAACAGAAGGAAAAGAACCCAAGAGAAACCCCAAGAATCCTGTTAAAATACAAAGCTAGAAGCCATAAAATATACACAAAGGACTTGTAGAATAAAAATGAGAAAAGATTATATATTAGGTGATATATACAATCTCTTTTTATTATATATATATATATATATATATATATATATAATTTTAATATATAAATATATATTATAATTATATATAAATTTAATATATAAAATTATATATATATATATATATATATATGTATAAAATAAGATAATTTTTTAAAAAGAAGACAAGGCAAAGCCTTGACACAACACTATGGCACAAGGAACCTCCAAAGATACCACTGAATTTGTTGGTTGACTACTACTGGGCATGCAGCCTTCCCTTGAGAGTAATTTGTTTTCCCAGTGAGATTCCCCTGGAGTCTAATTTTCATTTGCAAGTGGTTATTCTTCTGGCTTGGGAATGGAGACATATGTTTCAAGCCACCAGAAAAAACTCTAGTTCTCAGGTTGATGTACATCTAGTTGAATTTTTGGGTAAAGGAGTCACATGAAAACCCCCAAACAATCCATGCCCTCTCCAAGAAAATAGGTTTCTCTCCACAAACTGACAACAAGGCATCATTGCTGCAGATAGTACCTACATTGAACTCATTGAACAAGAAGAAGTAAAACTAGTGCCTATATAAAGCCTTCATCTGTACATTTTAGCATGTTTGGTATAGAAAGGTACTCTACATATTACCAAAGGAGAAAAGTAAATGAGCCAGCCCTAAACCCTTTGTTCTTGGACAAAAGGTTGTTCAGTCTGTAAGGCATACTAGCACAACAGTCACACAAAGCTTACAGAGTAACCAATCAATAACTGATTAAACTTAAGGTCTACTCTATGAGATATTATACTGCTTGGGTGACAAAAAACATGAGACTAGATAACTCATAGGTCAGTGCCTCATTCAGCCGTTATCAAAGAACCTTCATTATGTAGCAGATGGAAAACAATACAGAGAACCACATCCAGACATTAACAGACAGTAAGAGACCTTGGAATACTCAGCCCTAAATAAGATATCTCCATCAATTCTCTTCTCTTAAAACATAGGCAATCCAGTAGAAGAGAATACAAGAAGGAATGTAACAGTCAGAGGGGATGGAGGACACCAAGAAAATAAGGCACTCTAAATCAATGTAACTGACACATATATGAATCACAGAGACAGAGTCAGCATCCACAGAGCTACATGGGTCTTTTCTGAACAAGGTCCTATAGCTAAAAAATAACTGAATAACATTTCTTAATGATAATTCTACAGAAACTATTAGCAAGATGTTTTCAACAGGAAAACATTGGTTAAATGTCATATAGCACCATGTCAAGCCAAACCTTTGTTATCTCCTATTCCAATTTCAGAGGTTTAAAAGTCCTCAAGCAGGGACAAATATCTTACACAGAATTAAATATAGAGACCTGTCCAGACATGAAATAAAAGGCATTGAGAATAATATGTCCCAAGAATTTCATTAGGCCCCTACTCAACAGATGCAAATGGCCCTTTGTTTTCAGGAACAAATAATCAGTTGTCTGACAACTCCCAACAGTAGAACATAATGAATAATTCTGGAACATAAGTCTCATTGCCAATTCAGAAGGAAAAGAAAAGCATAGAGAGAAATAAAAGCAAAAACATGCACAGTCTTGGGAACACCATTGAAACACCAATTCTAGGCAATCATAACTTATCCATACCCTCAAAATGGGTAGATAAAACTCCCCTAGTTGTTTCTCTCCTATCTAAACTACAATCTTCTTAATATTTAAAACAACACAAACCTTAAAATGTTCTTAAATGAAAGGTTTTCCTAAGAGTAATTTAACTCCATGCTCAGGCAAAATTAATTTTTAATACAGTAAGAACATTCACACACATATAAATAGTTATACATTCTGCATATGCTAATTATACATTTATAGAAAATACATTTGTTTCTGTGTAAGAATGTCTAAGCCTGCTTAGTTCCTGAAGTTCAGCAGGTTGTGACCGTCACCAGCAGCCAGTGAACCACATCCACACACTGGTATTAGCATGAAGGCATTATGTCTGCCAAGGAACCATGCCCAACTCTCTTCATGATCTCTCTCTTCTGTCAGCCCAATATCTAGGATCACGCTAATAGTGTAATATAATATTACTGCTGCGGTTTAGAGAAAAGTCATGATTTCTTCTTCTATCATTTCAATTAAGCATCTCAAGGGTCTATTTTGGTTTCCTTTTGTTGGCCCAAATATTGATGATAGAGTTAGGAAATCAACATAAGAGTGTTTAAGAAAATATTCTGCTACAGTGAAATGTGTGACTTTGGAAAGAGGGTAATCATGCTGCCATGAGTTATTATTCTAAAGAATTAAAAAAAATGCTTTTCTTCCATTTTATGTTTCAATTCCATTTAAGAGAGGAAAATAATTTATTAATAATTATCAAGGAATATTCATCTAGGCTGACCCTACAAAACAGAACAATTAAAATCTTACTATCTTCTTTTTGCCTCCTATTTGTTTAGAACTACTGACTTTCTTCCTGAAATTAAAGCCAATTTTGGAAAGGAATTTCCTGAATTTTGGGGGTGGGGAGAACTTTTAGTCTGAACTTTTCTCTCATTCACAAAGTAATGCCTTAAATGGATTATTACCAAAGGATCCATTTATTTCCACATTGTGGCCATTCATTGACACACAATCTCACGCTTGGTTGCCTCTTAACATTACGTGAATTATCTGTATTGCTCCCAGGAAATGAAAAATTAATTCCATAAAGGAACTTCTGGTAAATAATGAAAGAAATATTTTTTCCATTTCCCAGCCTCAAAAAAGGGTATATATATATATATATATATATATATATATATATATATATATATCAAGGGTGGGTGGGGTAGAGGGCAATAAAAATTCCAAGCATACTCAAGCAAACTACCTCATTTCTTATGCCCAGGGACACCTTACCGTTATATCTGTATGCTTTCCAGGCAAAGACTCCTCGAGTCCTGTAAAAACCTTAGTATTACAGGACAGAAAGCACCAGTACGGGAAGCCTTCTATTAGTAAAGAATAACTCCTAGTACTTTAGTAGACCAAACTATGAAACCCCCTTACACTGACCCCATCCTCATGTGCAAAGCTTATTTACTATTTTATTAATGCTTTCTTGGCCTTTCTCTCTGCTTAATTCTCTCCATCAAAATTTTGGTCTTGTGTCTACTCTTGAAGGATCCTAGATCAGATACCCTTACAGAAAATCATACCAAATTCTGTCTATATGGCCTTACAAAGATTAGCATGGTCCTACAAATTTCAGGCCCGACTTTGCTAAATACATAGAACAATGTCTCTCTCTGCCATCACCGAAAAAGCTTCTCCTTCAGTCTGTGTGAAAATGTGCCAGAGGACAATGTGCCAGAGTGAAAGATGCTGGAACACTCAGCTCTAAATATGATGTCTTCATCAAAGCCCTCCCCTCAAGGCTCACTGAACTCTGCGGATGAGGAGGCAAAAAGTTGGTCAGAGAGAGGGCGGAAGACAGCAAGGAAACAGTGTTTTCCAGACATAAGGACCCAACAGTACTGATGCATAGGTGAACTTGTAGAAACTGGTAGCATGCACAGGGCCTGCACAGGTCCAAGCCAGGCAGGTTCCCAGTGCTGAGAGGGGAGAGTAGACACAAGCCCCCATTGCTAACTAAAACCCTGCCTCTAACTGACAACAGCTCACAAAGAAAAATTTGTTTTTCTACACCTATGTGTAGGCCCAATACACAGCGAATGACAACCAACACAAAAAACTCAATGGCATGTTTAAAGATATTTTGTCTAATACTGCTTTGTTTGAGCAGTTTTATGTCTTTTGTTTGCATATTCAGGTTTCTAGTTTTGAATTTTTATTTTTCTACCCCCACTCCCACATCCTGTGCGTGGGCGTGGGCGTGGGCGTGGGCGTGGGCGTGGGCGTGTGTGTGTGTGTGTGTGTGTGTGTGTGTGTGTGTGTGTGTGTGTATGTGTGCTTCTAGTCTTTTTTTTTCTCTTTTCTTTTATTTTGGTTTGCTTGCCTTTTTCTCCATCTTTGTTTTTTAAAGACAGAGAGAACAAGTCCTTTGGTTATATGGGTGGGAAAATGGGAGGATCTGGGAGATGAGAAAAAAATGCCATAGTCAGAATGTATTGCATGAAAAGCAATATGCATTTCAATAAAGAAGAAAAGAAGAGATGAAACAAAATGGTTTGGTTATAGGCAGTTCAAATCTAGAGTGGCAGTGGGTGGCATGATCATGTGTTTGAGAGGATTAAAGTCTGCTCTGGATTCTTGGCAAATCTTAGTGAAAGCAGGACAAAGTTTACATGACCTTTGTACTTTAGAGAGATCACATCACCTCAGGTGAATTCAGTTCACTCTCACTAGACTTTCTAGGTAAAAAATGGCATTTCTATTTGCCTACCAAGTATCAGGTCCAAATTCTGGTGATTAGACAAAAGTCAACATGCCTCAACAATTTGTGAAGAATTGGATCCCCCTTTACCATTTCCTTATCATTGGTAAAAGGAACAAATGGCTGAATGGCACTTGTGGTACCTACTAGCATAGCAAAACATATGCAGGCCTGAAGACCACCTCAGTGTCATAAGTACCTGCTACACATTTCAGACTCCAGACCAACCTGGCTTTCCCACCCTGCCCCTTTCCCTAAACATCTCCAGTTCATGGGCTTCCCTCACCAAGTACCCATTTGTACTTATAATCCTGCTATTAGGCTATGCTTTCTCTTTTTTGTTTCTCTCTCTTGGTCCTGTCTTTCTCTTCATCTCTCGCTTTCCCTCTCCCCCTCCCCACTCATGGCCAAGCCCAGTCTGCTGGCCAGGTCTAGGCTACTACTTCTCCTCTCTGCTCTGGAATTTTGCAAATGCCTCTGGTTAGTCTCTCCCTTACATCTGGGGGAAAAAAAACAAACAAAACCTCTTTCCCTTGACAATATATTGGAGAGGTCATGGGGTCAGTTTGCACATCAAGGAAGAAGGGAATAATAACTTTCATTATGGCCTAAAGGGATATTCTACACAATGACAACTTTCAGATGAAAATTTGAGATGTCAATCGAGATTTTGCAAATAGATTAAATTTTAATTCAATAGTTTTATGGTGAAACAATGTAATACATTTCAATAATCAAACTGTCTCAATTATAAATTCCCCTTAACATTAATGCTCACTTCTTCATTTCCTGCCTGAAAGCTTTGACATAGGCAAAAGGTTTTTCAAAGAAAAATGCTATTCTGAATCCAGTGATTCATTTGAACATCATTCTAAGAATTGGTTCTTTCAAGATTGGGTCTTCCAAGGAAATATGTTTTCAAAATAATTGTCTTTGGATCACTAAACCCAGCTGGGAATGTAGAATCCTCCTCGAGGCAGGCTGGAAAGGTTTTAATGTTGTGAACAAAACTGGTGGCCGTGATAAAGTTAATGGGGTCCTACTTAAGAAATAACTGGGCATTTCTCTTGTTTTATGAGGCAATAATTTCACTCCCTGGTGAATAAAGACTAGGAAAAAAAATGGACTGCTGCCCAGGATATAACCTCCACTACATGAAGTGTGCATCACATTTGCCCAGCTGCCTCCTGGAGGTCATAGGGCTACTTATGGGGAGTTTTCTGATAACGTTTTTATGGGGGGGTTATATTAAGTAAATAACAGAAACAGAGTGCAACAGTGTCTTCTGAATAAGACAGGGCTGTCTTGTTCATGAATTCACAGCACCTGTGGTTGCCTGTATAAGACCTGCACAAGATCAACTCAGTCAATACTCTAGTGTGGAATAAGAAAGGGATCAGGAGCCTCACCCCTAACTAAGGAAAAGTCTGGGTTTTTTTTAGGGGGGTGGCTCCTGGCCACACAAAAATAACAGGTCTTACAAAATGTACATTAAAGTAACACAAATGAATAAACCCAGTAGCTACATCAGTTCCCTGGAAAAGTAGGATTTTATATTCTCCATTCCCAAAGTGGACAAAAGAGACCTCCCTAAATCTCTCATTTGAGTTTTGGAACCTACATTATTGACTATGACTAAAGAAAGACAGACACAAGGTCTATAAAATAGGAGACAATCATATCACTAAAGAAGTCTGTCTACCTTATATGTATGAAGGCCATCAGGCACTGCAGAAAGGAATCAACTCATTTCAATCAGGCTATATATAGGACTGAAATAAATGCTAGGAATTTTTGGTTACTGTGAGTTTTGTTCACAGGGATATTCTATAGGTAATCATAAGAGTCTAATTATAGTGCCCTGCTTTGAACCTGTTGATTGACATGGCTTGATAATCTTACCATAGTTTTAACTCGTTTGCCCTATTTAATAGGTTGGGGGTTGATATTATTACCCTCCTACATGTCTAAATACTTAGTGCAGCTGAAAGGTTAAGCAACTTTACTGCCAACACAGAAGAAATTCTTATGCTCCATTCAAGTGCTTTCTCTTTCTGTTCTTGAGACTCTTCAATGGCTTTCTCAATCTTGGTACAAGGTAGAACTACTCTGGTTCATGCAGTAAGGATCAAGACAGTGTCTGGGACCCACAGAGGATGCAACCGGGGATGACTGACAGTTCAGGTCTTGTTCCATCCACTTCACTCCTGATTTATAGCAGGAGCACGCACTAGAGAAGTCCATCTCCATTCCTCTCTTTGTCGGCCCACTACTGTTCTCAGTACTGGGAAGTCAGACAGAGTGTCTTCTTAGCTTTCCAAATCATTATAAAACCTTTGCCACTCCCATTTGAAACTGTACCATGTCCTGATTCTTACGCTTCCTGTGCTGCTCCTTAAAATGAGTTCTGAGTGTTCATAAAACTGGCATGCTGGGAGTGAGGAAGGAGAGGGTCCCTGACAAGACACTGTCCTCCTTTACAAGTGGAATACAAAGGGTATATACGGAAAGAGTGGTAACTAATTTAATATACTGGCTTGTCTGGGCTCTGGTTGTCAGTTGTGATCCAATATCTGGCTGAGAGTTGTTGCAAAGGTGTCTTAAAGATGTGATTTAACTCTGTCACCAGCTGACTTCTGGAGAGAGGTCTGTGACCCTTGAAAATGTGACTGGTCTCTGTGTAACCAGGTCAAGGCGTTGACTTTCCATCCAGAACTCTCCCCTGCAGATTGCAGAGTCAGGACCACAGCACGACCAGGATTCATCAATGTCCCTAGCATTTCAACTTGCCTGAAATTTTCAAACATACCCTTCATGATTTTTTTGATTCCTTTCTTAAGATGAATTTCTCCTGTGTCTCATGCATTTATAAAAATTTCTATGCATTCAGTTTCTTTAGCTAACTCTAACTACAGAAGGCAGCTCACCTCATTGTACCATGTTTCAGTAACTGTCCTAGGCAAGCTACATAGAGTCACTCATTAGAGGGAGTAAACTTACCTTAGCAAAGCATGCAAAAGTCATATACATATATACATACATACATACATACATACATACACACACACATATATATGTGTATATATGCGTGCATATATATACACACATATATATATGTATATACATATATACATATATATATATGTATATACATATATATATATCACTTACAGTAAACTACTTCAAATACCTGAGTAATCTTCAACCTCCCACTCTAAAAGCTGCAACCAATCATAAATGCTGTTTCTGCCCCTCAGGGAAGAGTCCACAGAAGCAGGCAAATGAATGAACAGGAGCCCACAAGATTTTGAGGCCTACTATAAAAATGAAGAAGAAAACTCTCTGAGAGTCTTCTATAAAACACAACATTCAAGAAGAATAAAATATAAAAAGTAAACGCTCTGCACTGCTAAATATTTAAAAAGATAAAAAACTGCTGCACAGATTTCATTTTAAGATGCGTAATTTCACACTTTCTACACAGAGGAAAAACACAAGAATAATGCAAGAATGTTGTATAAAGGAGGAAGGATTTTGGAATTTATGTATTCTCAGAGGTCAATGCCCATAATTTCCAAGGAAAGTATGAATCCCAGTGCCTAGATAGAGAGAAAGCTACAGAGGCGGAATGGTGTGTTGGTCATTAAATGTTTGCCTGGAGCATAAACTGCATTATTTTATTCCAAGGAGAATAGAGCCTGGCTAAAGGATGCAGATAAAAGATTTAAAAATCAACAACATAATTGAGATACCCTTTGGTATGTTTTCACAAAAGAGGTTCAGATACACTTTTTCCTTCTGATCAGCCTATCATAAGCTACTGGACTGCAGGCAGTGCTAACATAGCAGTTTCTTCCTAAGCAGGAGAGTACAGCTAGCAACAAACACTATGATATTAAACCCACAACAAAACAAATAATAGCACTGTTAGCACTGTGGATAATTATACTATACACACCACACTGTTTTTTTTTCTTTCATCAACTTGCCACAAGCTAGAGTTGTCTGGGGAAAGCGAACCTCAAATGAGGGACTACCTCCATCAGATTGCCTTAAGCAAGTCTGTGGGGGCATATTTTTGATTAGTGATGGATGTGAAAGAGTTCTGGGACACCCCTGGGCAGGTAGTCTTGGGATGTACATAAAGGCAGGCCAAACAAGAGTTGGAGAACAAGACAGTAGGTACCATTCCTCTATGGCCACTGCCTCTGTTTCTGCCTCAACTTGATTATGGTGTATAAGCTGAGATAAACCTTTCTCCTCTAATCTATCTGCTTGGATCACTGTTTTATCAGAGTAATGAAAGTAAGCAAAGACAACCATCTTTCACTGGGGGGATAGTTTGTGTACCCTATTTAATTTCCTTTTAAAAGCTTTCAGCAACTGAATAAAATGTAAATTTCAACTACAAAATAGAGAAAGCACATTAAAACACAGAACAAAATTAGATAAAATGAAAGGTAAATGTTCAATTTTGCTAATAAGGAGAATAGTGTCTATTCAAATAAGACTCCATTTATATGTTGTTTGTGATGACTACATCCAGTGTAGGTGAGCATGGAGGAAACAGATGTTTTCAGAGTCACTGAGTACTAGATATTACACAGAGCCTTCTCCTGAAAAGCCAGGCTGGCACCTGAGATGAAAAGATCATTGCATGAATGCCCTTGGGTGCATAAATCCCTTTCCTTCAACCTGACCCTCCAGAATGTGTAAAACTACTTTGTATGAAGAGTCTAGATTTTGTAAACCCAAAATCATGAGTATGACTTAAATATTCTATGCAGGAAATCAGTCAAATTATTCCCATCCATTCTTAGAAAGTAAAATAGAATTACTGTGCAGGGCAAGACAAAAAATTTCTATCAACGTTTATCACCAAAGGAAATCAGTAAGTATCCTCAATGATGAAACACATGATACTTACTCTTTCTGAGAAACGCCTCTTTATACAGTAGACTTGGCTTCTCTTGGACTTCTATTTCATTCTCTTTGAAACAAGAAGGCTGAATTACATGATGACTGAAATCTCATTCCATTCTCCAATTCCCAGGTTGATAATTTCACTCTCCAGTTTTGGAGCTGTGCTTGTGATCTGGAAAGTTTCTTCTGTACTTATTCGTTTCAGCCAACTTCAGCTGTCTACCAGGGGTATCACCTCTATGGATGCTCCTAACACTGTGCCCTGTTCGTGTCAGTCAGCATGACCAGGGGTGAATGAGCAGCATTGCCTTCTAAGAAATATCATAAAAGGCAAAAGTAAGTTTCTCTTCAAAATGCTTGGCTCCACCTCACAGACAGTGCCAATATATCCATTTAGGTTTAGCTGTGAGTCAATCAGACCAACAAGAAAATAACTTGAAAAAGGCCAGCTGCAAGGTAGCATTCTCCAGAAACACAAGGTCAAGGCGAGATAAATAAGTAGATAGGATAGACAGAAAAACAGTGTTGGGGGGGAGGGAGAAAAGGGGGCATGAGAAGAGAAGGAAATAAAAATTTGATTTTTGCCCATGGAAGCATCCAGGTTTACACCCTACTGTCAATATCCATAGGCAGCAAATGCCACATCAAGAACTAACAATGCAATTCTGAGGCAAAACGCTTCCTCTGTCAGTAAGCCTCAGGTTGTTTTTCCCTAAGGATTTTCAAGTATTTACATGAGATCTCCCCATGTGATCTATGGGATCTCTTTAGTTGGGGGATTTGATTGTAATTGTTATCCATACCTACAAAGTCCGTTATCCAACTTAGTGATTCATCACAGAATTAAGTACCTCATCCAAGTTAGATGTGATAGGCAGGTGGACACGGGTGCTTTATCAGTCCTTATTTAAAAAAAAAAAACAAACAAACAAACAAAAAAAAACATTTTGCTCTGACTTGAAGATAAAGGAAGAGGTAGACTAGATATCAGAGGAAAGAGGAGCAAATTTGAAAACTAAATACATGTCAAAGAAGGCAAACTCATCCATAATGATACAGTGGAGTATATGAATTTCAGAGTTCAAGAAGAGGGGGAGCGGAGTTAAGCTAGCTAATTTTATGTCAACTTGACTCAAGCTAGAATTATCTGAAAGGTGGGAATGTCATAAGATCTTAATGTAATGTTAATTACTGATTGATAGGGGAGGACCCAGTCCATTGAAGGTGGTGCCATTCCTGGGCTGGTGGTCCTGGGTCCTGTAAAAAAGCAGGCTGAGTATGACAGTAAGCGGTACCTTTCCCTGGCTTCTGTATCAGCATCTGTCTCCAGGAACATGCCCTATTTGAGATTCTGTCCTAATCTCCTTGAATGATGCCATGGAAGTGTGAGCCTTTCCTCCCCAAATTTCTTTGGTCATAGTATTTTATCACAACAATAGTAACCCTGATTGTACTCAAGAAACTTTGAAGAAGCAGAAAGGCTTTCAGTATAGACCAAGAGAATGGAAAAAAATGGAGAGGCATTATACGGGCAGACAGAAACAGGAAAAGAGGCAAAAATTCTGCGAGAACTTTTTGAAAAATTTATATCACATATTGAAAATTGAATTTTTGCATGGGGCAACATGGTAAGCATGAAGAAGTCAGAAGACAGGAGATGACTAGCTGGAGTTGGCACTCTTTTCCCTGCATGGGTCCCGGTGGTGAATTCATATGTCAAGATTGGAGAAAAATATATTTTCCTGCTGGCCCACCTAGCTGGAAATTATGAATAATAGCCAGAGGTACCTAGATTTTGTTTCTGATACAACTCTAGGTCACAGATATCCTATGCTAAGATAGTATTGTATGTATTCACAAGGAGAGTGGTTTCTCTCAACAAATCTATCAACTTAATAAAGAATTATCTTTATAGTCACCATTTAGTTTTCACATGAATAAATGGTCATTTGAGATTTGTATTCTAGGAACTGATTGGAAACGCCTTCTCTTCTGTACATTCAGTATTTACTGATTTTGGCATATCTTTGTCCTATTTAAAAGTCATATTCTCTTGCTTTTTATTTAATCTGCCAGTAGAATTCCTCCATTCATTATCTTGTTCACCTTGGAAATTCATTTGTTGAACACATAACCATTTAACATATAGTAAAAGAGTTAAATATTTCAGAATATCTGTTGCCCCACCCACCCCACCCCACCCTGACTGCCCTGTCCTCCACATAAGCAAAGCAAAGTCATGATCACTGATTGGCATGCTTTTCTCTTCTCTACTAAATACCTTTACCTCATTTCCTTCTTTAAAATTGGTTATCTTATTTATTTGCATTTCAAATGTTGTCCCCCTCCCCTGTCTCTCCTCCATAAGACTTCCATCCCATTTATCCTCCCCTTTTCCTCTAAGAGGGTGTTCTCCCACCTTTTCACCCACTCCTACTCTGCCCCTCTAGCATCAAGCCTCACAGGACCAAGGGCCTCCCCTCCCATTGATGCCAGATAAAGCAATTCTCTGCTACATATGTAGCTGGAGCCATGTGCCCATCTGTGTATACTATTTGGTTGGGAGTTTAGTCCTTGAAAGATCTGGAGGGTCTGGTTAGTTGATCTTATTGTTCTTCCCATGGGGTTGCAATCCCCTTCAGCTCCTTTCCCTAACTCTTTCATTGTGGTCCCCAAGCTCAGTCCAATGGTTGACTGTGAGTATCTGCATCTGTCTTAGTCAGATGCTGGTGGAGCCTCCCAGAAGCCAGTCGTACTAGCTTCCTGTCTGGGAAAACTTGGCATCAGCAACAGTACCTGTGTTTGGTGTCTGCATATGGAGTAGATTTCAAAGTGGGGCAGTCTCTGGATGGCCCTTCCTTCAGTCTCTCCTTCATTTTTTGTCCCTGTGTTTTCTTTAGATAGGAACAATTCTGGATTAAAAATTTTGAGATGGGTGGGTGACCCCATCTCTCAACTGGGGGCCATGCCTATCTACTGGAGGTGGTCTCTTCAGGTTTTGTCTCCCCTCTGTTAGATATTTCAGCTAATGTCATTCCCATCCTGGGAACCTCTTGCATCCCTGGAGTCTGGGACTTTCTAATGGTTCCCCTCTCTCTCATTTCTCACCCACCACTGCTACATATTTCTATTCATTCTTCTGGCCCTCTGGACTTCTCTCCTGTCTCTTCCCATACCTGATCATGACCTCTGCCTCTTTCCCTCCCTCTACCCTCTCCCTTCTCCCTCCCTCTACCCTCTCCCTTCTCCCTCCCTCTACCTCTAGTGATTATTTTGTCCCCACTTCTAAGTAGTGTTGAAGCAGCCACACTTTAATCTTCCTTCTTGTTAAGCTTCATATGGTCTGTGAATTGTGTCTTGGGTATTCTGAGCTTTGGGGTTAGTATCCCATCCTTTTTTCTGTTCTGGGAAACTCTTCCAAGACCAAAGTATGTTCATTTCACTGCCCTAATTGAAAACTTTCCACGTCCTTCATTTTCTGTGGAATAAGATTCATGCGCCTCTGGGAATTCAAAGCACATATACTCTCTCTCTCTCTCTCTCTCTCTCTCTCTCTCTCTCTCTCTCTCTCACTAGACCTACTTTCCATCTTTCTGTCACATGTACACTCTATTTTGAATCAGTTTTGAGATTTTTTTTCACCTACACACCTTTGCAAAAGCTAGCTTAGATCAGAACAGTGACACGGCCTGTAATCCGGACTCCATGGTCAAGTTAGTCATATTTTAATGCGAATGGAGGATGCATAGCTATTTCTATCCTAAAGAAAGCATAAAAATTATTCTCTCTGGCAAACGCAAATCAAGAAGTTCAAAACAGCATCATGTCTAACCATTAAAAAGTAAGTAAATTCTACATTCTCAAGCTACCTGGTCAGGAGCCAGTTTCCACATGCCAGCTTTGATTGCGTTGGGAAAAAAAATGATTTTTAGGTACTTTGTCTGTGTGTGGTCACTTGTTAGTGAAATTACTAGGTATAGAGAAAAAGAAGGAAGACCAGTATCCAGATGTAAGCAAAGGAGAACAATTAAGTGCAGCCTTTCCTTGGTTTATGTTTAGATTCTTTGCAGAGTTAGAAGCAGTTGCTGTTCTGATTCTTTTCCCCAAAACTTGCTTTGTCTGAAGGTCTGTGAGCTGATTGTAGCACACCATACAGTCCTCTGTACCTTCTCTGACTTTTCCTGTGTGTTATACACTCATATACCCAGACGTATGAACCAATGTACTTATTTGGGTGAAACCATGTATACATTAAGAGGCATGTGCACAGCTAAATTGCAGATTAGAAGAGAGAGCATGAACAATTGCTCTCCCTGATTTCTGTACGTTTTTTAGCTCAGTGATTGGCCATTGCTCATCTTTGGAGAATCTCATAGTACCATTTGATAACCTTGCTCCTTGGTGAAAAACATTTATAATAACCATAATCACACTGTGCACACCATAAAACACAAACCCAGGTGTGCTTTGCTGACATCTTTGAAATAGACTTAGTATTTGGACATTGAAGTCAGTGATTAAATATCTTCCTTGAGGTGTGAAATTTATTATATTGATGTAGATATAGAGATAATATGGTTTCCCTTAAGTAATTACTACAAAAAGCAATAAATAAAAATTATAATCAAAAGGTCATAGGTTAGAATAAATTAGGTATATAATAAACATAGGTATATCATGTGACTTATGTATTCATTAAGGTATTTTTAAATAGAGTTTGGGTATGGATATAGCTCATACATTTTTATATACAAAAATAAGTGAAATGTTAAGTCCAAGTATTTCCTCATGCCTTTGTACCTTGACTAGTTGGATTGGAGCCTAAGTTCTACTCAACAGTTTACCCTCATATCAGCCTTTGCTGAGCATCAGTGACCCACAGCTGCTTATCTCTCTGTTGCTGGATTATGTCCTGCCAACCATACATAGCCAGCTACCTGCTGGTCAGCACAAGATAATCAAAGAGAAGGATTTGTGTTGCCTTCTCCTCAAGTCATGCAATATTTCATTTGGCAAGTCTCTTTAAAGTTTGAAAATCCTACTCCTTACTTTGTGGCTGATAAAATTGGGCCTTGGAGAGGTAAGAAATTCACCTGTCAGCACTCAGTTAGATGTGTAGGAGAGAATGGGCTAGTCCTGACTGGGGAAAAAAAAAGTTATATACAGCTCAAGCTGAAATTACTAATAACTAGTGTAGAGAAAAGTGAAACTGTGCAGGAAAATATGACATCATCACACTGATTATAGGAAACTAAGCCATATTCCACTGTGGTTGCCAATCAACTTCTGACCCTCCCTTCTCCTTCTGTCCTTCTGGGTCACAGGAACATCGTACTTTTTGCTTTCTCCTTGATTGTCTAAGGCCCAGTAATTGTTTCTCTCGCTGACTTGGGAATTAATGTAATACATAGCTAACCACCTGTTCTCGGGACTGAGAGCTATGAACCATACTGGATTTTTCTAGGAAATTCTCACTGAACAAAAAGGGGCGTTTCAGCCCATCAGATAGACAGAAACTCTAAGGTGGCCTACATCGGATCTTTATGATTAAAAAGATAATATGTCTGTTAACTGCATTATAGCTTAGCTCATCCTAACCACTACAGTCACGATCATGCTACATGGTATCTTCAGAGAAAGGGAGAACAGTAAGACAAGGGAGTTAGAAGCATCCTGCTTCTGAGTTATATCTCCATCACTTCCTATCTGTGGCCTTAAGAAAGTTACTTAACCTTTCCAGGCCTTGGTTTCCTATAAATTAGAGATGATATTGCCATTTGAAAGACACATTATGAAGATAAAATGAGCTAGGATAGACTGAGCATACCACAATGCCCTGAAGCTGCTGAGAGCACTCAGTTAAGATTTTTAATGTTACCCTTTGAAATTAGTTCAGTTTCCTAGACCATTGCTCTCTATGGCACTGACCTTATCACATCCCCTGTATTTACAACAGATGGAGATGAAATAACATCATACTGCAAGACCCTTAACCTCTACCATCATGCTCTCCTGACCAGCACAAACTGTTCATCAGCCCATAAACTAAAACTTTCAATTTCCATCTGTCCTCTGTTACTTAAATTTTAAAGCTAAAAGGACCAAAAATCTCTGTATCAACAACTGTGAAGCATCACTACAACATCTTAAAGTAGGATACTAGAGTTTCCAGATACTAGATTTCCCAGAAATCCTTTCTCAGTGCATTATTTTACTTTCCTGTAGAGGAATATAACACGGATAGGATTTGTGCCCAAAAGATCTTTTTCTTTAAGTGATGAGTTTCATAATGTTTCTATACCTGTTTGAATTATACCTTGCTGAAATTCATCCTCCTACCCTATTGCTCTCTCCTCTGGCCTTTGCGTCCTCTCTGGATTGTTCCCTTCTTCCTCCAAAATAGTTCTGTTTTTCACTTTTTTATTGCATGTGTCCCATTATATCTCCTTTTACTCTTGCTTTAAGATCTCTTCCACTAATTCTGTGATCTTCTAGTTAGTTGCATGATTTAAACATTTATACACATGTAAATATGTGTTTGTATGTGTGTATGTATTATATGTGTATATGTATAATGATATATGTATATGTATGTATATATGTATATAAAACTTTAAATGTAGATATCCTAGTTACTCTTTTATTATTGTGAAGAAACACCATGACCAAAGTAACTCATAAATAGTTTGTGGAGCCCTGCAGTACCAGGGGATTAGAGTCCATGACCATCATGGCAGAGGGCATGGCAGCAGGCAGGTGGGCTTGGTAATAGAGTTGTAGTTAAGAGAGCACATTTGATCCAGAAGCACAAGAAAGAAAGAGAGATAAATATGGAGAGATAAACTGGAATAGCATGAACTTTTGAAATCTCAAAGCCCACTTCCAGTGACCTGTCTCCTCCAACAAGGTCACAACTCCTAATCCTTCCCAAAGACTTTCACCAACTGCAGACCAAGCATCCAAATATATGAGCCTATGGAGACCATTCTCATTCAATCCACCAGGCTAGATTAGGCATACGAATAAATAATATGGTCAAATGTGTCTTTCTGAGTTTGCCTTATTTTACTTAACATGGAGATAATTAGGTCCACCCTTTTTGTTTGGGGGTCTTTAATGCACTTTATTTTCTGAAATCCTAAATAACATATTTATTTCTTGAATAATAATGCCCTTATTCCAAATAAATCATGGCTAAAAGAAGACTGCAAGATGATATCAGTCTCATTTTTCTCAAGTCCTGGTACTCTATGAATGACAACCAGCAGCCAGTTATTGTGATTGGTGATAGATCTACAGCTACTGCCAAATTTGTAACATTTTTCTACTTCTAAACCATCCTTAATGAAAATCCTATCCTGAGTCATGCTGTCTTTAGGAAAACAACCACTCCACCCATAGCCATCTTTTCACCCAGACAAAATAGGCAGTTACTGAAATTAGCAGATATGCTTGATTTGCTCCACAGCCCTAGTCATGAAGGGCTTTCTATCGCTGTTCTTCACATTTTCCTTTGAGTTATTTCATGTAACTTTTGATGTATTTACTGTGAGCCTCTTTTATGAAGAGTTTCCTATAACTGATGTGAACCACTATCTGATGAGGGCACTATCAGAACTGCTGGTTATTGGAACTTTGCCCTCTAGCCTTTAGTGGGTTTCTACCAATGAGTGAGTCACAAAGTCATCAATCTTGTTATCCTCAATCCTACTGATCACCAATGTCCTCCACCTCAAAACACAATGGGTTCATGAACCTCTAGAACTTGTAGATGTCACTTCATCATGACTGGTGAAATCTTGATAGTTGATAATGATTGTGTCTGTGGACCATGGCTGTGAGAGCTGGGGCTAGCATGGTACAGCTCAAGGAGCATTTGGGTTGGATAGGGACAGGAAAACCTTTTCTACCTATTGTCCTGCAAGTACTCTGATATCATTTTCTATATGGTTGAATCAAATGCCATTCAGTTGCTGATACAGTCATGTTGGTGGAAGAGTAATGAACAGCTTCCATCTCATCCACAAGGTGGAGGCAAAGAGACTAAGAGAGAGCTAGAGAGTTAGAGAGAGGTTGAGTTAGAGCAAGCAAAAGTGAGAGCAAGACCAAAAGAGACTGGGCCTGGCTGGCTTTTGAAGTTTCAAAGTCAATGCAAAGAGACACACATCTTTCAACAAAGCCACAGCCTTTTTCATTCCCAAAACTGTTTTTTACCAACTAGGGACCACACATTCAAACATATAAGCCAATGGCAGGGGCATTTTCAGTCAAACCACTGCACTCAAAATCTCATTAAGAAGTCTTCAAAGAATTTAAGCCAACATAAGCTAGTGATGAGATATCAAAGGAGACTATGTTTGTTTGTTTGTTTGTTGTTGTGTTTTACTTTTTATTAGAAAAGAGTGTCTGACAGAGAAGATGGGTATCACTACTCAGAAAACAGAGAATGAATCCAAGTGTTCAATTTGAGCATGAAAAAGATGAGTTTGACATTTTTGAAATCTTAGTGGTTTGAATTACTTTGCAACTGAGAGCAAAAATTGTTTTGTCCACCCCCTTTAGTGTTCTGAATTTCACTGACTTCTGTTGGTCCTGTTGGCTTGGCACCTTCATATTGACAGAGTGTAGCTTCTTAATATTGCAGGAGTCAGACCCTTCGTTACAGTAACTACTAATACTTCCCACCAGGTTTGCTCTATACTGAATATTTTCACTCTTGCTAAGTCTATGCTGGAATGTTTCCACACTGGACCAAGTGTTTGTTTTCATGGATAATTTAGACTATACATTCACACATCAGATGTTTCCAAGTTGAACTGTGTTTTTATTGTTTTCTCCTTGACCCTGTGAAATTTTTATTTATCTTGAGGTAAGGATAATATTTAACACAATTTAAAGTAGACTGTAAATTGCAATGACTAAGTGACCAATTAATAGGAGGTCACAAGAACCATTTCCTTCAACAAACATAATTTCCACAAAATGAAATATTTGATTTTTTTTTATTGTTAATCTCTTGAATGAAACAAGAACAGTGAGGCCATAAGCCCAAGAAATGAATGCTTGCTCAGCCTAACTTAATTGTCCTAGAACTATATAGCATGACTCTAAAGCTATGAAAGACCTGTTACCCTCAGGCAGAAACTAATTTCTTTATTTTTAGTAAGAGATGGTCTTATGGTGTTTCCAAGTCTGGTCTCAGTCTTATGAACTCAAGTGATCCTTTCACTACACACTGAATAATTGGAACTATAGACACGTGCCACCACACTTGGTTCACATTTGCTTAAGTTAAAATCTTGCATTGAATTAACCTCTGTCTAGAATGCAAGCCTATACAAATTTCTCCCTAGACCATTGAGAATAGGTTATTGTTACATCACTCACAAACTATGGTAGTACCATAAGTGTTGTGGATTGGTTCTAATGCTATTTATGATAATTTGGACTTCCCAAATTACTTGGGAACTGGCACATCTGCTTGTAAGATATTGAGGGTCCCTGCCCCCAGTTGACTTTGATTGGTAAAATAAAGTTGCCAGTGGCCAAGGGCTGGGCAGGGAGACAGAGGCAGGAATTTAGATTTCCCCAGCAAGTTGCACAAGAGAGGAAGAGTTTTTAGAATCACCATGCAAGGAAAGGATTAGGATGCAATCATGAGAGCTGTGGAAGACAGAGAACCGGCCATGTGAGAATGGGGAAGGGTGGCCCCAGAGGCCACTCCCCAACTGGGTCTAGGGTAGCAGAGACAAAATATATATTTTAGTAAGTAATAATTCAGGAATATCAGAGGTGAGAGTGTGTTTGCTGCAGGGAGGTTTGAAAGTGCTCAGCCACTGAGTTGCTCAAGACATATTAAAATTAAGCCTGCGTATGTATATATCTTTTATTTGTAAAGCCAGAGCATTTTTGGCAGGTGGCAAAAGCCCACTGCGGAGTTTAGAGCAGATTAACAAATTACCCCAACATATGAGTACCCAGGTGACCTCTGAGAACTCAGCCAGGATCTTAACTTTACTTAGTTGAATTTCAGAACTGTAGTTCTGGGACTTTTCCTTGTTCAGTCACAAGAGTAAAAATCAATGCAATAGTTTCTTTCTTCTCTTTATGCTACCTGTTTCTTTACAGTATCCACGGACATGCATGTTTTCTTTTCACTTAGCTCAGTTTATTTCTATCAGTGATGTCTGATCATTTCTGTTCTTACAACACAATATTCACCTATAATGATCACAAAAAAATATAGAAACAACACACCAGTTCTCAATTAAAATACTGTTCCGGAAATGTTAGTATGTGTTCTGGAGTGGATGAGAGAATGTATGGCTTTGCAAGTTTCAGGAATGCTGAATTTAAAAATTAGTTAACTATTTTATTTACAGTTCTTGTTAAAGACTTTAATTTGTAATGTTCACTGTGAAGCATATAAAAAGGAGTTAGCATATTGTCAATGTATTATATTTACATATTTCATACATTTTATAACATGATAGTCTTGCCTTAGCCAACTGTCATGGAAAACAGAATATAGCAGGTGATTCAGGATTTCTAAGTGAAACTCACTAAAATAGTCTTATGACCTACATAAGAGATACTTGGTATAATTATTATATTCATTTACACTATTCTGTCTCTGTCTCTCTGTCTCTGTCTGCCTCTCTCTCTCTCTCTCTCTCTCTCTCTCTCTCTCTCTCTCTCCCTCCCTCCCATGTGTGTGTACATATGGAAAAGATGTGTCTGGCATGCCGACATGGAGAAATGTCATGGTATGTAATATATGTAATGAGAGCATATTAAAACCAGGAGAGATCACTTAGGTTCCTACTGTATGCTGTTCTACATTGTCCCCTTGAGACCAAGTCTCTTACTGAAACTGAAGCTAGGCTGGCAGTCAGCTGGCTGTGATAGTTCTTTCATTTCTAAACCCACAGTGCTGAAGATACAGACACATGTGTAAGCATGCCTGAATTTTTCATAAGTGCTAAGGTTTGAACTCAGGTCCATATGTTTGCACAGCAAACACTCTTACTTCCTGAGCCATCTTTATTTACAGCAGCCTTAAAATTTTTTTGAGAATGGCATATATAAGTATTGAATTTACATATTTTCAATTTTCCTTGTCCTTCAACTCCTACTCATGTCCCCTCTCTTCCTCCAACTTCTTGGCTCCCTTAATCACTATCATTACATATGCAAACATGTATGTATAAATATAACCTGATCAGTCTATTTAGTATTACTCATGTGTTTAGGACTGGCCAGCTGAGATTGGACAACCTATCAGGGGAATTATTAATTGAGAAGACTTATTTTCCCTCTCTTAACTGCCACCAATTGAATATAGCTCTTCATCTAGATGTGGGTTTTGGTGTTTCCCCCATTCACATGAGAGTAACAACTGGTATTTACACCATTTTCATACAAAAAAAATTCACTGTCACTGAAAAATTTCTTCAAAATACCATCAATAAATAAATAAATAAATAAATATTAGTGCAAACAAAGACAATGGAGCAAAAAACCAAAAAAGTAAATGCAGGCTAAATGAGAATAGACACTAAAATACATACAATATAAAAATATACTCTAGAAATTCCAGCCTAAGCAAAAGCTAAGGTAGCTCAAATTTGTCTCTGAAATCACAACAAGAGAAAATCAATTATTTCTAGATCTATAGTGTCCACAATATTAAAATGTAGTATATGCGTTGGGAAAGCATAACATTTTCCATTCCCAAGTTCTGAGGAATTATATATTTTTATAGTGAAGATCGTGAGTGTTGGAGGAGACATAGTGTTTCTCAACCCCAGTTGTACATTAAAAGGCTACCAAAGGTGTGAAAAATGTATAGACCCAGTCCCAAACACACACACAAAAAAAAACTGAAGTGGTATTTTGACCATGCTCTGTAGGTGATTCATCAAACATTCTGAAGCTATCAGAAATCAGTAGCTCCTATTTTCCAGTTTCTTTTTCATATCCTAGGTGAGAGTTTCTGCCTAAATGCTGTATGTGACTACATGACAGAATTGAGATGAGGCACATGAACATTTCTGTGGGCCCAGTGGACTAGCCCGCTCATCCCTCTGCCCAAACCTCAGCCACTTTCTGCAATAAGTTCTTTCAATAGCCCCATACTAACAGCTGTATGGAGACCTCTTGATATGCAGGAACCCTGTGTATTATTCACTCTGAATCTCTTTTTGTCTTCCCCTATCTCTCTTAAGTCCCCACCTATGAATTGATAAAAAACAAAAACACACAAATAAATGACAACAAAAAGCAAGTTCTCTCTAAGAGCAAGACAACAATGACAACAACAAATGTCCCTGCTAAGATTATTTGGGCAGTTCTCTTAACTTCACACTTAACTTTCACAAGGAAACAAACTTGGCCAATTACTTCAAGTATTAAATAAAAAATCATATTTAAAATTGCCTCACTATTGAACAAGTGGAAAGTTTCTTTTTGGATAAATAATATTCAAACCTGATATTCTGAAAGCTTGTGATTTCATTATCTAATAGAAGTATTCAATAAAGCCAGTGAATATTTACTTGGAAAACTCTCAGCTACAGCAAAACACAACTTAGAAATGAACACTTTCATTTGTAAGCATACTCTCGTGTCTGTAACTCAAAACCATCAGCATTAATTGGTGACAGAATTCTCTACTTCTGAAAGCTATATAAACAAACACAGATGTCAAACAGGAAATAAATTGATAGGGTACACAAAATTATCTCAGTTGCCTCACAAGGTGACACTGAATATATTAAACAAAAGTTGGAAAGAAATTTAATTTACAAATCTCACAAGAGTCTTAGTTTCATGGTGTAACACTTGTTCTTATGCTATGAATTTCCCTGCAACAAGAAAATACCAACAGAGAGTAATCTTTACAGAATGTTCACACTCTGGCACAAAACAATAAACAGATCAGAATTACCTAATCAATGTTGGAAGAAATGTCAAAATAAGAACACAGATTTGCATCTCTTCTCAGGCTGCTAACAATTTCTTCGTTCTGAAAAAAGAGAAGTTGAAGTTTTCTAGGGATCTGTTCAAAACATGCAAGTAAGATTATGATAGCCTCAAAGAATGGCAGAAGATCTCATAGCCCAGGGGTGATGAGTTCATCTTCACAAACTGCTGTTATTGGGCAAATATGCTAAGAGCCACATGGTTATTGCTTTACTAAGTTACCTTAAGTTCAAAAAGAAAGAGAGGAAGGCAGGAAGCAATGATGAAAAGAAGAGGGAAATAAACTAAGGCTAAATAAAAGGAAGGACTCTGTAGCAATTAGAGACAAAATTGATTTCCTGACCCCAGGCAAGCTCAGAAAGTCGGCAGTGGACCAATGGATGCCAATGCTGAACAGCTGAAGCTCTCAAAATTTAATGTGAACCAAAATCGCACAGAAAATATGAGAAGCCAGTTTGTTAGGTCATAGGCCTGGAGTTTCTGATTCCATAAGACTAGAGTGATTACCTAGAATTTATAGTTCTTACAAATTCCCAGATTATCATGATCCCTACAGTAAGATTCTACATAAAAATGTGTGCAACAAACATCAAATGACTATGCGATCTGACAGTTACAAGACTGAAACTGATACTGCTCTGAGAATTTGTAAAATAATCTAAATCAGAATTCCAACTCTTTATGTGAAATCACTGGAATTTTCAACTTTTTCTTTTGTCAAATAAATAAATGTCCTAATAATTACATTCTCAGGTCTAAAAAGTCTTTAGAGAAGTGGAGTATTTCACATCTGTGATTAGATTCATGCCTCAGGTGGAGAGCTTTGTCTCCAAATTTGTAGATTGAGAATAATCCTCTAAAACTTAAGACAGAGGCCAAGGCATGTGTTATTTAAAAGAGAGAGAGAGAGAGAGAAAATAATTTCAAAGGGTCTATATTAGTTACAATGCTCATTGCTAAAGGAATATATCTTGGCTCATGGTTTCAAAAGGGGCCAGTTCGTGGTCTTTTGGCCTCAGAGTGAAGACAGAACATCAGAACATCTCAGTGATGGAAGCATTGGATAAAACAGAGCTGCCTCACCTCATGTTACACAGAAACAAGATGGCTCCAGTAACCTCAGTGACCCCACTTCCTGAAACTTTTAGGGCCCACCCAAATACCACCAACAATCAGTACATAAGCCTTTGAAGAATGTTCTATGTACAAATTTAAACACTATTAAATAGTGAAAAATTTAACTAAAGTCCTGATATACATTTTTGGCTTTCTAATAAGAATTTCCAATAGGAATTTAAGATTTGGAGAGGTTAAACATCCAAAGTTCTAAAACTCTATTGCAACAACTTGTACTATTTTTCTGTATTAACAATCTTTCACTCTTAAAGGTTACTTGCAGCCATACCTAAAATATCTTCTTACAACAATTGGAAAAACAACTATTTTAAAATTCTAGAAGATTTAAATATGGACTAGAAATCAGGTTGACCCAAAGCAGATGGCCTGCGCAGTCACCAAGGCAGCCACCATCAACAGCAAGTTTTTACTAAGGTGAGCCATGCCCAAGTTGCTGTGATGATCGTCATGAATTCTCTTATAGAACTTGCAAGAAATGAATTCTGAACAAGAAGTCTAATATTAAAGGGAAAAAATGGCTATTCCCACTATCACTTGTCATTCCTAACTAAGAATACCCAAACTGAATTTGGACAGAAATATTTTTACCACATATTTCCTCGTCATTCAGTCAGTCAAAAATTTTTACCATATGCAAGGAAACAAAAACAAAACAACAAGCAAACAACAGGCAAACAAACAAGCAAAGTTCCTTAGAGCGAACTTCAAGGAAGTTTATCCTTTAAAATTTTACATTGTTTCAGTGAACAAAAAAAAAAAAAAAAAGTTCGTTGGTTGGTTGATTGGTTGGCTGGCTTATTGTTGTTGTTTGTTTGTTTTTGATTTTTGATTTTTGTTGTTGTTTTTATTTTTTTGATAATACAATCTGTGTTCAGTCATTTCAGCTCTGGAACTTGTTTTCTGGCTAAAGCCTTCACATAGAATGGTGAAGTCTATGTTCTTAATTCAGAAGCAATGGTACTCACTGTTCATTATCAGATGCCTGAGATCATACCAGAGCTCAATATCTCCAAGGCTGGTGAAGTTTTTAATGTAATGATTGCTATTTTTACACATAGCAAGATAACGGACATATTTTTCCAAGGAAAACATTAGGATACATAAAGTCTTGCAAGCATATACTATTAGAACCATCTTAGGAATTCACAGACACTTAATTACATCTTATTAAATGTGGGCATCCTCAAGGGGAAAAATGGATGGATAAAAAACACAAGCCAGCCTCCATTCTCTTCCCTCTGATATAATAATTAAATTACCATCATTCTGCTCCTGGGGAGGACAAATAGAGCAAGAGGGGAGGCTTTAGAACTACAGTTGCCAAAAATAAAGGACTTAAATTACATCATTCAACATATCTAGGTTTTGGATCCCCTTTTGAGTAAAGGGGAGATTAAAGAACAGGAACTATTACACTTCCTAGTAACTTTATGAGAAAGGTTAATGAGAAAAATAACATATACAGGTTTGTACAAGGCTGCAATAATTTCCCAGTGTCTATTTCCTTCTTGTCTTCTTGATTGCTATCTTTGCTATTTGCTTCTGGGTGTGAAGAGTGTAAATCAGCATTTTCAAACATTCTTGGTGCTACCAACTTGGACCCAGAAAACTTTTTGTTGTGGGAACTAAGGTGGCATTATAAGATAGTTAACAGCATCTTCATCCTCTTCCTGTAAGAAGTTGCAGTTGCATCCTTCATACTGCTGTGACAATGAAAGGTATCTTCAGACACTACCGAGAAGCCCTTTGGAGAGTGAGGGTGAATCAGCCCCAATAAAAATGACTTCTCTGATTACAAGGCAGCAGTTGGAAAAGAAGCATAGAGTCAATGTTGGCTTGCAGTTCTGACCACTCATCTGAGAAGGAAATAAGTGAGAAGCCTCCAATCTATCTGTCTTTAAGTCTTAGTGTTACAGGGTATGAAGTGGAATCATCAAAAATAGCAGGTGACCTCTTCGCTCAGGTGCTTTGTATTTGAGAAAGACAAAGACTGTGACAAAGAGAAAATCACATCTCTGAAATGCTTTCATCTTCAAGCAGACTTCAAGATGATAACCTCATTAAAAAGTCATTCTCTGCCTTCCTGCCTCCCTCGCTCCCTTCTTGTACTCTCTCCCGTGCTGTCACCCTCCTAGGGCCATGTATCATTTTGACTCAGTAGATTACTTTGGCCCTCAATAAATTAGTATAAGGAAAACAATATTAAAAGGCACAGCTTTGCTGAGAGGATTTCCAAGGTATTGTATTGAAGAGCGAGTATCTCGAATAGATTGTTGTTTTAAACTGAATTCATGATGCTATTCCATTTTCAACCTCATAGTCTAGAGAGGAGCATTTCAAAGATAAACTATCTTGATATTTTCATTTCAAAGACAGGTAATAAGTGGAATACAACAATTTCCAGGGAACTCCAGACAGGCGTAATCTAGTTTATGCAAGCAGTCACCATTTCGAGACCCCTGAAAGAGCTTTGCTTTACAGTCCATGTGAGATGCTACAGAATTTGTGGTGACTGCACTGCCTGCACAGTAGAGATGAATGGCCTGATTAATAAATTCAGAGGAAGCGGATAAGAAGGGAGGACAAGGTGAAATGGAGAACTCAAATGAGAAGATAAAATAGGTAAAGGGAAACACAGGCGGGTGGGGGCAAGGGGGTTGCGATGCGCCCTTTCCACATGCTATAGATGTGCTCTGTTTCTCAGGAAATGTGATTGAGAAAATATGAGATATTGTCTTCCCCCTAAGATATATTGCTCCTCCCTCTCATAGCTTATTTTACAGGGAACAAATGTCCTTAAGATATACAACACTGATCTGCTCTGACTGCTGCTGGTGGGAGGCATGTCTTTTGGAGCCAGCAACAAGAAAGTGTCCCTGTGCCATGGGAACCCAGTGTGACAGGAAGGGAGAAGCTGTCCCAACACTCTTAAGTGGATGAGAAAATTGAAGATTAAACAGCACGGCTTGTGCTCTGGAACTGGTGGTTAATTTAATCAGACACTCCTGTGGTTCATGGTCTTAATGAGAAAAAAGCAAAGTCCCTCGATAGCAGAAGTTACTTTTTTTAAAAAAAAATTGAGTATAGCCCTGAAAATGAAGGCAAGATACACTTCATAGGAGGGGGAAATGGATGAAAAGGTTGTATCAGAGCTTCAAGAAAATGTAAGAGCCTCAGAATCTATAATGTTTGTGCAGTTTCTCAAGAGTATTAAAAAATAAGGACTCAGAAGTTCGTGTTTATGTGAGTGTGTGTGTGTGTGCACATGCGTACCCACTTAAATATAATGCAACAATAATGATCAAATAAAGAAAAAGATGCTATCAATATAAGAGGAAGTAGAGGCATTGGGGAAGGGCTTATGAAAGGGGTTGGAGAAAAGAAAGGGAAAGAGAGAAGTGATATTTTAATTAAATCATATTTATAAAAGCAAATGAAAAAATATATCCATGTAGTGCTCTATCTTGAAAGATAATGGAACATTCCCTTGTGAACCCCTCTATCTGGGTGACTAACAAGGGCAGCAGTCTCCATTCCCCCAGATTGTCCTGAAAGATTGAGGAAGTGTCTTTGTATTCAAGCCAGTATTCCTTGGTGTTCCAAAAAAAGGAACAGTAAATGTGTAAGGTATGGAGCCCTAGGTCATGAGCTCCACACAGGGCTTAGAAGATGAAAAGCAAATTCCTGTGGTTCTGGCCACCCTGAACAACAGCTTCTCTGTACAGAGTCTTTCACAGTCCTTCTCCTCCTCCTCCTCCCTGCAGGCTTGGGCTTCAGTCTTGTCAATCAGGACACCCCAACGTTTGACCCATCACCTTCTGTCATGTATATAAGAGATGGCACTTGCAATAAAGAACTGTCTGAGGTGCAGAGTGAAGGCCTCAGTCACAAACGTGCCCCCAGAGCCTATAAAGAGCAGATCTCTTCTGCCCTGTTTTCCTCTGGGGATCCCTGAACTCTAACCTCCAGTCAAAGTATTAGAGTCCAAAACAGAAAAGTACCATTAGCAACCAAGTGTTCCAGTGTAACAGCGATACCACAATGAAAAGACGACCTATCTGATGTTCAGGACAAACAAGGATCCCCAAGCTGAGTGCCTTAAGTCAGGCCCTTGGGTCAGCTTCTGTTCTCACTCTTTCCTGAAAAAGTAATGAAATGCAGAATCATTTTGCCCCCCCCCCATGCACCAGACAGACCCAAGCAGCAGAACTGCCTTGAAGAACTGTCTACAGAGATAAAGCCCACACCAAACAAAGATTTTCCTTTAACTAACCAGGCAGACTCCATATTAAAATATCTTCTATGACTTCAGCTGTGGAGTATAATATGGAACTGTCCTTTTGATAATGATGGTTCCTTGAGTATCCTGTGACAAACTTACCATTGACTTGATACTTTAGACAGGAAGATGTAAGATGCCAAATCATAGTATAAAAAGTGAAATGCTGGCAAGTAGCTATATATGCTGACTATGCACCAGGGATTTGTTTAATAAAACTGAATAACTGGCTCTAAATACTCACAGAACTATGGGTCTGTGAACAGACTCGCATATAACATCAACAATGCAGTCTGGCCCCAAACCTTACACTTCTGAAATACATAAGGTAACAGAAGTGTTAGGGATTTACACAAGATGACCTGAGTTATATTGCTTGCATTTTCTCACTGGTGAAAGATCTGACATTTTACCCTATTTGGAGGCTAACAAGTTAGCCTGTTAACACTATCATGAACACACATGGAAGATATACAACTCCTGGATCAATGACAAAAATCTTTGTCACTCACAGCAGTAAAAGAAGCTACAGTATTAACATTCAGTTGTTACAATTTTCTTACCAGTTTCCCATATGCTCTCGTTTACAGAGAGACTCAAAGAGGACAGAGGGAACATAATACACAGTTGGCTGAATTATAAGAGAGGACCTGCGATTAAGGGAATCTAGTTCTTTATGAATGGAAACTTACCAAGTCTGTTCATTGCTCTCGAAAGATGGTTACACATATTAAGAGAGGCATGCTTTATTGACACTGCTCAAAGTCAATGTAGTTAGCACTCCCCTCTCTCCTTTCTGTTTTCTTTGCTTCTGGAAAAGAATTTTATAAACTAACTTACTTTTCACTCTAAAAAAAGTCTTCCTCAACTGAGTATGGAATTAAATCCAATAATTAATTAACAATTAATTAAAGCTATTGTGAACAGGACTCTAGGCAGGAAAATGAGGCGATCCTAAAAGGCTGACCTTCGTCACACTTCCCAACCTTTGTCACAGACCTGAGTAGCTAGAAAAAAAATCTCATAAACCATCAGGGTCTTTCTTAAAAAATAATAATTTTTCTTTAGGTTTTAGAAGGACTCTCCATTTCATGTACAGTATCACTACAAGTACAGCATAATACATTTGTAGCTACACAGATTCCACACTGGCCCATAATGAAAAGCATGAAACATTTTGCTATCTAATAGTCCAGCACAAGTTGACCCAAAGTTAACCTGGTCTCCTCACATCACTGAGGAGAAACACCCTGTATTATTCAGGATTTCCCAAGAAAATAATGAGGACAGGACAAGACTTTTAGAAGTGATACTTCCTGGTATGGTTATGAGGAAGTCATCAAGGCCTGTAAGCTACCACCTGCAAGCAGCAAGCCCATGAGAAGGCTATAATTTCGATGTCTGGAGTTTGGAGAGCCAAAGACTCCAGACCCACTTAAGGGCTGAGAAGCAGGAGCACCAAGATGGGAGAAAGCATGTCTCCATGGCAGTCTGTCAGGCAGAGAGCTAGCAAGCCTTCCCTTTCTCCATCTACTCAAACTTGAGTAAAGTCTACCCATATGGAAGAGAACCAGCTAAATATCACCCTGGGTAAAACTCTGCTGTCCTCCATAAACATCCTCACAGACACTCCCAGAAATAAAGTTTAGCCAGCTACATGGGCATCTGTGAACCAGTCAAGTCAACACATACCTTACATATCTGTCAATGGAAGAGCCTGCTCTGTGAGAAAAAAATAAACTTGTCTGGGCCATCACATATCTGCTGCCTGTTCAAGGTAGCCAACCCTAAATGATGACACAACTCCACTTTCATATCTGCCATTAAAAAAATCATACGTCTTTGTCTCAGTTATGTCAAATCAATTAAAAGAGCTTAAATAAAATGTGATTGACTCAGACAGTGAACTAGAGCAGTGCAAGTGAGCTCATTAGATTAGCATGCATGGAAATACTTGAGGCTCAGCAACAGTGCCGACTGCAGACACAGTACAGAGATGCGGTACACAAGCTCTGATACCATTCCTGCAGAATCAGCAACCATGAATTATAACACTTGTGGTTCTTAATTTCCACACAGAAGTAAAAAAACTAAATATGTACAGAAGTAACACAGAACAACAGCTTCCAAATGGAGCTTCTTTTAGTGATGGGGGAGGAAGTGATGCAACGAAGAGGCGTTATCTAGATTAGTAATTATCCTGTTTCTTTTAAAGGAGACCTGGGAAGATCTGAAGCAAATGAATGCATTGTAATGTTGTTAGGCATTAAATCAGGTATGGAGTTGATGGTCTCTATTATTTTCTATGCTTTTCACATGTTTGAGATGCTTCATAATTTAAAATAATCCTTAAAGCAAAATAGGGGTATTTATCTAGTCTCAGAAGTCTGTCACTATGAACTGCTCAAGTTTATCTAATCCACTTGCACACGAAAATCTTTGGGGAGAAAGAGGCATAATTTGACTAAAAGCAGAATGTCATAGAATTTGTGCTCTCTAGGGAAATAACGCACTGGAGCTGCCTCAGATCCATAGTCAACAAGGAATCACTTAATTTCATTCATCTTAGGCTGATGTGCTGAAACAACTACAAAGTCTAGCACACTGGGACTCTGTTGTGGGACTATGGCAGTCCTGCAGGTCTTCAAGTATATGAAATAATTAACGGACCAAGAACACCAATAACTAATTTTCTTACCTCTATAAGAACTTCTTAGGAAATCTCTTCATTTAATAACTAACTAATCAGATCCATATAAATTAACTATATAAGTTCTAAGTTAAAATATGTAAGTTTATATATAAGTTAACTATATTATTTAAAAACGTTTCTTTTATTTTTAAACATTTCAGACCTCACCTGAAATAATAATTCAAATAGATAGATATTGTTTGTGGTTGGTCAAACTCATTGTATATCCTGTAGGCCCAAGTCAATTCCAACCAGCTCTTTCTCTGATTTTTCTTTCTCTGGTTTATTCTCTGATCAATCGAGTAGAAAGTTCCCTGTCTTCTGGCCTATTAAAGTTTATATTAAACTTACTCTATTTCTACCTGTGTAACTAGCAAACATTAGATGTGCATTTTTTAAAAATCAATAGTGTGTGCTTATTTAAAATACATTTGCAGTCTGCATTGCATCTAGAATGATCTTTTCACAGGTATAGAAAATATGTTTGACTAACTATTTTTGTAATGCACCAGTCAAGTTTGATTTTTAAAATCAAGTGATGTTGGCCAAGAGTCTCTGATTAGGTGTGTCATAGGAGTACGTGTTATTGTTATGCTAAGTGGGCATAGTATCTAGCTGCCTTTCATTACTTTTCTTTATATTCATACATTGGTGTAGCTCTTAGTCTACATCAAAGAAGGTTCTTCTTTTCACAGTGGACAAAAGACTCATAGTTGATTAAAGTAGAGTGAGTGGCCAGACCTAAAGGGGACATCTATCACATAGGGACTCCTAGGGCTCAGGGGCCATTGTAAATAAAGGGGCAGGAAGATTTTGAGAGCCAGAGGTGAGGGAGGAATTCTGAAAATGTTTTTCTCTATACCTGACAAGGTTATTGGACTCGTGAACTGTACTTGAGTACACAAAACTTGCATAAGACCAAGCCTAAATTCTACTGCATCAATCCATTTGTCCCATATCTTAGCATGGACATCTATTTGCCAATCCAGAAGAAGGCAGGTTCATCCTGTGCTGGGTGATACTTCTTAGATAATACCTTCTCCATTCAAAGTTCTATCTATCTAGTAAGACCTCTTGAAGTCTTTCCAGATTCCTTCAGGATAATTAAACATTCTGTGGAACCACCGACATTTCTTGAACTTTGATTTAACCTTATAAACCACATTCTCCATTGCCTGCAAATTACTAGTTAAACCAGAGGATTCTCCTGATGCCCCTTCTCAGGGTTCTAGTTATACACCTGCACCTCCCGAGAACCAGATACCAAGTACCTAGAAATAGTATCTACACTCCAAAAAGTATAAGGAATTGTTCAAACTATCCAACTTCTAGGAAGCCCATAGAACTCATTCTTCCCACTCACCCTATCTGCCATACACAAAAGCCACCTCCAACATCACCACCTTGATTCTTTCTTGTCTGGCAGTACAACCTCTAGGGTAGCCTGGACAACTTCTCTCCTGTGGAGCTGTAACAATGACACCTCTCCAGGTGCCATTGTGCTGTGTTCCACCATAAAAACAATCCTTTAACCTCATGGAATAAATAAATCTTGTCTTAACATTCTGCTGAGTGTGACAGTAGAAGGAAGAGGCTCCCCAGAGGATTTGCCTGCATTTCTTATTTTGTTCTGATGTGGGCACCAAATGCTGCATGCCCATCACAATGTTTGACCAAACATTTCCAGTTTTCTGAAGTAAAGACAAACATTGAGTAAGAAAGCTGAAAAAGGAGCTTTGCCACTGGCTCTCCCATTTGCTGGGTCGTTGAATTGATGTTCCTATCAGAAGGTTATTATGCATCAACAACCAGCACACCAAATCAAGCAGACTCTTCTTTCTAAAAACCAAAGGACACATTTTTAGCCAGTGCTGACTGCCATATGAAAGTCACTAGAGAGGAATCTGAAGACTCCAGCTGTGAGTGTTGTCCCTACAGAATGTCCATTCCCCAGATGCAAGCAATTGCTGTCTATAAACCTTGTTTCTGGCCATCTGGTCTACATTGGCTACCCTTCATTTATATTATCAAAACTGTAAACCAGATTGACATTAAGCATGCAATTCTGGATTTTATTTCTGTCAATAAATCCCCTCATAAGCACAGGTTTTAAGTTAAAACCAGTTAGGTTTTAAGTAGCTCCTCCTGCTCTCTATGTCTGCCCCTATTCCTGTTTCCTAAGCATTTTCTAACCTCCCTTCACATGCATATTCACAAAATACCCAGCTTTAGGTCTTTTGCTGCAGCATAAATAAACCAGGGAACTCTCTATATAAACCTCCAACTCCTCCTTTATAGAAGGACTAGGAAGAGGACCCTCCCACAGGGATTAACAGGATCCCTATGTAGTATAAAGAGCCTATCTAAAAATGACAAAGATCAGCTTCATGATGACGCCCCAAAACTCTTATCAATTGCTCTGATCAGCATTCATAATCTAACCCATGCTCTGAATCTAAATTATTGGCTTATTTATCATCTACAAGTAGAGCTCTCAATACTGTTTCCTAAAATACTGACTTATTAATCTATCATATTCATGTGTACACTTTAAATAGTTTTCATTGTAACATAAGGGTAGAAGAAGAAGTATTATCTTTAATGTAAAAAGACAACCAGAACTGGTTGAACTAGAGGTGGGAGCACTTTGGAACAGCCACCAGTTAAGAACTAATTTTGGAAATCCGGACATGTAACATGACACTTTGACACTCTTTGGAGGTACCCAGTTTTAAGCACACAATGTCTCATTCTGACTAGTAAAGATGTTAATACAGATTCAGTTTGGAGACAAAAATAATAATACTGGTATTTGTGAGTGACTTACCCATTTACTTCAGGGATAAATAAGATTTACTTTAATTCTATTTAATTAGTAAGGACTAATGAGTTCCCTATGCACTTCCCGCCCGTTTTCTGGACTCAAGTATTGCTACAAATGAGAATGGTCATTGGGAAACCACATGGGCTTGCATTTAGGATTAGACCTTTTACTCAAGGCCTCCAGCCTACAAGAGTCTGACCAATGAATCCTCTTTTAGGGATCCAATAGCTGAAAGTTTATTTTTACCCCACAGCCTGTTTACTTCCTGAGTTCATTCAGAGCTGATAGAAGAAAAGGAAAGAAGAAGACGAGGAGGAAAAGGACTAGAATGAGAAGGAAGAGGAGGAAGGGGAGGAAAGGGAGGAAGGAGAGGAAGGGGAGGAGGAGGACTAGGGGGAGAAGGGGAGGAGCAGGAGAGTTTTGGTTTTTAAAAATATACCACAAGATAAATTTCATAGTAATAAATATTTGATATAGAAAACATTTTTAATATTCTTTTTTATTGGATATTTTATTTACATTTCAGATGTCATCCTCTTTCCCCATTTCCTCTCCCTAGAAAACCCCTATCCCATGCCCCCTTTTCCTTTTTGCTTTTATACAATTTTTTTTAAATGTTAATCAAAGGCTTTATAAGTTTGGTAATGCTCAATCAGAAGTGTAACCCAGTACCCAAACTGGATATATCAACTATCTTTGACTAGTGGAGACACGTGAACATCTGCCTCCATGTCCCCACCCCTTCCCTCTCTTTCGCTCTTTCTCTCTCTCATCACCTAGCCTTTCCTCTCCTTCTTCTTCTCCTCTCCTTACTCCTTCTCATACTCCTCCCACCTTAGCTCCTCCTACATATCACCCTTCAACTTTTAATATTATTAAACAAGTATAAAACACATAAAAAGATACAAACTATACTAGGCCCTAATATGGGATAATTATCAGTAGTAATTTTGTTATATTTCCTTATAAGATTTAGTGCATACTTACAAACACACCAATGTACTAGCAATTGAATTATTCATCCACTTAAGCATATTTAACTTGTGCATAGGTTTTTAGGGCTTTCTTATTTATTGCTTTCCCAAAATAAATCTCTCCACTTTATGAAAGACTCATTGAAGCAAACTGCTCTGTTTAATTGAATTAATGTTTAAGGGCTTAGGAATATTAAGAAGAAAACCTTGCTACAGCAGGTTGTAAGCAGGAACCATTGAATAACCTTGATACAATCTTATCCTCCTGATTTCTAGGTAGCTGATGCAAGATAAAATGGCTCTCAAACCCAAATGTCTGCCACTAAGTTTTTCATTTAGTTCTTTCCTTTAACCATGGTTCCCCAAGAGTATAATTACTCAGTAGTTTGTATAAATGTATACAATCATATCAATTTCATGAGCGATGAATGAATTACAGTAATTATGAACATAATTTTGACTATATGTGATGTTTTGATTAGCAGATAATAATCTTTCCTAATATAGGTTCATTGTATACACATAAAACTTCTATATATTATATATTATTAGTCTACTAAATCAATATAATATGGATATCTTCCATACTATTAATGTTTATCTATAAAATACTCTTTAATGGCTTGCAGGATTCCAACCTATCAATGTGCCATAACTTAATTCATACTCAATTTTTAAATTTCCAGTGTTGTTTTAAAGCAATGACTAGTCTTTCATCAAATAGAATGTGATGTTTTAGGTTACCATTGCAGTAAAAAATCTGGATTAATTCTGAAAGGTTATCTTAGCCCCAGAGTCCCCTTAACCATCCTATAGCACGGACTCAATTGAAGATCCAAATTTCAATAAAACAGAGAAAATTATGCTTGGTGTAATGGACATCTTGTTTTCCAGAAAATGGTACATTCCCTGCCCCACTGAGTACTTGTATTCCTGTACCTGTAACTGAGTCTGTTTCTCTGAGGCCAATTAGAGGAAAAGCTTGTAACATAACGTGGGCATCAGCTCTGATGTAGCTCATGTGGAGAATGTCAGAACACTGCTGCATGAAGAGCTGCTGAGAAGGAGCAGAGTCACCGAGGCTTCAGCTTGCCCATCTGCACATGACTCAGCAGCTACAGAACGAAAAATGTGTCTTCACAATGAAGACATGCTAACCCCTGATTGTGTCGGATGATAGACTTCAGCACCAATGGCAAACCTGATGCCATACCAGAAAAGAAGACCATAGGAGGAACACGAGCAAGGTAGGAGAAGAGGAAGCCTTCCCCATGGGAATGCAGATTCTACAAGACACAGACCAACCCTTTTGTAAGACGTCCAAAGATCAGGAGGCTCCTGTACCTCACACAAAGTCAAGAAACCAACCATGCTGAAGCCACTAGGAAGCTGTGTGTCCCTGAGAACTAACTGCCTCTCTGAACTCAGCATGAAGATATGCTGCTCCCATTTGCTCCCATTTGCTCCCATTTGCTCCCATTTGCTCCC
>JANHMN010000001.1:222824891-222870682 GCA_030674055.1 Rhabdomys pumilio | reverse complement strand
TGCTCCCATTTGCTCCCATTTGCTCCCATTTGCTCCCATTTGCTCCCATTTGCTCCCATTTGCTCCCATTTGCTCCCATTTGCTCCCATTTGCTCCCATTTACTCCCGGTGTGGGGAGAGAAAGCTGATTCTATGTCTGAATAGAAAAGCACACCCACCTTGAGCCTACCTTGATTAAAAACAGTGATTCAGACCAGCATCACTCACATAATCCATTCTGAATTTAAGATGAATTAAAGTGGCTGTTGGTGGTGGAGGTCAGGCTTCTTCTTGGCATGCAAACAATTTAAAAATGTTTAAACATCCCAATAAAAGGAGAGCTGACTGAGAAAATTAAAGAAATTACTTCAGCATAGAGCTAAAGCCCATTATTAACACCATCCTAAGTGATAACAAAATGAAACCTTTTCTTCTAAAGTCAAAGGCAAGGCAAGGATGCTCACGCTCACCATTTCCATGCAGTGTGGTTCTGGAAAGAGCAATTAGACAAGAGAGAGTAATTTTATTTTATTTTTTTTAAATATCTATCCCCAGCTCTGAATATTTGTTCAAAAGAATTGAGAACAGGACACCCATTCCTTTGTGTGTTGTAGCTTGTTCATAATAAAGAGGTGGAAATATCCTAAGTGTCCGCCAAGGATAAATGGATTAAAAAAAAAATGGAATTGTATACAATGTCTGTTATTCCTAAACAAGAAGGGAATCCTGTTATCTTCCATGACATGGATGGAACTGAAGGACACTGTGCTGAGTGAAATACACACTCCATGTATAGTACAATCTGACATGGAATAGTTCACACACACAAAAAAAAAAAAATCAGGTGACAGCTGCTTAGAGCTTCAAGTAATGGAATAGATGAAGTTTTGAAATCATCAGCCACACAAGACCAGAAATTCTAGAAATCTGCTGGATAGCACTATACATAGCAACAACTCTGACTGTAGACTTAGATTTTGAAGAGAATTCTCGTGTTCTTTGCTATTGTTATTTACCATACTAAAAGAGAAAGGGGGAAAGGTGTTGTCTCCTTGAACGTTTTTTGTCTCACATTTAACCAAAATGCCTGTGGCCTCCATTAGACAGATATTTAACTCTCTGCTTACACATCCGCAGCTCCACCGGGGCGTTCTGTTGACTGGCAAGGATGACTGCAAGCCATGCATAATCCAGGATGGGTCTATATATCACTCATTTTTCAGAGATCCAGGATGGTTCCCTGGTATCAAGAGCACCTGACATTCCTTGCTGACATCCTAGCCACTAAAGGAAAGGGTGCCATAATGCCAGAGTCCAGGCAAGGAACCTACTCTCTAAAGAAGATGAGAGGAGAAAAAAATCACATATGAGCTGCTTTTGTAATATAACAGCAAACAAAGATCAGTTTTAACTCCAGTCACAAGGAATCCATTAGACAAACCCAAAATAAGGAAAATGTTTTGGCTTACCTGGCTCAGAAAAGAAGCCTCAGACAGAAAGAACAACAGAAATTATAGCTACTGATAACTTTTGAGCCACTAGAGAAAACTGAAATATTCCATTTAGAGTTTCAAAGGCAGATAACTTAATATAGATTATAAAATTGTATATGACTAATAATAATTATTAATAAGAAAGCATCTTCATTACCAGGAAATCGGTCTTGACTCTCCAAGAGTGAAACGGCTTAATGCCCGCAATTTATGTTCAAACGGTGTATAAAAACTACCTATTTGCATATATATAAAGGTAAATAATAACAAGTTAAAATTGAGTAACATAAAAGATTAATATCTGAAAAAGATGTGGATAGTTGCTGTATTATTCTTTCTTCTTTGTTGTAATTTATCAGGATTTTTAAGTGTTAAAAGCAAAACAAAGAAATTATTTAAAACATTACCTAGAGATACCAAGTTAATTTTTCAATAACATAGAGGAAAATCTAGGGGAATTCCACCAAATTAAACACAACAGGGCTGTGACATTTATCTCCTCCCGTGGATTCTCCAGTGTGCCTGCCCAGGTTTTATGGTGCGTGGCATACCTGGATGACTGAAGTTTGACATCTGGATCACCTTCTGATTTGATGGAGCATCTGACAGCAGTAGAGAAAACTAAAGACTGCAGAAACATTTGCAATCAGAAGCTAAGAACCCCAGGAAAGAGTGAAAACAACTGCTGAAACAAAGAAGAGAAAGCTTAGTAGCAAGGTATCCCTCTGCCTCTATGAATTTCTGTTTCCAAATATGCTCCAAAGGGTCCTTTACATGATGATGAGTCATCCTGAACTCCCCTTCCTGGAAATAAAAATCTGCTCTGATATACTGCATTCACTTCTCTTAACAAGTGCATCTTGAGCAAACATGGAGTTCTTCACCCATCCATTCTCCAGGACTCACAAGTTTGCACTTCCTGTAAATAAGTTTGATAAGGCTCATTAAGAATTTTCTCCATTCAGCCATCAGACTCTCACTCTGCTCCGGATGCTAGCAGAATTCCCCCTTGTGGCCCCGGGTCCCTGCTCAGGGAGGAGCAGGTACAACACAGGAACAAATTTGAACTTGGCTGCTATTATTCATATCCCCAGAGTGACAGCTTTCTAATCTGCATACAATGAATTCGGCAAGTGTTTTCTGAACCATGTTCTCTGTTGGGAACTGCAGTCCTTCTTCATGAGGAGGCTGCTCATTAATAGGAAGTAGATATTAAAGATTTTTGTATCATTTAATTCCAGTTCTACACAACAGAGAAAGCGTGTTTTCTCAGTAAGGACACTTTTGTGGTAGAGACTAATTTTTACCGGAAAAAAAATGTTCCTTTATCTTGTCTTACTTAAGTTCCGTCAGTAATATTGTTTTAAAATCATTCTTTAGCACAAACTTAATATGATGCTTTCACAGACATTAGAACTGTTCAACCAAGCTCTGAGAAATGTCCAGTCAGAGATGATTTTATAACAGCTACAAGGTGCAGTTTGGAAACTCGTGGACTTCTTCCCCGGTTCATGCCCTTGTTCCCCCATTCCTGTATTGCATGTCTCTTCTACCACATGTCTGCTTGAAACTTCAAGTGTTGATGATGGCGATTCTTAAAACCTATTCTCTCACCTGAGGGTCTTAGACTGTGAATACTGAAAATCACATATGTACAAATGGCAAAAAAAAATGAAAGCAAAACTGTCTGGAGAACAAATGGGAGAAATGAGATGGAGAAGGACAGAAAGGAGGAAGGGAAGGTGGGAAAGGGAGCTACTGGAGGCTGTGCTCAGAGTTCAGTATAAATCGGGGGAGGGGCTACTAGGGGATATGCTCAGAGTTCAGTATATAGTTACGTGAAAATGGATTTAGGTAATCTTGTACAATAATATATTTTTTACTTACAAAAGTAAACCAAGGTGTCTTTCTCAAATCTGATAAGATCAAATCTGTTTCTACCTCCCTGGTCACATTTTTCTCTCTTTATCCTCTAGGTTCATGTTTTGTTTTGTTTTAAGACCAAAGCCTATCTGAACATCAAAATGCAAAATTTCAGAGTCTTAAACATTCTTTCTAGACCGTGAAAACAAGACCAAGCAAAGTGTCCCTGGTATAAGGGGTTTTTAATTAGCTAATATTTAATTCATCTGAGAAATTAAAATCCTTATGAAATATTCAAGTGCTACTTTACATCTTAGAAAAATCATTTGTATCTATTAGACTTTGGGACAAAGCAAACCTCATTTCTCAGTACCAAGTACAGATACTATGAATCTTGAGACTCACCAGAGGCCTGAATATAGGCTCAGTCTTGGCTTGCAGTAGTCCATTGAGAAGAAACCTAAAGCTAGAGAATGCTAACAAGGGATTTTATATAAAGCAACCTGAAGAAAACTATCTTCAAATTTCATTGCATCTACAGGATGGAGGAGAAAGATCACCAGACTTCTTTAAAGTTGCAACAAGAGTTAAGAGTAGAATATGAATTTATATGAAAACACTCTCTTACACTCAGAATTTTTCAGACTTCATCCTCTATTTTAAGCAAATGTACAGAAACACTATAGAAATCAAATCCAATGTTTACAATCACATCATTTATGTAAACATTTGTGTGTGTTCAAGACATTTGTAAATCTTAACTATAGAGATATAATATACTCTCTATATATGTATATATACATACAGATATATATATACATATATATATATAGTGAAAATCATTTTATAAATTCTATAGAAAAAATATGAATAAAGAAGACAAAGAAAATATTATGACACCACTTTGCTACAAAATTCAGAATTCAGGGCACTATAAAAAATAAATAATTTTAAAACTAAGTGTTTTATAGAAACAGAACAGACAGGCATGACAGTGGGGAGTATCTTGATGGGAATCAAGAATTTGATGTGACAAGGCACTAAGATGCTGGTATGATAGAAACATTCAGAATGTTTTACATACATGTATCAAACTAAAGGGAAACAAATTAAGTTTTTTTTTTTTACTAAGAGTTACCACAGGGGCACGTGATCCATTATCTTCGTAGTGGCCTTATCTGTCATAGCCAGAAGCTGGAAACAATCCAGATGTCCCACAGCAGAAGAATGTATACAGAAAATGTGGTTCATTTACACAATGGAATACTATTCATCTATTAAGAATGAGGACATCATGAGTTTTGCAGGCAAATATATGAAACTAGAAAATATCATCCTGGGTGAGGTAACTCAGACACAAAAGGACATGCATGGTATGTACTCACTAATAAGTAGATATTAGCCAAAAAGTACAGAATACAGTCCACAGAACTAAAGATTAACAAGCTGAATGGCCCAAGTGAGGATGCTTCAATCCCACTTGGGAAGGAGAAAAAAAGCAATCAATCATTGGAGGTGAGAGGGAGGGAGAAACATGGGTGGGAGAGGTGAGGGGGAGGGGAAAAGAGGAGCATGATCAGGTATGTAGAGGCCCAACCAGGAGAGAAGCCATGAAGGCCAGTAGAATGAATGAAAATATGCAACCTCCAGGGGTAGGAGGTAAGGCAGGAGGGGGTTGGGGGTGGGGGCTCTAGAGTGTACCAGAGACCTGGGAGGTGAGAGACTCTCAGGACTCAAAGGGAAGAACCTTAGATGAAATGACCAACAATGGGGAGAGGGAACCTGTAGAGTCCATCTTCAGTAGAAAAACAGCATCAAATGGACAGATGGGGTTGCCATCCCACAGTCAGAAACTCTGACCCAGAATTGTTCCTGTCTAAAAGAATTGCAGGGACAAAAATAGAGAAGAGACTGAGGAAAAGGAGGTCCAGTGACTGGCCCAACTTGGGATCCATCTCAAGGGGAGGCTCCAAGGCCTGACACTATTACTGATGCTATGGTGTACTTACAGACAGGAGTCTAGCCTAACTGTCCTTGAGAGGCCCAACAAGCAGCTGACTGAGACAGAAGCAGATACTTACACCCAACCAAATGGACTGAAGTTTGGGACCCCTGTGGTTGAATTAGGGAAAGGCTGGAAGAAGCTATGGAGGAGTCTTCCACAGGAAGACCAGCAGTCTTAACTTGTCCAAAGCCCTGAGATCTCTCAGACACTGAACCACCAACCAGGCAGCATATACCAGCTGATATGAGCCCCCTGTTACATATACAGCAAAGGACAGCCTGGTCTGGCCTCAATGAGAGAAGCAGCACCTAACTCTCCAGAGACTTGAGGCCTCAGGGAGTGGGGAGGCCTGGAGCAGGATCAGGGAGAGGGGCAGTGGGGACATCCTCTTGAAGAAGGAATGGGATGAGGAACTGTGGGAGGGCGGACCAGGAAGAGGGATAATGACTGGACTGTAAAAACATAAAAGTAATTTTTTAAAAAAATGTTAAATTTCAATTTTTAGATAGTACTGCATTTTTGAAATCCCAAGTATAAGAAACCATGCTCAAAACATCAAAAGTTATAATTCATAAAGCTACTTCATAAATTCAGTCCAAACAGAAAGCCATAATTTGAGTCTCGAAGTTTCCTGATTAGAAACTGTTGGTGTTAAAGCCACGATTGCTTTGAGACTCCGAAAATGTAAGTATATGTGTGAAGGGCAGGAAGGAGTGTTTCCAAAACAAAAGAAACCTTCAGAAAAACAGCTCACACAAAGTACAGGGAAAGCATTCCAGCCTCATACACAGACAATGGGCTGCTGATTTAGAAAATGGAAGTGTGAGAGTGGACAATGACAGATTAAAACTCATTAAAACTAAATCAGCTCACTGTATATCCTCAGCTAAAAGGAAAATGGTTCTTTTGTAAACAGGAGTATGCTCTTTCCCCCTTTTATATGCAATAATCCTGCAAGGTACTTCTTGAGTATTTTAGCATCTCTTCCTATTCCTCCAGTGTTATATTCTATAGGAAAAAGAATGTGCCAAGGAATCCAGTCACTCAGGACACAGGAGAAACTTTGCAGAAGAAACTTTATTTGACCATCAGCCGCTGGGCTGAAACCAAAGGCAGACAATACTGTCATTGTGGTCTCTTTGGGGGTTGTCTGTGGAATTCTAATTAACCAATGCTCTTTTTCTTTTCAGATATCAGAAGCAAAAACACAATCTGACTTAAGTTCCCTAGGAACTTGGAAGGAAAATATGAATTTATCTGTGGCATGCATTAGCAGAGACTCCCTGCAGATTCTTCAGGAGTCTGTTGAAGCATCAGTTTAGAACACTTTTTAAGTCTTGAAATTGAAATGCCAATCAGCGGTGAAACCCCCTAGAATACACAGACTCTTTTTTAAAAGATGTTCATTTTAGTGTCGTACAGCTGAAAAAAATAAATTCTAGATGATAAATTCTTGAAGCCAAAATTTCCCCCGTTGTTAAATCCCTTATCTCTCTTGAACTCTGATTATCTGAGGGGTGGGGGCAGTTCATTCATTCATCCAATCCAAGATTTGCCAGAGCAGCAGTGAACAGGGTAATCAATAATATTTAAGAATTTTCTAGAAACTCTTGTCTAGACTTGGGAAGAGGCAGGAAAAAAAAAAAAAAGGAACAGCTAACATCAGTGAGTAAGTATGACAGGTAAATGCTCACCCCTGCCCTGCTGCTGAGTCATTAATAACGGCAGTACTGGAGGCATAAGAGCCGAGGATGCACGGATGCATTCGATAGTCTCCTTTGATCTTTACTAAAGCATCATATTTGCATGCTCCCCTCTTCTATTAAAAATAGATTATTTTCTCATACATTAATCCTAATTATACTTCTCACTCCTCCTACTCGTCCCAGTTTCTCTCCATCACCCCTCCCTTTGAGATTTACTACCTTTCTGTCTCTCATTAGAAAAGAACAGTATTCTAAGAGATACCAACGAAACATTGTGGGACTGTGAAAGGTAGCTTGGTCCCAGATTGAAGTAAGGCTTGAAGCGCCTGAAACCTTGAAAAGACCATAGGTGCTTTGCCTGTTCCTGGGCACCAGGCCTCTGTCACTAGCCATAGCCCCCCATACATTTGTGGCCATCCCAAGACCCTCCACTTGTAGAGGGAGTGACCTGTGGTCACCTAGGCTCAAAACAGATCTCCATTTTAATGAGGTACCTAAAGGCCTGGAGGAATTAGCCAATAAGCTTTCCTTCTCAGACATTCCTCCCTGCAAAAGGTATTAAATCTCAGGCTCACCCTGAGAAGTGGGGTATGGTTTTACTACTCCACTTTCTGCCATAACAATAAAAGCATTAAAGCTATGGATTACCTCTTTTCATTGGGATCCACCATGGGGAGCCATGGAGAAGGTCTTCACCTACACAGCTGCCTTCTAATCTCCTGTAGAAGGACTCTTCGATCTCCCAGTCACGGCAGCCACCAAGCTCAAGACCGCTGCCACCATCAAGCCAAGGACTCTCTCTCCAAGGAACCAGTCAAAGCTCTCCTTTACCTGCCTCCCCCCCCCCACCTCCCTGCCCTAGGCTAGATCTAGCCACGGGACCCCACTCTGTTCTCAGCTCTTCTGTGGCTTCCACTGGCATCTGGATGTCCAAGAGCCTGAGAACCAAGATGTTCGAGTCTCATCGCAGGTCCAGAGAACCCAGAACCAGGTCAGGCCGTTCCACACCACAGACTGCTTTCCCCATTCCGGGGTCAGTATCCCAGGGCTTCCCTATAACCCAACACCAGCCCAGAGTTGGTGTGGAGTAAGCATGGTCAATTTCCTGCGTCCTGCCTCCCCAAGTGGCTCAGCCTTGTGGTGGACAGACGCAGGCTCCACAACCCTACCAAATATGACAATACAAAATATAAAAAGATGAAGCAAAAACTATCATATCAGTATTGGTCATAGTAACCCAACAGAAGTATATTTTTTATTATTAATTAATGAATTAGTTTCCTCATTTTACATACCAATCACAGTCTTCCTCCCTCCTCTTTTCCAAATCCCACCCTCCCACCTGCTCTCCCCATTTCCCCCCTTCTTTTCTTCTCAGAGAAGGAGAGCTCCCCTGTCCCCCATGTACCAACCTGTCCTGGCAATTCAAGTCTCATAAAGAGGGAGCATATCCTCTCCTGTTAGGCCAGACAAGGCAGCCCATCTAGGGGAAGGGATCCAAATGCATGCAACAGAGTCAGAGCCAAGACAGTCCCTGCTCCAATTCTAACAGAAGTATCTTAGTTAGGGTTCTATCAATGCAATGAAACACCATAATCAAAAAGCAAGCTGGGAAAGAAAGGGTTTATTCATCTTACAATTCCATATCACTTTTAATCACTGAAGGAAGTCAGGACAAGAGTTCAAACAGGGCAGGACAGCAGAGGCAGGAGCTGATGCACAGGCCATGGAAGTGTTCTGCTTACTGGTTTGATTCCCCTGGCTTGCTCAGCCTACTTTCCTACAGAACTCAGGTACCAGTCCAGGGATGGAATCACCTACAATGGGCTGGCCCTCCCCCATCAATCATGTAGATCCCGTGCTCACATTTTTAGTCTCTGTAAGCTCATGTGCATCTTGGTTATTTGATTCAGAGGGTCTTGTTCTCCTAGTAAACTCCATTCCCTCTGGCTCTTATAGTCTCCACAGAATTCCCCAAGCTCTGAGAGGGTTTTGATGGAGACCTGCCATTTTGACTCTCCATATAATTTTTGGCTGTGGGTCTCTGCATCTGTTCCCATCTGATGCTGGAGGAAGCGTCTCTGATGATGACTGAATAAGACCCTTATCTACAAATATAGCAAAATATCATTAGGAGTCATTTTGCTGATACTTTTTTATTGATCAATAGTGTTTGGTCTTACCCTGTCTCTGAGCTATATAATCTCTGGTTCTTCGTTACCACAGCAGTGTCAGGTATGGGTCTTTCTCTTGGAGTGGGCCCTAGATCAAATCAGATATCAGTTGGCTCCTCCCATAAATTCTGTGCCCCCATTGCCTTAGCATATTATACAGACAGGACAGTTTGTAGGTCAAAGGTTTTGTAGATAGGTTAGTGTCCACATTTCTCTTTCATTGGCCTGTAGAGTACCTTCCCACACTAGAGAAATTAGAATGTAGTGTTAAGCCTCCCTCTAGACATATCTTGACTTCTCCGTTTTCAGTGAATTATGTGGGTTTTGTCCTCAGCAATGAGACCATGCTGTCAGTTTGCACAGAACGATTCTTAAGTAATCAGCGTGATGAGGGGAATCTGAATTCACTGTTTGTTGTTATATGTTTGTCAGCGCCAGTCTTTAAAAACCTACAAAGTCTGCATAAAATTTTGAAGCCAATACAGATGTGCCCACACACTATGAGAAGCACAGAATGTAAACCACACCACATTCTATATGATGTGTTAGTTCCGGGCACCTGCTCATTTGAAAAACATCTGTGCATGGCTGAAACCTACATGGCTGAAACACAGAAGGCCCGTAGACACCCAGACAGGCTGATGTCTGCTTCTGCCTGTGAATTATCCTGAGTCAATATCTTGATGTTAACATGCTTTCTCAGGCTCCGGTAATTATTCCACTAGGCTTCATCAAGCTGGTTTTCACTTGGGACACAATTACCATACGTAATTATTTGTAGGAAAATGTCTGCCCTTCCATTGGGTAGTCACAGCATTGTCACGTTCCAAAACACAAAACTCTTTATTCAGGGATACACTTGATATGTCATTGCTGAAATAATTAGTATGCTCGGGTTTTTTGTTGGTGGTGGTGCGGATAGTTTTTTGTTGTTTTTGTTGTTGTTTTATTTTTAACACATAAAAGCATCACATTTTCACCAGAAACTTTTCATTCTTAGGAAATTCCCTATCATAACAACTCTTGAATTATAATTAAAGGTAATTGAAGTACAGTTATCCATAGGAAAATTGCAATATGGAGCTATCGCTCTGTGGCATTAGCTAGTGAGCCAGAAGTAAGGACTTCCACTCTCTCCACAGTTAGTAGTCTGTGCTCACACAGTAACTGGAGAATTTCAACTGCATGGACTCAACTAGTCACAGCAGAACAGTAAACAAAGAGATTCAAAGCAAGTAACAGTCTATGTCATTCAACATAATGCAAACCACAAACTAGAACTCAAAGATCTTCAGTCCTTGCTTGTGGCAATAGAAATATTTCATGAAACTTAAAATATATAAATATATATTAGATTATGAAGCTTAAAATATATATTTCTTGTTGGAAATGAGAAGTTTTAAAAGGCCCTGAACTGGTCTGGCATCTCTTCATGCTTCTGTGGTCAGACCTCAGGAAACTTGATGGAGAAGTCCACAGATCAGAGCTGGGAGAGGTCAATGCTTCTGGGCTTTGCCCAGTGAGAAAGAAACTTAGAGGCTGACCAGGCAGGTTCTCTGAAAGACTCTTAAGTGTGGTTTAATAGTTGCAGAATGTCCCAAAAGATAATTATCTTCAGTGGCTCTCTTGTGATTCCTTTTGATAGTGAATCTTAATTAGTAGAATTAGTAGAAACAACAATAGATAGAAACATTTTATTTAAGTCATAGTTTAAATGATAACTTTGGGACACACTTCAGGACCCAGTTCCGTAAATCCATGAGCCATAAGACTGCTTCCTCCATTCCTTCATCAGATTGAGAACCTTCAAAATCAAGGAATATATATTTCTACAGTCAGTCAGACTGTTCACAATGCTGCCTACACTGAAGTGTGTTTCTGAAGAGGATGAAGGCATGAATGAATAGCTGAGTATTCAGCTTACTTCCACATGTTTCTCTGAGGCAATCAAAATTTGTTCTTGTGATGAATAGCTGCCACTCTAGGATTCTACAAGCTTTAAGAATGAGAAAGGATGTTAATGTTAATGTCATGTATTCTGATTTTTTTTTCTTTCAGTAGCCGGAATATTTACCAAAGATGATTATCCAAGCTGCTGGACATGAATGCACAGATCTTGTAATCACAGTTTCCTAAAGTTAGAGCCAGAAAACCAAAATGTCCAGCCCAATCCAGGCTATATATCAAGGCCATGTCTCAAGGAGAGAAAAAATATATAAAAGATCAGGTCAGTTTCTACTGACACCCTGTAAGAAACGAACCCTGGAGTAGTAAGAACGGATCAATTCCGAAGCTGGATCTGACATGTTTGGTGGTATAGTGGTGAGCATAGCTGCCTTCCAAAGCAAGATCAGGATTTGAGCTAGATGAACAGAAGGATTCAGGACTGCGAAGGGGAGCACAGAAAGGAAGCAACGACCCACGCCTCACAAGTCCATCATTTCTAAACACCCAATCAAGAGGACCAGAGTAGTCCTCTGCACAAAGAACTGAAAGTTTATTTTACTGAAGAAATACTTTCATTGTTCCAGCCATTAAACAGCTAACTTCAAGCTGCAAGTCAAGCATGCCCATCATCTTTCACTGCCATTTCCCTATAGACACTGGCAGATAGGATGACATTAGTCCCCAAGTCAAGGATGGTAGAATTGATATCTAATAGGGAACTTCTCAGGACAGAGCCGAGACAAAGGAAGAAGAAGGAAATAAAGGCTGTCGTTCCTAGAACAGGTACTTCGTAATTACTGCTTAACAGAAATTTTACTTTTAACAAAGTTAACAGCTATGATAATTATAGTGAACTTGTCAAAACTTTTCCATGTTTGTTATTTTCTGACAGGCAGCCATTCCTCCATTTTCTCCTGAAGCCTTAGGGGTTGAAATAGGGTGAAGCCCTCATCTTAAAGGCTGAATAAAATATGCATTTCAAAGAGAGGGAGGTTTTTTTTTTGTTTCGCCTCATCTTTCTGAGATCCATCTTTGTACCCAAGATGTCTGTGAAGCAAAAAAACCATGTGTTCTAGAGGACACTGTTTGCAAACCAAAGAGAGAATTCAAAATTACAGGTCAGAGTCATTTGCTTGCAGTTATAATGAAAATTCATGGTTAGATTTCAGAGCACTGCTTGATCATTAAAGCATTGTTTGTGGCACTTTACCTGAAAAATTAGATAATGGACTCTTAATCTCTCATCTCCAAAGCAGTTCTGAAAGGAATAAAAATAATAGTAAGAGGTAAGTTGGCAAGATTCAGAAGAATACAACCAATGCCCTCAGGGTTGTTGAAACACCTCCTAATGGGGAGGATGGGTCAGTGCAGCTGCTGCATTCCACCATAGGACTTAGCTATAGACAGGAGAGTGTTTCAGCCAAACACTGCACACAGGATAGGATACACCCTGCTCTGGATAGTGTCAGACTTTCTGAGATCTAACATTAACTTTCCTGCTTACTCTGGGAGGCACTCAACCCTAGAAGAGGGCTCCATTTATGATAGCTCTTGTGACTTCAGATTTAAAAAAGAAGAAAAAAAGTATGTGAAAAGCAGTAATCAGTAAACTGTAGCTCCAAGAAAATCATGAATAAATGGAAGATGTGAGCAGAGCCACTAGGGTTATGAGCTAAATATATTTATATGCATAAAGTGCTTAGAATAAGATCAAAGCATGTTAATTAGCTTCCACCATGATCATTAGCAGGACATGGCCACTTTAGATTATCAGACTTCAAAGACCAAGAAAGAAATGAAAACATTCCAGGTATCTTAATGGAAAAATAATCCACAGGGAGAAGAAGAGGTCAACTTTGGGCTATTCCACCAGACTATCCCACTCTCAAGTCAAAGTCAACAGACCACTCTTTAGAACATAGTAAAGGTCAGCCAGCATGTGTAATCAAGAACAATCTACCTGCTCAGCCTAGTGTTGTAAGCATAGAGACACCAAGGAAAAGAAAAGTCTAATCTCCTTACTAAGGAAATAAGTAAATAAAATTAAATGCATGACAATAAGATCCAACCGACCAAGTGCTAAATTAAAAACTAAACTCAGTAATGAGAAAGTCATGGTAAAGGAATAGCACTGTGCAATGCATTCATTTAAACAAAGAACTAACTCACAATGATCAACAGAATCTAATGCAATGCTACAATGCTGACAAAGAAAACAATTCAAACCCAAACAGGGACATACAGAGAAAAGAAAAAAATGGAAAAGAATTGTGCTTGTCAATTCATTTTGCCTAACAGGCTTCCTCTCCATCTATACAGGTTGAAATGTGTAGTTAAACAAAGTCTGACTACCATAGTTTTAAAAAAAGATTTTTTTTTATTTTCATTTTTCTTTGTGGGTGTATGTGATTCTGTGTATTAGTGTGTGTGTGTTCATGTGTGTGTGTGTTCATGTGTGTGTGTTCATGTGTGTGTGTGTGTGTGTGTGTGTGTGTGTGTTCATGTGTGTTCATGTGTGTTCATATGTGTATGTTCATCTCTGCAGCTGCCTGCAGAGGCCAGAGAGGATGTTGGATCCCTTGCAGCTGAATTTACAAGCAATTGAGACACTCAACATAGGAACTTAGAATACAGCTCCTGTTCTCTGCAAGAAGAGCAAGTTCTGTTAACCACTGAGCCATCTCTCCAGCCTCAGGACTACAATCTTTCAGAAGTCTTTATCCCATTAATGGGTGGGTATGCAATTTCTTTCTTTGTTGGTAGAAAAAAAATCACTGCTAACCCCATGAATTTCATTTCAGCTTCTTTTTCTCCTAAAATTTAAATGACTCTAAATAAACTGTAACTTAAAATTCAGAGCATTTGTGGGCTGTGTGATTGCATTGTTTCCATCTTTTTAACTTATCCATCTCACCAACTGCCCATTAGCTCTGAATAAAATTCCAAAAGAAGAATGATGAGACTCGCATTATTCAGGGGATCGAATTTAAGATGATTCTTTTGCTGCCTCTGTTGTGCTTAATTGTTGCTCTTGACAAATAATATCTTAGATTCCTGGACACACACGAAAACTCTTTACTCTTAGATCTTCAGCTGTGGTTGTGTCCTGTTTACTAATCTCTTTCTTGTATATATAAGAAGTTGGTAACATGGTCTTCATCAGAAGGTGAGCTGAAGTCATAATGGTCACTCGTTTGCCCAGCTCAGTGTGATCCTTCAAATATTTCTTTTTGCCCCTCAGAAAGCTTATGTTGTAGATTGCTGATGTATTGGGTCATATGTATGAATGAATATGCAGAATAGAGTCACCTCATGGCTGACCACACAGAAGAAAAGGTTGGGTTTCCTAGAATGCAAAGGTCACTAGCCAGTTTGAATTTATTTCACCTTTCACTGTTGAGACTTATTATCTTAGTTAGAGTTTCCATTACTATGACCAAATACTCTGCCCAAGACAGCTTATAAGGGAAAGCATTTAATTGGGCTCATGTTTTCAGAGAGTTAGAGTCCATGATGGCAGAGCAAAGGCATGATGTTAGGAGCAGCTGGGAGTTCAGATCTTGATTCAAAATTAGGATACAAAGTACAAATACAAAGAGTATGTTGGAAATGGTGCATCCTTTGAAACTCAAAGTTCACCCCCAGTGTCAAACTTTGTCCAGCAAAGCCACATTTTCTAAGCCTTCCCAAACAGTTCCACAAACTGGAGACCAATTACTCAAACGTAGGGGTCACTGAGGACCGTTGTCATTAATGCCATCACGCTCACTTCATCTGATTAAGTTTTAGAGAACATCTTGCTGAAAATATTTCATATTATATAAAAGACTGTGCATTCTCTGAATTCAAAAGGAAATTGTTTTGGCCCCTGGTCTCATTAACTTTGTTCTCCAGCCAGGTATTTCTTTTAGTTCTAGGGACATCCTATGGTCCTAGTCCATGCTGCCCTCTCCAAACATAGTTTTATAGCCTTTCTGATATCTGCTTTGACACAGAACCATTTTTACATAGATTAATTTAACTCATTTAAATCCAGGATGTGGCCAGTATACCATCTATTGTGTTGTGTGACATGTAATAAGAGATTACACATTAGTATCAGCAAATACATTTTGAAAGCCAAAGCCAACATTTGGATCATTGGATGTTAATCCTAGAAACTAAAAATTTAAAGGGAAAAGAAAACTCCCAAAGCTGGAAGAGTTCCAAACAAGCCATTTGACCCAGGCTTTTCTGAGTTAAGGTGTCAAATATTGTTCTTAAACTTTTTAATTAATCTGCAAGATGACAAGTTTTCAAATTTTTCTTATCACCACTTAGATAAATGGTTTTCAAATAATCACTGAGGCGAGGGACGTGGGAGGTTAAAATAAACCTCTCATTTAGTTCCCGTCACACATCTGCTCCTGAAAACTCTGTTTTGAACTCCAATTTATTTTTTTTTTAATTTTTGAAAGAACAAATTGGAATATCAAAAGGATAAGGGTTTTATGTGTCTGACATACTCTAGCAAAAAATAAGAAAATTTTTCTATGATGTGTTTATAACTTAGTAGGCAGACACAAACACTAATGTTTCAGTCCAGTGATAGCCAATATCTATTGCAATGCATTTAAGGATCTGCCAGATAGAAAGTTTTTACAAACCAAGCCAATCAAAAACATCTAAAACAATGATACTTAATTCTTTTCTAAGTTTTATATCAATTACCTATTATTCCTGTGAGAATTGAGCCTTTCCAAAGATAACTATTCCAACCCCTTATTCTTGACTATCTTATTCATTTTGACATTTTTTCCTTTTATATATCAAGGTAGCAATAGCAACAGTATCAGGTTCATCAAGTAGTGAAAGATGCTTCCAACTTGAAATCTAATTAATTTTTCATGTTCATTATCTTTTAAGAGCATTTCCTACAAAAGGGCATTATCGGCTCCTCTTTTCATAATAACTGCTGGAGTCATCTTTATCCTTTTCCTTGTCTCTAATAGGTTAGGATAGACCTTAAATACTTAAACTCACAGTTCTTCCCAATGACTTTTGAAAGGATAAGCATTAAACATGTCATTTGAGATGTATAATGTGTTACAAAAATCACATCTATTAGAATAAGAAGCTCATTAAGGAATGAGTTTCGAGAATTTTCAGAAGTACATAGTTACTTTAAGAAACACTGAGTGGGTCACATGAAATGTACTAATGTGTATTGCCCCTATTTTAAAAAATCAAGAGAAATACTATCTTAACTAAAATATATGCACACACACACACACACACACACATACACACACACACATACACACACACACACATACATACATACATACCACACATTTTAAAATTTTGTTTCTCTATTACATGGAATAAACTACCCTAAATGAATACTTGTATGTTTTAGAAAAGAAAAAAAAAATGCAGTTTAATAAAATATATTTCAGGTACTTAAGAAACTTGCTATATAAAGAAAAGAAATGAATAAATCAATATTTTACATAGAAAACATTACCAACTTTAATGCTAGCATTTTAACATTAGAGGTATAAAAGTTGTCATTTGTCTTTAAAAGCATTTCCTCATACCATGCATAACTAAGCATGCTAAAAAAAATGGTTATGATCAGGAAGAATCCCTGTATCCATTCCCAGTCAGTCTAGACACTGGTGGTTCAGACAGACACTGGTGACTAATACTCAAGGATAGGCATAAATTGTTAATTAAAGAAAATAAACAGATGCTTTCCCTTATCTCAGGTCTGTCTTCTCCTGGAGAAGGCCCCTACCTCTCCACCGCTGTTAGTTCAAGATTTCCATTCATTCTCATAGCCATCTGGGCATCCCTCTTGTCCCTCCCCACAATCAACCAATAAATGTAATCTAATGTAAAAGAGAAGAGGATGAAGAGGAGGACAAGGAGGAAGAGGAAGAGAAAAAGGAGGAGGAAGAGGAGGAGAAAAGAACGAAAGAAATAAAATGAAAATAAGGGGCCAGTAATATGGTTCAGAGGCAAAAGGCATTTACTATAAAAACCAATTGACCTCAGTTCAATATCCAGAACCCATATAAAGATGAAGGTGCAAACTGACACCACAGAGATGTCCTCTGACCACTAAAAGCCCACCATCCATTTCTGTTCTGTACCTGCTCCAACCCCATCAATCGTTTAAATGAATGGAATTCGACGAACTGGACTAGGAAATCTCTTCAAATACTGCCTGGGTTTAAACAGATACAAAAGAGGACCCAGGGAATGGGCACCAGAAGGCAACTTCTCTTGAAACACCAATTCATAAAGCATTTGTTTCCTCTTCAGAGCTACTGCTACATTTGATCACAGAGAATTGGGAATCTAAATCATTCCAGTTTGCCTAACAAGTCAAAAGTGAAGAGAAACTCCAGCCCAGGGCTCTGAGGACTTATTAAACATACCTTTTAATATGCATTGCTTCTGTCATTCTTTTTAAGTGTGATGGTAAAATGTTAACCCTGTATCCTCCTGAATAACAGTTGCCTGGAGTGCCCTATATACTAGGGGTATGCATATTCACACTTGGGAATCTACAGCACATATTAGCAAGTTGAAACCATAGCTTTTGCCTAATGAGGGGCATTTTTCTCTGTGGAAATCTAGCTAGTTCATTAACTAGGATCGAAACCATCTACTTCATTAAGCACACATCTATTCAACGGAGTTATCCAACCCAAAAAGGCATAAAAAATGGGCATACTGGGCACAGGACAATTCTAAGATTTCATATAAATGTATACACTTGACTTAAAAACAAAGTGACCGTTTAAAGAAGAAAAGAGAGAGACAGATAACAGTGACAACAAAGAGGCAAGAGAGGAATAGAAAACTTTATGTTTTGTACCTAAATCAATCCAAGTCTGGTCATTAGAGGGGAGCGTGGCTTTCAGATGTTTACATGTGAAATCCTACTAGATAATTCACACTCTCATTCCTCAGGCTTCAGACCAAAAATAAAACAGGCTCTCAACAAGCATGATTACTTTTTTAAAGCTGACTTAGATCATAATTTTAATGCTTTCTGAAATTATAGGGTTTTATGCATTCATCCTGTTTCTAACTACTTACATCTCAATTTTTCCTCTATCATAGAAAAAAAAGTGAGCAAAATTTGGATAAAGAGGCTAAAAGGTGAGCTTCTTTCTAGAGATGAATCAGCCAGCAGTCCCCTGGTCATGACTTCCTGTGCTATACAATTTGAAAGGAGAATAAAATGAGTCTAGTCTTCAAGGACTGAATCTTCAATTATATTCTGAATAAACCCAATCATGACGCCACCATCTTCTCCATTTAGTCCTCAATTAGATATGCAGAGTTTAAATGATCTCCTTTCTTTAGGAATATGAGTCCTCTCTCTCTGTAAAAATACTATTTCCTGTTGATGTTTTGTTTTGCTTTCTTTGGGGGGAGAGCATGTCTGTGTCTTACGAAAGTGGTTCTGCTTGTGTGATCATTATCATCATTAAGCATTTATGAAGCACTTTAAACTTATTTACTAGAACTCATGATGTCCCTGGAAGATAGGCTGGCATAATGGACTTCTTATAAATGAGAAAGTGGAGGTTAAGTAAGTGAGCCAAGGTCACACAGATAATTTGGGTAAAAGACTCAAAGTCCCTGACTTCCTGTTCAGGATCTGAATGAAAGAAAACTTTAAGGTGGCATAATGAGTTACCTGGTTCAAACTTTATTCCAAAACTATTAGTGGAGGCAGGTAATGAGACAGGTGTGTTTCAAGCAGCCTTGTAGCTTCTGGCACTGTTTTGATGTATGTAAAAGATGCTGAATGCCTAGAAAAGAGCACAGTGTGTAAAAGATGTTAGGCCAATGGCTTTGAGGTTCTCTCTGCCTTTCTTTCTTGGTCAGACAATCTTAGCTCCAGTTTCAGGCAATACATCCTCCTGCAAGATGGTGTGAAGGGAAGAAGCGTATCATCATTCCTGGATAGCCCTATAAGATAGAACAAGCTAGTGAAATTCTACTTATAGAGCTGTCAGTGGAGGTTCCCACTATGAACATCACATTGTCTCCTGTGTTTAATAACAAAAACAGAAATCAAGAGAACCGTGTCAGTCAACACCATCTGCCACACTTACTTTCTCAGGTATCTGCTAAATATTCATTTAGTAAACAGTGCTTTGTTACATTTTAACTTAACATTATTAACAACCCATGGAATCTGGCCAACCTTTGGTTTTTATTTAAATAAAACTTATAAGAAAATGTAATCCTCTAGCTTACTTTAATAAGACAAGGGTAGTGATTCAAACACAGCCTCATGTTCATTGTGGAGGCCAATCTGTGGTCCAGTTTTCTTATACTCAAAAGATGGAGAGTTTGAACATTCTTGTTCAGTGTCATACATTTTCAAGCATTTGTACATTTGGTTGGTTGGTTGGTTGGTAGGTTTGGTTTTGAAACAGTTCCCAGTGCATGTATTACCTTCATTCCTCTCTTTGTTTATCCTAATCCTATCTGTTAAGGTTGGTTCGAATCCCAGTTGTCTCATGAATGCTCTCCACCCATTGAACTCAAGGCTCAATCCCTTATTGAACATATCACATAGCTTTATGTCTCTTGCTGAGACTTTTCCACCTGCTGTAGGAACATTTACTAATTATGAATATTTGATAAAGTTTTCCACTCACGTTTGTCTCTCACCCCTACAGAGTTTGATACTCTTTTATATCTATATAGTATAATTTGGATGTTAAAATAGCAACTAACATTTTCCAAGAACTTGAAATGTGTCATTTAATCTATGTATTACTTTAATTATTACTACAAATCTATGAGGTTAACATTATCATTACTCTCATTTAATGTGTGAAAACTTCAAGTTCAGAGAAGTTAAGGCATTCCCACAAAGACACACAGGTGGTAAATTGTGCAGCTGAGATACAATGATGCAGGCAACCACTTTAAACATTTATTAATCATTCTGCAAATGGAAAGAAGGGAGGGGGAAGCAAGAAAGGAAAGAGAAGATCTGGGGAAGGAAGAGATGCATAGAAAAGGGCAGACACCATGAAAAGGTGAATTTACCATAAATTAGCAAAATACAGAATTCTTCAATTTTTTTTTTTTTTTGGCTTTCTCATTGCATTAAGAGGACACACTAAGATAACTATTGATTAAAATGATCCATGACACATTTCAAACCGGTTAGAAAGCAAGAATGATTACAGTTTAAGAAAATAGAAATTTTAATAAATACATGCATACACCTTAAAGATGTATAAGTGGTACACCCTAAAGAGTAAGTACTCAACAATATGATTTCTGCAAGTTTAGAAAAATTTAAAGGCTATTTAAGCTGTAGTTACTGAAGATGTCTGTCAGTGTCTTTTTTGTCTGTCTCTCCCATTGTCATGCTGACCCCAGATATAGGGAGCATGAGTGACTTACGAAAAACCTAAGACATTTCAGATGTATTCATTTGGAGGTAGCAAAGTTTATTTATGGAATAAGAAGTTATTTACATGTATAGTTGTCATTTTTAGTCTCCTAATACGGGAGCAGCTTCTAGGAAAACTCCCAGTACTATTTGTGCCCGTTCAACAACCCTTCTTAAGAATGTTCCATACATGTCTATCAGCGGTAATATTGTCTTACAAATGTCTAGTATGAAAAGAACTTTGGTAATAGATGAGACACAAAGATTTAAATATATTGGACGAGGCTAGTTTCAGGAATATTCTTCCATGCATTGAATACATAATTGTACAGGGGGGAATGTGCTTCATTCCAAGTGAAAATTCAAGTTCTTTTTTAGCAGCAATATTCTATCTTATGCAGACAATGGCATTATAAGGCATTGTATTTATTTGTTTTTCTTTGGCTGGAAGTTGTGCAAAATAGAATTTATCAGCAAGTGTGTGTTTGTAAAGAACAAGCCTCTAATAGTGCTATAAACAATAAAGGTGTCTTTGAGCGGATTCACATGTTTTATGCATCCTAATGTACCTTTTCCACAGCACTGTCAATAAAAAAAGAGTGTAACTGAAAGAAAAAATTTTAAACTCTCAATGGAAAGATATAAATTTCTATCCATTGTGAAGGCGGAAGAGGTAAACTGTATTTTTTTTTTTTTTTTTGGCTGTCTTAATACATACAGAGAATTACAAAGCGAGTGTCCTGCCAGAGGGCAGATAAGGAACATGGAACTAACAATGTGGATTAAGATATAATCAAAGAATCAACAGAGAGCTATGGTGTCACTACTCTAAAAATTCTGACTGTGACTTTGTCAGCTTTTTAAAATTGTAAATTGTCATTTGTTTTCATCTTGGTGGTTCCATATTCTCTGTCTTAAACTTCTTAAAGGAACCCCAAATATTGCTTATGCTCAAGGATTCTTCATAGAAAGGTTCTGTCTGTGTAGGAAGGAAGAAATCACTGGTGGAACTCACTGGTATCCAGAATTTTCACTGTGGAGGTGAGTGGGTAACAGAGTATTTAGTGGTATGTTTTTTGAAGATATTAGGTATTTAAATGTCTTTATTTTTAGTCAAGAGTCGAGAAGACCTACTCTTAAATGTAAAATGCAAAATAAGCATCTAAATTGATAAGCTAGTTGATGAAAGGCTATAGAGCTGATAAGATTGATGGAAAAGGAACCAGCAAAACTAAGTTTCTGGAGGCCTAGAAAAGAGAACAACGTGTAAATACAAGGAACACAACGGATACCCTACAAGAGTAGGTTGAGTGAGGACCGCTTGGAAAAAGTACAGAGAAAGAGTTATGAGTGCACTTGGTGCAGCACAGACCTGTGACATATGACTTCTGCCCAAACTCCTCCTTTTCAAAGATTAATGGCAGCAATTGAAAGAAAGCAATACCAAGGCGTCAAGGGCACAGCTGGGCTGAGCTCATTGTCTGGTTGGCTGGTGGGAGGTAGAGTTAAAAGGCTATAGGAAACAGACTAAACTAAATATGAGGGAAACACTGATAATGCAGAAGTAGAGAGTAGGAGCAAACAAGGGAGGAACACACATATACACACAAACAATCTTCCAGCTCGAAGGGTGTGGCAACCCCATAAGAATTACAACAGTATCAACTAACCCATAGCCTTTGAAATTCCCAGAGACTAAGCCACCAACCAAAGAACATACATGGACTTGTCCATGGCCCCCAGCACAGATGTAGCAGAGGATTGCCTTATCAGACTTTAGTGGGAATGGATCTGTCTAATCCTGTAGATACTTGACACTCCAGAGAAGGGAGATGTTAGAGAGGGTGGGTGGGGGAGCCACCCTCTTAGAGGCACAGGGGAGAAGAGATGAGGTGAAGAACTCTGGGAACTCTGAGAGTGGGAACCGGTAAGGCAGGCGACATTTGAAATGTAAATAAAATAATTTAATTAAAAAGTTAAATAAAAAAAAATCTTCCAGCTCTACTTCTTGTTACTCTCTGATACTCTCAACCCACAATATTCTGGTTTTGCTTTTACACTATCTATGAAGCAGGATTCCTAATTACATAAGAGCTTACAGGCTACCAGTGACTTTTTTTTAAATGGAAGCCATAACAAAAGAAACAAAGATACTATAAAAAGACATGTTAGCTTCATTATGCTACATTATTTTTCCCAAGATGTAAAAATAGAATTAAACACTTGTGGTAAGTGCATACCTTGACCAAATATTAAGCTTAGTACTTTATACACATGTAATGTGCATAGCAGCACCTAGAAATACATATAATAATACATATATTATTTCACTTTTATAAGTTGAAATGAGTCAAAACTAAAAAAAAAAAAGTTGTATGTGTTTAAAGTGTTATGAAGCTAAGAGCTAGAGTACTTGCTTAGCATACACAAGGTCCTCAGATCACATTTAATTTCAAACAAATTAAAACAAGAAGTGTTCAAGGTCATAGAAACAGTAATTAGTGGAATTTAAATTATCTATTCAAAGTACAGAGTTTAAGTTATTTAACCAATACCAAAATATCAGATTATTATAACATACCCCATAAATATGTACAACTAAAGCAATATAAAAATTAAAACTGAAAACCTACGTCATGGATCTGGGGGTGTTTCTCGGTGATGAAGGTGATAAAGCACTTGCCTTGCATGTACAAGTATACGCATTTGTTCCCCAACAGCCAACGCATGCACACATATACACACACAATCCTAATTACACTGGAAGCAAATGAGCTCTGTTTATAGTTTTACTCACTTAAAGCCATCAATAAGATGGCATTCAGCTCTTCTTGCCTCTGCCTTTTCCATTTACCCACGTACATCTGTGTCTACAGAGAAGACATTTTACTGTCCCGCTTCTGCAAACAGGAAATGCTTCAATGGTTTATTTTGAATCCTGTTTCTTTTATGTTTCTAGTCAGAAACACACATTCAAATCTTTATACATACATCTTAATGCTCCAGCAACACCTATATAGACACTTCTTCGTGTTCTCTATCCGGCCTCAGAGAGTAATGAATGTGGATTTTATCAATGAACATCAGATGACTTCCAGCATTCTCTTAGAACCTGTATCGTGTCATCCTCTACAGATAGTCCTCCATCCTGTCTGGAGAAAGCTGTGTTGTTTAAATTTCAGCAACTTGCCAGTGTACTGTGCTAAAACATTTATAAAAAATGGCTACAATACTAATTTCTGTTAGGAACTAATGGCCCTCAAAATTTTGTCTTAGCTTAAAACTCTGTTGGATTTAGAAGCCTATAGATTTCTCCCCACTTTTCTATAACTAAAAATATCAAAAGTTGAAATCATGTTGTTTTTACCACCCAACATGTAAATTATCTGTTGGCATTGTGTGTGCGTTAGAGGCCACTAGTGTTCTCTCTGGATGTCCATAACTTAAAATATCCAGCTTGTTTTATATTTTTAACACACAACATAGAGATTTCTGTATCCACATGCAAAGAACAGCAGTAACATACAACTGAAAAAAGAAATTTGCAAAGTCTAGACATTTTGGGGCACTCTTCTTACTTCTCCCTAAGTTCAGCCAATTGTAAACCCTTGAAGTAAACAGTTTTCTGAGACGCTTGTGAGTTTTAGCCTAGGCTCTGGGCCATTTAAATGTTTAGGACTACACCAAAGAGTGAGTACTAACATAACAAGAAGCAAACTACGAGATTAGTGTTATTTCAAACATTAACACTGTGGGCAGCTAAGAATATGATATATCTGTAGTCCAGATTAGGAATGACAGCAGAGAATGTGTCCTAAGAGGAAAATATTCTCTAAAGCACTTTAGCTTTCAGTTTGTAAGGGAGTAACAACACTTGGAATCCTTGGATATTTTGAATCACATAACAACAAATATTGACCTTGAACAATTTACCCTCTGTGACTGACATAAAAGAGAAGCCGTCTAGCCTCAGTAAATTTAGGATGTTGCTTGTCAAATGGGGGCTATAATGCCTGTTTATATTATCAGCTTGAAACTAACATACTGTTTATGAAGAATAATGGATAACCTATAAGATACCTTTTCCAGAAAACCTTGTGTACTTCAAATTCAGCACATCTAAAACATGGCTTTCTTTTCTAGTCTTTGCTACTGTTGCTCAAGTCAAGATGTTAGAAATCATGGCTACATTCCCCTCCCCCCTGCATTTTTATATTATTAGAAATGTAAAGGTCATCAAAACGTTCTCCTAGGTTTTTGCCTACTTCTGAATCTTCCAAGATCAGTGGGCCTTGCCTAGTTCCATGTTCCTGGAAGTTTTGTTGTGATTATAATGGTATCAAGTGATACCACCATATAGCGGTATATATCACCATATAGTGGTATATGATGAGACTGTTAAAGGTAGAAACTAAGGAAAAGTCACAGAGGTCTAGTCCTAGGAAGGCATTAGTATTGATCTTCTAGACAGTTGGTACTCAAGAATGAGACTGTTGGGAAACCAGGATGGGTCACGTGCCTAGCCCATTCTGCAGTCAGCTGTGTTTCTTGTCCTTCTTCACCATATTCATAGCCATGGAGACTTTCACCAAAGTATGTTCATAGAGTCACATGATCTTGGACTTTTCACTCCCAAATTGTGAGTCACATAGAAGTCTTTTTATACATACCCACTGTAGAACTATTACAGCTAGTCATCATTCCCTGAGGATAAGTAAGCGTGACTACTCTTCCTAGTTCCTGATTTTTTTTCCCTTTCAAGTTCCCTCTCTCCATCACTAATAAAGTATTTGTTCTATTTTTCTTTTCATTACACTAATAAAATACTCTGACCAAATGCAACTTAGAGAGGTAACTGTTTATTTCAGCTTACACTTCTGGACTATAGTCTACCTCTGAAGAAAGTCGGGACAGGAATTCACTGCAAGAACTGAAGCAGAGACCATGAAAAAAATACTGCTTACTGACTTGTTCCCTAGGTGGGTCATTCTCCGGCTGATAAGAAGCTAGCTTTCTCATAGCCTAGGCCCACCTGCTAAGGGATGGTGCTTCCCACAGTGGGCTAGGATCTTCCACATCATTATCAGTTAAGGCATATTTCACAGATATGGTCATAGGCCAGTCTGATTGAGGTTATTTCTTTAATTGATATTCCCTCTTCTCAGATGTTTCAAAGATTTATCAGTTTGATAATAAATAATGAGGCAATTTCTAGGTTAAAAAGTCTAATCATGTTGCTCACTGTTTAACTTTCTGCAATGGACTTCTGACCCCAACATCAATTCTAAGTTCCTAAAGTCCAAAAACAAAACAAAACAAAACAAAACAAAAAAAACCCTCCTCCATACTTCATTACTGTGTTTTTGCTATTTGCTCCTATTTTTTTAATTCATACTCAATATACTTATTAGCAGTATCCCCTTTTGAGAATGTCCCTATTTTGCTTTTTTTTTTAAATCCCAGGACAATGTTATTTTACACAGATTTAAAGCAGTCTACTACAGTAGCTTATTAGAAATGTCATTTCATACACCATTTCCACACAGACAAATCAGAATTTCAAAAGTCAGGAACACGTATTTTAATATGCTGCTAACTGATTCTGATACATGCTACAGTTTGATACATGCTACAGTTTGGGAAATGCTTATATAGATGATTCCTACTGATTTGTTGGCATCTCAAAAATTCAGCACTGTCTCCCCACACCAGCACTGAGATCCATAAGATTGGGTGAGTGAAATGCATTCATGAATTCCCATAGTATCCTGTGCATTGTGCTATGCATGCCAACGGCAATTGTGTGATCAGTTATTTCCTCTTTCGAGCTGTTTATTCCCTCAGAGAAGAGATTATCTCTTAACTGCCTTTGATTCCCTCCCATACTGACAATACTAGTAGACAGTCTGTGCAGGGGGCTCTCTTACTTCTAACAACTACAATAGCCCCAGAAGATAGATACTGCTATTATCCACTCCACTTTGCATATGAAACTGTGATAGAGATTATATAAATGGTCCCAAATAATTCAGTTGATGAATGTCATAACCAGGATTCAAAGCTAGGCAGGGCCTGTAGCAGGGCCCTCCCTGCATGTCCTTAGCCAATATAAAGTACCACATCCTCAGATCTACAAATGAATGAAGACTTGAATTGTCTGGCACATGATTGCTCAGTAAATGGAGCAACCATTCTCATTATCATCACCGTCAGACTCCCACAAACCAAATTACTTGCCTAAATCTCTGCAATGAGCCCTACTCACTCCTGCCTACTCTTTGGCTCAGTCTCCTTTCAATTCTCAGAGCAAAATGCAGCAGGATTTCATGATGCCTTAACACAACACTCCTTTCCTGTCTCCCACCATCACTACCACTACCGCCACCACTGATACCACACCTCCCCAGAAAAGCATTACGTCAGCTTCATTTCTTGTTCCTTTCTCGATGTTTAGTGGATTGGACACTTCATGTAGCCTAAGATTTGCCAGTTCTAATTACACCTTCTTGTAAAACTCTGCCAGTAGATCTACTGCCTTAGCTGCCGCCTTTGCCTTCATGACAGTGTAAGAAAGTGATGAAAACTTCCAATTTCACTTAAAGCCACCCAAGACAATCATCTGTGGAGTATAAATGACAACCTTCCCACTCCATCTGACTATACATTGTAACACACTGGGTGAGATACGGGAATATTTTCACATGCCTGATGGTGTAGTTTCTTCCATTTGGTGATGCTGTTGGTTTGATTGACTTGAGTGTCCCCACTGAAAAACATTTATATGTTAAAGTAAAGTTCAATTCCTCAGAATGTCATTTTTAAAGAGAAAATCATGTTAAAATTACATAATTAAAGTGGAAAATAACTCTTTTTGATCCGTCTTTATAAGAAAAAGATGTCTGATCATAATCACACAGAGAGAAAATAATATAAAGAAGTCACTACAAGACCTTACTAATGACTTAAAACAAAGTCTCCCTCCATCACCCATTACCAATTTTGTCAACACCTGGGCCTCAAATTTTCCATAGCTAGGACTGTGAGACAAGTTTCTGTTATTTAGGCCATTCAGTCTGTGGTACAGTAGTTATTATTATTTTTTTTTTATTTGCAGGTTTTCTTTCTGTGGTTTCTCGATCATTAGCATCAACCCTGAATGCAGAATATTCATGGAAAATTAGAAAAATAAATAATTTGTAAGTGTTATATTGCAGGCCATTCAGAGCACGTGATTACAATCTCACATATCCCAGCAAAAACATCCTTTTGCCCAACATATCTCTGTTGTTAACTCCACCTGCTCATGAGCCTACTGTTTCTAACAGTATTGCTTTGCTAACTTTTATTTTATTTAATGATGGTTTCCAAAGCACAGAGGTAGTGATGCAAAAGAGGCACCAGGAAATGAATTAGAAAAGACAGAGTATCCCTGTTTCTATGTGACAGTGTTGCAGGACATATAGAAAAAAAACAACAACAAACAAACAAAAAAAACAAATAGGGCATACAGAGTTTTGGTATTATCTGTAGCCCTGGAACACATTATTATGGATAAGAGTTTAGCACTGTAATTTGCCATAGCAGTATAAGTAAATTAATACAGTTGTTACAGATTGTGAGAGTCAAGACTAACCTCTTTCAGATATTTAACCTCTTATTCAAGAATAAAATAAAAAACCACAAAGATGGCAAAGTAGCATGAAAACTTTATCTTAAGCAACGGGATAAAACAGATTGCATTGTAAGACAGTAATAGGTCACACGAGTGAAGAGTCATGGATACCGTGATTATTTAGGGTTTTATTTTATAGGGCTCAAAAAAAGACATTAGGTTTCTGAGAGGCATAGAGTGAGCAGGTCTCTAATTTGATTAATAGATGTGGATTATGTAAGCCTCTGCTAATTGCAAACATCTCTCCCCATAACACATCTGATTTTAATTACAAGCATGCTCAATTATGCATAAGAAAGTAAATCTAGTATTATCCCTAAAAGTTTACTTGGAGACACAGTTTTGACTAATTGGACATTCACCCAAAATTCATTCAGAGCAGATTGCCTCCTTCCCCTACTTCATAGTCAGGGAAAAAACAGAGTACACTTGAATAGGATTTATCTAAGTTTGATGTTTGCTAAGGGAAGGAAAGGCTATTCCACTGTTTTGGAGTGGGGTATGCATGCAGTCCAATGCAGATGCCTCCCGATGTGTCTCCCAGATTGCCAACAGGTTCCTATATACATTGTTCAGAGAGGAGTTCGCATGCATAGTGCATGAATACGCTAGCTTACCCAAATACATTGCTAGAAGAGGGGTGTATGCATAGACCTAAGCTGGTGGACTCCAGGTTGCTAAACAATTCCCTATGCTTATCCACCCCACAATCAAATTACTTCCTTACAGCCTTTTCACCATTTCTGTAGCAAAGGAAGGACCTTCAGGAGAAAGAAAGAAAATGAAATATAAAATAAGCTTTGTCAAGCTGAAGGAGAATGAAAGAGAAGTGGGACAAGACAGAGGTGAGAGAAAGAGGAAGAAAAATGAGAGAAAATAAGAAACAGAAAAAAATAGAAATATCTCTTACTGCTATTTTTCCTCACATATGTAGAATCTTGCACTCTCCAAAGCGCAAGCCTTAAGCCACCTACTGGAAGGGCAACAGGACTGGTATTAGCAAGTGACACTGTATAGGTAGGAGGAAGGAGGTCATAACCCTACATTTCTGTAACTTGGGCAGACAGAAGCCTGTATGATTCTGTAAGAAATAAATGAGCATTGAAGGATTACTCAAGGCCTGGTTAAAGACAGAAGCCACAGAGTAGAATCAACCAAATGTAATTATGTCCTTAACTAAAACAGTAGCTGCCCACAGAGCACCTGAACACAAAGAAAAGCAGCCACCAAATATCAGCATACACACCGCTTGCTTGATCAGACGAAATAAGATAGTGCAGAAGACAGCAACCTACCCTGCACCCCCCCACACCACAGTCATGTGGATGCTGAAGTGTCTTTTCGCACTTGTGTGGCATCTTTTGAGGGACACAGAGAAAGACTGCAGTCTGTGATAGAAGTCGGTGTCTGAATTACAAATGCGTAACTGCTTGACACACTGTACAACACATTTACATGATAAGATTCAAAAGATTTGAAGCTGGAGTGAGTGGCAAATGGAAATATTTGAGGGTTGACAGGTGAAACAAACTTGGAAGTAAGATAGGTGCTTTTGTATGTTGTATGTTTAAATTGTAGAGTAGAAACCCTAAAACAATAGGCTTTCTGAATAATCATCAGTGTGGTGTGCGAGGAATGCTTCTCTAGGCCCTCCAGGGGGTTCAAAGATGACAAAGAAGCAAAAGGCTGGCTACCCACAATCCTACTGTATGCTGGGTACCTAAGGCAAAAGTTCTCACTACTGAAAAGCAGTATTTTTTTCCTTCATCCAGCCTGCCCCTCTGCTGTGTAGTGTTGCATTTTAGAGTGCTGGCTCCTTCTTAGAAAGCTTTCAAGAACAGACTAGAAAGAGAAATATATGGGGTGTGGAGCGGGTGGAGAGGGAGGGCTAAGTCATAGACAGGATAATCTCCACTTTCAGATCCAATGAAGCTTGAGGTTTACAACAGTGTGTGAGCTCCATGTGCAGCCAGCCTGTGTCTCCTAATCTACATTCAGGTAGTGCTTGTGAGCATTATATAGCTTGAAAACTTGAAGTGAATCTTCTGAGTGGTTAATAAGCTATCTGTACAAGTAGTAATGAACAGTGACCTTGCACTGAAACAGTGTTCCCTCAGTGCATGTCTCTTTATAGCCTCTCTAATATCATAACATTGGACTCTCTTCTTTCTTGGAAGATTACTGTGCACCAATGTTTCTACTGTATAAAATCAGACAGGATATTTACCCTCCCAACCTTCCGATGTCACACCTGAAGGGTGTAACCAAAGCTTCGAGATACTTTCAAGTATAAGGGTCAATGGAGACAGCCTTGAGTATTTCTAGCCACAGTGATTTTTTTTTTTCAGGAAAAATGCTTTCTATGTGAATTAAGTTGGTCTAACACTCCTGCTTTCATGTTTCAGTCTCTCAAGTACTAGAATTACAAGTTCAAACCATGCCCCAGTTTTGAATATTTTAAAACGATTTATGTCATTCACTGGCTTGTTTGACATTCATAAACAGTAAACATGCCACATGCACTGTCTTAAATGTGAACTATCAGTGAGATAATGAAAAACCCATTAAGAATCTATAGCTCCCATGGTATATAGTAGTTCACCTCTTGACCCTTGGATGGGAAGAGGCATAGGCTCACAAAAGGGGACCTTTTAAACTGGCTTTCTCTGAGACTTCCATGCTGAATTTGCAGTCATAGTCTGGGTTAACTTGAAGACAGTAAATAAGAGCCCAAAGCAAGCCTTGAGAGTCACCAGGCACTTGTGCTCTAGGTACAGCCTATAGAGAGACTTGACATAACCCTCTCTTTGCTTTTCTCTGCATGTGCTAGATACCATAAAAATCTATCAAGTAAGAGTTTCTCAATCCTTCACTTCTTTAGGAATTCATTCTCAGCAAATCATAACTTCTCTCAGAATTAGTATCAAAAATCTCAAGAAAAAGGATAATTTATTATCTACAATTAAGACAAGGATGTTTAATCTTAATGCCTAAGTTGATTAATATGTCCTGTGCCCACCTACACTGTTGGCCTTCAGTCCAAGGATAATTTATGAGTTCAGATCATTGCAGGAGTGGGAGGCAATCTTCAGTGGCTTATTTACATATAGAAGAACGATATCCAGTGTTCTTGAATATTGTCTGTCAATGCATAAATGTTAGAAAATGAACTAGGGTTGTTGTCATAGACACTGCCACCAAGAATAGGCTTCTCTTGAGCTGTCCCTGAAAGACAAGATAAAAATGAAATAAAAATTAGACAGGTACTTTGAGTCTTCAGTTGAACTTATTTGAACACTATTGTTTCTCTACTCAAATACCTCATTAACTGTTTCTCCACTGAAATACCTCATTAACAAACAAAAAAATCCCATAAACTTCAAATGTCATCTGGGAGAACAATTATGCAAATACCAGACAAGCTACTATTAGTTACTATTAGTTACCTCTTCCTGTCAAACTCAGAAACTCTGTTTACTCTCTGCTCCATTTCTAATCTTTGCCTACTGTGAGTGACTAACTATGATGAAAAAAATACCCACATGTCCCAAGGAGACTACAAAGAAAGAAAGCTGTCCTACACACATAAATCAGTTTGTTGTTGTTGTTGTTGTTGTTGTTGTTTTTGTTTTTTGTTTTTTGTTTTGTTTTGTTTTTTGAGACAAGGTTTCTCTGTGTAGCCCTGGTTGTCCTGGAACTCACTCTGTAGACCAGGCTGGCCTCAAACTCAGAAATCCGCCTGCCTCTGCCTCCCAAGTACCGGGATTAAAGGCGTGTGCCACCACCAACTGGCCATAAATCAGTTTTAAGCAGTGCGACTTACCTGTAAAGGACCTCTCTTTCCTGTCTTTCTGCTAATTCCCTCAACTTTCTCTTCAGTCCCATTTCTCATTACAGTAGGGTAACAGAGGTCAGAGAAAATGAATGTATGATCTATCATAACAGAAAGTAGATGTGCTGAGACCAGGTAGATCAAGGAAAGATAGAAGACAGGATTTGGAAGCTGTTACCTCCAGGCTATGGTCTATATAGACCTAATAGAAGAATCTACACAATTGCTCCCAATGAATTTGAATTCAATATAATTTTCAAAATAATATTTATTTCATCTGGATTACCACTCTTTTTATTTCAAAGAGTAAGAAACCGTATGCAGTTTATATTTGGGTAAATCTTGCTCAGATGTATATTCATAAAACTGTAATAAACTTTATGTAGCTTTATGACATAGTAGAAAAATAGGTCATAGATTAAATAGTTTTAATGTTGCTTGAAAAGAAGAATTTTCCATTGTTATTTTGTGTTTTAAGAATATCTTGACATTCACCAAAAATAGTTTATTTAACCAACATTCAATGAGTATCTAATATAACCAGAAAAACACACTGAATTCTGGAGCTACACCAGGGGTTGATATAAAGTACCTACTTACCTCCCCATCCTTCAAGAGTGATGATCAAGCAGTAGAGAAAGACAATTACATAACGAATATTGGTCAAGTGTGATGTGTGCTGTGCTAAGAAAGTCTAGAGATCTATGGGCACAAATGATAAGGGGAGCTAAGGTGAAGACAGTCTCGCAGGAGGAGCATCTGAAGTCTGAGTTTTATGAACATGGAGCAAAGCATCCGTGAAGGTGAGAGTTAAGATGGAGCTTGCTATATTGGGGAGCCTAGAAAGACTCAACCTGCCTAGACATGGAGAACAAGGGGGGAATCACCCCATGAGAAGCTGGTGCACCACTCAAGGCCAGCCTGAGAGAGTGGTCTCACTGGAGGAAAAGCAGTCCTCCTATTGGTTCATTCTTTCATGGTTTCTACTTGAAACCCTGTGTCATTCTCTACCCAAGTGTCCCAGATCTATTCCTTGGTCTCCATCTTACTTGTATAAGAGTCTTACATTTTTCTTTATTGAAGTGACTCCCCGTTAAATAGTCCAACATGTTTTATGTGCTCATTAAGTGTCTCTTCCTTGTTTCCTCATCTCAGAAGAGGAAGAATGGTTGCTATGAGAGACCTGCTAGGAAGTAAGTGGGCATAATTATGAAAGACAACTTCAACAATTGAAACTAATATAAGCAGTCCTTGTATAGTTCCAGTTCTCTCTCTCTCTCTCTCTCTCTCTCTTTCCTTCCCTCCCCTAATCTATCCTGTCCTCTACAGCTTTGTGGTCTGAGAGATGGGGAAGGGATGCCAAGGAAGATCTTAGGAATAATTAATGAGTGAAGGAAAGGGGAAGCTGAATTTGGAGACGGCAATTCTGGGATCTGTTTCTTCACTCTCTATTTTCCATCTTACTAATTCTAAAGCAGCATTTGACAGTGGCATGAGAATGAAAATACTGCTGGAAGAGAGGTAGGTTTTCTGTAAAAATAAATAAATAAATAAATAAATAAATAAATAAATAAATAAATAACAAAGCAGAAAAAGACAAGGGTCAGGGCAAGACAGAAGGCATGGGGCTGACCTTGCTCTGGGCTTAGAGTGAAGACAGTTGGGAGCCCTTAAGTGTCTCCTAGCCAGAAGAGCAGAGGAAAGAATAAGGGAGATCGCAGGGACCAACCTGAACAATTAGCAAAGAAAAGCAGAAAGGAACAAGGTTTATTGGCTGTTGCTTTCAGGAGTTGTGAGACACTGACAGAAGAAAATTAGACAAGTCACAGAATCACCTGAAGCAAGGAAACAAAGCCAACACATCAAACTGAAGGGATACATTGCTAGAAGTTGCACTGATATGAATCTTTCATTACAACTGGCTGATAATCTCACTCAGACTTACTTAAGCAAATCAAGAGGCATCACTGGGAGCCTATATTTCCTTGTCATTTAGTCCTCTCATCCTCGGGGCTTGGTTCTCAAGTGTTACATGGTATCAAGATGGTCCCTAGCAGCTCCAAAGCCATAATTTCATTGCTTTAAACTCCACTGAAGACAACTTATCTTTTCATCACCAGATAATAAGTGACATATTTTTTACCTGGTGACAGAAATGGTCTAAGAGTTGTCTCTATGTTAGTTCCTTCAGTCTCTGTAATTTGTCATTAAGCCAAAAAAAACACAGAGAAGTGAGGCAACTTGCCCAAGTTAATCACCTAGTTAGCACCGCCGTACTCAGCTCCAGCTGCCAAGAAGCAAATATCTAAGGATACAGTAGATCAATTGTGTATCTGCTCCCCAGTCATCTCCAACTTGATACTCTAGTCCTGTACCAGTTACATGCTACACACCACTGGGATCAAGTTCATAGCCACCATGTGTTCACAGCTGACAGTGTGGTGTCCCACAGGAAGCAACTAGCAGAAAAAGAATAAATAGCTAAGCCAGGTATCTCCCACTGAACAGAAACAATATAGGGCTTGTTCATGCCTCCCATTCCACTTCCGTCATTTTTTTTTCTCCATAGAAACACGATGTATGTTATATACCAGAAACGCAGTGATCAGTAAGTAACTCACAGACTCCTTCTTCTCACAGAGCTCACTCCAGGGAGCAAGTGACACACAAGTAGACATGTTAAAAGCTAAAGTCAAGGGAGAGGGGAAAAGTGAGGAAGGATTGTAGGAGGAGGGGGGCAGTGAGCAGTATATAGAGAATAAGTTAAAAAAAAAAGAGAGAATAAATTAAAAAAAAATCTAAAGCCAAGAAGTGTTCAGGAATGAAAGGAAAGACAGAGCAGCAGAGCAGTGTTGTGCAATCTACATGTGACAGTTGTTAAAAACTTTTGAAGTAGGGAGCACTTGAGCAGAGATTTGAGTGACATGAGAAGGAGACTAAGTGATAGATTTTGGAGGAAGAATGATTGGCAATGGGAAGAACAAGTCCCATGAGTGTGTGTTCAATGACTCCATGGAAAGTTAAGGAGCAAGGAGACTAGAGGAAATGATGTCAGGAGAGCATCCTCAGGTTACCTCAGCCACCATTGCATCCCTTCTCTGTGACAGATCACTGAAAACCTGGTCTTTCTTCTTATTTTCAGCTTCTCCCAATCACATCTCAAACCTAACATATAGAAGTTAAAATCTCCCTCTTTAAGTCAGATTTAACCTGGTGAGCTTATATTGACTGATAAATACCTGGTCTCATTGTTGTCCCTGAACTACTGATGACACACTAGAAGAGGGCATCAGATCCCATTACATACAGTCATGAGCCACCATGTGGTTGCTGGGAATTGAACTCAGGACTTCTGGAAGAGCAGTCAGTGCTCTTAACCACTGAGCCATCTCTCCAGCCTTACTGACAGCTTCTTTTTCTTATTTCCTCACCAAGGGTTACTCAAGTGACCTTTACCAGCAATGTCTTTCAAGGCGTTCCATTTTAGAAGATCCTCATCACTTTGAATGGGAGACAGTTGCAATCTTTACCAAACTCCTATCTCAGATGGACCTTCCATAGCTAGAAGGCCAATCCTTTGAACACAAAATCTCAATGGCATCGGGTAAACCTCTACAACACATTAATGCCTTTCCGATGAAATTCACTCTATATGAACGTAGTTACACTATAAGATCCTCGTTAGGAAAATCCTGGGACGTATTTACAGCCTTACTTCCTATTTCTAATCAGCTGAGCCAAATTCCTTGGTTAGTCTGGGCATCTCCACCTTGCTGTCTATTTTATCATTCACTCCAATTAGGATGAATAAACTCCAAAAGACTACTTATGAAAATCTCTCAGTTCTCCAAAAACCTTCAATGCCTGCTTTCTTTCCTTCTTTCTTTCTTCCCTTCTTTCTTTCTTTCTTTCTTTCTTTCTTTCTTTCTTTCTTTCTTTCTTTCATCCTTTTTTAAAAATAAGGACAACATTTAATTGGGGCTGGCTTACAGGTTCAGAGGTTTAGTCCATTATCATCAAAGAAGGAACATAGCAGTGTCCAGGCAGGCATGGTGCAGGTGGAGCTGAGAGTTCTAAATCTTCATCTGAAGGCTGCTAGCAGAATACTGGCTTCCAGGCAGCTAGGATGAGGGTCTTAAAGCCATGCCCACAGTGACACACCTACTCCAACAAGGCCACATCTACTCCAACAGGGCCACAACTTCTAATAGTACCACTGCCTGGGCTGAGCATATATAAACCATGGCAATAAACTGCTGCCCATTTTCCTTTAGGATGTGTTTTCCCCTTGAGGCTGTGTCTAGCTATGTAGCCCATCCTGGAATTCGATGCCTGCTTTCATGTTAGCATATATTTATTCCCTCGGCTAAAGTCCTTTCTCTCACACCATTTTTCTGAGTGTGCTTAGCAAAGCAGTATTCTGAATTCTTCTTTAAATTCTGATCCTCAGATCTACACCTTCTCTATTTTCCCCCTTTCAAGCAATGTTGCTAGCAGCTCCTCGGGTTTACAGGTTAAAAAGAGAGCCCTCTTGCTCCTTCATAGAGTCCTATGAGCATTGCTGGCATTGGGGTCTCTCAGAGCACTAGCTGTAGAGCTTAAGGTCTCTTAGTTTAAACCAAGCTAAATTAACCCCATTGCTGTGCCACAACGACGTTGTGAGTGGCTTGTTATTTGGGGATTTTTGTAACCCTCAGGATTCAGCTCTTTCATTGTATGCCACACAATCCATAGGCAACTGTATCAATGGAACAGTGAGAAAGACAGCAAGCAGCTCTAATCCAAATTCCAGATAATCCAGAATAAAAGCAATCCTCTACCTCAGCCCTGCCTCTCCTTTGGTGTAATTTATGCCTGGAACCTCTTTCTACATACTCCCTTTGTACTATCTGGTTTCTAGCTCAAAAAAAAAAAAAAAAAGTCTCAGCTTTCACTTTCTGTCTCTACCTAATCACTCATAATCCAGACCTTCTGGCCCTATCAGAAACAAGGTAACAAAGATGAGTTAACTAAAACGGACTGGATGGTTCACACCTCTAATCCCATCACTCAAAAGCCTGAGGCAGGATTACCATAAATTCAAGGCCACACTGGGTTATACAGTGAGACACACAATGAAACAAAACCTGTTCGGAAGTGTTTGGCGGTTGTTGAGCAATGTTCTCTTCTCTTTTTTGACTGTCATGGATTGTTTGCTCGTGACTCCCACTTCCCACTCACTCTGTCAGTAAGAGGAGGTTCCCTCGCCTTAAGTGAAGTGAAATGGCCAAACTCACCCGATACAGAACATTGGCAGCAGTCCATGAGTTGTATGTATTTACAAACCAGGCTAGATGCACAATGCACACTATATAGAGCCAGCCACACAGGAGCTGTACTACAGTCCTTAGTGAACAACTGAGGGCCATGGAGAAAGAGCTTTGAGTAGCCAGAGGGTACAGTGACCCCTGGCAACTCACAAGTGTGTGACTGACTTGTTTAAATAATTTTGCAGATGAAAAAGTAAACAGCGCATGCAGAATTGAGAACACAATGGAGGGCTGAAGCAGGGACTGGCTGTGTGGGAGCTGTCACTGATGGTGATGGAGGATATCTGCCAACAACAGAACACAAGAGTGCATTTTGACATACGCACAGGTCTTGCACGAAGCTCTTCCCCGACTCTATTCTGAGCATCATCTACTTCTCATCCTCTCCACCTCTGCTGACTGAGTACCAGTTACCACACGATCCATTCTAATCACCTCCAGTGCAGTTTCCCACTCTGAACTTCTGTCTATACCCCATTGCCACTGCACACATACTTTACCCAATATCTTCAATAAACATTTGCATATCCTTCTCAAAGTGTATCGGCACACAGCTGACCCTCCATAACCACAGATTCTGCACCCACAGATTCAACCAGCTGTGGAGGGAAAAAAAATGTATCTGCACTAAAAATGTATAATCCATTTTTCTTGTTATTATTTCCTGTATAATACAGTACAGCATTTGCCTCATATTAGGTATTATAAAAGGGCATTGTATTTCCATTGGATTGGGTACTATACATACCATAAAGACAAGTGAATACACATTTAGAGGATGTGTGTTATGCAAATTCTATGCTGTTTTGGTTCACAGATTTGGGGATGAGTGAGGTGCTGGAACCAATCTTCAGAAAACAGCAGGGGATGGCTGTGTCCCTATCACACTTAAAGCACAACAGAATTCCTCACAGTGGCCATGGGATCCTACAAAATGTGCTCTCCAATCCCATCCCTTGTGAAATTCATTTCCTGACTCTTCCCATTGTTCACCTGCCAACAGCTATAGTGGCCTTCTCCCTTCCCTCCAATAAGTCAAGCTTAACCTAATTAATACAAGGGCCCTAGCCTTTACTGTTCTCCCTTCCTGAAATCACAACTCCCCACAACCCTGGTATTTACAAAAATTACTGTTTCTCATGATTCAGGTCTCAGTTAAGTGTCACTGCCTGTCCTTGACCACTTTATCTTTCCCCATTGAATGTATCCCTACCTGATGATATATTATAGCTGCTTTTATTTCTGTAGTTTGTAGACCTTGCTAGAATATATATTACAGGTGGCAAAGACATTTTCTTTCTGAACTTCCCCTGTATTCTCAGCATCTAGTACTGCTTAATACCCAACAGGCACTCGGTGCAAATATCAATGACAAATGAGCATACTGATGTAAATAATTAATATAAAAATGAGTACAATTGTTTTAACCATACTCGATATTTAGCAAGAAAATATTATTTATCTTCATTAGTACTATTAGCATTGTAGTCTGCCAGTTCCCTACTTGTGAAGCTGGACTGGGCTCACATTCTGAGTGATCCCACTTGTGATGAGATTGTTTACCTTTCTGGACAATGGCCTGCCTCTTAGTGCCAGCTATCTCACATTGATTCTTATTTCACCTCAGTAGAACAATAGACAACCAGGAAATGCTTAAAAACTAATAAGAGTGCCTTCTGTGTGCCAGTCTTTAGTCTAAGGACCTTCCAGTTATTAATTCACTTACCCTGGCTCCAGTTTGTGAGATAACACCAATGAATACAATCAATATTCTGATTTCATAGGTAAAGAAATCAAGCACAGAGAGGGTAAGATGTTTCCCAAAGTAAGATTGTCTGGTGGATTATTTATCTCCCAGTATTCTATCAGAGAAATAAACAAAATTCACTGGGGAGAATCTGTGTGGTTTAGAAGCAAGATAGTCTGTAGGGCAGACTAGCAGCAAGCTAGAAGGCTAGGAAAGCTACTTAGTCTGCCAGAGGAATGCTGTCTTCCTCCACAGATCCTCAAGTTTGCTCATTCCACCTTTTGGATGGTGAGATGAGCCCTCCAGGTTATTGACAACAATTTCCTTAAAGTTAACTGACTGTGGATGCTAAGTATATCCACAAAACACCTTCACAAAACCTATACTAGCGTTTCATTGAAGAGTTTTGCCTAGACATTTTGGCCCGTCACAGCAAATGACCCAACCGAGATCTGAGCCTCTGACCCCAAGTATATCGTCTTAAGCACAGGGAAGCTCTGCCAATATTTGGCTGGCTAAAAATCAAAGACCAACTCCACTGTGAAAGGAGATAGCTGCTTCTCCTCTGAAGATAATCGCCTGCCCTCCCTTCTCAAACACCTCAATGTGGAACCTATTGCCAGGCATCTCTGAGCAGAGTTGTTTAAAATATGTTTGAAAAGAGATTCGATGTGTGAAGCCTCCCTTGCTTTCTAGCCAGAGTTCTCTCTACATGTTTGGGATTCGTAGCAGGGAAAACCTACAAATGGAATTTCAGCACATCGGAATTCAAATGTCCTGGCTGCTTGACAGTAGGATTGGCAGTCTAACAACTTCCAAACTGACACCGGCTTGCTGTCCTGGAGAGAGTGACTAAAAGCAATTTACACATTACAGAAGGTTGAGAGTGTCTTTTCTTTTCTGCTATAAAGAACACTATAACTGATACCAAGACAGAAAGTCAGTTGCAATGTCTCCCCTAAGTCGAACTTACTGGAAGGCAGAAGTTTGCACTTCCATCAGTCAGCTTTCCAGCCCTCCCTTCTGCCACTTGCCTCCAGGCCATCTTCCTTCCTGGCTTCTCCAACCTCTGACTGTTCACAGTCAGTCCTAAAATACAGTGAACACTAATTTAAACTTTGAGGACATAAGTTTTTTTTTTCCTTTTGCTCAACTTTTCCCCAGTGCTAATTCATTTCTTGCAGAGCAATCAAGCATTAGGTCAGTGGTTTCTACAGAGTGAGTGCTAGAACAGGAAAGTGCACAGCTAAGGCATACGTAAGAGTTATTACACGTGGAAGGTCACAGTGTGATCTTTGTTGATTCAGGTTGTGTCTCATTATTTCTACTTCCCTCTAATGGTAGAGCATGCTACCAAAATAGCACCATTCAATTTCCTTTAACAAAAAGGATAAATGAATTCAGTAAGTACTCACTCCAGAAAAAAAAATCATTGGAGGAATAAAAAGTTGGGCAGAGCCTAGAAAACCTTAGCCAAAGAAAGTACATAAATCTGGGATCCATAATGGAAGCAGAGCTAAGGGCATGGGCATCCCAGAAGGAATAGCATTTTGACTCCACTTTAGGCAGTAATAGCTTATGTGCTGGCCTTGAATTTCAAGCTGTGGATTCTCTGAGTGCCTAACAAAATAAAATGCTAATATCATTCTTTAGGTGGGGGGAATCCAAACGAGACACAAGTGAGCAAATGGTAATCATAAGGCTATTACTTTATATATGGTGACTGCAATGACTGTTTGCAGTTGTCAACTCAAGTACATCTGGAACTAAAACCTAATCAACTGGGTACACCTGGGAACAATTTGGAAGACCCACTTAGAATCTCATTTAGAGGTGACAAGACCTATTTTAAATCAGGATCTTTTGAGGCAGGAAGATCTACCTTTAATCTGGGACATACCTTCTGTTGTTAGCCTATATATAAAGACTTGGAAGGAGGAGATTCCCCTTTTCTCTTCCCTTCTCCTTCCCCTCCCCCTCTCTTGTTTGCTTGCTCTTACTCTTTTACTAGCAAGTCCATCCCTTTACTGACATTAGAACCTACTTCTTCTGAATCCTGGCATATACTAAAAGCCAGCTAAGACCCAGCCTCATGGATTAAACAACTACTGAATTCTTCACTCTTCTGTACATAAACATTGTTAGACTAGTTGAACCACAGCCTAAAAGCCATTCTAATCAATCCCAGAAAGATAAATTAACAGATTAACAGATAGATAGATAGATGATAGATAGATAGATAGATAGATAGATAGATAGATAGATATAGACCATAGATAGATATACCATAGATAGATGATAGATAGATAGATAGATAGATAGATAGATAGATAGATAGATAGACCATAGATAGACAGACCATAGATAGATAGACCATAGATAGATAGATAGATAGATAGATAGGTAGATAGATAGACCATAGATAAATAGATAAATAGGTAGATAGATAGATAGATAGATAGATGATAGATAGAAAGATAGATAATAGATGATATTCATTCTATCTTCTGCTCCTCTAGATTATCCTAAGTAATACAGTGACCGAGAAGTTCCCCCAGAACAGATGACATATTTTATTTATTTGAAAATTTTATTTTAATTTTATGTGGATGTCTTTTTCAGTTTCATGAGATTTTAATTATTATTATTTGACAAAATAAAAATGTAATAAGATAAAACAAATTAATTATGTGTAAGTCTGTGGGGATACGGGGATACGTGAGTGTAGGTGCCCTAGGAGGTCAGAGGTACCAGGTTTCCTTGGAGCTGCACTTCCAGGCAGTTGTGAGCCAAGTTTCCTGAGAACCAAACTTGGGTAATCTGGAAGAACAGTAAGTTGTCTTCATTACGAGCCAGCTTTCCAGCCCCCAACGTGACTTTTAAGATGCCTTTCAAAGATTTTTATTAGCCATTGTCAGTCTTAATTCTCCCCCATGCTCATCATCTCTCTGCCTCTACAGACCTTCTTCTTGACAAGTCTTCCTTATACTTCCATCTTCTCTTCTGGTGTATGGTCCACTGAGTTGACTTACGCCATTTCCTGCCCAACTATGTAACGGGTGCTGGGGGGTGATCACCTACTAGAGCAAGTGCAGCTTCTCTCTGGCTACAGCTATGGAAAAATGACATGGGCTCCCCCAGCAATCATTAACTGACAATACTTCTCAAGGGAGCGGGTAGAGTATCCTGGACTCCCTTCCCTAACCATGATGAAAAGCTGAAGCCTAATCTTGTGCGAGTTTTGTCCAGGGATGGTAGCTGCAGTGAGTTCACAGACGGTCACAGTTGTGCCATGTCCAGAACAGTTCTTTTTGCTTCACATTTCCCCATCCTCTGGTTCTTACCTTCTTTCTATTCCATCTTTTACAATATTCCCTAAGAGAGTGAATTCAGCTGCCCCATCTGGAGACAAACACTCCAAAGTATAACGTTCAAAGCTTAGTTCTGAATTTCAAGAAACAGAGGTTGTGAGTGTCATAAGTTCCACCCAAGCAACAACAAACAAAATTCCTGAGTGTACATTCCAATTGTTCAAGGTCTGTAAAAGAAAGTTTGTGATGGAGAGGTCCACGATTCTGATAGTGATACCAAGCTGAAAGAAGCAAAAGGCTCAGGAGACCACATGCCTTAGAGCCCTTGGAAGCCACTGCAGGGTTGGTATTAAGAAAAGGCTGCTACGATATGATTTATATTTTTAAAATATCGGACTAGATGTAAGGAGAAAGAATCTCAAGTACCTCATAGTGAACATTAAGGAGACAAGGGAGGGACTTGTTTCTGTGGTTACCCAGGCCAGGAGGTGGCTTATATGACGTTCTTCATTGGAAATGTTGTGAGGAGCTTTAGGATGTCATGAATGAATTGATATTTGGTAATATATAAAGACTCAGTAGTAGCTGAAAGTACATCTCAGACAAAATCCAAACATAGACAAAGACCTAGATACAGGAAAGGAGCCGAACTTCAGTTAGTGATTATCCAGAATGAATATGATGCTCATATCAAGACTCAAGGGTATGCTGGGCTAATAAAGTAAACTAACACGCTGATGTGTAATGTTAAATGCCTTGAATGCTGTCAGCCAGTTAGAAGGAATGGGTCTTAGCACAGCTACAAATAAGAAATTAAGAAAAAATAAAATGGAAAATTCTAGTGGATAAACTTGTTTCTGTTGTAGAAATTCAAGAACCAAAGAGATTCAAATTAGCAAATTTATAAGCCACAGAAACCAAGTATAGAGAATATCTATAAGCCATTCAAACTACCGAAGTTCTATTAGAACACTTGGAGGTGACTGTTTAAGTACTCGTTTCTGTGAACCACTGTGATGGGTTGGGAGTTCCTTAAGTTTGACAGAGAAAGGAGTCCCTTTCTGGAAATCTTACTGTGATCCAGAATCTTAGTTTATATCCTCAATAGCAAAGATGACTGGCAAGAATATGTGATTTTTAACTCAATAACTTTACTAAATGACTTAGTACACCTAAAATAACTAAGGTTAAATAAACCCATAAAGTTACTTTCTCTCCCTAACACCCACTGTTGAAATATTTTTTCCATCCAAGGAATGATTTTCAAAGAGAAACAGGACCTTCTCTTCACCATAGGACTGTATCCCAATGACAAGCCATCCTGGAAACTACCTTTCAATGTCCCTACTACAGCAGCCCAGTCCCAGGGCCCCACTAGGGGTGTGTGACCTCCAACACTGAGAAACAACCCCATAGAAACACCTGAGAACTTCAGAGACACCAGTTCTTAACGTGTTTGCTCTTAAGTCTATTTAAGGCACCAATACACAATTTCATATCAGGCAGCAGAGTCTAAGGGAAAAAAAAAAAAGAATCAGACAGGTTTTAAAACCAAATTATTGCCTCTCTGACAGATACCACTGTGCCGCTTGCAAGCATTTTTCCTATTAAGTTTTAGCTAGTGCAAAGGCTCCAGTAAATAACCTTTCATCTGAGGATGCTTTTCAGGGAACAAATAAGGAGTAATGCAAAGTAATCCTGGGGAAGTTTAAAGGGAGATTGTATCACCTGAATTTAAAGTAATAGAATAGAAAAAAACGAAGAAAACCACATATAATTGCTTTCTGGGGGAGACCTTCTTTCTAATATATATTTCATATGCAAATTTTGGTTATTGTAAAAATAATTATATTAGTATCAATTAGAATAATTGCATATGTATGGTATGCATGTATATAAAGCAGAAAATAAGCCTTGAAATTAATTAACACTATCAGAGACATTTAGATGGTTTGTAATACCAAATACTTGATGCAAAATTTAGTTTTCGCTGTTTTCTATTTGAAGGTTTCTGTTTCTTTTTGGGACCAAATCAAAGAGATAATCTCTTCAGCATTTAATGGTAGATTTGTTGTAAGGTGTTATTTTCATATTTTTTTTTAAGGCTGAACAAACTTTTTACACAATAATATTCCCATTCTGAGGAAAAGTTAGGACTCCATATGAAACTGCACATGTAACAGAAAGGAGACCAAGGGAGTAATGAAGTTTGCACTGGTTTGAAATAAGCCGTGCATAGCTAATCAGTGAGAAAACCCTGGATTACAAGCAAGCCAGAAAAGAGGAATACAGATGAACGTGGGGCAAGAGAGCGACTCTTGCTGGGGGTTGGGGAGAAACTTTGAATTATCAAGCAGTCTTATGAAAATTGAAAAATAGACACTCAATTATTGGCAGCACACGTCCCTGATTAGGCAAATCTGTGTGCCAGTCAACCAGAATATACAATGGAATTAACTTACATTCATTCTCTCAATCAACAAACATAATCATTTTGTCATGGAAACTTGGCAATGTCACGCCTCATTTCTCAGCAGACTTAAGAACAGTGTGCAGTCTCGAGGTGTTTTTTGATCACCTCTGCAAAGTGAATCCCACTACATCTCCACTCCCTTTACAGATTGTTATCACGTACAATTAAAGCTCAGCTGCACTTGTCAAAACAAGATAACAAATCGCTCGCTCTGCCTCAGTAGCCCTAGATCTCTGTTCAATCAGCCTTTGTCACCTGTTCTCAAACTTCGCCACTTGAACTCTTTGCAATGCAATCCCAATATTTATTAGTGCTGTGGTCGTAGTTATCACCCTAATTATAAGTTTAAAACTTTATTCAAACAAATAATTAGTCCTTAAATGAGTACTTAACAGCTTTATAGGATGTTTAATGAAGCAATAATAATTTATCAGGGATAAGAAATAAAATTGCAGAAAAGTGACAGCTCTCTCTGTCTTTTGTCTTTCTGTTTTGGTGCCTTTCATTGTGAGAAAATAAAACCCACCTCTAATTTGGAATTTTAGATTTGAGAGGAAGCCGAACATCTATAGATGTGAGTCTATACACATGTCTAGCAACAGATTGGATGCATGGCTTTTTCCTCATATACCAAGCTCTACTTTTCTGTCTCAGTCACCTGCGATGGACACAGCTTATTTGGTAGGCTCAAGTCAGCTCCATTCCACACGTGCTCATATTCTTGGTGGTCATCCTATGTTCCTGGCATCTCCAATCTCTTGGAGTAGTCACGAAACTGAGACTGATACCTTCGACAATGGCTTCTCCTGCTCTCTCTCTCTCTCTCTCTCTCTCTCTCTCTCTCTCTCTCTCTCTCTCT
>JANHMN010000001.1:222800485-222824881 GCA_030674055.1 Rhabdomys pumilio | reverse complement strand
TCTCTCTCTCTCTCTCTCTCTCTCTCTCTCTCTCTCTCTCTCTCTCTTCTGAAACTATAATTCTTCAACACATTGTCAACCCTTGACTTCTATCCATGACCTCTTCTATCTTCCAGCTTTCCTGTTACCAAAGCCAGTGCCACAGGAAGACTCCTAAGCATTACTGATTTCAGATTCCAGAGGAAGAAGCAGCTTTACACAATGACCATAACTTCTATGTGCCTGCCCTAAGGGAATTCTTTCCAGAAGATTCTGCTTTGTGATGCTGTCCTTTTTTTTTTTTAAATTGGGTATTTTATTTATTTGCATTTCAAATATTATCCCCTTTTCCTGGTTTCCCCTCCACAACCCCCTATCCCATGCTCCCCCACTGCTTCTATGAGGGTGCTCTCCCACCCACCCACCCACTCTCACCTCATCACCCTGGCATTCCCCTACACTGGGGCACCAAGTCTTCACAGGACCAATGGCCTCTCTCCCATTGATGCCGGACAAGGCCATCTTGTGCTACATATGCAGCTGGAACCATAGGTCCTTCCATGTGTACTCTTTGGTTTGTGGTTTAGTCCCTGGGAGCTCTGTTGGGTCTGGTTAGTTGATATTGTTGTTCTTCCTATGAGGTTGCAAGCCCTTTCAGATGCTCTCCTCTTATGAATCACAGCTAATCATTCAGTCCCAGCTATTAAGCATCCCACTGAACCAGTAAATAAAAGATTTCAATTCTACAGATTCTTAAATCGCCCCTGAGGAGCCACTGCTCCCCTCTGGAGCTTTATAATACAGGCCTCCACTGTCTGTCTTTCTGTGTAGAACACACTTATCTCCCAAGTTCCCATAGAAGACACATTAAGCTCTGAAAACACAATGGCTTTTTCAAATCCAGAACTCAAAAATCCTCTACCATTCTGTCACAAAACTCTCCAAGGCATAAAATCCATATGGCAGGATCCATCTCAGCAACACCACAGAATCAGTACCAATTTCTGTTCTAATCTGGTTTCTGTGCTAAAGACCATAACAAAAACATCTTGGAAAGGAAAGGATTTAGTTCGTTTTACAGGTCACACTTCAATTGTTGGGGGATGTCAAGGCAGGATGTCTTCAAGTGAAGAACTTGAAGCAGAAACCATTGAAGAATGCTACTAGCTGGCTTGCTTTCTCTGGCTTGCTCAGATAGCTTCCCTATATAGTCCAGGCCCATGTGCCTAGACATGACACCTCCTACAATGCGTTGCCTGAACAACTGAGAAAATATCTCAGACACATGGCTACAGATCAACCTTACCTATGCAATATCTCAGTTGAAGTTCCCACTTTCCAGGAACTCGGTTTGTAACAAGTTGGCAGTTAAACTAATTATGACACCAAATGTCAGTGACAGAACTCAAAAGTACCTACTCTTCCATCATCCTCATGCCTCATATTAAACAGCTAGGAGGTTAGCCAGTGTATTCAGCTGGAAACCCAAATACAGAGACACTATCTCAATACATTCTTCCAAAGCTAAACCAGGAGAACCATACACACCACTGCTATTCAGTGTTCAGAACTCATCAGTAAAAGCAATGAACATGACAGAGCCCATTTGTTTTCCAATGGAGAGAAGAGAAGCAGTATCCTCATATGCCTAAAAAATAGAGAACTCACATAAACATGGATGAAGAGTTCTAATAACTCTAAAATCCCAATATGCAGAAAAGTGCCCAAAAGGCCACTGTAAAGCAGGCCTCTTTACAATCCCAGGAAGAAATTCAAATGAAATGGAGTCATCTTTTATTCTATCTTCTACTTCTCCACCTACTTAGTTTCTGTTCTCAGTTAATAACTTTGTGAAATGATCAGTATGACATACAGAGAAAATCTGTAGTCATAAATTACCAAGTAAATAAATGGACAAAAGAAGAAAATCTTGCTTCTGATGAAAAGTCACAAATATTCATCTTCCCCTTTGGTTTTCCAGTTTACACACTAATCAATGCACAATGACAGTTAAGCGAGAGAAATGAGTTCTCACTCAGCCCCGACATTGTAGAAGAGGATGTGACCCCCAGAGACCTCACACTTATTCCAAAATGATACTTAACTTTTGACTCTGCTATAAAAATGAGTCCAGCTAAGTTCTTAAGTTGAAATATTTGTCTCTGATATTGTGACATAGTTATTGTGAAACAGTTGTTTTATCTAGAATGGCATAATTAACAAATTTGAGACAAACATCATGTATATAAATGTAGTCTTATCAAAAGCAAAAGTCATGTTTCAGTTTTCCTAACTCTAACCTCATCATTGAGCTACACTAAGGGAATAAAAGTCACAAAGAAAACACTCTGTTAGTGTGTTATGTTTATTACAGACTACAAAATTTTATCATTAACCTTTATCAGATTGAATCTCTCTCCAGTCTTTAACATCAACTCCCCTCTTTTGTGTTGGGTTCCATCTAGGACCTTACCCACACCTCTTATGAATATTACTCAGCCTTACCATTTATAATACTCAAGAACAATGTGATCATACTTTAAGTTTTCCCTGCATTAGAGATTTGCTTTAATATTAATAACAACTGGTACTCATTAAGAATTTGACCAAAGACCAAAGGGAATGCCTCAGTTATGGAATAGCAAAACCTTCCCTAGGCCAGGAAAAGAAGGATAGCAAAGTCTTCCTCTGGCCCATGTGCAAATATTGAAAATGTCAGCAAAATATGCCCATCATAGCTTTATTCCCCCAGATGCTTTACAGCAAGATCGTTCCCGTACAGAGACTGCTCTTGCCAAGATTAGCTAAACTGCTTCCGCATTTATCTGTCTGTAACAACCCTGTCTCCTCATTCAGCTGTATGCAATAACCCCACCTCTCTGTTCAACTACATACACACTCTGAAATTTCAATGTGCCTTGGCTTCTCCATCAGAGAATACAGACCATGTAATCCCAAATTTCTTTTATATGTGTCTACAGTTTTTCCAATACTGTATTTTATTCCCTTACTACCCCAGTTAGGCCAATCTCTGAAGCTGTTCAGAGTGAGGCAGAATCCATCCAGAAACTGAGAATGGCTCCCATCAGGTGCTCAAGAGTGGTATTAACATTGCATTCTCTTTCTATATTCAAGACTTTTCTACCTGTAAAAATGACCATCTGGTTTCTCCCTTATTTGTAATATTTTTGTGTCCTTTGTCTCTTCCCACATTGGACTTAGTAGAACTACTTCCCAGTGAGGATGCTGCTCTAAATTCTGGTGCCACAATCAATAAATGTCTCCAACTAGGAGCTCACTCATTACTTAGTATGAAATAATTTAAGGTAATGTGGAGATAATAGAATTTAACAATACATTTGACTGTTTATGTATATCTAGTGAGAATGTACATTCACAGATAATACATGGATGGCTAAGATCAAAAGAGTAGTAGATTTTGAAGGTGGGTTGGTGTCCCCATCCCTCTACTGGGTGCCCTGTCTAACTACTAGTGGTGGTGTCTTCAGGTTCCATATTCCCATTGTTGGGCATTTCTGCTAAGGTCACCTACATTGAGTCTTGAGAGCCTCCCCCATCCCAGGTCTGTGGGACTTTCTATAAGTTCCACCAACCCCCAACCTTCAGAGACTGCATATTTCCATGCATTCACCTGGCTTCTGGGACTCTCACCTGTCTCCCACAATACCTGATCCTGCTCCCTTTCTCCATTCCCTCTCCTACCCAGGTCTCTCCATTCCCTCTCCTCCCCATGATTATCTTGCTTTCCCTTGTAAGTAGGATTTAAGCATCCTCACTTGGACCTTCCTTCTGCGGTCTGTGGGGTGTATCATGTACTTTTTGGCTAATATTCACTTATCAGTGAGTACATACCATGCGTGTCCTTTTAGGTCTCACTCAGGATATTTTCTAGTCTCACCCATTTGCCTGCAAACTTCATGATGTCCTTGTTTATAATAGTTTAATGTTTTCCATTGTGTAAATGAACCACATTTTCTGTATCCATTCTTCAGCTGAGGGATGTCAGGGTTGCTTCTGATTTCTGGCTATTACAAATAAGGCTGCTATATACAAGAAATGCAGAGCAGAAACAAAAATGGAGCAGAGACTGAACAAACGACTGGCCAGTGACTGGCTCAACTTGGGATCCATTTTAACTTGGGATTAAACCCTCACACTTATTATTGATACTATGTTGTGGTTGCATACAGAAGCCTAGCATTGGTTGTCCTCTGAGTGTCTCTACCAGCAGCTGACTAAGATAGATACAGACACTCATGACCAAGCATTGGACTAAGGTCAAGGACCCTCACGGAAGAGTTAGGGGAAGGATTGAAGAAACTGAAGGGTATGGCAATCGCATCGGAAGACCAACAGTGTCAACTAACCCTGACACCGGGGAGTTCCCAGAGTCTAAGGCACCAACCAAGAAGCATACAGGGGCTGGTCCAAAGACCCTGGTGCATATGTAGCAAAGAACTGCCTCACTGAGAGAGGATGTGCCTAATACTGTAGAGACTTGATGTCCAAGGAGCAGGGATGCCCAGGGGACACCCTCTCAGAAAAGAAGGGGAGGGAGTAGGTGGAAGATCTCTGAGGAGAGACCAGGAGGGGCGTGGCAACATTTGGGATGTAAGTAAATAAAATAATTAATTAATTAAAAAAGTGTAGTAGAATATTTCAAACAATATTTAAATTGGATGCCATCTTTCTACTCTGTTATCTAAGGCTATGAATGCATATTTTATTTGATAATTTAAAACATGGTGTTTTTATTTTTCAAAAAGTTTGTAGTGAGTATCTACAGTAAATATGAAGATGCACATTTCAAAATATTACTTAATAATTTACAATAGAATTAAAAGTAGGAAATAAAGCAACAGTAGGGCATACACCAAAAAATGAAATATATACTGCATTTATACACATTATTCATTATACTGTATAAATGGAATAAGTAGGCTCATTCTTCTTTGCACATTACAAATATTGCAAAGGCAAAACTTAGCCTCTAAAGATCAAGATGTGTCTTATATTTCCTAAGATTACATTTCCAAATAGAAATTCCTTCATCTATTTCAAATCATCTATTTGTACACTAGTCCAAATATCCCCGGACACAGATCCTGACGTATTGTGATTGCCGTGGTAATAGAGGAGGCAAAGCAGAGAGTTGGAAATAGTCACTTGACTGTGTGGTTCACGGATTTCAGGGACAAGAAAGCTAATCTAGAGTTCCCCAGAAAGGCTATATATCCTTAAATAGGATTATCCTTTAAAAGTGGGACCTGGGATTATCATTTCGAATAACTTGAAAGCAGAATCTATGGGTGCAGTTTAAATGTGAATTCTTTCACGTCAAATTTCTTTTTCCCCTTTTGTACGAAGTTTTGCTGAAGATATTCTGTATAAGCTGTGTGCATATGTTGAGTGTGAGCTGGCCTAGCCAGAGAATGAATGACCTTCTGTGATGACAAGGAAGAGATGGTTGCTTAGCTTACCCTAGATGGAAAAAAAGAAAAGTCTCACGATTATCCTGTGTCTTCAGTATCTACATCCATTTTTCTGAATTCTCAGTGAACAACAGACAAGACCAGGATGTTGTGCCTTCAATAGAATGTGAGTAGTAAGTACCCTAAATATCTGCCTTAGTCCATCTCCTCTATTGTATAGGACAAGGGTTCCTTCACAGTGATAAGCAATAGAGCAGCATAGAGAAATAAGAAAAGGGACAATAAATATAGTAATAAACATCTCTAAGTATTGCCAGGTACCACTCAGAGAACTTACACGTGTTCATGGTTGCCTGCTCACAGCCTCGTGAGGAAGGTATGCTGAAATCCTCGTTCTATGAAGAAGTCATGGGAGGCACTAAGAAGAGGCATCATAGCATTCTGATTTCTGCAGCTCAGGCCACATCATCATTTTCTGCTTAGAGTTGACATGCACAGGATCATATTCTGGTCATTGTCACAGCCTGGCCAGGAAACCAGAACTCTGCAATTTCTAATATCACCAGAAATATCATATTATTTTTATTCCTACATTTTAAGGATTAACCCTCATCATTGTCATAATAACAAAGAAATAGACATTGTACTCTCACGTTGGACACAAGAAAACTAACTTGAAGATACATTAAATTTAAGAACTACAGACTGTGCAGAAGTGACAATGGGATGATAAGTTATTAGGATGGAAGAGAGAAGAATGCACAGTACCATGGAGGCAGGGACAAACATTCTCGTGAGTCCAGGGCAGCAGGGAAAGCCAGCTGAGCTGAGCCTGGAGAGGCCGGCAGGGTTCAAACCAGTATAGACTTCATGGTTTACAAAGACAAATGTCATCAGATAAGTGAAGCAAGGTGCTAGGGGTGTCTGTGAGACCATTCCAGAAAAGCACTGATTATGAATAATCTAGTCTAACGGTTGGTTTAATCACCTGACAGATTCATGCTATGATGAATGAAAAGTCATGTGGCAGTGTCTAGCTGAAAGGAATAGATCATTAGGAGCAGATCTTTGGGAATATTGTGCCCTGGACCCTTCCCATATTTCTCTCTGGGGTTCTTATCTCCAATGATGTAAAAGGGTCTGTCCTGACTGCTGGGGAGGGCTAAACATTCTGTAATAGAAACCAAAATAAGTCATCTCTTTCGAACATGGCTTATGTCAGGTGTTGTGCTTGTGGTGATGAAAAGTCACTCAGACTCAGACACACGTTATCCTGACGGCAACAGAAAGCCACAGTAAGTGTCTACAGAACAGAACTTATCAATTTCACATGCTTCAAAGATCACTGCCATCTGTGGTGAAGAAAACTGACCAGAAGGAAGGATAGCCGTGAGAGGATGGTCATGAGGCCTACGAAATAAGGGAAGGAGGCGGGAAATGACTGACACTGTCTCAGATCTGAGGAGGGGAGACAGGGATGGGTAGAAAGAGAAATGAGCACATTCAAGTTCAATAATCTTGTTGCAAAGGCAACACATGGGTCATCCTCCTTCCGTAACACAGCAAAATTTGGATAGTGAATAGAACCACAGGAGTGCCCAGCATGCTGCTTTCAGAGACTCTCCAGTACCCTTAAGATCAACCTTACAATGGCTTCTTAGACCTGAGCCCTCCTGGTCTCCTTACACCAGCCTTGGGCTCTCTCTTCATTTCACATGCTGGGCCTCTGCCTAAAGCACTCCTCCAGCAACTTACACTTTGTCTTCATTATTTAACCCTTCTCAGAGCAGACTGCCTATACTGCCCAGTGGAAGTCAGCACCATGCTATTATCCTTTGAGCACCAGACTATTTCCTTTCCCAGCTCTCAGGATTTATCTGTTTTTCTGTTTTCTGCTTTCTATTTTTTTTTCTTTGCCACGAGGAATGGAAGATGCCAGGAGAGCAGGAAGTCTGTTGGTCTTGTTTTTATGGCCCAGTGTCTGTGTTACCATGCAAAGATCCACAATAAACACACAAGCAGCTTGGAACATCCTGGTCTCATGCAGACACCATAGCATCTGTGATACTGAGTGCCAAGGACCAGTTTGGATAGCAAAGACTGTATTAAACCAATCTCACCATCATTTTCCTTTCTACTTCACTGTCCTACTGAGACTACTTCTAAGAAGGCTCAGAGTTAAGGGACATTGATCAAAAACTGCCAAACAGCCTACAACGTGGTTATTTTGATGCACCCATGTTTTGTTTTAATTCCTTTAACATTTCCAGCACAACAAAGGAGCATAATATTTAATCATATGAGCAAAAGAGCAAAGGGTCAAATTGAGCTACATTTTTATTTGTGAGAAGGTTTCCAAATCACTGAAGGATAGACCATCTTTGTATGTATAGGTACATGTATATGAAGTTTTAATATTAGCTTTCATATTGTGGAGCAATTTCTGTTTGCAATCTCACTTTCAGTGACTAATTTTTTATCGTTCTGTACAGAAGTCAGGGTTTAGAAAATTGTGTAGTCCTTATATTCTAAATCAGGAGGTTGAAGCAGAGAGAGATTACCTTTTCAAGAAAGAGTGGTTTTACGGCTAGACGATTTCAAATTCAGACTGTATCCCAGGCTTCGGCAGTCCACTGATGAACTGTGTACAGTTTTCATTTCTATTTGCTTATGTGAGTATTCACCAAACCACCGGCACTATATAAGATCAGTATCCAAGCTATAAAGGATTTTCAAATTGCTAACACTAGACATAGTTCAGACATTAAGTACCAGGAAGCAACTGGGAACAGCTGCTTTTGAATCAGACATAAATCTAAGCAAAGCTGCTGTATAGCAAAATGGGGTATGTGTGTTGGGGGAGGGAGACCTTGTCTCATTAAATAGCTAACAGGAGAGTATATCTGATAGTAAAATCTTGGAAGAGTATAAAATACCTGTTTACTGCCAAATTCTAGTCACACAACATTAAGGTTACCTATTTAAACACACAGTACTGGCTGCGGATCATATATAATTCTATCAAAGAGTTTATCTTATGCTTCCCGATTGCCTTTAGAGTGAGTGAAAATACTCTTGCCAAGAGAATGGAAACTCACCCTCAAAAAAAGTGACTAGTGGGGACTACTAAGAAAAGGGACAGCCAACTCTGCAAGGCTGTGGCAGCCAAAGCTTTGGAATGCTCTTCCAAGGTAGCTTCTTAATACAGGTCAGGGATGAAATCCGTCTGAGCTTTAGCAACAGAAACTGTACAAGCGTGGACTGTATCATTTTCCTTTATCCTTTCTCGTGGCACTCCCCCAATTATTGTATTTGAATGTCTCAGGATTGTTATAGAGTGACCACCTAAAACTAAAAGGAATTTTTTTCTTTTATGTATCAAATGGTAATCTCAAAAAAAAAAAAAAATCTGGGAGGAAATACCCCCAAGGGATATTTTTAATAAAGTAGCACACATTTCCCATATAAATGTTGCTTAGAGAGTGCCATGAAAATAACCCATTAAGTAAAATATTCCAAAATCGAATCTAATAAAGCAAGATAGAAAAATCCATTCTTCTGCTTTGGAATAGAATGTATAATAAAATGAGGGGAATGCTCCATGGCATTAAACTTTCCAAGCCTGGTGGAAGCCAGAATCTCTCAGCAAAACAGAGAGAAAGAAATAGGAGAATAAAAGGGGGGATGGCTTTTCAACATGGCCACAATTAATAGATCTACCATCAAATAAAAGAAAAAGAAAATCAATTCAGTTAGAAAGATGCCAGGACAGAGCAGTTACTCAGAGCTAATTACTTTTTAACAGATGATGACAATGGGTTAGTTTTCACGGATATTGATGAGGAAAACCTTTGGGGAAATCATTCGCAAAGGTTAGCAAGGATATGAATTATTCTGGTACATTGGAACGCAAAGGAGAGGGGAGACTAAGTACAACACCAGTGTGGCTTAGTGAAGGTCGGTGGGACCGCCAAGCTGATGCTGTACATTATCATGTTTCTAAAACAGGTGTCTGTCAACAGTATCTCACAGTAGGTTATTTTTCAGAAAAGCTGTTTTGTTGTTAAACGGTTAGCAACTTGCCCAGAAGAGTGCCATTAAATCTTTGTATTCAGAAGTACACCATAAAAGGTGTAAATAGGAGTGGACCTTCTACCTGTGGATGCATAATCACAAAAAAGGTGACTCAGCTTTTAAGAGCTCATTTTAGAAGGTTCATTTTGAATTTTAGTACCCACATCAGGTGACTCACAGTTACCTATAATTCAAACTCTAGAATGACTCAACGCTGCTGGCTTTATTTGCCACCTACACTCATGTTCTCTCTCTCTCTCTCTCTCTCTCTCTCTCTCTCTCTCTCTCTCTCTTTCTCTCTCAAAATAATAAAAAAAGAAACATTTCTCTTAGAACAGTAAACATTAGAAGTGTTTAAATGTGTGTTCTTGGTCTTGGACTGCTGAGAGACTCCACTCATAAAAACAAAAAGCCTTGCTGTTTTTCAGAAGCCTCCCTGAATATGAGTTAATTATGGGTTGTATTCCTCACTTATGACAGAGTGCCGATATGTTTGTAAGAAAATGGACAGTGGTGTGGTTGGTTCATTCACTTTGATTATTAAAAACCTCCTAGATAGATGTGTATATGAAAGAAATTGCTTTACTTGGTAGGGTAATAAGAGTCATTTACCATATACAAGAATGTTCAGCAAGCTGTAATAAAGTGGTATGTTCATAGACATGTGTATTCTGTATGCATGTGTATGTGTGTTTTCCTAAACACATAAATGTTTAGTCTGTATAATTTTACCTGTATCTATATGATCTCAAGGCTAACCACCTATGTTTAATTTTGAAACATTTATTTCTAAAGACTAATGTTTCTCTAACTTCTCCTTACATATCTCTTACAGACCTATATGTACCTTTGCCTCATAGATGCCACAGACAATTCATGCTGAATCAGTATGAGCTGGAGGAAGCACTCAAGTTAAGCTTGCCATCTTTTTTATGCTACACAGTGACACACTTGGCATTCTCTTGCTACCCCGTGTGCTTGCATCTTTAATAATTGTATAATTTATAAACTTTATGAAACAAAGCCAACTCATCAACATTTCTGTGTCCTTAAAATGATAGCATCATATTGTCTGTATAGTAGGTGATCAAATGATACATTTTGATTCATAAACAGATTGGTTTTAAGTAGATTTAAATGTTTCTGGGTGGTAGAACATCGTAGCTGTATTGGTGTTTACCTTTCCTTTTTGGTATCATGCAGAGTACCTTCCAGTACCATGAACACTCTTCAGTATGGTTGAAGCCTCTATCTCTACCTCTACCTCTACCTCTACCTCTACCTCTACCTCTACCTCTACCTCTACCTCTACCTCTACCTCTACCTCTACCTCTACCAATATAGGCACTACGTTGACTTCTCCATGCTCAATGAGTTGCACAAGTGTCTGTTTGTGGAAAGCAGCCAAGAGCCCTGTCAACAGCCTGAGTAGTTTGTTAGGTTCCCATGTGGCCCCTTTGGCCAACAACTCAATTAAAAGTAACCCATTTCTAGTGTTGGAATGTCATCAAATTTCATCTGGACTCAAGAGATATCTCACTGGGGCTTTGTCTCCTCCACTGTTTGGTGATTTTATTTATGTTTCTTTCACACATGTTTATATTTTATGAAGTAGGTTTCTATATGATACCTCCGAGTTTTATATGAGTAAATTAGGCTATAAGCAGATGGAATGTATGTAATCCACTAGGTGAAGTTATCTTAACCACAAAGTATATATTGGAAGTCAAGCTCATGCTATCACTAGACAATGGGATTAGTCTTAGTTAATTTATTTTCTTGAGAAAATATTTGTCTTTATTAGTGTAATTATTTTTGGATTTAGATAATCAAGAATCAAGAAAATAGCATCTACAATATTTCACCCTTCTTATTAATAATGGCCATAGAATCAATGTTGGAGCACTTTCTTGGCATGTGGAAGACCAAGGGTACCATCTCAGCACACAACACACACACACACACACACACACACACATACACACACACACACACACAGCTTTTCAGGAAAGAGCTGAAAACAGCAAGAAGATAAGAAGAGTCTCAGTGAATCAGTGAATACAGCTGTAGTAAAACCACTCCAGCTTTCTTTTTGAAATACCTGCAGAAAACCAAGGAAAGCATGAAATGACTGGTGGAAGAGGTTCTCATTCCAATTTCCACAGTTCTTCATCTGGAACATGATGGGAGAAAAAAGATCGTAAACTAGGCTTCTGAAAGTCTTTTGACAAATATGCATTGGCCACTTCTTTCTTTGAACTTGAGATGTTTTAGGCAGAATGTTGCTTTATAAATGAAAGTTTGGATTCAATAAAGATGGATAAAATCTTCTTTTACCATTTTAGAAAAGTTAAAATGATACACAAATCCTTGTCCCAGGTGGCTTTGACGAGTCTGTTTGTTAGTCCTTATGATAAACACTTCCAATGACTTTTTTGAAAATTTATTGTTATCAGCTAAAGGCATTGGGGCTATCAAACATTTGGAGTGTTCACAAGAAGTGGTCAGATTCTCCTCTGAATAACAATGTTTTCTCTGGTTGTTCTTCCTAGATGCCATCCTAAGATAATGAGTGGATTATATCATGTGTATTTTAACTCAACTTGACTACCATTCATGAGCATCTAGAGAGCTCTTACCAGTACAATAAAATTCAAGCTAAATCCCATGAAAACTCAGATAAGAAGAAATTGCCTATCTTCGAATCCTCTTTGGAGAATGTTTTTGAGAGAGTTTGAAAAGGGACATTGATGGATTCCTGCAGACAAAAGTTTAAGAAGTAATAATATCTGAGCTGGGCAGAAAGAAAACGAAAGATGCTGAAGTGTTCTCAGTGTATTTTGCTGATACTTTAACTTCTACACTTCAGTAATTGGATTGGGATTTCATTACAAGAAGTTTGTACCCAGTCACATCAACTGCATCCTTGTCAGAGAGTGGTGGAGACTGAGTGTACCTGTTATGACCATTATCATCCTGTCTCCAGGGAAACTACTCATGAAAGTCATCAAAGCTGAGCAAGAAGAGGAGAAAAAGCATAAGGCACTTCCAGCAAACTTAAGACTCCAGAGCACTTGAAACTTCAACACAAATAAACAAATAATTCATACAATTCTCCCGAAACAATTGTTTGAGAAAAAAAAACCTAGTTAGTCTTTGAAGATGTTAAAGTTTTAATACCAACAACAGCCTATTTTCCTTGAAAAATATTTCTTATATTCCTCACTTCTTCAAAGTGTGGAAGGTCAATATGACTGTCAGAATTCATACAACTCAAAGTTTAGCTCAAGTTTAAATTATCTGTAAACTTGGGTATTTGTTCATGTTTTGCCTTCTTTAGAAATAATTATTTCTTTTGCATTTCTATTTTGGTCTCTCAAAATATGTCATAAGTCATATTTGCATGAGATATTTTATATAAATATGGTGTATGTGATGACAAGAGCCTAGCCTCGGTCTCTGTATGTGGGTAGGGTAATTATCTTCTCATTCAGGGGTGTCTTCAAACACTATGTGCTCTCATTGTGGCATGATAAGTACTATAAAGGAAAGGAATCTAGGATGGTTATATATAGTTCGTTCTGATTCAATTTGATTTTATTTATTTTCCTTGGCCTTCTAGTCCTTGATCTAACTCAGTGTGAGAGAGGAAGACTCCTGCTTTATTGTTTCTGTGGAAATAGAGAGTTCATTAAATGCATGCTATGGTTATGAAGAAAATGTTAAGAGAATCATAGCAGTGGAAGCCTGCCTCCTATAGAACTGGTCATTTCCAATATCTGCCCATTTTGTCCTCAGGGCTTAGTGGAGCTGGTGGTTTCCAGTCTTGTCACAGTTAGCCAGCCCTACCTAGTTTGCACTTCCTAATGTGACTTTCTACATGAGATGAGTACACCAAGATCAGCTGATACTAACAGAACTCTGGGAGCCCAGAGTTAAGTAAGGTTAGGAGCAATTTTCATCCCCCAGCTCACAGACAGCCCTGAAAAATCATTCATAATAATTCTCTACTTTGCCCCTATCTCCACATTCACAGCTGAAGCTCTGACCTCCTGTGTAAGTCAAGAAATGAAGAGATCCTCTTTGCTCATAGAAGATAAACAGGACTCTGCCTAAAGAAGACAGAGAAAGAAACCAGTAGGTCTCTGAAATTCTGAGCCTGCAGTTCATTCCTTCTCTGATATACATGCATTTTAGATAATACACTCAGTTCATTCTTTTCTTACCCTTCTACTTCTCTGGAAAAAACCCAGACCTTTGACTACAATAATCAAGATTCAAGTTCTATAAGAGCAAAAAATCCTTGGTATTAGACATGTCCAGGGGAACCCACAAAATTCCCTAAAACAAAATAAACTGTTAATATTAGATTGGTTGACTGTCACAGTTTGAAGGAAAGGCCCTATTCTGAAGACACCACATTTTGGGCACAGGACTTGGAGAAATCAAGTTAGGATTGACCTGGACACTAGTTCCTTGAGAACTGAGTCTCATAATTTAGGAAGATACTATTCAAGATTCTAAGGGAAAGAAGAAGTCTGTAGTCCTACCTATAAATGTTATGATCCACAATTATGATAAAAGTGGTGATAAGATGTCCGAAATAAAGCAATAGTGGCACCTTTACTTTGAGAGTCTTCAACAGCTGTCAAATTGAACCAATGCCTGCTCAAAAGAAGGAAATCCATGCCTGGTATTATAAACCTACCTGTAAACTAATGACAGAGAAGATCACAGACCCTAAAGTAGAACAAATTATTGCCATTTTCCTAAACCAACATAATGTCTAACTGTGTTCTAGGTATTTGTTCCTATACCCACTGATTAATGTACCTCTCATTCTTCATATACAAAACTTCTTTTTACAGCAGATGAGAACTACTACAGAGATCTGCAAATGGTCAAATGTAGAAGATAAATAAGTGACTGTGTGGTACCCAAACCCAACTAGTATATCTACAATTCAATCTGTACATCTGCCTTAGTCAGGGTTTCTATTCCTGCACAAAACATCATGATCAAGAAGCAAGTTGGGGAGGAAAACGTTTACTCAGCTTACACTTCCACATTGCTGTTCATCACCAAAGAATATCAGGACTGGAACTCAAGCAGGTCAGGAGGCAGGAGCTGATGCAGAGGCCATGGAGGGTTGTTATTCACTGGCTTGCTTCCCCTGCCTTGCTCGGCTTGCTTTCTTATAGAACCCAAGACTACCAGCCCAGGGATGCACCACCCACAATGGGCCCTCCCACCCTTGATCACTAATTAAGAAAATGCTGTACAGCTGGATCTCATGGAGGCATTTCCTCAACTGAAGCTCCTTTCTCTGTACAACTCCAGCTTGTGTCAAGTTGACACACAAAACCAGCCAGTAAAACATCTACGATTATGGAAAAAAAATCACAGAATGGAGAGAAAAATTCTAAGCCAGAGAGAGAATCAGAATGACTGCTGTTATAAAGTTTTCCTAGACTTAGACATGATAGAGAAAACATAAACATGAACTCTCAAAAATAAGGTTGCCTGAACAAGACCAGTATAAAGACATCATCAATTGACAAATTCTACATGATGCTCACCCTAGATAATGAGCTGTAGATAGTCAATGGCTACTAGGAAAGCAACAGTCGATTTTCTCCAAGCATGAGCTTCCAATTGTCTAATCTCAAGTGGCCAGACCTGGACACAAACACATAAGAGCAAATCAAACTGGACTTAGTACACATTGCTATATACACATGTAACAATAGTAATGAAACATGATGAATTTGGGAAGGAGGACATGGGATGAATTTGAGGAGGAAGAAGAGGCAGGAGTGTAGATGTAGATGTAGATGCAATGCTCCTATATAAAGTTCTCAAAAAAATTTCCAAAAAAAAAATGTAAAGAATTCATACATGCCTGATAATAATAACAATGATAAGAATTTGCAAATACAAAATGAATTATTTTGAAATAGAAGACTAAAGAATAAGAAAACACAACACCTTAGTGGATACTCATAGCTATTCCCAAAGACCTGAGTACTAGAGCCTTTCTGCTGTTATTGGCCATCGATCTGGACTGTCATTGCCAACAAGGCTGTGATTCCTACCCCTACTCTCACTCATCTCTTTTCCATTTTCATGTAATTGAGCTTCAGAAAATTACCTCTTCCGCTAATAAGATGCCTGGTTAGTTGAGAGATTTTACTGATGCTTATGAGTCTTTAGTGTAATATTTCATTAAACTCTTGCACATTCTGGTAGATGACTAAAAGAGAAAATGAACACGGTTATGTCTGGCATAATAATAAAAATATAATAAAAATAAAACCCTTTTGAGCAAATCACTGGTGTCTTTTTTTTCCAAGATTTTCTTTTGTTTTACATACATTCCTTAATCACGACTATTAAAAAATAAACTTTGTTTTCATTCCCTCACTACTGCTCTTTAAAATGCACCTAGGTCTGCAAGATAGACAAAAACTTAGGCTACAAATTACTCTTAATGGTTAAAATGCAATTGCATTGATGAAATTATCAGAAAGAGCTCATTTTCTGGTGCTGTCTTTGGGTTTTTAGAAATCCTAGTTGCTGGCTTACTCACTAATTTGGTAATTTGCAGCGGGTTCCCCAGTCATTAGTGCAAATTAGCAAGGTTTAGCTATAATGTGAATATTAATATCTTCATTTAGAACCCTTCCACATGCCCTCTTCTGGTTTCTAAGGACAAGATGCTGTTTTAAACCTCAGAGAAAAGCTATATGAAAATATGTGAATATGATGTTTATGAAAAAGCATTTGATAGTGCATCATTTTCATCTTCCATGGATCAAATGGCAGTGGCTTTGATAATATTGTGTTCAAAAGCCCCAAACACTGACAGACAACCTGAAGTACATATTGTGCTATATTAAAAGAGTATTGGTCCTTGGCTAGAAAGGATTTTCTAGTCCAAACTAAGTAATAACCACTTGATCACAGATCTCTCCCACATCTAAGCTCCTGGTGGCAGTCTGTGCCTCTCATTTGAAGATCCTAAAACCTCTGTTCAACATCCCACCCAGTCCCTGAGTCTGTATGCCCCACTGAGGCATACTGGAGAAGTGTTACCCTCTGTCCATGACCCTTTAACCACCTTTTTATATCTACTACGTTGTTACTAAGGCACTGCTTACCTTTGTAATTCTCCTTGACAACCACGCTCTCTGGATGTGTGCTTTTACCAAAGTGAGTACTAGAGATGTCCACTGTATCTTTTTTCCTAATAGCAGCAACATTGATTTGTTTTTCCTGAAAATACACCAAATCTATTCACCTACTAACTCTCCATGAATAATCTTTGGTTTTGGACCTACTCTGTGTCATACCTTGACTCAGGCATCAGAGAATTTCAAGGGTATCTTAAATGTAACAGTTGTCGTCAGTCAGCTTGGAGACAAGAGTGATCACATGAAATAGTATCCTTTAAAAAAAAGGAAGATAGATTTGCCAGCTGAGACTTCCAAACAAGACAGTAAGATAGCACAAAAAAAAAAAAAAATCAAAGCTCCTTTTTCTAGAACATTTCAGCTCACACTTATGGTTCTACCACTCTTAAAAGAATCTCAAGCTTGGGATTTGAAACCATGCTCTGACACACATGGATGGATTAAATGGGGATAAAAATGCCTACTGAAGTACTACAATGTAATGTAAACCTAGCATGAAACCTGATGCACACACCTCATGCTAGATGGTGATGTGATTACCATATCAGAAATCATGGTTTCATCATTTCCATGTCAGTGTCTCCTCATTCCCTTGCAGGGGCTATGGTGTTCATCACCAATGAAGCAGCCATTGACAAGCTAATCCAAGAGTGATTCTCATTGCTTGGATATAATATACATGAGGGAGGCCTAGAAGCAAGCTATTAGCTATCAATAGTCTTCAAAAAAAACTCAGATTCAAAAAGTCAAGGATTGCTACATCAGACTGGCCTATGGGCATGTCTCTTGATCTTTGTTTGATTACTGAATAATGTAGGAGGGCCAGTGTAGGCAATGCCATCCCTATGCAGGGGGTCTTGGGCTGTCTATGAAAGGTCACTGAGCAAGCCATGGAAAAGCTAGTCACCAGTGTTTCACCACCACCACCACCATCACCACCACCCTGTGGCCTTTGCTTCAATTCATACCTTGAGTGTTCCTGTCTTGGATTCATTTGATGATAGACTATACTCTGTAAGCCAAAAATGTCTTTCCTTCTCCAGTTCCCTTTTGTCACAATGATGAAAGTAATAGCAACAAGAACCAAACTTGAACTGGTCTGGGGCAGTCTTCCTGAACTTCAAGCACAGGGACTTATTTCAAGCTCATCTTCAGGGCTAGCAGTCATGTTCTAGGATAGGTGGGGCAGGTAAAAACATTGACATACAGAACAGAGCAAAGATAAGGATTTTGTCAGCTTGTTTGAAAGAATTTAAACTGTCACATAAACACCACTATAATATTACCCCTTTGGAAAACAAACATCTTTGAAGTTTCTCTAACCTGACAGACCATGTGTTTCTGAGCAACAGTTCTATTTCCTGAAAGAAAAAAAAAAATCAGACATCTGCTTCCCAAAGTCACATTCCCTGCCGTGTAAAGGTAACAGCTGTGTGCACTTGACCTGTGCAAGCAAAATGACCCTGTAGGGGCAGCAGGGCTCTGTCAAGTGTCCCTCAGAGTTATGTCTGTATGCCTTCTCCAGCTGCAGTCAATCTGTAAGCAGCATTTATTGGGCACTTGGCCAATGAAGAGCTGTCCTCAAGACTACAGGCAATTGTGGTAATCTGTATGGGACTCTTTCCAGGAGAGGACTGGACATTATCTCCTTGACACGATGTGTAAGGGGCACCCTTCTCACCAGGAAAGGCCTTTCTCCCAGTGGGATCTCTTACACCTTCATCACAACATCCCTGAAAACGCCATCAGAAGCCCCTATAAACATTGCCACCTCCAGCAAAGTGTGGCTCCTCTTCCAAATCCTCACACCTAGGAATCCATGGAACTCACTCTTCCGTTTACCATACCCCTCTCTGCTGGCCAGTGTGTACCCACTTCAAACCTTCGTTTCCACTGTAGGATGTAAGGTTAACGGCTTAGTCTAGGGAAGAAAAAAATAGGTAAAGAGAGGAAAAAATGGGGAGTGTGTACCTCAAAAAACGGGAAAATCAAAACACATCACAATGAAGTTAAACCAGTCTATTCATTTGAATCAAATGCTATAGATATTTTAAGTGTAATGTTTGACAGCAAACTGTCATCAAAGCAACAGACTCATTATAAAAATGTTAAGGGCATATAAATCCCATTGACTGCTTATTATTAACTTCGTGGGGTGTGATAGGAAATGCCTAGCTATAATTTATATTTCACTAATAAGGTCCACTTTAATGTGCAGCTGTCAAATCTATTACTCACCTCTTCCCGGTTTTATAGTTTTCTGGACAGCGCTGAAATTGAATGTTAAAGGATGGCTTCAAGCATTATCTCCTGCTCTAGTATCTCCTTCCTGCATATTGCAGCATGCCTCCCTCTCAATCCGAACTCAACAGCCAGATTGTTTTTCAAAAAGTGCACCGAGAGACAGAGACAGAAACAGAGAAATTTTCTTTTCAAAAGGCAAGATGCAACTTGGCATTGTTTTCTCACTTTCAGAATCTGAAAAACCAATATTGTTAATGGGGTATATTTTGAGGGATTTGGAATTCTCACGGGATTTATTTTTGTTTTCTGTCATATGTCATAAAGCATGTCAATAAGTTTCTACTATGTAGCAGGCAGAAGGACAGACATCTCCATATACATGCTTCATTTACCTTTGGGTCAGCTCAAGTGATTCAAGAGTTTAATGAATTTGATGCTTGTCTATTTACAATCTCCTAGAAAATCAATGAAAACAGTGGAAGTAGTTGGTTCCTCAGATGATGCCTAAATGAAGAAGTATATCCAAGGAAGGAAAGTATTGGTACACATACCAAAATAAATACAGTGTTTAATCACCAGCACCCTTTAAGATCTACACTGTTGACATCCAAAGCACTTGAAAAGGGTTATGCAAACTTTAACAGAAACTATTTTGCTGTTTGGGGCATATGGAATGGCATGTTACCAATGTACCAGTTCACACTTTCTGGAACCTTCCAACACATTGAGGAACAGAGAGCAGCACTTTCCAAAGTGCTCCAAGCTGGTGTGTTAGGTAAAGATACAAAGTGAAGGTCCTGGCAAATGTTAAAGATTTGCCAAAACATTGGTCCAACAAAGAATAAGTTCATAAATTCTTCACCTAACAATTCTGATCAGAGGCGTTCAAATGTGCTACTCTGAAAATAAAGCCTTCTGGGCAGTGTGTTCCCTGCCTGGACATTTGGTTTTGACTGCAGGTATTTCCCCCTGATGACCATAGCACCTAAGTATTTTAAAGCAAATTATTCACGAGCTACTCCTCAAACACAGGATGGTGCACTGTGGGAATGAAGCCAGTGCAATGCATTGTCGATACAAAGCGGAGCCATTCTCAAGAGTCAGGGTCCAACACCTCTGCTTTTTATAAAATTAACTATCCTCAGTCAAGGGGGGGGGCAGGCAGTGAGTGAAAAATATGTTGTGCTATGTCCTGGTACAATGAGTAGAAGTTCTCAGTTATCCATCCGACTAAGTTGTTTAAGTCAAATTCGAAACAACAGTGACAAAATCATCATCAATGCTGTTGATGCTCAACATTAGCTCCCTACCATCACTTCTTTTGAATTCCACTATAACTCTCCAAAAGCTACTACTCCCTAGTTGTGGATAGACCCAGCTGTGTATTTTGATGTTAATTCTCCTTTCCTGGGAAGGATTACAGAGGAGGACTGAGTCAATTCACAGGTGAATTCAAGTGAACCTTCTGCCCACCTTAATTCGTAAAATAAAGGCTGGAGCCAGTGATTGGTCAGAAGAAGGGGAGGTGGAGAAATAAAGGTTGGTGGGAAAAGAGCAGGAGAGAGAGGACAACGGAGGAGGACAATGACACAGAGGAAGAGGGAGGAGCAGGAGGTGAAAGGACAAGCGTGTGACTTGGAAAACCCGCAAGTTATAAGATTCTCATAGCTGGGAAATAGAGTAATGTAGTGGAGAATCTGGCCAATCTAGGCGTGCACCATATATTCATAATTATTGAGTTGAGTTTTCTTTGACCGGTCCTATTTGGGTTGGAGATTTACACCAACACTCCCTTTAACTGAAAGTATTAGCATTCTGAGTAGAGTCCAGTCTCACTTCCTTTTCTACTATTTTAAGGGTCCATTATTTTCCCCTTAGGATCTGCCCAATGGCTCCTTTTCGATCGGAGGCAGCCACCCAGCGCTCAGTTTCTCACTCCTTGGTCCATGCTATAAAACTTTTATCTTCCCTGTTTCGTTTAGAGTCTCTGCAACCTTTCTTCCCAGGAGATGAAATTAGCACTCGTACATCTAGTTGGCCTCAAGCATCACTAGATGTTTAATCTGGAAAAGGAAGCCGCTTAACCTCTCTGAGTCTCTGTCCTCGTTAATAAAATGAACTTGTGCGTTTGATGCAGCATACCCCATGCAGGTATGTTCAACCGTCCATAGCCAAGTTAAGCAGCAATCTCAGAGCTTTCCTGGGCATGCTTGTGTTCCCTATGGCAATCTGAGCTTTTATACTGGCTTAGAGAAAGATGCTGCCAGACTGTTGAAGATATATAATTGCGACCCTCCAACTGCCATTTGCTGCAATTCCTACTATGACAAACATCTTGTATAAAGTTTAAAGGATTTATTCAGCACCCAAGGTCTTCAAATCTAGCTGACCTGTCTGCCTCTCCCACTCAGCTCACTGTATCCCTTTAATAAACTCTCTGTCCATGAATATTCTCAATAATATTCAATAACCATGTTTTTATCCATGTTCAGACCTTGATATGATTTTTCTCCTTCTAAAGCACATTTTCCCAATTTCCACTCCTATTTATTGTTTTGACTTTCTAATCACCTTCTAAATATCAATTTTAAACTCTACCTTTGAAAGAAGCCTCCACCCTCTGGCATACTCTGACTCTCACATACCAACCTATAATTAAAACACTCGTGGATCTATTACTGGAGAGTGTTCACTTGCATGTCTAGCATTTTCTAAATTTTAACACCTTAGAAGGACTATGTTCTTGATCCTGTCTTCAAGATGTGCTCAGGGCCCAGTACAGAATAGCTACTCAGTGAATACTGCAACAATCAATGAATGTTACTACACTCTTTTACAAAACCTCTCCAGAAACTTCCAAAAACAAACAAACAAAAAAAAGCAACATTTTTTTTTTCAGTTTTGAAGCTACATAAATATGGTGCTGATCTCATATATTTTTTTCCAGCACTGTGTCTATAACGAGAGCCGAATAACAATTTGCTCAAATCATTCCAGGCCAAAAGCAACTTCATCTACAAACTTATCAAAACTGACCACATCTGTGAAATCACCTAACCCTCAGAATCGTAGGGGATCAAAGTGTGCATCCATCTAATTCACATTCATCGGTGTCACTGACTTCAGCAAGGAGGTAGTGGAGGTAAAAGATGAAGATAGCAATTCAGTGGCCCAAGGGATCAATGAGCATTACAGGAGGGAAAACTCTGCTGTTTAATGTCTGGCCACATTCCTAATTTCAGGCCGATATTGCACTAAAGTAAGAAAGCACACACCATAAATCTATCTCCATAGGTGGAAAAAAATTCAATGCATATATATCATGGATGGTGGAGTGATGGTATGACTCCTTGTGTGTGTGTGTGTGTGTGTGTGTGTGTGTGTGTGTGTGTGTGTGTTCAACTAAATACTTCTAAATAATTTAAGCAAGCTAACAGTGTAGCCTAAACTAAATATACATGCAAGAAGGGTCCGCAGAGCAGAGAAGGAAGGTAACTGTCTTCCTAATGTAAGTAACCATCCTCATTACCCTGAAGCAAAGAGAGCGCATAGCACCCACTACAAATGCTGAGATAACAGAGCCCCACAAAGTACTCCCATCTCTAGACATGCTAAGCCAAGAAAAGCAATTTTTATTTTTCGCTGATAAATGGTTTAATCAAACCTAACAGATGAGGCAATATATTTTGAGAACATTGTGCTGTACAGATCATGAGGTCAGTGATTTTCTCTGGTGCAAACACATTACAGTGTAACTGAGTGTGTGTTGTGGGAGTAAGCCAGAGAGGGGGATAACATAGATTTTCTGCAGTAGATTGTGTAGTGCTTTCTATCTAGACATTATTTATATTCCATAGTTCTATAATAGAAAAAAAAGGCATCATAATGGATAGGTATCCTATGATTTTACAGAAAGAAAATAAACTAGCGTTATAATGTTATTCTTCACGATAAACCGAAACAAAAACAATTTAGGATTTAAGATTAAAGTAATGAGGGAGCGGAAGCTGAATTTTGACATACCTTTCAAATTCTAACTCATCTCATATATCATATAAACTCAACTTTGACAAATGTCACAAAAAATAATGGTCACACAGTCCAAGTGCTGTCATGGAATTTGTGTAAGTTAATTCTGCAAAAGACAGGATCCTCAGATGCCTTACATTATTATTCACAGTCAACTAGCTCCATGAATACAGGATTCTCTAGCATCTTCAGCTATATGCCATGTGCTTATAGATTTACCTCATGTTTCTGCACAGGTCTCCTTGTATTTTTGAAATAACACACCTCTAAAACCACCGTGACAATAACTTGCCGTGGAACAACCTTAGCCTGTGTTCACACAATGCTGTTAAGGGATAATAACAGCTCCTGATATCTGCATAGCAAATTACCCTCTCACACATCATCTTCTTGATCTTCTGACAACCCTGAGGCTCATGTAAGCAAGTATATCCCAATTTATAAATGGAGACACTGGAGCTCTGGGGCACGGGGAATTTAAAACTGTCCTGAGGTCAGCTAGCTTTAGAAAATCCCTGATTGTATTCCCAGTTTCCCAATGCCAAGTACAGGATTTCTACCCTGCTCATGACTGCCAAGAGAGTGCTGAGTCCTCCATGGATGTGAGTGTCAGCTCCAGAGTTGACTTCCTAATACTACAGTATGAAGCTCTACCTTCTCATCTTACTGGAAACTGGTATGGCCTCAGGAAGTTTCTCTGTCTGGGTTTTCTTTGTGACCCACCCCACTCTACCCCATTGGAAATGCTAGAGGTTCTATGACTAAGAAGGGTAAAAATAACAAGAACAAAAGCTCCAGTTGTTCCTAGGACTGTGGGGTTTCTCAGCATGTAAGACTTTCAGGACTAAAACCAAACTGTCCTGGGAAACAGGGTTTTAAGTGAAAACCCCAGAACATTTCCAGGTAAACCAGTACACCATGCTGTTTTAAATGTTAGGTGAGCATCTTCAGAAACAAGAATTTAATTCATCAAAGGCAATGTAGTTATCAATAAAAAAGGCACCAAAGAATTGAATGATCAAGCACATATAGAGCAGACATTTTAAGTCAGCCCTTTATTGAAGCATTGTCTTATTTTGCTATTTATTTGTCCTAAGTGTCCCATTTTTCTTACTTTGTGACAACCTATCAGAAAATATGTTTTTAAGAAAGTCTGACTTACCAGACTGTAATGATGGCTCACAGGTTAAGAGAAATGGTTTCTCCATCAGAAGACTGGAGTTTGGGCCTCAGTGGCCACAATACACAGTGGCAGCTCGCAATCATCTGTATCTCAATCTCCAGGCACCTAAAATCCTCTTGTGGCCTCTGAAGTACATATAAACACATGGGCACACAGACACATATACACACATCGACATAAAGGAAAATAAAACTTGTCTCTCTCTCTCTCTCTCTCTCTCTCTCTCTCTCTCTCTCTCTCT
>JANHMN010000001.1:222672972-222800475 GCA_030674055.1 Rhabdomys pumilio | reverse complement strand
TCTCTCTCTCTCTCTCTCTCTCTCTCTCTCTCTCTCTCTCTCTCTCTCTTTTTAAGTAAGCAAGAAGGGCCATGGTAGCACACACCTTAATCTCAGCACTCAGGACACAGAGGCAGATGTATCCTTGTGAGTTTGAGGGTTCTACATAGTAAATTCCAGGACAGCCAGGGCTACATAGTGATACCCTGTCTTAAAAATAAATAAATAAATAAATAAATAAATAAATAAATAAATAAGGAGAGAGACAGAGAGACAGAGAGAGAGAGAGAGAGAGAGAGAGAGAGAGAGAGAGAGAGAGAGAGACTTAGAATTTGCCATGAAACAATTTAGAAGATCAGTAACAATGCAACAATGGGAAATCTACGTTTTAGTGTGAAAAGACAAAGGGGATAAAGAAATGACCCGTCTGTTGTTCATACATATTTTGGAAAGGAAGAGAAAGGAGTAGACAGAAAGAACTTTCAAACAAAGCTTTAGCTGATGAAACTTAGTTGAACACACAAAGAGAAAGGGAAGAGACTTGGGCTACACTGGAACAGAATACTCCCATCTAGGAACAGGAGCCACAGGACTAGGAGGAAGAAATGCTCACTAGGAGGCATCCATGGTCTTGGATCAAAGAATCCTCAGGAGATGCTGCTAAAATTATGCAAATGTGGGGGACTTGGTACCCCATGCTAATGAATTAAGAGTCCATCCTGTCTGTAGTGGGTGGCCATTGAAGGGTTCTAAGCAAGACAAAGGTGTAGACAAACGCCTTTGAACCTGAGAGTCTGCCTTCAGTGTTAAGACTAAATTTGGAAGACAGGAGCATAATACTGGACTCTTCCAGGACCAGATCAGTTGCTGTAAAGTAGGTAGAAAATGATGGTGACATGTGGTAACGTATTGCCAGTGAGAATGAAAAGGTGTACACAGATTTAAGGATTAAAGATGGTAAAATAAAAAGAACATAGAAATAGATTAAGCATAGTTTATGAGGAAAAGAAGGAATCTAGGAAGCCATTGAACTTCTGTGACCATCCTCAGCTCTTCTTCTTCAAAATATCCAGATGATAGGCAGCTATGCATGCATAGGGGTGTGTGTGTGTGTGTGTGTGTGTGTGTGTGTGTGTGTGTGTGTATACAGGTGTGATGAGTTGTATTTCCCATCCTGAAAGATCTATGCACCATACATAGAAATTTTATTTTTTTCCTGATTCATTGAGCTTCTGTGACCATCCTCAGCTCCTCCTCTTCAAAACATCCAGATGACAGGCAGCTATGCATGCATAGACCAAAACGGTGTCTTATATAGTTAGATTCATGGGCAAAATAATATAATGCCATTTATTTATCTATCAATTAATATTTATCATTAACATTCCCATGCCAGTGACTGGTCTAGACAGTGATAACAAAATGGATGAATGACTCAGAATGAGACCTTGTCCTCAAACTGTCTATAACATAAAGGAAGAGAAAAACAATAGAGAAAAGGAAGGAAACAAGGAAGGAAGGAAGGAAGGAAGGAAGGAAGGAAGGAAGGAAGGAAGGAAGGAAGGGAGGGAGGGAGGGAGGGAGGAAGGAAGGAAGGAAGGAAGGAAGGAAGGAAGGAAGGAAGGAAAGAAAGAAATTTCAAATTAATATGATCAAGGAAATACACTGTCAAGGAGTAGCCCATACAAGGAGCACGTTAGCAAGGAGTGGGGAGACTGGTTTTAAAGGGCTTCTAGAGCAGATTTTCCACAGACCTCTCCCAGGGGAGGTAATGTACTTTCATCTCACCTTACCCTCCTTTACCAGGGAGTTCTCTACAGCAAAAGATTGTTTCTTATTTATCACAGAACCTGGCACGGTAGGTGCTCGGTGAGACTGATGGCCGAATGGATGGATGGATGGTGGATGGAATGAGTAGACATAAATGGATATTGACCTGACCTCAAAGGACTGAGAAAGAATGGCCATCAATTCATGGAAATTACCAGGTAAATAGTGCTTTATGGTGAAAGGAATTTATTGAGAAGGCACGGGATTAAATGGACCATTGGTTCAATTTTGTTTTGTGGAGTTTGACCCTTATCAGTTGATTCTTGTTGTTTAGTATTTATTGAACCAGCTTTTCTCTGCACTTAAGCTACTCCCCAGGAGAAGGTTAGGCACTTCTGGAAAGTGCATTAACTCTTTCAAGCCACCAGGGTGCTGTTCGGTGAATTACTTTTCAGTAATTAAAGATGCTGCAAACAAAAACACAATGTGCTGGGAAATGAAGAGCTAATCTCTCTGCCTGCCTTCCCTAGCTGCCTATTTCTGATTACTGAAGAGATAGGGTGCAAATATGGGTGGATTACACAATGACAGTCAGCCCTGGTTTCACATAAGAACCTACAGAATTCTCTTCCTAAAGCCCATAAATTTCTCACATTAGAGAACAAAGATTAGCAGGATCAAGTGACTAAACCACTTAACGGCTCTAATCCTCATTCCTGCACAAATTCACTCTGTGCTTTTGGACTTATCTCCTTTAAATTCTTCACTTTCTCCGCCCCTCTCAGTGCATTTGCAGGATGATAAGAGCTGTTATGGGCACCAGACAACCAATATCTCTAATCTTTTACATATATATATATATATATATATATATATATATATATATATATGCTGGGTTTGAATGACTGCCTCTCTTTTCCTAGTGTCAATGAACAAGCCTGACATTGATGCATTAAACAGAACCATTCTATCTTTCCTCCTCTCCTTGCCCCTCAAAAGCCAGCCAGATTCATTTTCCATTTTCAAAAATCTTCTGCAGCTAGTTTGCATCTTTAATTACCCTGGGCACTGGGCTTGTTTTATATGACTTATAACAAGCAGTTTTGCCCTTAGTTCATTTAAGTAAAATCATCCCTGGTTTGAGCCAAGAGATATTCAATATACAATTACCTGGTGGGTCAAGGCTCTGCCGTTTTGTCATTTTTACTGGCATTTTCTCCATTATTGCTAAGTACTGAGCAGCAGAAGCTGTCAGAGCCACATGGCTGGTCTGAAACTTAATTTTCCTAAATTGCACAATTCCTCAGAAACAGCTAACCCCCCCTAGGCACAGTCCCCTTGACAAGGGGCAAACAGGGTTAACTTTCAAACTGAGTTATACAGAGAGCAATGGGAGGAAGGAAGCAATTAAGCAGAACTTGGGCTTGCTGGGGAATGAGACTTTTAGAGACAATGCAGAATTCTGTGTCAAAGTCCCTGCTCGAAAGGCTCTGAGTAGCAAGTGGTTTTAAATCATGTAGTGGTGTGGCAAAGAGAATCAGTCAAGGCAAGGACAAGAGAACTGAACATTATGTAAAAGACAAGGTTCTACACATTTTTATATGCGTTATTTCATTAACTCTGATAATAATCCTTTAAGATAGATACTTTCATTCCTTTCTATGTAGAGAGAGATGAGAAAACCGAGATAGAAGGTTTAGCACACTGACTGAGGATAGCATAGCTAGCGAGTGAGTCTTATTCAAGTGTACCTCTTCTGAATCTGTGCATAATGATCTTTGCACTCGCCCATGCTGGAAGTAGTTTAAAAGCAGTTTTCTTGGAGCAAAGGCCGAGTAGTCTAACATAGTCTCTCTGATTCAAAGAGCTGAGAAGTAAGAGAGGAATACAAAATGCCCAGAATTAACCTCTGCTGCCTCTACGCCATTATCTACAGAGTTACTTATCTGCTTCCTGCCGCGGCTCCAGGTGATCTCAGAGAAACATCTCCTTGGTTGCTTCCTATTCTGGGTAACATCTTAACTCCCCCCACTTCCTTCTCATGAAGAGAAGCCCTTTGAAGTCCAATAAGCTACCCAGACTCTACCACCTGGAGAATTTGAGAAAACACAAATCAGCTTAGCCTCATGCTGCGCTTTCGCCTCAAAGACAAACTGCCTGCACCAGCTTGTAAGAAAGAGCAGAACAAGAATCCTGATGTCAGGGTGTCTTAAGTGAGCAAATCAATCCTGGGAGAACATTAAAATGTAAGTGCAAATGCTAATTATTTACCACCAATTTCTGTTTTCGGTGGAGTGGGATTTGAACTGTAGACCACAGATTCATAGCCACATGTAACCCACTGTAATGTACACACTGAATAAACATCATTCTTCTTTAGGTGACATCACTTACCCAGGCTCTGGAAAAAGCATGAGTGCATACAATTCTGCACCATGGCTAGTGGCCACAAGTCTTTCAGCAACACGTTTGTCTCACCATCCATTCCCTTCCTTGGGGCCTGTTCTAGTTTGATAAAAGCAAGATGGAGAGGAAACATTTTGTTTCATCGCTCATTTGACAACCCATTGTCTTCAAGGAAAGCAGAAGCAGGACCTTGAAACAGAAACCATGGAGGAACACTGCTTACTGGCTTGTTCTTCCTGACTGTAAGAAATCCCAGCAAGCTTTCTTATACAACCCAGGACCAGGGTGGTACTGCGCACAGTGGGTTGAGTTTTCCTACAAGGATTGGCAATAAAAGAAAATAAAAAATGCCCCCGCAGGCATACCCATAAGCCAGTGTGATCAAGGCCCCAATTGAGACTGCCTCTGACTTACAATTTATAACTCTGTGCTGTCAAGTTGATAGCTGAAGCTAACTAGGAGAGTGCCACAGCTTGACTTCACTTTGCAGGAGCTCTATGTCAACCCATTCTTCCAATGTGTTTACTGAAGAATTTACCACACCAAAGCTGAAGTATGGCTTCTATCTCTGTTTCTTAGAAGAAGTCTTGAAGTTCTTACAATTGCCCAATGATAGAAGTGTTTATTTTTCATGATGGCACCTCAGACCACACACGAAAGTCTGTGCTAAAGAGATAGTGGAAGAGGAGGCCAACCAGATGAAGAGATTTACAGTAGGAGCTGGCTATGCCAGAAAGAAAAATATGTAATTAGAGAATCAGAGGTTTGGGCTGTGTGAAGAGTAGCTGACCTCTGGGTAGAGAAGGTCTATAGGTGCCAACAGAAACCCAATCAATCATACGTATCAAATAAAGCTATAATGAAAATGCTATAAACTGAAACTGAGATACACTTCCTGTGTTGCCAACACTCTATATTATCATGTGCTATGACAGTCTCAGACTCTACTCTGAGTCTGTATCCCTTTCTTTATCTATTCCTGATCTGGGTCTTTTTGTTATAACAAAGCCATACTTGTAATACAAACCTATTGTAAGTTCTCAGACTTGATCTACAAAATCATCAAACCTGAAAGCCTCCATGGATCCAAATTGGGGGTCAGTTGGTTTGAAATGAGGTCTGCCGTGAAGCTGTACTCAGAGGTGTTAAGATAGCCTGGGCAGTAGGGAGCACTGTGCCCCGAAATGTAGGACTTCCTAAACACAATTTAAATCTACTTCTCTGTGTTTTTTCTACTGTCTCCAGATAATACCTCATGTCCTCTTCTTTTCAATTCAGCCTCAGCACAACAATAGTTCCTGAGGTGTGTCATTTTCACACTTGTTCTAGAAGCCAAAAATAAAAACCTTTTATTTATGATCATTATTGCCTCTGACCAAAAAAAAAAAAAAATGGTTTATGAGCTGGCATCTACAAGGAGTCTTCCTCCCTGTGTTCTAGTCTCTTTGGTGTAGAAAGGTACCCCACAGGCTGCCAAAAGAAAAACCTGGACACCAACCCAGCCACAATACCTTTGACCTACAATCTGTCTTGCCTGCAAAATATGCTGGAGCAATGGTAGAAAAGAACTTTTGGGAGTGGCCAACCCATGTCTGTTTTAACTTGAGGCCCATGCCATGAGAGGAAGCCCATGTTCTACATTGCCTAGATGGCCAGGAACCATAGAATGAATATCCCAGAGACCTATGGTAGAACCAAACAGGACTGGAAGTAAATAATAAATAAGTATCAACTAAATAATTCCTAATTGTATTCTGCTATACTCATAAAGCAGTGGCTTATTCCATCATCATCAGAGAGGCTTCTTCCTGCAGCAAGTAAGAACAAGTACAGAGACCCACAGCAAGACACAAAGTGGAGAGAGCCTAAATTAGAGATCTTCATCAGGTCCTTCTAGAAGCTTAGGGAACCACAAAGAAGACAGGGAGGGAAGACTGTAGGAGTCAGAGGGAATGGAGACCACCAGGAGAACACGGCACACTGAATCAACTAGGTAGGGTTCACATGAGTTCACAGCGATGGAAACAGCAAGCATGGGGCCTGCATGCATCTCCACCATGTCTTCTGTGTAACTGTTATGGCTATTAGCTTGATGTTTTTGTGGAACTCCTAACAGTAGGAACATGTCTGGCCCTGACTCTTTTGTCTGCTCTTAGAAGTCATTTCTTTCTATTATGTTGCCTTGTCCAGCCACAGTATGAGGACTTTTGTCTCATTGCATCTTGTTTTTCCCTGTTTAGTTGTCCGATTCTTGGAGGCTTGCTTCTTTCCAAAGGGAAACAGTGCAAGTGGATCTGGGGGAGAGACAAGGTTGGGAGAAGCTGGAAGAAGTAAAGGAGAGGGAACTGTGGTCAGGGTGTATTGTATAAGAGAAGAATCTGTTTTTAATCAGAAAAAAAGAAAAATGGTTTAAATGACTTAGATAATGATGGGTGGCAGTCTTTGGCCAATACATATCAGTAAGCTTCTGCTAACCTAAGAAGTCCCTGAGTGGAAGAGAATCAGGGCCAGAGTTTTACAAAGTGAGATGAGAGGGGTTAATTCCCTGTATGCCTGGTCAGATAGCAGATACCATTTAGAATTGCTCCAAAACTCCAAATTAGCATGTCACTCAATCATTGGTACAGTCTGGTCCCTCAAACTATATTACATTGCTCTCAAAAGATGTTTTACGTACTTTGAGATTCACAGGCTTCTTATGTTCCTGGGATCAGGACCCCAACAAAATGAAGATCTGGAGAGAACAGGGATGTGGTGAAAGTCAAAAGAAACTGAACACCTTTTACATGTCTGCTGCTGTGGTTGTTTTAAACTTTCTGCTGCAGGAGTCTCCATCCAGACCTTTAGAAGATGAAGTCCTCCGGGTCCTGTGCACCTACAGATGCAGAGTTATTGGTATTACAGAGCAGGACTAGGACAGCCTTCCCTGAGCCCGAGAGGGAACTCCCCATAGATCTGTATACCACAGAAAAAGATACATGCCTGATCTTCTGGGATCTCAGCTGTTACATACAGTGCCTCTTGCATTTTACTTGAAGCCTTAGAAGTGCCTCTTCTCAGCTGCCAGGCTTTCTGAGTTTTGAAGATAGTGATTCTGCTTCTCTTTTCACACTTTTTCTTTTCTCTTCTTTTCTTTTCTTTTCTTTCCTTTCCTTTTCTTTTCTTTTCCTGCTTGGGGGTCTGGGGGTGGTCAATCATAATGCCAAAAACATTACTCATTGCAGTGTTTTTGAACACTGAATCAATGTTCAATGTTCAAAACCTTGAGCCTCCTCTGGTCCCCACTGCTCCCAAGGTAGCTTCTTCCTACCTATTCCTCTCCCAGGACACTCAGAGCAGGCATGCTTACAGAGTTGTCAGGGAATCATGGAGCTCTAAGCACCCTTGAAGATCCCTAAACATTTGTGCTTCCTGGTTTACATTCTATTTGTGGGAAACAATCAATTCTCTGTGCACCATGTCAGATTCCTCTTCCATATAAGAAAATAGAGGAATTAGGGGAAATCTTTAAATCTTTGCAAAACAAAATTAAAAGGGGTTAACCAAAAGCTTGATATTCTCAAATGCTACATGGGATCTCTAATGTCTAATGCCACTGTGCCTTTCCTAGTGTGACAGAAAAGTCCTTGGAGCAAGGGTCAAAAGACCTTGAGTCCAGCTTCACGCTCCCCTAATTAGCAGTATAACCTCTGTCAGGTCTTATGACCTCTGTAGCCCTGGGCTTCTCTTCTATGAAACATAAAAATGACCTTTGAGGTCCTTTGCAGCTCAGAGTTTTCCTGATAAAGAACACACAGAGGAAGACACACATCCCCAGGGAGGAGGACCAAGGACCAGAAGTCCAACATGAAAGGATGAGCAGGAAAAAGGAGGACCCTTGATGTGTGGCTGCCAGAAGAGCGAATCAAATCCACTTTTGTTCATAAGGGACTGCTGTGTCTGGAGTGACCCTGAACACTTCAGCACCAAAAAATACATTAAATATCTGAGAACTGCTATTATTCTAAGTGATAAAATAAGCACTGGACTAGAGTGCAGATTAAATTCAAACCAACCTGACTGGTTACACTGTCCTTGACGGTGCTCTGTCAAACAGTGCTTGAATAGGCATGACCAGCACACAGAGAGAAGAAATATTTTATGCTTAACAGAGAAATAAAGCAGGATAAATCTAGAGAGGTCATTTCAATAGTGGAAGGAAAGTTAATTTGAGATGATTGTATTAAAATTAATTAGCCCTCTTCATTTACATTCTAAAACATATCCGGCAGATATAAAAATTACATGAACTATATAACTTGATATGCCAGATACAGCTATAACTCAGACACTGAAGACTCAAAAAATGAGGTTGAAAGTTGTTCTGTGTTGTTTTGTATGCATTTATTTATTTATTTATTTAATATTTATTTTGTAGTGTCATACTTGAAGTAAAAGGTCCAAGTTGTATGGTTAGGAAAGTCTTTCTAGATTAAATTGATATTTTTGTCCCTTGAAAAAAAATAAGCAACAAAAATATAAGATTTTTAAAGTTGAAGGAACAAAGCAAAAGGAAAGCAATGAATACTTTATGCCAAAGATGCCCAAAACTTTTAAATAAGAAAGAATTATTGAGATCCATGCAACTTCCACCTCTCCACATGGGAACTCAGAAGAAGGAGTCCAATACCCTGTACATGTACATATTTCTTTATGGAGTTTCCAGCCAAGTTTCTCCTTACGTTTTGTTCTTAATTCCTTTATGCCTACATATAATATAAAATCACTTCTAAGTGGTGTATCTACATTAACAAATATTCTCTATTTAAGATTTGGTTGTTTTTTAGTCTTTTTTTCCAAGGTGTGGTAAAAAGCTATTTCACAAATAAAAATACCTTTTTATCATGTGAAGATTGATAGAAAGAGACATAGTCGGGATTCCTGACATCCTCAAAAGATTGACAAGTTAAAGGGGCAATAGAAGTAGAAAGAAGGGATGAATTCAGTGAACCCAGGAAGTAGAGAAGAAATATTTATAAAAGGAAAGAGGGGGGTGTGTGTGTGTGTGTGTGTGTGTGTGTGTGTGTGTGTGTGTATCTAGCCACAAAGTCATAATAGTCTTTTTCTTAGCTCACCCTGTGATGGACTATAGGCATGCACCACTACTCCTATCTTTGCAAGGGTTTCAAAAATTATTTTTTGCTTAAGATGTCCCCAGTGCTACAATAGAGGCACAGATGTTATGGAAGAAACCAAGCACACTCTGCTTAATTTTCAGGCCCACTCCACAAGATGGAATCTATATCTAGTACTTTAAATTCAACAAAAACCTATGGCTGGGAAGGACATGGGCCCTAAGAGAGCTCTTACTTACTATCAACTAAACTGACAGTGGGTCAAAATGGCTTCTAAATATTTATGTTCATAGTCAGGCACAAGTGTTACCTTAGCCTTAATCTGAGAGTTTCTGTTTTCAAAGAATGGCAGTGAATGCAGAGAGTCTTGCCTGTTTAAGGGGCTGAGAATAAGAGACAGCTGAGGTCTCAACCCTAAATAAGACAATTGTACCACCCCTTGTAAGTCTCAGGGAATAATACAGAAGACATTATAGAAATAATATGAAAGCCAGAAGGCAGGAAGAATGATTGTAAAATGTCATTGTGATGACACACGAGACACACAAGAATTCACAACAGCTCTGATTGCCTTCACAAAGCTGTGTCTGACAAGAGTCAGTCATGAATGAGAAAAGAAGAAACTCAACAGGTCCCACTGCTCCCCACTGAACTATTGGCTACTAATAGATTCTGGGGGACTAGGAGTCCTTGGAGTCAGATGCTTACCCACTGGTGAGCCTACCAGGCTCCACTGTATAATTCCAAACACATGCTCACATAGATGACTCTGTTTAAACTCAATGAATCTCAAAGAAAACGGAAAGACATCAACATCCGAATAAGACTTGTAAGAAGGAGAAAAAATTGATGGGTAAGGGGAGTAAAAGGGATTGTGAGGGTAATCAGAGTGCATTGTATACACATATGAAATTATTAAAGAATAGATATAATAATAATAACAATAATAATAATAATAATAATAATAATGACTGTCTATGCATACTACACAAAACCTTTGTGATCTCTTGAAAGAATGAAGCTAAAAAATTAGAAAAAATATCTTCCCTTCTGAGTCATGATCAATGGGCACAGATCACAAAGCACAAGATACATTACAGAAGGTTAAGTGCATACACATCATGTATAGACAATTCTTCCTGCCTGTTAATATCTCACACAAAAGCAAAGCACAGGAACGACACCCCCACCCATTTGGTACACATGTTTACTCCTGCCTCTCAGTGGTGCAACTTGCCAGGTATCAAAGGTCTTGCCAGTAACAGAGGCACAGCAGACCTAAAGGGACGAAAGTAAAGAACAAGAATAAAACATGATGTTTCTGCAGGCCAGACAGCACAGCTTTCCCTAGGAGCCACACGACTGCTGAGAGGCACTGGAGAACTTTAAAAATCAGGTTGACACTTGCTATTTAGGATTGGAATAGAAAGCCCATTATACTAGTTGTTAACATTCTGAATAATGCTTAAAAACAGTAATCTATATATAATTTATCTTCTAATATAGCGCTATTATTTCTGGAAAGCTTGCAGCAAGACTGAAATGGCCTTATTCCAACCACCAAAATCAATTCTTTTGTACAAATTTGATATAGGCAGCCTGTGTACCATTTGAAAAAGCTCACCGACCTGTGAAGCCTGGCATTTGCACCATAAAATTTAGACCTAATTTGATGAAGTTATTGAACACTGTACTTACCCCATGGAAGGTTTGGAAGCAATTGTACATAACTCCCACTTTTTGTCTTTAGGAGCAAGTTTTGGATACAGAGTGAGTCGAATCACTTATGCTCTGTAATTGGGTGAAGACTCATATAGTCTAGACTGCACTTATTGAAAACTATAAGTTAATTTTGAGTGTGAGGCTGGAGTTTCATTGCCAAGTTGAAATGATGGAGATTATTTTTAAAAGGCCCCAGAAGTGAGACAAAAATCATAATGTGATATCAAAACATTAGTCTATTTTCTTCACTAAATTGCTAATTAAAGGTTTATTTTTATACACTCAACTCTTAAAACTCAGAGGAAATGAGTGATGCACAGAATTGATCTGTTGTATTGAGGATAATAAAGAGTAGGAACACCCATCCTTTTTAATAATTGTTTCTACCATCACCCAGACACAAATGAATCTCTCAATTTTTTAATGCTCCGTTGCAATCCATCATGAATATTAGCATAACAGGAAAACAAAAGCAATTCAAAAACTGCTACATCCGCTTTATTCATTAAAAACAGAGGAGCTTGCTGTTGCCATTCAACAGTGGCTAGAAGAACCTCTAAAGGACTATTAGTTAATAGCCTGAGACATGGACTAGAATACAGCGGAGAGAGGCAAGCTTTTGTGATTATTCTGATGCTCTCTTCTTGTTTGTTGTTTGTTTGACTGATTTTGTTTGTTTCTTTTTGTATCTTGAGACAGGATTTCGCTGTGTATATCTGGCTACTGTGGAACTCTCTCTGTAGACCAGGCTGGCCTCAAATTCAGAGATTCATCTGCTTTTGCCTTCCAAGTGCTGGTAAAAGTGTGTGCAGCCACTGGATGGTTTATTCTGATATTATTTATTGGTTGGGCATAACTTTCTTTAAAGTCAATCTCCTAGTTCAGAAAGGTGATCAACGTGATATAGCAGACATTTGATTATTTGAATAAATATTAAGGTTTCAATTCAATAAACCACTGCAGAATGTTAATAGCACTCCATGACATTTCTGAAACTTTGGTTTTGTTTCTACCAATCTTCACCTTGAATTGGTAGGTTATTGCTTCCCCACTGGTGAAATGAACCAATTGAAACCAGATTAGATTAGATTAGATTAGATTAGATTAGATTAGATTAGATTAGATTAGATTAGATTAGATTAGAGGCAGATTTATTAAGAAGCTGTTCTCAGGAGGGTGAATTTACTGGCCCCAAAGACCAAGGCTAGAAAAGTCACCCTGGGGAGATGGGGAGGGAGAGAGAAAGAGAGAAAGGGACATGTGCACTGAGGAAGAGAGAGAGACAGACAGAGAGACAGACAGAGAGACAGACAGAGAGACAGACAGAGAGACAGACAGAGAGAGAGAGAGAGAGAGAGAGAGAGACAGAGACAGAGACAGAGACAGAGACAGAGAGAAGTGAAAGGGGGAAGGGGGAAGAGGGGAGGGCAGCCCAGTTCCTGGCCTAGAAATTTCAGGATTGGGGGTAGGTAGGGACGGAGGAATACTGGGAGAACCCGATGGCCAGGTTTGCTCTGGTATGTAAAATATGCACCTCAATTCCTTTCGTGAACCAAACTTGAATAACATTTCTTTAAGTGTCAGTTGGTTTCCAATAGGAGTCTCAGTCACCACTGCCCAGTACATAAACCTGGATAAGAGGATATACACATACAATGGGACAGAAGCGGAGTGATCTCTGTGAGGAAGGGATTAAGGAAGCCCTCTAAGACTGACGCTCTAAAATCAGAACAGACAATCCTTTACTCCCCCCACCACACCCCCACCCATTAGCTGATATGTGTGCAGTCACCTGAAGAGGCGAACTCTCTCTCGGGCCAGCAACTCTGGACTTTGAACTATGGGAAGCTGTTAGCCATGTGCAAGCATGAACCTGATGAGGAGCACCATGTGGTGATAGCCTAGTGCTATAAAGCACAAATCCAGAAGTAACTGTTTTCCAAAGTGATGATTTTCACACAGCTGCTAATAATTTAGTTTCCTATGTAGCTTACCCATAAGGTAAAATAAAATAGCAAAGCCAATTTGAAAACTTGTCTACTTGACATTATGTCTATCGACATAAATTACAAAATTTAAGCTTTACTTTTAGCTCACTCTATAGCACATCCTTCTACGTGCTGTATTATCTCTTCTATTCCCACCACTGGATGGAGACAGCTAAGTTAGTTATTCAGAGTTCCACCATTTGTGAAGAGGCCAGAGTTTGACCTTAGGAAACCAACATTTAGCCTGTATACATGTTCTTCACTATTATGCTCTCACTAGTCTGATTTGAATCATTGGCACTATGCTGGGTTGGCATTAACCATATTGTCATGTATAAAGCACTTATAAGATCAAGCTATCAACAGTAAGAGTCTATACAAGGGCTGTGCAGATAGATCAGTGTGAAAGCTACTGCGCCTTGCAAATCAGAGAGGTCAATCACTGGAACCCACATTTAAAAGGTAAAATAAAAGTCTGGTTATGATAGTATACACCTGTAAGCTGGGGGTTGGGGGGGTAGAGATAAAAAGGCCCCTGGTTAGAAACCTAGCACACGTGGGGAGCTCCTGGGCAATGAGGGCTCCTGCTTCCAAACAAAGTAGATGGTATCTGAAGAAGAATTAACATCCAATGTTGACCTGTGACTCCCACACTCATGCACAAGACACACACACACACACACACACACACACACACACACACACACTACATGGAAATGTAGAATCCTGTATATGCAGGGGAGGAGGACATAGGTGGGAGAGGAGATCCTTGGTCCTATGAAGGCTGAACACCAAGTGTGGGGGGAATTCGAGGGTGGAGGAGGTGGGAGTGAGGTGGTAGGTTGGGGCACATCCTCATAGAAGCAGGAGGAGAGGGGATGTGTTAGGGGGTTCCTGGGTGGTGGGGGGAATGGGGTAAGGGGATAAAAGCTGAAATGTAAATGTAATATCTAATTAAAAAAAAAAGAAAACCTCCTCAAAGAATGACACTCTGTGGGGCGATTTGCTGCCAAGGACCTTAGGCGACATTGCTATACAGCGATACCTTAGTGCTATTTTACTTTTAAATCAGGGCCTAAGGAAGTTCACTACATTCTCTCTGTTTCTCTGTTACAGTTTCTGTTTAAGAATGTTCAACTATTTTGTCATTCAAGGAAGAAAATGCAACCCCTGTATCACCGCGAGCTCAACAGTTTGGATTTCCTGTGTACATTTAATTCAGGAAATCAGTAGCAGGACTCCTCTGTGTGCAAACCAAACCTCCAGAGTCTGTTTTGAAGTCTTTCAAACAGCATTCAATTGTGAAGAGTTGAAAACACAATCCTGAACATGATGGGAATTCATAACAAGATCAATGGCTCCAACACAGAATCCTTACATGAAAAAGGGGTTGAAATCTTCCTCCCCTCTCACTTATATTTCTTGCTTCTTCATCTGACCTCAAGAAACTCCATCTATGAAATGGCTGGCTCTCTAGAGTATCTTGATGGACACATAAGTGAGTCCATCATATGAGCCTTGACTTCTTAAGCAGTCAACACATTCTAACCATGATGTTATGTGTGGGGTAGATACTCACTGATCTTTGTGGGTTTGCAGGGAGGGGAAATGATTGGTTTGTTGGTTTCATTTTTTTGTTTGTTTTGATGAGCACAAGCTCTATCACTAAGGTACAAAACAATGAGCTTCAAAACCTTTATTTTGAATAGATTTTAAATGCAAAAATGCATTACTATTCCTTTAAAAAATATGTTGGATCAAATTTGCTACACACAGTTCAACATTTCCTAAAATATAGTTGATAAAGTATCAATTGTATGAGATATTAACAGACCTAATGCAAAAGAAAAATAATAATAAAAAATCTTTTAAAACATAAAAAGACCTCCTTCTGTTAACAGTTAGAAAAGAACTCAAAGATACTAGTTCAAATGGTGGATACTGGTAAATTTTAAACATGTGTTTTCACTGTGTGGCTTCTCAGAATCTTTATTATCTATCATGTATTGTGATTCTCCAGATAACAATCATACCCATCCATATTTCTCAATGATAAAGGACTCTTCTGGATTTGTCTCCGCAGTTCACAAAAGCACATTATTTTAATAAAATGTAATAACATTGATATACTGGGAAAGGCAAAATAAAAACATCAAATGCATATAAAATATAAAATTCCATTTTTATTATTAGGTTTAATAAATATAAAATTGTAACAAATTCTTCCTCAAGAAAAGATTTTCTTTTCACATATCAGATAAAGAGCAGAAAACTGTTTGTAGATTGGTGCTAGTTCGTGGGACAGACAAAATTGTACTGTCTCCAGCATTTAATAATCACACTGATCACAATCGTTGGTTGCCAAACAATGCAATGAGTCTAGTTGGTACGGGAGAGTGTTTCCAAATGTCTCATGTGCCGGAGACTTAGTCCCAAATGGTGATGTTATTTTGGGCAGTCCTGGAATGATTAGGAGGGGGATCAGGCTGGAAGAAGTAAGGATCTTTCACTAGAGAAAGATCCTTAGTCAAATGCCATTTCTCTTTATTTCCTGCCTGTCCTAGAGTGAACAGCCTCCTATTCTGTAGAACCACACCGCCATGACAATCAGCTTCACCTCAGGTCCAGCCATCCACATGAGCCAAGACACAACATTCCTCCCTTAGGATGCTTGTGTCAGGCACTTTGTCACAGTAATGCAAAAGTAACTAAGATACCGGTGTGTGAGAAAACGGGTTGGAGAATGCCTCCTTGTTTTCAAAATGTTTTATTTCATTCCTCTGAGTCTAATTGCCTTCAGAAGAAAATAATGAATTAATGACCAAACAACAAAGCAAAGTCCTTCCTTTAAAGCTGAGGGGTGAAAGCTGGTCAACTGAAAGGCAGGTAACATTAATGGTTGGACCTTTGAAGTGGAGACACTATAGGATAAGAAGGAAAACAAGATAGTCGTATAGTACTTGTTATCTGTGGATGTCTGCAATGCCCAGAAAAAAGCAACAGCTAGTTAAAAGAAGAGGGGGGAATGAGTAATGCTTGCTTGCATTAGGTTTTATTTAGATAAATTCCCATGGTTAATAGATTTTCAATCCCACCGTAGATGTTGAATCCAGAAAAAGTACACAGGGGTCACATGAATTTCAGTGAGCCAGGTTATACTTATATGTCTTTTATTCATTTTGCATTAATGAATCCTAGAAATCAGTTAACTAATATGTACCTAATAATGTGTCAGAGTCTATGATGTTTAGTCTCTAACCCTATTTTCTAACACCAAAGGAAAAGACAGCTTTTCTAAGAGTTGGTAGTGGTTTGCCTAAAGGTTTGTTCCTCCTAAGAAACCTTAAATTATAAAATTGTATACCATGGTTGTAAGAAATGTGCCCTTGATTAGGAAAAAAAAAAGATTAATTGGAAATTCTTCTGAAAATGGAAGAATTCTAGAAAACTAAACTAAATATATTTTATCGACTTTGTATTTGACACTATTGTTAAGACCTAAATCAAATTCCTTGAATATAGTTTTGGATAGTAAATTGAAATCTTCTTAAGGTATAATGCATTCACCAGAACTGAAATGCAGAAGAAGCATGTTTTTGGTTGCCATTCGTTCCTCACAATAGTTTCTGAGAAAGGTAGAAACTTGAATCATACTTCCATAAACATAGCATGCTATACAGTGATATAAAATAGATTGACTGGGTCAGTTGGCTTTAGTTAGCATCCATTAAAAATAAAGAAGACATTACAATCCATATGAATGAATCCAAGCCAAATATAAGTGCTGCAAGAAGCTAGGGTCAAAAGTATTATTAATAAGTTATTATTTATTCTTTTATCACAGTCTGCTGAAATAGGCTAAAATTCAGAGCCAGTAGTAGAGGCAATATTACTGAGATCATCTCCACTTATCCAGGAACTCATAAGTAAAATGTTGTTGGTTTCGGCTGACCTTTTCTCTCTTGTACTCTTCTTACTTTAGCTAATGTCCCATTTTAACACCTGAAAAGGTCATTGTCTTACTGCAGTCAGATGTGTGAGAATTGATAATGATGATGGAAGTTTTTGCCTTCCCCATAAAATCATAGTAGGCCACAGATTGTTTGACATTACCACGTAAGTGGAGTCAATGCCGTAGAAAGATTTTACAAGTGTCGCTTGAGAAGGAGCAAAACAGTCACTTTGTCCTTCAAATTTCTCTCCAAGCAAAAGCTACATTGCCTGACAATTTTGGGCTTGGGATCACTATTTGAGTCAAGGTTACATGTCTTTATATACACATCTTCATCAGTTTCATGGTGGTGATGGTAGTTTTAAATGCATGAGCCTGGATAAGTAGGGAATAGAAAAGTATGGAGTTGGAAAGAAAGAATATTTGTATTGAGGAGCACTATTTAGAAAGAGCAATGTGTTGAAAAATGAGAAAGGCCAAAGGTTAAAATAAGGCTTCACCAAAGAGGCTTCTGTGGTATCTTAAGGGCATGTAGAAGCCTAAGATATTATTAAGGAATGGAAATATGGCAGACAATACATGCAAGGAAATAGACCACTAGAATTATGTGATCGGTGCTTTAATAGAGACAACATGATGAATCATAATCAAGACAGATCTTTTACAGATAAAATTGTTGTAGAGTCAAACTGTTAATACCCCAAGATCTGGTGCTTCAAGATACATAGATCCTTGTGCATACCAGCTTTTGTTGTAAAAATCTTGTACTCCAAGTTATCCCTGATTGGTTAATAAAGATGCATATAACCCAGGATGGGCAGAAGAGAGGAAGTGGAGCAAAGATTCTTAGTCTTGGGAACAGAGGAAGGGACCAGAAAGAAGGGAAAGGAGGAAAAAGGAAGAAGTCACAATGGGGTAGGTGGATCGTGAGCACACGGCCATAAGGCTGGCCTGTTGGAGTAGGAGCATCCCAGGGAGAACATGGCAAATGATATCTCAGGGTTATTGACAGGGAAGTAGATAAAATAGCATAAAGGGTTGATATCTGCCCAGCTCTATAGCTTTAAATGCTTATTATAAATAGAAAGGCTTTGGTTCTTTTATTTGGGAACTAAATGACATAAGGTAGAGTAGAAATTCCTTAAAATAATATTTACCCACAACATTACTCCATATTTACCTGGTACTCTTGTCCTCTGCAGATATACCCAGAAGAGTTTGTTATAGTCAATAAGTTAGAGGAAAGATACCACAGATCTCTAGAACATCACTACTATAATTGTCATAAGAAACTATTGCTTATCGTCCTCCTTCACTATTGAATGTTTTTACATCATTCTAAACCACATCAATTTATAGGAAAATGTATATGCTAAGGAGTAAAGAAGTGGCTATCAAAGCCCATCCACATAACTTAGGTCCCAGGGTCCCCCTACCTGTTCTTGGTGGCCCCTTTCAGCCTTTTCTTCTAGACTATCTCCAGTTCTTTGTGACTCCATTTACCCATAGAACCTCACTCTACTGGGGACCCAAAGCTGCCACAGTAGGCTGAAACTCAGGTAAGATAGTCATCTTCCTGTCCTCTTTTCAGATCTCCCCATACTTATCCTTAGTCCTGCTGCACATGTGCACAGAAGCCTTTCCTCCCAGCCCAACTCCATCTTCTTCACCTTCTAGAGATTAGGACTTTTAGTGCAGACTCAGGGCCCCCCTGTTTCTTCCATCTCTATTCCTTTATGACTCTGAACCAACATGAAGAACATTTCTTTGCCAGGGACCCCACACCAAAGACATTGGGCTAGGATTCAAAGACCCCCACAGCCAACACACTGGTCTAGATTAGGAAAATGCAACCAAAGAATGAAACACCAAGCCAACAAAGAAAAGACCAGGTATCTCCACCAAGAAACACCCTCAAACATCATAACTCTTATGATGAAAAACCTAAGAGATAATTTTCAGCAACACATTAAAAGACATAACATATTCCAGAGCAACAAACATAAACATAGACAACCAAGACAATATGCCTCCTTCAGAAGCCAGCAACCCTATTGGACCTAAAATAAGCAATTTATCCTAAGTTCAAGACAAGAACTTCAAAATAATAATTATCAACATATTCAAAGACCTTAAAGATGATGTGAATAAATTCTTTGATGAACATGATGAGAACACAAACAATTGAATATAATAAACAATTCAAGACATGAAAGTAGAATTTATCAAGAAAATATGATCACTAAAGGGACCCAAACAAAATTGGAAATGAAAAACTTAAGATGTTAAAGAAAAACCTAAGTGGTAAATCTCAGCAACAGATAAAAAGACAAGAAATAATAAATTTAAAGTCTTGAAGACTAGGTTGAAGGAATAGCTCAGTCAAAGAAAATGTCAAATCTGAGAAAAAAATCTAGCCATAAAACATCCAGGGAATTTGGGTCACTATAAAAAGTGAATAATATATTGTAACGCGCGTGGTATCCCTGCCCGCAGGAACTCACACGAACACGTGGGGATCCTTTCGTGGTGATTTTATTCTTTTAACCTGAGTGGGGGAGACAGAGAGAGTAAGATAGAGGAAGAACAGAAGCACAGAGGCGGTTACCCGAAAGAGGGCGGCCGTATGTAGCGTCCCGTTTTTTATAGCCCGTGGGCGTAGTCAATCATGGTTGGCTGCTCGCTCAAACTCCCAGGTTCCTTTGCGATATACATGCGCAGTTCAATGGTGTGACGCCAGGAATCAGGCGTGCCCTAAACCCTGTGCCCACAGCGGTTACGTCAGCAAGGACCGCCCCCTGCAATATATGAATGATATGTAGAAAGAAATGAGAAAAAATTCAGGTCATGGCACAAAAAATATTGTTAACAAAATCATAGAAGAAAATCTCCCCAGTCCAAAAAAGAAAAGCCTATCAAGGAAAAAAAAAACATACAGAAAACCCAATATACAGAACCAGGAAAGAAATTCTCCTGACACCCAATAACCAAAACACCAGATGAATGAAATAAAAGCAAGATATTAAATTCTTCAAGGAAAAAAAAAGACATAAAAAGAAAGGTCCATTAGAATAACACCTGACTTTTCAATAGAGACTCTAAAAGCTAAAGGGGCCTGGACAAATATACTACAAGATATCACATACTATATATTCCAAACTGAATTTCAATAGACAGCAAAACTATCAACTATAAACAATGGAGAAAGGTAAACATTTCACAATAAAAACCTATGTAAACAATTTCTGTCAGCTAATCTAGTTTTATAAAAGGCAACAATAGAACAATGGTACTCAACCTGTGGGACATAACCCCAAGAGATATCACATACCAGATATCCTGTATATTTACATTACAATTCATAACAGTAGGAAAATTACAGTTATAAAGCATCAACAAAGATGATTTTATGGTTGGGGGTCACTACAACAAGAGAGACTGTATGAAAGGGTTATAGCATTAGGAAGGTTGAGGACAACTGCAATAGAAGGAAGACTTTAGTCTGGAAAGAAAGGTAACTATTCCCAAGAGAATACAGGAAATAAATAATTTCAGAGCAGTTAGTTAGAAGAGGGAGGCAAAAATCTTCACACCACAACAGCAAACAAAAGGTATTAATATGTATTGCACATTGATAACCCTCATTATCAATGGTCTCAATTTCCCAACAAAAATATATAGAACAATAGATGGTATTTTAAAACAGGATCTATCTTTCTGCTGCAACCAAGAAACACATATCACCATCAATGGTAGACACCATTTGAGGGTAAAAGGATGGAAAAAATTATTCTAAGCCAGTTAACCCAATAATCAAGCATGTGTAGTTATTGTGATGTCTGACAAAATGAACTTCAAACCAAACCTAATCAGAAGAGATGGAGGGACACTAAATACTCATTAAAAAATATTCCTCAAGAGGATATTACAATTATAAATGTTTAAGCACCAAATACAAAGGTTCCTAAGAGAAGCATGACTACAGCTAATATCACATATTGACAATAAGTAGCTATATTAAACATAGTGATAACGGGTAATTAATATCCAACTCTTGCAATAGAAAGGTCATCAAGACCAAAGCTAAATGGAGATTCTGCTGGAGTTGAATCATATCATAAATCAAATGGAACTAACAGACGACAGCTTTGAGACATTCTACCCAAACACTAAAAAACATACTTTCTTCTCAGCACCCCACAAACTTTTCTTTAAAATTTACCACATACTGGGGCACAAAGCAAGGCTCAGATGTAATTTTAAAATGGTGAAAAAATATCCTATATCCTATCTGACCATTATGGATACTAACAACAATAGAAATGGGAAAATATATACAAACTCATGAAGTTGAACAACTCATTACTGAGTGAAAATTAGGTCAAGACTGAACTCAAGAAGAGAGTTAAAACCTTTTTAGAATTGAACACTATTGAAAATACAGTTCTAAGAGGCAGGCTCATAGCACTAAGTGCCAATGTACAGAGGGGGAAGGAGAAGGAAAGAGTGAAATTTCATATTCATAGCATAATGACAAAATTGAGAGAACTAGAAAAATAATATACAAAAAGAGCATCCAAGAAGAATAAATCAAACTCAGTGCTAAAATAAATAAAATGGAAACAAACAAAAAGATGACAAAGAATCAAAGAAAAAAAGAACTTAGTTCTTTGAAATAAAACAACAAAACTGATAAATCTTTAACCAAACTAATGAAAAACAGAGAAGATGCAAGTTAATAAAAGGAACAACATTACAACAAATATGAAGAAAATTCAAAGAATCATAAAGACATACTTTAAAATCTGTATTCCACTAAACCGAAAACCCTTTCTGAAAAAAAGCATTAATCTCTTGATATACTGACTACCAGATGAAACAAGATGTTAAGATGAAACAAGTGATTTAAACAGACCACACATCCCCTAGTGAAATATGCAGTAATGAAGAAACTACACCCTCATAAAGAAAATAAAAGAAAGAAGAAAAGAAAGAGCCATATGGACTCAGCATAGAATTTGACTAACCCACCTCCCCTCCCCATCCACATCCACATATGTAGCAGATGTGCAGTTTGGTCTTTATGTGGGTACTTCAACAACTGGAGCAGGGGCTGTTCCTAAAGATGCTGCCTGTCTGTGGAATCCAGTCCTCAAACTGGGCTGCCTTGTCTGGCCTCAGTGACAGCATGTGCTTAGCCCTGCAGAGACTTGATGTGCCAGGGTAGGAGGATACATAGGAGAGGGAGGCTCCACTGTCTCAAAGGAGAAGAGGAGCAGAGGATGGGGAAGAGACTATGTGAGGTGGAAGGGGAATGGCAGCAACTGGGGTGTGAAGTGAATAAATAAATTAATTAATGCAAAGAATTTTTAAAAGAATTCAACCAGCCCTTCAGAGACAAATTCACACTAATGCATCTCATTTTTTTCTACAAAATAAAAACTGAAGGAACATTTTCCTGACAAATTTATGGAGCCATTATTATCTTGCAGCTAAACTACACAAAGAAGTAACTAAGAAAGAAAATTACAGGCCAATATCCCTTATAACCATAGATGCAAATTTTTAATAAAAAAAAGATTATTCACCATAGTCCAGTAAGAATCATCCTAGTAATGCCAGAATAGTTCAACACACATAAACTGATAAACATATCCATTTACTCAGCAATAAATAGAGTGAAAGACAAAGACCAAATATTCATCTCTGTAGATGCCGAGAAGACCTTTGGGGAAAAATAAATCTGTTTGTAATAAGTCTTAGACAGATCAGAGATACAAGCAACATATTTCAACATAAGAAAGGCAGTCTATAGTAAACTCACAGCAAATACCACAGAGAAAAAAGTAAAGCATTTCATCAAAATTACAAACAAGGCAAGGTTGTCTACTATCTTCATACTATTTAATATAGTATTCGAATTCTTAGCTAGAGCAATAAAATAACTTAAGGAGATCAAGTAGATTCAAATAGGAAAAAAAAAAAAGAAGCCAAAGTCCTCTTGTTTGCAGATGATATCATTTTATGCATAAAAGTCCTTAGGGACTCCATCAAGAAACCTCTACACCTAGTAAATACCTTCAGAAAAGTAACAGTATGCAAAATTCACATACACACACGCTTCCAGAATATAAATGACAAACATAGTGAAAAAGAAATCAGAAACAGTACCTTTTACATTAGTCTCAAAAATATAGTTTTGGATAAGTCTAATCAGGCAACTGAAAGGCTTATATGATAAAGACTTGAAGACTGAAGCAAGAAATTACATTAGACACTAGTAGGTGGGACAGTCTCCCATGCTTATGGATTGGTAGGACTGATGTGAAAAAGGCTATCCTGCCAGAAGCAATCTTCAGATTCAACAGAATCCGCATCAAATTATCAATACAATTATTTACAGAAATTGAACCATCTTCAACTTCATACACAAACATAAAAAAAAGAAACAGAATAGCTAAAAACAATCCTGAGCTATTAAAAAGTACTAGAGGTATCACTATCCTACAATTCAAGTTCTATTACAGAACTTAGTACTAAGTTGTCATACAAAAACACATATAAAGCAATGGAATCAAAGATCGAGACATAATTTCATACACTCAGAGACACCTGATTTTTAAAAAAGAAGCCAAAAATAAACACACGAGAAAAACAGCATCTTCAGAATAAAATGTTGGTAAAAGTAGATAGCTGTGCACAGAAGAGTGAAAATAGATCCATATCTATCAACCTAGACAAAATTCAGCTCCAAATGTGTCAAAAACCTCCATGTAAGACCCAATACCCTGAATCTGATAGAAGAGAAGATAGGGAACAGGATTGAACTCATTTCCATGAGAACAGATCCTTAACAATTTAATTACAGATGAAGAAAATATTGTATATATATGTTTGTATATACATATAGTATGTTCATATATTTATGCACAACAATGGAGTATTTTTATTGGTTATTTTATTTACATTTCAGATGTTATCCCCTTAACACATCCCCCTCTGCACAGGAATTTCTATCCCATCCCCTCTCCTCCTGCTTCCACAAAGATGTGCCCCCACTACCCCCCCACTCCCACCTCCCCACCCTTGAATTACCCCACACTCAGCACCCAGCCTTCATGGGACCAAGGACCTCCTCTCCCAAGGAAGCCTGACAAGGCCATCCTCCCATACATATACAGCTGGAGTCATGTGTCCCTTCCCTATGTGTTCCCAGGCTGGTGGTTTAGACCCTAGGAGCTCTGGTTGGTTGATATTGTTGCTCTCCTCATAGAGCCACAAATCCTTTAAGCTCCGACAGTCTTCTCTCTAACTCCTCCATTGGGAACTCTTTGATCAGTTCAATGGTTAGCTGTGAGCATCCGCCTCTGAATATGTCAGACTTTGGCAGACCTCTAAGGAGACAGCTATATCAGGCTCCTGTCAGCATGCACTTCCTGACATCCACATCAATGTCTACATTTGGTGACTGCATATAGGATGGAAACCTAGGTGGAATGGTCTCCAGATGGGCCCTCCTTCAGTTTCTGTCCTACACTGTCTCGATATTTGCTTCCTTGAGTATTTTGTTACTCCTTCTAAGAAGGACCAAAGCACCCATACTTGATCTTCCTTCTTCATGAGCTTCATGTGGTCTGTGAGTTGAATCTTGTATTTCAAGCTTTTGGGCTAATATCCAATTATCAGTGAGTGAATACCATGTGCATTCTTTTGTGATTGGTTTACCTCACTCAGGATGATATTTTCTAGTTCCATCCATTTACCTAAGAATTTCTTGAATTCACTGTTTTTAATAGCTGAGTAATATTTCATTGTGTAAATGTACCATATTTTCTGTATCCATTCCTCTACTGAAGGACATCTGGGTTCTTTCCAGCTTGTGGCTATTATAAATAAGGCTGCTATGAACATAGTGGAGCATATATTCTTGCTATATGTTGGAGCATTTTCTGGGTATATGCCCAGGAGTGCTATAGCTGGGTCCTCAGGTAATGCTATGTCAAATTTTCTGAGGAACTGCCAGACTGATTTCCAGAGTGGTTGCACCAGCTTACAATCCCATCAACAATGGAGGAATGTTCCTCTTTCTCCACATCCTTGCCAGCATCTGCTATCAACTGAGTTTTTTATCTTAGCCATTCTGACTGGTGTGAGGTAGAATTTCAGGGTTGTTTTGATTTGCATTTCCCTGATGACTAAGGATGCTGAACATTTCTTTAGATGCTTCTCTGTCATTCAAGATTCCTCAGTTGAGAATACTTTGTTTAGTTCTGTATCCCATTTTTTAATAGGATTATTTGGTTGTCTGGAGTCTAATTTCTTGAGTTCTTTGTATATATTGAATATTAGCCCTCTATCAGATGTGGGATTAGTAAAGATCTTTTCCTAATCTGTTGGTTGTCATTTTGTCCTATTGACAGTGTCCTTTGCCTTACAGAAACTTTGCAATTTTGTGAAGTCCCATTTGTCAATTCTTGATCTAGAGAATAAGCCATTGATGTTCTGTTCAGGAAATTTTCCCCTGTGCCCAAGTATTAAAGGTTCTTCCCCATCTTCTCTTCTATTAGTTTCAGTGTACCTGGTTTTATGTGAAGGTCCTTTATCGACCTGAACTTGAGCTTTGTACAAGGAGATAAGAATGGATCGATTTGTATTCTTCTACATGTTATCCTCCAGTTGAATCAGCACCATTTGTTGAAAATGGTGTTCTTTTTCCACTGGTGAGTTTTAGCTCCTTTGTTACAGATCAAGTGACCATAGGTGTGTGGGTTCATTTCTGGGTCTTCAATTCTATTCCATTGATCTTCCTGCCTGTCTCTGTATCAATACCATGCAGTTTTTATCACTATTGCTCTGTAGTACAGCTTGAGGTCAGGAATGGTGATTCCCCCAGAAGTTCTTTTATTGTTGAGAATAGTTTTTGCTATCTTTGTTTTTTTGTTATTCCAAATGAATTTGAGAATTTCTCTTTATAACTCTGTGAAGATGAGCATTTTTGCTATATTAATCATGCCAATCCATGAGCATGGAAGATCTTTCCATCTTCTGAGATCTTCTTCGATTTCTTTCTTCAGAGACTTAAAGTTCTTGACATACAGATCTTTCACTTGCTTGGTTAGATTCACACTAAGGAATTTTATATTATTTGTGACTATTGTGAAGGGTGTCATTTCCCTGATTTCTTTCTCTGCCTGTTTATCTTTCGAGTAGAGGAAGGCTACTGATTTGTTTGAGTTAATTTATATCCAGCCACTTTGCTGAAGTGTTTTTTTTTTTTTAATCAGGTTTAGGAGTTCTTTGGTGAAAGTTTTGGGATCATTTAAGTATACTATCATATCATCTGCAAACAGTGAAATTTTGACATCTTCCTTTCCTATTTGTATCCCTTTGACTTCCTTTTGTTGTTTAGTTGCACTGGCTAGGACTTCCAGTACTATATTAAATAGGTAGGGTGAGAGTGGGCAGCCTTGTCTAGTCCTGATCTTAGTGGAATTGCTTCAACTTTCTCTCCATTTAGTTTAATGTTTGCTACCGATTTTACTATTTTACTATTTTACCGATTTTTATATTGCTTTTACTATGTTTAGGTATGGGCCTTAAATTCCTGATCTTTCCAAGACTTTTACTACAAAGGAATGTTGAATTTTGTCAAATGCTTTCTCAGCATCTAGTGAGATGATCATGTAGTTTTTTTCTTTGAGTTTGTTTATATAGTGGATTATATTGATAGATTTCTGAATATTGTACCATCCCCGCATTCCTGGAATAAAGCCTACTTGATCATGATGGATGATTGTTTTGATGTGTTCTTGGATTCAATTTGCGAGAATTTTATTGAATACTTTTGTATCGATATTAATAAGGGTGATTGGTCTGATGTCTCTTTCTTTGTTGGGTCTTTGTGAGGTTGAGGTATGAGCGTGATTGTAGCTTCATAAAACAAATTGGGTAGTGTTCCTTCTGTTTCTATTTTGTGGAATAGTTTGAAGAGAATTGGTATTAAGTCTTCCTTGAAGGTCTGATAGAATTTTGCACTAAAACCATCTGGTCCTGGGCTTTTTTGGTGGGGAGACTTCTAATGAATGCTGCTATTTCTTTAGGGGTTATGGGACTATTTAGATAGTTTATTTGCTCCTGATTTAACTTTGGTACCAGGTATCTGTCTAGAAAATTGTCCATTTCATCCAGATTTTCCAGTTTTGTTGAGTATAGGCCTTTGTGGTAGAATCTGATGATTTTTTTTTTTAATTTCTTCAGTTTCTGTTGTTATGACACCCTTTTCAGTTCTGGTTTTATTAATTTGAATACTGTCTCTGTGCCCTCTGGTTAGTCTTGCTAAGGGTTTAATCTATCTTGTTGATTTTCTCAAAGAACCAGCTTCTGGTTTTGTTGATATTTTGTATAGTTCTTTCTGTTTCTACTTGGTTGACTTCAGCCCTGAATTTGATTATTTCCTGCAGTCTACTCTTCTTGGGTATATTTGCTTCTTTTTGTTATAAAGCTTTCAGGTGTGCTGTCAAGTTGTTAGTGTATGCTCTCTTCAGTTTCTTTTTGTAAGCACTTAGAGCTATGAGTTTTCCTCTTAATACTGCTTTCATGGAGTCCAACAATTTTTGGTATGATGTGTCCTCATTTTCATTAAATTCTAAAAAGTCTTTAATTTCTTTCTTTATTTCTTCCTTGACCAACTCATCACTGAGTAGAGCATTGTTCAGTTTCCATGTGTATGTGGGCTTTCCATTGTTTTTGTCATTATTAAAAACCAGCCTTAGTCCGTGGTGATCTGATAGGATGCAAGGAATTATTTCAATCTATTTGAGTCTGTTGAGTCTTGTTTTGTGACCAAATATATGATCTATTTTGGAGAATGTACTATGAGGTGCTGAAAAAAAAAAAAGGTATATTCTTTTGTTTTAGGATGAAATGTTCTATAGATATCTGTTAAATCAATTTGGTTCATAACTTCTGTTAATTTCATTGTGTCTCTGTTTAGTTTATGTTTCCATGATCTGTCCATTGCTGAGAGTAGGGTGTTGAAATCCCCCACTTTTATTGTATGAGGTGCAATGTGTGCTTTGACTTTAGTAAAGTTTCTTTTATGTATGTGGTTGCCCTTGCATTTGGAGCGTAGATGTTCAGAATTGAGAGTTCATCTTGGTAGATTTTTTTCCTTTGATAAGTATGAAGTGTCCTTCCTTATCTTTTCTCACCCTGCTTCTATGAGGATGCTCACCACTCCCACCCACCCTCCCACTCCTGCCTCCCTGCCTTGGCATTTCTCTACACTGGGGCATTGAGCCTTCACAAAACCAAGGGACTCTCCTCTTGTTGATGTCCCACAAGTCCATCCTTTGCTACATATGTGTCTAGAGCCATGGGTCCCTCCATGTGTACTCTTTTGTTGGTGGTTTAGTCTCTGGAAGCTCTGGGGGAACTGGTTGGTTGATATTGTTGTTCTTCCTATGGGTGGCAAATCCCTTCAGGTCTTTCCGTCCTTTTTCTAACTCCTCCATTGGAGATTCCATGCTCAGTCCAATGGTTGACTGCGAGCATCTGCCTCTGTATTTGTCAGGCTCTTGCAGAGCCTCTAAGAGACAGCTATATCAGGCTTCTGACAGCAAGCACTTCTTGGAATCCACAATTGTGTCTGGGTTTGGTGACTATATATGGGATGAAACCCCAGGTGGGGCAGTATCTAGATGGCCACACTTTGTCTCCAAATTTCTCTCTTGGGTATTTTGTTCCCCCTTCTAAGAAGTACTGAAACATCCACACTTTGGTCTTTCTTCTTCTTGAGCTTCATATGGTCTCTGAATTGTATGTTGGGTATTCTGAGCTTTTGGGCTAATATCCACTTATCAGTGAGTGCATACCATGCGTGTTTTTTTGTGACTGGGTTACCTCACTCAGGATATTTTATAGTTCCATACGTTGCCTGTCAATTTCATGAAGTCATTGTTTTTAACAGCTGAGTAATACTCCACTGTGTAAATGTACCACATTTTCTGTATCCATTTCTCTACTGAAGGACATCCGGGTTCTTTCCAGTTTCTGGCTGTTGTGAATAAGGCTGCTGTGAACATAGTGGAGCATGTGTCCTTGTTATATGTTGGCACATCTTTGAGTATATGCCCAGGAGTGGTATAGCTGGGTCCTCAGGTATGATTAGATTTAAATTCCATTCCATGAGATGGAACTTATATGTGACATTGATAAGGTGGCCAATAATCTGAGTGTAGATAGGTTATGGGCTATAAGGAATTATTCTGATAAAGGAACATAGTAATAAAATGATTTTTAATGGCATAGTGCTATACCCATAGAGCAATGCATCACTTAACCCTCATCAGAGAAGCTTCATATTACAGTAGATAATAATTAACACAGAGACCCAGAACTGCACATTGTGAAGAGAGTGACAGACTTTGGAGCACTAAGCCTTAAATTAGATGTCTTGACAAGCCTGTTGCTGCAAGGCTCAGAAATCTACACTGAAGAGGAGGCAGTAAGATTATATTAGCCAGAGGCAGTATGTAGCTCCAAGGAAACAACATCTTCCTGACATAACAGGGCTTATACACATATGAACTTAAAGAGACTGGGACAATATTCACAAGACCCACATAGGTTCAAATCAAACAAAACCCTATCACTGAGAAGGCAAAGTGAGCACAAAGTCCTCCAAGACGCTAACACTGCCATGGATAACTCCTGGGAAAGGGAAAGTCAATTTTCCACCAATAAAATATCACTGAGTATATTAACTATACTGATTATATCAACTGAGTATATCAACTATACACAACCCCAGGAGTAGTTGGCCAGTACAGAATAGACTATATGATATTTTATGTATGTGCTTTTGGTTTGGGGTGGTGATGATGGTAGTTTTATTTCTTTTTCTCTGTTTTTATTTTCATTCGTTGTTACTTTTCCTGCTCTGTTTTATTTTGGGGGTGGGGATGAAGAACATGAATTTGGGTTGAGAAAGAAGGTGAGGAGAATCTAGGAGGAGGAAAAGGAAAAGAATATAATCACAACAAATTTTGATGAAAACTAATTTAAATAAAAGGACATGATTCTTAGGGAACATATTCCTGAAGAAATAACAATAAAATTGGATGAATGTTGTATATAGAGTAACATCTATGAAAGTCCAAAGCCTGAAGATATGAGTAACAAAGGCACTTTAGAAGTAGGAGAATGAAGCACAGAGGCCAGACTGAATGGAGAAGACTGAGTCTCACTGCATTACCGCAGCCTCCCCTTAACAGTAGTTCATGAATGCTGATTTGCAGCTTGCATTTAACATGTCCACACTACTGTCATCAATTTACTTATATTAAGTCACTTAACACTCACAGAAAACCTGTAAATTAGGTAATTATCTAATAATTATATAATAAGGTAGTAAATAATTATCCCTAGTTCAAAGATAAGGAAGCCAAGAATCAGGGAGAGGCTCAGAAAATTGGCATGCTTCTGTTAAGCAGTGGATGGAAACAGATACAGAGAGTAAGAAGAAGGACTGAAGGAGCTGAAGGGGTCAAGGACACTACAAGATTTACAGAGTCAAACTTGGGCCCATAGGGACTCACAGAGACTGAATCACTAACCAAAGAGCAAGCATGGGGTGGACATAGGTCTCCCACACATATGTAGCAGATGTGCAGCATGGTCTACATGTGGGTACCCTAACAAGTGGAGCAGGGGGGCTGACTCTGACTCCATTGTCTCCCTTTGCATCCCTTTCCTCTAGCTGGACTGCCTTGCCTGGCCTCAGTAGAAAGGCCAGATATGAGTAGAAGAGTGGAGAGGATACACCTCATTCTGAGACTTGATATGCTGGAGAGGATTGGTACCCAGAGGAACCTTCCCTTCTCAGAGAAGGGGAAGGGAAAATGAGGAGAAGAAAATTGTGAGGAAGGAGATGGGAGAAAAGCAAGGAGGGGGGCTGCAATTAGGATGTAAAATGAATAAGTGAACAAATTAAGTGAAGAAAAAAAAAGAAATTTTGTTACCATGCCAGCAAAGCACAGAACTAGCTTCTTAATTTAACAATATAGAGAAGCTAATACAATTTCAAATTAAGTACAGCGACTCAGAAGTTGCGGTATTTTACTCATAGCTAAAGCTAGACTTCCATACAGTGTATCTACCCAGATTAATAATGAGTGAAGAGAAACTCAAGGGTCAATTACAGAAATTTGAGTCTAACAACACATCATGTTGGGGCAGTGAGTCCCAGTGCTGGTCATGAGCCTCACACATCATAAATACATCATGTACAGAAAATAGAGGAAAGTTCGACAGCCAGCCAGATATTGGCATTATAAAGCACATATCTGGGCCTTAGAGAGTAGGTGTGGAAGAAAAGAGTAAAATATTTATAGTTCTCAACTTCCCATTTACCAGTAAACAGCAGTGTGAGTGATTCAAACATCCTTAGTGGGTACCACATTGAGGAAGATATAAAAATGTAAAAATACTGCCTCTAAAAATGGGAAAGGTGGTTTTTGCTCCTCATAATTTTACATCTTCTGGCAGAAGATAAAGGTAATGCCTAAATAACTATGATACAAAGGCAGAATACAATGAATACTCTGAGCACATACAAATCAAGTCAACTAACTCTTAAAGGTCAAAATCAGGAAAACTGGGAAAAATGAATATTTTTTGAGGGGATCTTGAAGAATAAGCCAGGTGGGGGGCCTGTTCCAGAGGCAAGAAAGAAAAAGTAGTCAAACTGAAGTAAGAGAAAATACCATTTAATAATCGATGTGTCCAAACTGATGGAGATTATTTCCAATGGAAATGGTACGTGACAGGAAGAAGCAAGAAGGTAAAGTGAGATGTGACCTGGATGCAGAGAAGGTGAACTGGGGAGAAGCTGAATCGCCAGGCAAAGGCATCAGAATCATTTCATATGTGACAAAGAGTCATGGTGAGGTGTGGACAAAAGAGGTACAGATCCTTGGTCCAAAGTGTGACTGTCGATGTAAGGTTTTGAAACCCTTAATCACAGATAGAACTGAGAACAAAATAGGCAAAGAAGCTATTTTGGTATAAAGGACGGTCCTCCATTAGTCCATGAAGAAGAGCTATGATGGGGGTGTTAAATATTAAAATGTGTTAGTACAAAGGCAAAAAGGTAAACACAGACCTCGGGCAAACATGTGGCTAGTGATGTCCAGAGCCAACATCTGTTCAGCCAAGGAGCAGCCAACTCTACCAGTGACCTGTGAAGCCAGGAAAAGATAGCAATGTTTTATACATAAAACTAATGCTTTATACATAGAAATAGGGATCAGAACTCGGTGGTGGGGGCAGAATCTAATTTTAGCCATCTGTACAATTATTGGTGGCTACCTAGCCCGCTTGAGTAAATTCTCAATTCTGACATATATACTTATCTTAGTTATGGTTTCTGTTGCTGTGATAACACACCATGACCCAAAAGTAAGTTACGGAAGAGAGGGTTTATTTGACTTACACTTCCATGCCAGTGTTCATCCTTGAAGGAAGTTAGAACAGAAACTCAAACAGGGCAGGAACATGAAGGCAGGAGCTGATGCAGAGGCCATGGAAGAGTGCTGCTTACTGGCTTGCTCCTCATGGGCTGCTCAGTTCATTCTTATAGAACCCAGGACCATCATCTCAGGGATGGAACCAGCCACAATGGGCTAGATCCTTCTCCACCAATCACTAATTAAGAAAATACACTACAGGTTTACCTACAATCAAATCCTATAGAGGAATTTTCTTAATTAAAATTCTCTCAGATGGCTTTAGCTTGTGTCAAGTTGACATAAAACTATCCAGCACATTACTTAACCATAGCTAATAACCCACGGAGAGCAACATCTGAGGCTGTGTTCCAAACTACATATTGTAGATGATTCCATAGATAATTGAAAGCCTATAAATGGGATAGTGGATGGTAGCTGTAAACAATGTTATATGAGAACTGCTACTACAAGCAAGATAGCTCAAATTGCCTAAAAATGTAATACTACTGAAACACATGAGATACTATATACAACACTGGAATTGTGTGTATGCATGCTTGTGTAGGCTCCTGCCTCCTTCTTTTGACTCCTGCAACAAGTAGGATAAGCCTTTAGAAGAAAAGTGAGAGAATCAAATAACAGCTAAGCTACCAGTGTATAGGAAGCAGCTTATATTTTTTAGGTAATATATCATACTTAAGAGTTTCTTGCTATTTTTAGATATTAACTGAACAGTATATCCATGAAGAAAAAAGATAAACAAAAGCTGGGGGAAGGACATAATCTCCTCTTAGCTGTTTGTCCTATTGTTGGTGCCTACCGAGCCCTTGGGAACAACTCCAACCTAAGCAAACAGACACAGTTCATAGCAGCATGGGAAACCAGGAAGGCAAAGGAGCCTCATAGTCTGACATGAAAAATCTATTCCCATACCTCAAGCTTTTCTTCCAATGTAATGCTCAGATTTTCTTCAAAGTGATTCGGTGAAAGGTTCATATAAGCACAAGAAAGGAAGAAGATTGTTCTAGAACTGTGTGTTGAAACAAGGTGGCAGCCATAAGAGGTATTCATCAAATTATATCCCACTGTATGTGCTCAGGTTTCCATAACAAAGTAGTTTCTTTTTCATTGAAAAAGTCCTGGGTTGTAATAGTGCTTTGCTCTGAAGGAAGAAGGAAAATCTTCTGGGAAATCCAGCATTCCTTAGAATTACTGTTTTCTGAGACAGTCATGAATATGTCTACACTCAAAGGGATCTTCTGAGGATAGAAGGAGTAAACACCTTTAACCCCTATATTCTCAAAAAGGATTACGATGAAGTAACAAGAAGGCTGCACAAAGGAAAGCAATTCCAAAAGCATGCCTGCTTTCCTAAATTAGGGGAGGGTGCTGAAATTCTGCAAAACAGAAATCAGCAAGCTCATACTGAGGTCCAACCTGAGCAAAAGCTCAGGGGATGTCTCAGTGCAAGCGGGAGCCACTTTCTTCTCATACTGAGCCTTGGGGAATCCTTGACTCTGAATTTTCTGTCGTGACAGAGTAGAGCACTGTGCTAAGTGATTAAAAACCAGCACAGCACACTGTGTGTGATATGCTAAGAGGAGAGGTATGAACTCCAGAGGGACGCTCTCCTAAGAAGCTGAACAAAGCTTTGAGAAGGACTGAGGCAGACACATACAGCCCACAGACACTGGGTTTGTAGTCACCCTTTGAAATAACAAAATTTTGTGAAAAGCAAGCCTACACAAAGCACATGAAGCCTGTGATGCTACCTAGATGACAAGATGGTAGCAAGAAAAAGGCTGTTGAGATGTTCAAACTTAGAGCAGGTAAAGGCAAACTGGAGACATAATCCCAAACGATATAAAGATAAGTTAAGAAATAAAGGGTAATCTCTAAGTTATAAATAGTAAGTGGAGAGAGACTTGGGAGAAAAAAAGAGCCAGAGAAAGATAGTAAATGAAACACACACACACACACACACACACATCACACACACATGCATATGCATACATATAAACACACATATACAAACAGACATATATATACATATACATAAACACATATATACACTCACACACATACGTACACATACATACACACATATATACATACACATTTGTATACATACATACATGCATATGTATACTTATATATACATGTAATTATACACACACACATATATATATATATATCACATATTGCATATATATTAAAATCACAGAGAACTCAAAGTTAAAACAATGATCCCAGAAATGACAACTACAGAAGAAGTCATGAATAGAAGGTACTAGTGAGTAATCTCCCAACACACAGGGCAAAATGACAGATAAGAAGCCTAGTCTGAGACACCAAGTTCCCAAAGGAAAAACTAAAAAATAGAAAATACAGAAAATAGTTTTTAGAAAATAAAAATAAAACATTTTCCAATGCTAAAATAAAAGTCCTCATTGAAACAGTCTACTGAACTTAAATTTAAAAACACATTCTCAACTATAACCCATGAAGTTGAAAAATTATAGCTACATAATGTGAAAATCATGATTTATCTGAATGAATTTGGCAGAAAAAATATAATCTTATGTCACATCATAAGGAATCAAGAAACATTGCTTATATTTGATGTATCAAAAAATAAATGATAAAGTTGTTATTTGAAATCATGCAGAGAAACCATAGATCTAAAAGTTAAAAAGTTACAAGATTGAAGAAAGAGAAAGACACAGGGCTGTGTTCCAGCATGCTAGAGTTCATATCTTCCATGACAGGTGGCCATAAAATACTGCCTAAAATCAATAAATCACAAACCTGAAGTATAAAAGCATGGTAGTACTCAGAGTTATATAAAAAGGTATCAGAAGAACTAGAAACAACAATAAGAATCTTTCAAAGGGACAAAGGATGCTCTCCTCAGGCTTGCCTTAGTTATGTACATCAGTGATCTCCTCTGACCTTTGACCCAGGTACCAACACTACTACAGTTAGTGTCTGGACCCAGAACTGTGAAGGTACTATGAGACATGCCTGCCCTAAGGAACAAGACTTAGCATGTGGGTGAGAGTACTGAGAAGGAACAGAAGGAACTCTCTGTGGTTTTACATGAAGGCTTTATATTAAAGCAGATATATTCCTAAAGAATAATACACACTTTCAATTTACAGTGAAAAGCTCTTACCACTGAATATCTGAGTTCATGAGTTTTTCAAAATAATGGAACACAGTATAGAACATAGCTTTTATCAAGCATAGTCAAAATGATACATATCAATATTGCTGTGATTAAAAAAAATGCCAGGCCCCAGGACAGCAGTGATTAGAACTAAGTCACAACAGGCAAGGCTCTCACAGTAGGGTCTATGATGGCCAGTGGTTATGTATTGATATCATGAATAGCTCAGGAAGATATTTGCTAGAGTATTTTGGTCGTTTCATTAATAATTTGCATGTACTCAATGCATAAAATAAATTATATTTAGAAAATAAAATGTATATTTTAACTAATAGCAAACATCACCATAAATAGCATAAATCTATAAAACATGCTGTGGTAGCCTATTAGGGAGCAGAGAAAAATATACATATGTAAATGGAAACCAGTTATCAATTAAAATAACTGACCTCCTATTACTAAGAAGAAAAAATACATGCATATTCAAATAAGCATAAACTTTAATAAAATTATATACCACATTCAAGAGACAACAATTAGCAGCCTGTAAAAAAATGCATGCTGAATTACTGAGATATATCTGAAGTAAGACTGCTAGCCTTGAACAATAAACGCTTTAGAGGCACAATCTAAAATGTTAGTTGGAAGAGGAAAACATAGTAATATTAATGTCAACATACTTGATTTTCCAACACTACAGCTATTGATTATTTCCTCCGGCACATTAGCTGGAAACAACCATTTGTCTGATATAATTTTATTTCAGTTATTATTCCCAGCAGCTACTTTTTCAAATAGCAAGTGCAAAAATCAACCAGATTTGAAAAGTTATGGAAAGGTTTCTTCCAGTAGAAGAAAAAAAAAGCCTCAAAATAGAAATTCATATGAGAAGTTCCATTTGGTCAAGCAAAGCCAGCGATTTCAGAAGTTCATACTTCAGAATTGGGTCAGTATTGGAGCATCTCTGAGTCCATCTGAGATGGTAACTTCAAGTCCACAAAAGCAGCTCCTGGCAACCATAAAAGATGGCATGCTGAGAATTATGAGAGATTCCTGAAGAGGTGTTTCATTGTCCAGGACCACTAGCATTCACTGGCATCCAAGACATCACTGGGAAGATAAATGTTTTATATGAAATACTGACTGATGAGGGTAGAAGAGAAGACAGATGTAGATATGACATTATTCTGTCATCAGAACATCGGAGCCTTACTGATCCCCAGGCCCTAACTACCTAGCTCTGTCTTTCCTTCTCCCTAGCTGTAGGCTCTCCAGTGGCCGATGGCCAGACGTAAAAACTGGCAAGATCATTCTTCTCAGTGGACGTCCTTCATTTTCAATGAGAAACTGAGAACATTTTGAGAACACGCTATTTTATAGCTTCTTGAGGATTCACATCCTTGTGCCTATTAATGAGAATGTCGGTCTCGATAATGCCTGCTTACTGCCAGGCAGCCCACACTGCTTATTTGCTACTGATTTTAATAACAGAATCACACCATAATGAAACCCTTTAACATATGGTAATTTAATTGTGGAAGCCCTGTCTGTTTCAACAAAAGCTTTCCATAAGTAGCTTTAAAGATTAAGTTATGGGAGGCAACTCTCCTGCCATCTCCCAGTGGATGTGTATTACATTGCGTTACATCCCTGCCATTCTGCACTGGCACAAAGGCAGGCTCGGATCTCCTTAACTCAGCTCTGAAATTAAAATTTAGGTTTATAAACCCATGAATCATTCTGCACAGTTGAGGGAGTCAGCTTTCAACCAACTCTAGACCTTAATAATCTAGCTGTGTTGAGAATCACAGAAAAGGGAATAAGAGCGTCTTCAAACAGATATAATGATAGGCATAATAATTATGCAGTCACAATAGCCAAAATGTATTAAGCTTCAAATGTTTGTTAGAAACTATTACCGAGTAATCAACTTTATCCCTCAAAGTCTCTGGAGCGAAAGCCATCATTGTCCCAGACTCTCAAGGAATGACATGGGTACCATCTTCATTTTCTAGGACTGCCGTGTTAAGAGTGCCCAAGTTGGGAGAGTCGACAGCAAAAATTTTCTGGTTTTGTTCTGGACCCTAGAAGCCTGAGATCAAGGTACTGATGAAGCTGCTTCTTTCTCAGAGCTGGGAGGGTGAATCTGTTTATTGCTTCCTTCTGGCTTCTAGGGCTTTGCTGGCAATATTTGGTGCTCCTTGGATTGTAAACACATCACCTAGATCCCTGACTGTATCTTCATCTGGCGCTCTTCTTGTGTGCCTGTCTGTGTCCAAGTTTCTACTTTTTATAAGAACATTAGTCATGTTGGAGTAGTGTCTACATTAGTGATCTGAACTTAATTAATTACACTTACAGCAGCCCCATTTCCAACTGAGGCCAAAATTGTAGGCTTGGGTTACAATTTTGATATACCTTGTTTAGCAGATACGATTTAAGCACAAGAGTAGTTTTGATGATAGGATTCTTACCAGGTCCATGATAATTGTTTCCTATCTATACTCTAGACCAGTGGTTCTCAACTTCCCTAATGCTGTGACCCTTTAATACAGTTCCTTTAACATGGTTGGTGACCCCCAACCATAACACTTTTTTTCTTGCTATGACTTAACTGTTATTTGCTATTGTCATGAATCATAAAACAAGTATCTGTGCTTTCTGATAAACTTAGGCAACTCCTATGAAAGGGTAGTTCTAACCCTAAGACGGGTCATGACTACAGGTTGAGAACCACTACTCTAGACCTGCTAATGCCAGATGAAGAGTCCCTGTGGTTCTGAGTGATCCAGCCTAACACATAGAAACTCTGCTTTGCTTGTAGTAGCCAGAGAGTGGCAATCTTTGAAACTCCGGCAGACGTTGATAACTTCTGAAAGATTCTGGAATTCCAAAAGCTAACAAACATGGATTTTGTTATATGTTATCCCTATTATAGAATGTAATGGAGGCTTGCATTGTACATCATGCTTGGACTTTTACCTGTGCTTGCAGAATATCAGACAGGCTCATTCATGGGAAGTCTCGCTACAGGCACAATGTGTCTAGGGAGCTCCTTAAGATTCAACATGAACTACAAAGCATAATGCCTAACTTAATCCGTGGATAAGAAATTGACTATTCTACTCAAGTGTGGGCTAGACTTAGAGGGTAGAGAAGAGGAGAGAAGCAAATAAGCACAGAAGAAAAAGAAGACCTAAAAGGAAGGAGATGGAATGCATTTAACACCAGTTCCAATATTGTAATCATCCAGCAATTGTATGCTTCTTGATATGAATAGTGAGACCTCATTCTTCCCTCATTTGCAGAGATCTAAATGAAATAAGTGGATGTTTAGCTAATACCTTCTAAGACAAATAGCCTCTCAAGCAGACTGCAAAGTATTACCTTCATTAGCCACCTCCACATCATCACAGTCCACAGTTGTCATACCCTCCATTGGGAGAAAAGAAAGCTATAATGTTTTGTTGTTTCCAATGTATCAACAGCAGCCTGGAGCAGTGTTACCTTGTGTGGCTCTTTGAGATTACCGGGACTAGTTATAACAATCATCTTAAGAAAAGAGCGGCATTGTTCTTAATTATTGCTCAGTCTTTTACCCATGCAGCATGACAAACCATAAGTCTTTATCAGTAACCACTACCATCCCTGAAAAGGAAATTATCAGAGTTTAATAGAACTCTTTCAGAAGTGATGAAATTGGTTCTTAAAGACTTAGCATGCTAAATGGTTTGCTCAAGATCATCCAAAACACTGGGATCCTTGGAAAGGCTTAGAGTTATTGATTCCCAGGCCACTTTAGGAAACACTGGCTGGGGTCGTCTATCACTGCTGTCAGGATTCAGTGTGCCTGCCTTCAGCTTTGTGACGTGCTTTCCTACTGTGTACCATGAGCTCAGTTCCATGATATAATTTTTAAGAACAGATTGTTTAAATGGTTGATACCTATAATTGGGCAGTGCACATTACCTTAGTAATTAGGTGAACCCAGTGTAATTTATTAATGCAGGAGCACTGGGTGTTTCCTTTACTTATAATTGCTCTAGGCATAACCAGGGAATCAAAATTGGAGGGGCTGAAGATTTACTAGCCCTACCTAGGGAGATAGAATATAATAATCCCTTCTTGCTTACTCAAACCAATCTTCTATGTTGACTGGGGAAGGGCAGAAGCTGACGCAGCATCCAGTTCTACCTGAATACCAACCCCCTCAAACTCCTACCTCAGCCCCAACAGACTCAAGGACTCAAGGAAGATCTGATGTTAGAAGTAATTGCTTTGCAGCTCTAATTGACTTCAGAGGGGTCCTGGGAGGTGGAGGTAAGGTGAGGTTCCTTGCAACTTAAGTTTAGCACACTGGGAAAAGGCAACTAAGTGGATTCGGATCCTAAAATCCAAGCAACTTTTTTTTGTAATCTTTAGTGTTTTTTAATTGAAGAGGAGACTATTGATCGCAAATGCTCTACCCAAAGGATTAGAGTGGAAGAGTTGGTGCTTGCCTTACCTCTCTGTCAGTCGAAGAAGACTCAAGATGAATGCAAGACAGAAAAAATGGGTTGAAAGAGCAGCCCAGAGTCCTGAAGACCTTCTGGGAGAGCAAAACAAAGTGGGCATGGGAGGAGGCAGAGGAAACGTTGGTGGCTAATTTATATAGAGTTTTGGGTTGTTTGACTTGACTAAATTGAAATTTATTTCCCACACTGCAACTTTGTCAATGTCTCTGCTTTCTATATTTACTGACCTGGGGGAAATATCTGTTTTTTAATTCTAGGAAATGAATTTAGACCACACCAATATCTGTTTGACCTAAAACATTTTTCTAGCTTCTCTGTGTTTCTGGAAGGCCTTTGAAGATATGCCCTTGAGGTTCTCAGCATGTGAAACAGTCTTATTTGCATAGTGAAACAATAACTTCCTAAACAGTTTTGAGTGACTGCATAGGCTAAACCTTCTATTGAACACTTGCATTTATAGGCATTCCAAGGTCTACACTGGAAAAAGGTTAAAGTTTGGGGATTTATAATCAAGTAGATAAAACCAAATTCACATCTGAGGTCTATACCTTGTTGCTTATATGAATTTGAGCAAATAATAACCTAAATCATAAGCACTACCTCTTACAATTTGGAAAGAATAACAAGAACTAAAAAATGATGTGGCACTGTGGCTTAATAAATTGTAAGTGTAAACTAGGGTTTTAGCGATGGCTTCTATGTGAGACGCCAACATGAGTGGACAACGTGCAATACAGATTAAAGGACAGACTAAAGGACAGTGATGACATTTGTATACCTAAAATCTGACTTTGTCTGCAAATATTGCAGGTTTCCATCATTTCTCCAGCACATTTTGGGAATGTCATTGACCCCCAGAAATAAAAATAAAGCAATTTTTTAGGACACACATGAAAAGCAAGCTGTATATATGCTACGTATGTGTGTGGAAGCCTAGGTCCAGCCCATGTATGTCCTTTGCTTGGTGCTTCAGACTCTGAGAGCCCCCCATCCGGATAAGTTGTCTCTGTTGGTTTTCCTGTGGAGTTCCTGTTCCCTTCAGGCTGCAATCCTTCCTCTTATTCTTAAGTGTTTCCAAGCTCCATCTACTGTTGGCTGTGGGTGTCTGTATCTGTCCGAGTTAACTGCTGGGTAAAGCCTCTTTGAGGACTGCATGCTCCTGTCTGCAAGCATAACAGTTTCATTAATAGTGTCTGGGATTGGTGCTTGCCCATGGGTCTCAAGAACAGGGGCTACCCTAAAAGTTGTTGCCTGTCTGCAGGATATGTTCTTCTAGCTGAGCTGCCTTGTCTGGCATCAGTGGAAGAGGAAGCTCCTAGCCTTACAGAGACTTAAAGTGCCAGGGTGGGGAAAATCCAAGGGGAACCTCTGCCCTTTCAGAAGAGACAGAGAGCTGGGGCAGGGAGGAGGGAAGAACTGTGGAGGGGGTAACCTGCAGTGGAGCAGTGAGCAGGATGTAAAGTAAATAAGTAAAATTTATAAGTTAAAAAGAAGAAAAAGGAAAAAAAGGAATAAATTTTAGTAATGGGAGTAATTGTTAAAGTTGTGTGAATGGTTCCTAGCTAGCTGCTGAAGTTTTCCTAAGAGTGACTACTTACCTGTGTGGTCTAAGAAGCATAGGAATCCTCTAACAGTCTTGGGTGCTAGGTTGCAGCACTAACATTTTCTAATATTTCTAATGCTAGTCTTGTCCTAATTGCTCTCTCAATTCTCTCTGTGCTTGGATGTTATACACTTTTTGTGCTGGGTGTTATAAATACTACATTCATCAATTCCCATACAATATTTCATCAGCCTCTGCTATAAAGCCCAAGAGCACAGCAGGGCTTTGTCCCTTGGAAGAATGACAGGCAGACTCACTTCTAATGATAGGGAATAATGTCAGGGATGCCTCAAAGAAAATGGTACATCATCTGTAGACCAAGCTTATATTCTTGGTTCTTTGTCCACTATGCAGTCCTTAATCCTCAAACATTCCATCTGTGGCATCTAGCTTACCCCCAATTCTCAAAAATCATAATTTTAATATATTATTTTACTAGTTGAAAAAGAGGCTTCATGGATCTATCAATCTAACTTGAGTTCTCTTAGTCCATTCTTTCTTTTTGTTGTCCTGGTGCTATTGTGATGGTTCTTTGTTCCTTTGAATAACTTTTAAGGGAACTTTGAATATCATAATTTAAGATCCAAAGAAGAACATTAAAAAGACCAGCATGGTCCTGAAGTCAGATTCTGGGTGATGGAAACTATTGCTGCTCTAAGTTCTCCAACAGAGGGGTAAAAACAGATGGGGAATCGGAGAAAATCAGAACAATAGAGGCTGTAGGTCTTTTTCCAGAGAGAATTTTCTCCAAGCTTTATCTTAATCCATATGTCAAAAATGATTTAGAAGCATTATTCAAAGGGAGTCTCGTCTCAATTTATGTACAGTATTTTCTAGTGTTCGCCAGAGACAACTTTCCAAAGCCATTACAAAATTCATGTTGTTGGAATTTGTTTGATAGTTTCTAAACCAGTTATAGCTCATAAGATTCTACAACTTCTTAAATCTTTTATCCGTTGCTTAATTATGCTGCTGTCTCCTCCTCTGGAGCTGCTCAGTCTTGTGATGCATGGGTGTGCTCTGGAGACACAGCTACAGAGTACTGAGAGGCTTCAGAGATTAAGCAGCAAGTGGGAGACAATGAGATTTCAGATGAGATTGGAAATTAGATAGAAAGCTGGTAAGAGAAAGTTGATGAAAAGAAGGCCGGGGCCAATGAAGGGGATCTCGCAAAGAGGAGTTTGGGAAAGACAGAAGAGATATTTAAGTAGCTGCAGAAGCAAGAAATTGGAAAAAAAAATCTCAAGTTCTCCAGTCTTGTCTCCTAAATTGCCTTCCAACTTTGTAATTTTTTTCAAAGCAAGTTAATATGCAAACCCTTCTGTCCTCTTATTTACCGAAAACATTTCTATTGAATACCTGCCATGTGCCAGTCAGTTCTGAGTGTTAGAAATACAGCAATGACTAAAATAGATGATATTTTACTCTCGTGATACTTGGAATTCTGGAGTAAAAGCAAACAATAATAAATAAATGTGAAGAAGTAATGACAGGCACTGTGAGGAGAAACAAGGCAAGATGTGGGGTTACAATGTGATAGACGGTGCTAATTTCAATAAGATGCACTACTGACACCTAAGCAAGGGCCTCACATAAGAAAACTTTGAGTTTCCCAAGCAGAAGGGTGGGTGAAGCTCATGAGCTATGAGGAGAAACTCTATTGGAGGCTGGAACAGGAAGCGCTAATGAGAATCAAGCAAGGAGAGGTTCGAGAGGAGATCAAAGGTCTCCAGAGCTGGGCATTTGGACCCTACAAGTTTGTAGGTAAGATGATGATTCCAGTCATAATTGGTGCTGAGAACAATGTCCTAGGTGTGGCAGCTTTCCCTGATTTTTGCAGTTAAGGAAAGAACATTAATATGAATACAGAGTTTCTTTGCTCCAACCTGTAGAGGTAGTTTTGATGCTGTCCTGTTTCCTAATTGGTTTTTGATCTGTCAATAAAGAAGCCATGGGCCAATTGCTGGGCAGAAGGAATAGATGGGACTTCCAGGTCCCTGGAGGAAAACAGACAGACACAAGGGAGGAGAGAAGAGTTTGCCAGGTTTTGTAGAGTGAAAAATTATAAAGACCATTTTATAAAATATATACAGGCTCACTAGTTCCAGGAAGGCAGAACTGAATGTAGGATTTCGGGCCTTCACTGCCCCGGATACATTCCTCAAGACTCAGGGAAGAAAATCCACCTGTGGGTGGGGTAGGCCCAAAGCAGGAAGACAGATTCCTGGCCACAAAGAAAAGTAAAAAGGCATGCCCAGACAAGTCCTAACTAGTCATCCTGCTGTCTCTGCAAGTTGCTGATATTTGAAATAACCAATCATGTGTAACCACACGAAAATTCCTTCCTTTCCCTACCCCCTACTATAAAAGGTTCCTTAGCCTATCACGCGGGGTCAAACTGTACTCTTGCATGAGTGTGCAGTTTGAACGCTGGCTGCCAGCTCTCTTCCCTAATAAACCTCTGCTAATTGCATCCAGTAACGGTGTCTTGGAGTTTGTGGGTGTTCGCGACTTCCTGAGACTTGAGTAAGGGCCTCCTGAATTTGGGAGTCTTCAGTTTCAGAGAGATAAAAACCAAGCAGCCATGTGAGATCTTAGAAGGAAAGGCAGCTTGTGGCCACTCCTATAATCGTGGGTCAGGTGTATTTAGCAGAGAGAAGTGCAAAGATACAAATATTGATAAGGGCACACTTTTCCAGGTGAGAGATAGTAGTGCCCAGCAATTGTGTCAGAAAGCAAGTTGAAAATAAGCAACCTGTGTGTGTGCCTTTTATCCATGAATTCAAGGGAAGCTGGGTGAGGGCCAGTAGTTCAGCCTGTTCCCAGAGCTTAGGAGGGGTATCAAAAGGTACATGCAACACCGAAACACTAGGGTTTGCAGAAAGGAAGAGGTAGTAATTAAGAATGTGACCAGATGAATTTGAACCAAAAGGTAAAATTTAGGAATACACTATAACTCAAAAGGAAACATGACTCTTTATACCTGCCCTGTTGCCAAAATTATGCAGATTCTTCCATTATTAAACTACTTATTTAAATCCCATCCCACCCCCCAATTTGCCTACAGTCCTCTTAAAGTTCTATGAACTCTCAAACTATCACTTCTCTATACTTCTCACTATTCTATGAGTCTGGCCAGACTATGCATTCTTCTTGTATAAAAGCAGAACCCCATAGTCCACCCTCAAAATCGACCCAATCTATAAATGTCTGGAGTGTTGGGCCCTGGATGAGGTAACTTCATTTAACCTACGCCCTTTGGTCACGTAGCACACAGGTAGAGGGCGTGAGTAACAGGTCTCCACCTCCAGAGATTAAAATATTAATGAGTTACCTAAAGGCTGGGGGCCGTAGCTAATTAAGCTATCCCCTCCCCTTTACCCCTCCCTATAAAAAGTCAGTGGAGCCTGGCTTTTGCAGGGAAAGCGCATACCATCTACACCTATTCACCATGCCATGAACAATAAAAGCTTTGGAAAACTCCACGTGTTGCCTGGCCTTCCTGGGCCTTCCTGCGCCTGCCACCAGATTGTCAGCCTTTGAAACTTTGGAACCCTGGACTCTTCTCTGGCGCAGCCGCAGCGGCTGCGTGTGCATGTGGGACCTTCTGCCAGCGGTGTGGGAAGTGCAGCGTGGGAAGTGCGGCAGGATACCAGGCAGGCCCTCCTGGGACCTCGCACCCGCCGGGTCCCCTCACCCCAGTTATTTTCCCCACACTGGAGTGCATGAAAGGGCCAGACCTGCAGATCCAAAGCTGCAGGATCTCCATGAGACAGGGCATGTTCAACAGCAGAAGAGTCTCAGTGATGTTCCCTTATTGACAGTGTAACAGAAGCCAGAGGTATTAACCAAACCAATGACTCATGCAATGAACATTTGCAAGTAAGGCTGTGTAGACAAAAGGGTGTACTGTAAGACACTGACACACTACAGCTTCCACTTGAGATTTTTTTTCCCTTTTGGGGTAAGATTGCAAGGGTGGAGGGCAGGGACAAAGGGATAGGATGAGTGGGACTGAAGTGCATGATGTGAAATTCACAAAGAATCAATAAAGAGTTAAATAACAACAGCAGCAGCAATAATAATATCAATACCTCACTGGGTAGTTGTTATAAACAACACAGAAAAGCTGTGACAGGTTGGTCTGTGGATTGGGTCAGCAATGTTAGCTAATTGCTAAAGAAAGGTAGGCTCCTGCCTTGCCCTAGGGAGTAAAAGAGAGGGGCCCTGTCTTTCTTAATTATATTTCAAAGGCTCTAACACCACAAGTCTTAAAAGATTTACATTCCAAAGGGGAAAAGGGAGAGTTGCAAACAACCTAGGAAAAGACTGCAGATCAGTTAAGCTTGAGGTTGCCTTGGTCATTCATAGCTGGTAAGCTTCATAGTCCACAGACAGACATACTCAATAAGGATTCCTTTCCCCAAGACAACTCAGTAAGAGGAAGGCTGGGCCACCAAGGACTCTTATGGGGTATGCCTCCCACACCATCCTCCATTAAAACTGTGCCCATTGTCAGTGCTCAAGTCTGCCCTGCCCACAGCAGGACTATCTCTCAGAGAGGACATTCAGCTACATCGGCCTATTCCTCTGGCTCAAGCGTCTACAATCACATTGCAGATTATGACTGGATTAAGTAATGTTAAAGAGATTCTTGTATTTGGTTTTTTCCTGAGGTGTAATAGCTATATAATTCGTCCCTGCTCCCTCTTTGTGACTGTACTGTACTTTCTTAGTCGTTTGCACTCCAGTTCTCTTACTTACCCTATTGTATTGTAAGAACAGTTTCTAGTTTTAAAAAAACAACAACTTGTGTTGGTTGTACCAACAACGCCCAGATCCACCCCCTCCCTACACAATACATATTAACATCTTACAGTATTGTGGCACATTTGCCAACTAATGACTGATTACCAACTGATGTACCAACTGATGTTGGTACAGTATTATTATTGTTATCCCACTCCAGATTTCTTCACGTTTACCTTGAGTCATTTCTCTGTTGTAGGATCTCACATGACTTAGTCATTTCAGGCGGCTATAACGATATCCAACAGAATGGAGATTTAAATAGCACAAGTGTGTTTCTCACAGTTTTGGAAGCTCAGAGTCAGTTCATAAAAATGTCATGATTGTTGGTTGTCACATGCTAGGATCACTCATCTTGTCTCCTAGGAACGCTCTATGAACCTGACTAATCAATTCCTACCTCCTGATAATACCAACACTACGCTCTTTATTTGTTTCCTTTTAATTGGTTTCTATGATCCAGAAGAATATCATAAAATAGCCTCAAACAGTTCTCATCTGTTAGTGATGAACCAAATAGGATGGATCACACAAGTTCTGGAGGCAAGAAGACAACTGCAGGAGTAGTAATCAGAGCCTGTATGTCACCAATATGAGCTAATCCTGACTGATGCTTATAGAGGCAGAAAGAACAGGTACAAATAGAATCTTGACAGACAAGCCCACTAGGGAATGTCAAATGGTCAGAAGTAATCAGGAAAAGTGGGAACAGTGACTCCAGAAACAAAGCGGGAGGACTGCCCCAAATACAAGGCCAGCATGCGCTATATAGGAGCACCAGACTAGCCTAAACTACCTAACAAGACCCTATCTTAAAATGAAAATGAAAAGGTACCAGTGACGTTTATAAAAGCCAAAGAGGTGTTATTATATGTTAACTCAGCATCTCCTTCCTCAAATGCAGAGTGAAAGTGAGTTTCTATTGTGAAGTTAAGATGCATAATTGAATCTGGGAAACAATAGATGTGTACTCGGAACTGTTAAGTTTGAGGGAAAGGTGCAACCAGTTTGGCATGTCAGTAATAAAACCTTCTGTGTCTCACCCCGAGGCAAGATTGCAAAGCTCTGTATAATTTAACTTTCTCATCTTAACTTTGGATTGTTTGTCCTGTCTAAATCTCCCTGAAATTTTTCACATCAAAGAATCCACTGAAGGGGCAACCACTCATTTCTGTGAAAACTGAAGATGCTCTTTACCGCAGCAGATCACTCATGGCTTAACTTGGAGATGGCCACACGAAAGGGTGGATTTCAGCACCGTCGGAAAGCATTCCTATCAAAGACAGAAGACAGCAAGTGCTCATGTCACTGTTAACGTTTCCTGAGGTGAATTTAAAATCATATGTATTCTCAAAGTTAATCCATCCTTGTGATTTGGGTTTGGAGGAGGCATTGAAGAGAAATTTTTCCTTTAGGAATCATAGCCTTTCTATTCATGAACCAGAAGGTAACTCTCTAGTCATAATCTCAAGGATTTTTGAGATAGGACTTAGAAATGAAGATGACTGAAAAGGTAAAAAAAAGAGTAAGACCTCTGAGGTTAATGAATTGTGGTCAAGGACCACAGACCTAATATAGGATTAGTTGATTATTATATAATATAAAAGGTGACACTGGCTGCCTCTTTGAGGGGCAGATCTGAATACTTACTTTGATCTTTAAAACAGTGTTGTATCTAAAGCCATAATAGCATGAAACAATTGAGAATGTCTTCCTGGTGTTTTCCCTCCCATCAATGTTGCTATCCTAGTCACGTGTATGTAGAAACACTCACATTTGTAATTATCTTGCTTCTTCTGCTTAATTTAGTTGCATGAATCAAGCTATGTGACATCACAATTTCATCAAAATGAAAAGAAATGTCAAGCTGTGGGTTGTAACATCACTGAATGAGTCAGACAGCAGCATGAGAAGGCTTAATTTACAAATAAGTTTTCTTTATATTAAAAGAGAACAGAGAAAAAATGAAGAAAAAAAAAGGAAATGTAAAGGCTATTCTGAAAGGATTTTGAATGAGCACCAGGTCTGTTTACTTGAAGATTCTGCAAATTTATATAGGTTTGCTGAAGAAATCTTACATATGAGAACTGCAAACTAATAAAATAATAAAAACAGAACAGATTTTTTAAGTCATAAAATCTGTGATTTTATGCATGGAAAAAGGAGAAGCCCTAGAAGGCTTCCTAACCATCCCAGGAGCACACAGTAAACAGACCCAGACCACAATCCAATGCTCCTGCTGGCCTACCCAACCCTTGTTTTCAAACTTGCTTTATCTGCATATGCAAGTTCCTAGCTTACTAAAGAGCCTGAGTCACCCTGGTGACTTGGCAGAAGGGCTAATAAAACCTGGACTAAATAAAGGGCAAATTGTTGTTCTGGGTCCTTTAAGATAAAGACATTTTCACAGCTGCTCCTCCACATGTTCTGTAATCAATTTTCATAGCTTTAAATTTGCATATCTGTATGATAGCCCTTTACAGAAAATGCATGATGTCTACAAGTGACTTGGGTGGTTGTCTCAAAAGAATAGTTCAGCTCACTTGACCTACATTTCCCAGAATTAAACTGTTCCTTTTTCGACCTGGATTTTGATGAACTTGTTTTAATGTTCAAACCAATCTCTACGAAGGACTGTAATGATGTTCTCTGTAAAATATGCAAATCTTCGGGTGCTTGGAGAGGCTCTCATCACAGCACCTCAGAGCCCAATATTCTTTGGGAAGACAGGAAGGGATGCAAATACTTGGGTGATTCTATGTACTCAAATATATTCCTTTTTCTTCTATACAGATAAAATAGATAATGATGAATAGATACCCTATTACTGTTTTCCTGATATATGGTAATGTCAATACTTCTGCTACTGAAGACAGACACCACAAAAGAAGCTTCAGCTTCTCCCTTTCTGTGCTTTTGCACTAGATAAGTAACCAACCCTCTGTCCCACAGTAAATTTCACTCTTCCCAGCATAAGCACATGGTAGATTAATCCAAGACTCCTTTCTCCATACAGATTCAGAGTCAACCTCTACAGGCACAGACAGACGCTCCAAATGTTCACAAGCAGCTAAATACTAAGTGTTTGCTTTAGGCACTTAGGAACACAGTTCTTTCATTAGAGGCATATAGCATATACTGTGTATGGGGCTAACTTCTCAGGTCTAGGTTACTTTCTAACTTGTCTTCTCCATTCACAGCTTTAAAATGTCCCAAAATCCAGGCTTTTAATTAAAAGTCCCATTTTTCTCAGGTTAACACTTCTTCCATCTTCCCTTCTAAATTCTAGCTTGCCCTACTCAATCTATTCTCAAACTAACTTTCTGAAATAATTCATTTTTCTCTCTTACCCTATCAACTTACCTTTCATTTGCATCATTAGTAAAATGTTACTAACTTGTAATTCCTCTGTCATTGTTAGCATTTTATTTAAGCTCCACCCCAGTTACCTGGCAACAGTCAGGTATGCCTGGCTCACTATAAAAGGAGCTAATTTCCCCCTCTCTCTTGCCTTCCTGCTCTTGCTCTGTCCTCTCATCCCTTTCCACCCCCTTCATGTGCTCATGGCTGGGTTCTACTTCTCTACTCCTTTTCTCTTCTTCTTCTCCTTCTCCTTCTCCTTCTCCTTCTCCTTCTCCTTCTCCTTCTCCCTCTCCCTCTCCCTCTCCCTCTCCCTCTCCCTCTCCCTCTCCCTCTCCCTCTCCCTCTCTCTCTCTCTCTCTCTCTCCCTCTCCCTCTCCCTCTCTCTCTCTCTCCCTCTCTCTCTCTCTCTCTCTCTCTCTCTCTCTCTCTCTCTCTCTTTCTCTTTCTCTCTACCTTTTTATGCCTCTACTAACCTCTTAACTCCCCTCCGCATACCCTGAATAAACTCTATACTATTCCTTTGTGTGGCTGGTCCCTTAGGGGGAAGGGATGCCTCTGCTTGGGCAGGCCAAGGCACCCCCTTTCTTTATATCTCACTACACCTACACCAAACATATTCCCTCCTCTCTTTTCTTTTTATAAACACATCAGTCATTTACTGTTTCAGTTCCTTGTCAATATAACGGATAGGTTTCATATTCCTCATCAGTAGTTAATGGAAACTCTCAGAAGTAGAAAGCCTCAAGTGCTGGACCATAAAAGTTACCAAGAAGTTACAGAAGTAGGAAGGGCAGCATCAGAAGCTGCAAATGAAACTGTATGTATCTGGGTAACAGACTCTGGTTAGGAGCTTCTATGCTTCCCACGTATTCTAAAATGTCAAAACCTTAGAACTTGTTGATTTGCTCTATAAATGAGTGGCATACAGTTCTGTCTCCCCACCCTCAGAAAAACAAACCCATGTGAAGGCCAAAATTTAAGAAACTATTATCTTTGAAGACAATTGATGTCTAATACCATTTCAGTGGTCAGAAAACATCTACAGTAAATACTCAGAAACAAGTGAGATGCGTCAGGAAATTATTGGTAGTCGGTATTGCTACTCAACAGATGTTGCCTATTTTCTGCTGAGCACATAATTGGATTCTATTTTCTGCTACGTCCAATATGGCATATGCCCATGTATCTTTAATAGGATGTTAGTTCTCTCAAAGGCAAGTTCTAGGAACTAAGATATGGGTGTACAACTTCTTCCCCTCTATGGATACTTGCTATGCTTTAAAGGATGGCTCTTTGTAAGAATGACAGTGCAGGTAAACCAGCCCATCTTTGTAGTGTCAGCAAGAAATGAACCTCATTGGTCTATGTCACCTAGATTCTGACAAGTACAAATGTACTTTAAATGAATGAGAAAAGCATATCAATACAAATGTATTATTATTTTCCTTTAAAGTGAAGCTAGGAAATAGACTCAAGGGAAAATCAGAAATAGATGGCCCACCTTACATAAGAGAGACTTTATTTAATATATTTTTACAAGAGGAGATCTGACTGGATATTGGCAGATCAATTAGCACTACAAGAGGGGTGAATACTCAGGACAGAGGGGAAGAAATTACACTATAATATATGAGATTTGTTTGATCTATTCAGCAGGAGATGTTATCTAGGCATCTCTCTCTCTCTCTCTCTCTCTCTCTCTCTCTCTCTCTCAGAGACTGAGAAAACTGAATAAAAAGGAAAATAGCTTTATTCACTGAAATGAATAAGCTTGGAGACATAACCCAGACTCAACCATACAGAGATTTGAATTGCACTGGGTTCCCATCTAAACAAAGAAATCCTGAATCCATCCCTTTATGGCATCAAAACATATATTTTTAACTTTACAGAATGAAAACATGTTGATGCTGTTAATAGTCCCTTTGCAACCCAAACTTCAAAGTAGGGCTAGAAATATTCACTGTGGAGCAGAGGAGGGAAGAGAAAACCAAAGAGAAACTGTTTTTGTCCCTTTCCTTCTGAAAGTGCCACCTTGCCCATGGGTGTGTGGTCACAGCCACTGACTGCCCCTGTCATGCATTTCATGACAGCAGCCTGCAAAGGGTGGATGCTTATCCTTTACAGCCAAGCTGTTAGCTCTAGACAAATGACTGCCTCAGGTATACCCTTAAAGGCAAGTCTGCAGATGTAGAAGAATGCTATCTAGGACCTCCAACATTAGCTTCTGTTCTGCTTTTAAGTATTCATGAATATATAATGCAAATTTTGTTGAAACTTTAACAATGATTTCATTGTTACGAACTGCTCAAATATCCTCATGTACTTTTCACCAGAATACGCTTAACTCAATGATGAGATGAATGGATTGCTAAAGCCCAACAACACAGTTAATGAAATTGCCATCAGTCTGAGCGGGTGAGTGTCAGCTCTATCTCCATGCTCTGTGGTTAGCTTTCGAAAGGCAAGTGCAAAGGGAGTCTGTTCTATTTGAAGTGCTGAGCAGTGGTCTGCCCAGCCAGAACACACACATCAATCCAGGCTCCTGGGGAGACAAATGGAAATTCAAGCAAGTATTCAATCATCATGAGAAAGCATGGCCTGAGAAGGTGAGTGGCAGGAGAGGCTGGGGTTCCAGACACAGTTCTGTGACTGAGCAGCCATGTGACTTTGAAAAGGTTATACAGTTTTTCTGGGTCAGCTTCCTTTTCAGAAAAATAAGGCGTTGAACTAGAAGATTCCTAAAGTCCCCCTTCCTTCACAACCATGCATGATGCTACCAGGAGAGAGCCTGTAAAGGAGAAACATCCAAATGACGACTACTCTAGATTTAACTGAGGGCCCTGTCCTTGAGGAGTTCATAACATTAGAGTAAGCAAATGCTTATCTCTTATTCTCTGGGATGGTTAAGGTCTGGAAAAAATAAAATAAAAGCTAGAATCAAGTGTTAGAGTGAATATCCAAGGGTTATTTGGCTTTGCTGAGTAACATGGCTTCGGACACAACTGTTGTCATTAGTCTTCTCAAGGCAAGGACCTCAAAGCATGTACTATTAAATGGTACTACCCATGCCTATCTGTTCTTCCGTTTCTACTGATTCTAAGATGATTAAAATCCATGAGCATAATTCTGATATTTCTTCAAACTCTAACTCCTCTTGGCACCTTAGCCATCTCTGTTCTGTCTTCCGGTGGCTCGGGAACTTTTGATTCAGATTTTAAACTCTCCTTAAATAATGGTAGCTACATGGAGATCAATCCCGGAGGCAATTCTTTTTAGCTTTCTGATGGCCAATCGCTCTCAAGTGATACACCAGCATGAATGTGGACTGCTGTAAATTAAGAGGCAGACCTTCTGCTCTATATCTAACCTGATAATGTACCAAGGAAATAGACCACTAGATGTAGAGTTTATCATTGACAAACAGTACCCCTGACTGCCCCTCAAAGTGGAGTTTATCCTCTTAGCTTTTCCCTTTTCTCATGGCTCATTTTTATAATTTCTAGTAAACCTCATCCAAAACACTGAGAGTAGCTTTTCTCTCCCACCTTCTGTGTAACACACTTGAACCCCCAATCTAGTTTCTGTCTTATACCTCAAAAGATTATGTAATTTTTATGACCTGAGGCAACGCCTCCAAGTTTCTGGGTTGAGTAAGCCATTGCACATTGCCAAAGCCTTCAGTTAAAAACACAAGCAAACAGAAAATTAACAATGTAATTTAGCCAAAACAAAGAACCAGGTGTGTGGAAGAGATTTTAAACATCGTTCTCATTTTGGCAAATGAAAAAACCACTTAAAACTAAAATAGCTTGTTTATCTTCACAACTAGGTTATTGAAGAGGATGCTAACAAAATGTGTATTTCAAGAACCTTTTAGAAACCAGGACAGTTTAATCTTTATACCAATCCTAAGAGATGGTCATGATTGTCATAACTTTATAGATTAATGATTGAGAAAGGCAAATATCTTTCAAATCACCTGGTAGTAGAAACAGTAGATCATGCTGCCTCATAAAATTACTATCTTCCTAAGTCTGGGGCATAAGCAGTCTGAATCAGATCTACCTGGTTTACTTCCTAAAATGTAGGTTAACGGGGTTTCATCCAGTATTGCAGAAACAGCATCTCCAGGAGGGGTTCCTGGTTGACAATCTCCCAGCAGGAGACTCATATACACTAATGTTTATTTAGCAGCTTCCTGTAGCACTCTGGCACTCTCCAAAATCAAAGGCTGTGCCTCATAAATCTTCTATATATTCCTGGAAGCATCAAACACAAAATTGGGCACCTGGAAGGTGACTAATTAAACCCATGTAGAAACAAAATCATTCAGATCCAACCTGTTTCATCAACTGAGAAACAGTGTTTATGTAAAGGTTAAGGAAGCAAGAGCCAGCCTACCACAAATTTGAGGCAGCAGAACCAAGGGCAAGGGCGGGGGTGGGGGGGAGGGGGGGATGTGTGAGAAAAGAACTCAAGGAAATCCCTGTTCCCAATGGGGCTTTCTCGATTTGATTCCTTCCACCTGCCTGGGGCATGGGAGTATTTTGCTTTCTAAGCCCAAATCTGAGCTTAAAGCTCCCGCAAATATTCTAATAAAAAATTCTTAAATGCTACACAGGTGTACAAAGGCAATATTTAGAGATAATACAAAGAAAACCAAAACAAGTCATCTCTAGAATTCATATCCCATGACCCTTTGGCCTTGATACTTCATAATACACAGAATTTACTGAGCTCAAGTCTCTTCCTTTCTCGAAAACACCAATGTGATACTCATTGGTATCACATCAAAGGAGCATGCCTTCTTCCTGTTCGCGGTTTCTCCATAAAGTGTTAAAACTAAGTTTTTGCAAAATAAACACTCCTTTATGCAGATAACGGAAAGTTATAATATAGTTTAATTAAAGAGGGAATGCCAGAGTGCTACAGGAAGCACTTTCTTCTCCAAGAAAGAATGTGCTGCAGTTAAGAAAAGAATGCAACCACCCATTTTTGGTCCATCCCCAGAAACTGAGAAGCCTTCATGAGGAATACATTGACTTTCTCTAGTGAATAGACTTGAAGTGCACATGTCAGCCTAGCCTTAGAAATATATTCAATTAAAATTCGCCCTGATTATTTATTGATTTTGCATTTTCCTGCCCTGCCACCATCCAGGCAATTTTCAAAACCATTCTCAAAATACCTCTTCAGCTTCCGAGGAAATGGCTGATACAAACCGAGAATTCCCAAACAAGAGCTGAAATACAAAGCTAATTATTTCAGGCATGCCTCTGCTTCTACAGCAGGTCTTTATGGGTTCAGGAGACTTCATGGGCTTGTTACAGAGGCCAGATTTCAATTTGGGTAATTAGACTTTGCCCGACCCTTGAGAGTTAGCCTGACATAGTTTTCTTGCTTTTCTGCCTGGGTCTCTCTATACTTTTAAACATGCTTAGTTCCTCTGCATTCTACTAACCCTTTTCAAGGAGCTGGTTCTCAAGGCATATTCCTGGGTATCTCTCATCAATAGGATCAGAAACAACTGCCTTGACTCCTTCAGGACCATTGCTAATGCTCCCTGCCCTAAAAACCCCTTTTCAGTTTGCTCCCCAGTAGAGTTCACAGTGGCACTTTTTTGGTACCTTATTTGACTCTTATTATCACAGTTATTTTGTTCTAGCCTACATCATAGTTGTTTGTGGGCAGGTCTCTTGTCCCAGTGGAAGGCAACCAATCCCTTTAGGATTACAAATACCTCTTACTTTTCTCAACAGCCCCATAACCGACCTGTAGGAGAAGTCAGAATAAAAAATAAATAAATAAAAACAAAACAAAAAAATGATAATACTTAAAACTAACAATATTTAAAACTTGTGTATCAGGTAATGCAAACAACCTGGCTTTGTTAATCTTAAAAATAACATTAAATCCTGAAAATAACAACCATTTTAACTTGTAGCTGAAAGAAAAAAAAAAAAAAAGTCCTGAGTATTAAGTGAGATGCATCAGGCTCTTCAAAGTTGCAGTGCTGGAAAGTCTAGAGCAGAGATGGCTTGCCAGGGTGCTGAAGCCCCAGTACTCATTTCAGAGCCCAATACCACTTCCATAACCTTAGCCAGAGCCTCTCCTGTGGTGTACAGTTAAGGTTCATGAATGAGGAAGTAAGAACTTCTATATAACCCCTCTTGCAGTTGTCTTCACTAATGGCCATTTATGCTGCTTGGGGTTCCTTCTTGTAGGCTCCACCCAACAGCTATCACAGCTTTGACAGAGTCCTATTTATCTCCACACAGACAGCAACAAAACACTCTTCATTTGCTTTTTCTTTACTGCAACACCAGGAAATAAAAGTAGCAGACCAATTTTCCCCCACTTTGGCATCCTATGAATTGATTCTTTCACCTAGTTTTAGACTTTCCGAAGCAAAACACAATTTAAGTCAGAATAAACAATAGAGAATTCATTGTGCGAGAAATTATGTATACTCTTACAACCAGCATGGGATCTGCCCAGTCATGAATATGAATGAGCCTCCCAAACATAACTCGTACCACTATTGTAGGTACAATGTTCTACTGAAAGAGAACTGTCTCTCCAATCTCTAACACTAGCCTCTGTTGCCATAATGCTTTCTGTCCCAACAAGATTAACATGCCTCTCCATTTTTAGCCATCTAGCATTGGAGGAGTAATGGCCTAACTATAGTCATATTTATAAACATAAGGGTGGTGTATTGTCCAATAAGAGAGTACTTGCCTAGCACAAGACCCTAGATTTCATTGCCAGTGCTGCCATAAAAAGTATAAAAATGCAATTTTATTTTGCCTATAATTATAGCAAGAAAGAAAATAGCATGTACCCAAAAGGTGAGAGCCAAGAGTTCACCATAAGGTATAGCAGGATTAATCCCTATGGGCATTAATTTCTGAATTTGACTAGAAGTCACCTTAGAGCTTTTGTTCCAACATATCTGAAGACTGGTGACATGGCTAAAATTCTTTACTTCTTTTAAATTCATACCCCTTACTACCTAGGGCTTTTGTTGATCTTTGGATTCTTTTCCCTTCTTATCATAAAATCCACTCTCAAAGTAAAAAAAATCCAAGGGCCTCTGTGATTGAGTAAGCAATGTAAACAACAGAAAGAGACTCTCAGAAGCTGCGTGCTAGTGCTGGCCTTCCCCCGAGACTCCTCTCTGCACCTGTACATGGTAGACAAAGAAGAGGCTGGCCATTCCGGTCCATGTTGGAGAAAAAACAGAATGTGACAGAAGAGTCCCAGAGTGCCCTTGATTGCTACATGGCTTTCTTCAGATATTACTTGCATTGATTTTTTAAAATTATTACAGATCTCAGTTTTTGTTTCTGGAAAGTATAACATTCATATACATTTGGACACATTAAAAGAATAGTCCAAACCAAGTATTTCTAAAATCCTTTTCCCTTATTCTCTTTTCATTGTTTCTGTAAGTATGAAATTTTGAGATCATTTTTTTTTTTTAGCCATGGAAGAGAAACCCACAGGAGTAGTGAGGTAGAAGGAAAGGCCATGCACTAATCCCTGATCACTTAAGATGAGTGAGCAAGGGACAAAGGAAGCAATAAATGCCAGATTATGACTCAGAAGAAGAGAAAGGCTAATTCCAGGGTGAGCAAAACCTTTGCATCTGGAATGGCCTCTTGTTGCTCCCTTCTGCCTTTGGTGTTAGTGGCTGGATGGAATTTTTTGGGCAGTGGGCTTGACATAAAGACTATCATTTATCCCTCAGTAAACATTTAGAAGTGTGAAAGGCCTCAGTTGAACAACTGTAGTTGCATGTAAAACAAGAAAATAAATTTATGCCCACCACCGAAATTGGCATTGGTGATTAGCATATTAATGGCACAGATGTTGTTATGAATATATGGCAGATATTATATATTTGACCAAAGCAAGGACTATGTATCAATTTAATTGTACAATAAATTACATATGTTTATGTGTCTATTCATAACAATTCTCAGATGAGTTGACTAATTTTGATAAATTAGTTCAAGTTAGGAGTTGATTTACATCAAGTAGAAGCTATAAGTGTATACATCAAATGATATCTGATGGAAGTATCTACAGAGCTCATCTTCTGGATTTTGTGATAACTTTCAGAGCCTTCTTTCCCAAACTCTTTTTAACCACATTGCAGAACACAAGACGAGTCTCACAATTTCAGGTAAGTGTGTATGTAACCCTGTTGCTTAAAAGTCAAGTCTGTCAAATTTGAATTTCTCCATCTAATTTTTGTTTGATGGACTGGCTAGTGAACAAATATACAGAGTAGAACTCCCAAATTTACATATATTTTTTTTTCAATATGGAATGTAGGGAAGGTGATGACTTGTGTACTTGGAGGATATGAGAGGTGATTCTTTCTCCCCAGTTACTCAATGAATTACCAGAGATTTCATAACTCTGGTACCTCCTACAGTGGAGCTGCCTGGAAGAAAAGTTTAGATAAAGCTGGAAGATGGCTTTAGAAAGCCATCATCAAAGTTTGACCTATGCTGTTTTCTTTAGAGGGTAATCTTTAGACTATATTGTCTGTACAGACTATGTGGCATCGCACTGAAATTCAGGATCCGATTCAGTCAGCAAGGAACAGGGGCAAATCCCAGCCAATCAATAAGCTACATATGATGCCATGATTGATCAACTAGTTAAGGCAATACTTTATTTGCTCTGACAATTACAGTCTTGAAAAGATGTGTTCATGGCAGGGATGAGTGAATGTGTCAAAGAGACATAAAGTTCTTCAGGAACCCCTAAATATTCACATAGACTTGGTCTTTGTCCTAACTCTGTCACTTAACAGCTCAGTTTCTTTATTTAAAGAGTCAATTTCCCCCAACTTTAAAATAGGCATGATGCAATGTAATTTATAGGGATGGTGAAAACATTAAATGAGCTGAGGGACCTCGTGCTCTTTCAATAGACTGCATAAAATATGCTGTGGGATATAGGTGAAGCTCCTCCCTCTGACCTCAGCCACACCTTGGTCATAGGAGACACTCTCAAAGGTCCAGGGTTGAACTGGCCTCTGTAAAGGAAGTTCCAAATGACCACGACCCTCTCAGCACAAAGGCTTTGATGATCCTGAGATGCACTGATCCAGGGAGCCCAAAGTCAGTTGTACATAAAAGCCACTTCTGCGAACACACCCATTAGTCTCTGACCAACAGTTTGGAATCAAAAGCAACAACTCATAACACAAAAAACAGTTCAATAATAAAGCCATTGCGTTCATAAAGATGTTTCTATCAATATCTTTCGAAAGTTTGCTTTGTTTTGTTCTCGATGCTAATACCTTCTTCCATTTAGGTGGTCTTTCAAGTCATTTGAGAGCTTAAGTTCTATTATCTCACTGGAGCTTCAGCAGACCCCTAGGAGTAAGATTCATAATCCTCAAGCACAGCCAGGGAAATGGTTTTGTGATTTACCTGCAATAGTTAAACCAGAGAGGCTCCAGGAAGGCTGTCCATTCTATGCTCTGATGCTTCTCTGGGCGAGATGTGACTCATTTGAATCCAACGAATATTTAAACACCTTCTGCATGAGCAAGCCCTGCAGAGGAAGCAAAAGAGAATGCTGTAGATTTCATAATACACAAAAAAATACTTGCTTACATCTGTTGCAAATCTTTCATTTTACAGATCAGATCACTAAGGTCAACAACAACACATCATGATTTTCCCAAGCCTCCCTGATAACTCTTGCCTGGAGAGAAAAAGTCCATTGGAACATTCTATTCATTCTGAGTAGCCATTTTTAATGGTCCCTGTACCCAGGTACCCAAGGTTATCATGTTCGTTCCACATCCTTCAGACTTGACATGATTACCATTAATTAATCTAGGGTGAGAGTCCTATATTTGATCCACAAGACTTGAGGATTATGATTAGTAGAAAGAAGTAATCTCCCAGTTGTCTTTGCCTTCCTTAAATCTGGCACCACTCTGTGACTCTGTGTGAACATGGAAAGTCGATCAGTGGCTAATGTGATAAGACCAGCAAGCACTGGTGGTGAAACATTTCAAATCTTTCAAACATGGAACGAGTCATCCACTATCTTCCAGATAACGAATGAGGTGAGACCTGGCCATTCTCAGTCCCTCTGTCATCATTTCTTTAATCGGAGCTTAATGAAATGAATTGCAAGTAAAACGGGAAAAAGAAAACATTAAATACAAAAGGCCAACTTGCTAGCCTATATTTTTAGTTCAAGTGACAGTTTTTAAATTACAAAGGTAAAAAAAAAAAAACTTTTGTTAAATCGGGTTTTAAATATGCAATTTATCAAACTAGTACATTTTTATGATACTTAAACTACTGTTTTAATCGTGAAAGGTAGAAATACCAAGTGCTGGTATTATTCTTCATTTCTGCCATACCCCTGATTGCATAGAGGGGCTGTTTTGTTAGGATAGACATCTGGACTGCACTCAGCAAAACTCTGAGAAATACATATTTTCATTCAGGTCACCACACTGCTAGATCACTTTCTAACCCCAGAGCTCTTATCATGTCACAGGAAAAGCGAAAATTATTCCAGGAGCAATTACAGAATTTCATGGCTGAAGGGAGACCAGAGGTCTAAAGGGTACTTACTGTCTCTAGACTGAAGCCCAAAGGACACAGACTTTCAGTGTGCCTTCTATACCCAGAGCCTAGCCTAGATTCTAACTCTCTTCAGGACAGTGGATGAATTTGTATCATGTTATAATTTCCCCATTTCAAACAAACAGCCCCACAAAACCCAAAAACCAACTGTTTGGGTTTGTGTGAGTGTATACCTTTCAGAAAGCTAATACTTTCTGGGTTTATATCCCACCCCCCACCCCCCACCCCCCACCCCCGCCTCCCTCCGGGATCAGTTCTCCTCTACCAACCAGAGGTAATGACTTGCAGAGTGATCTTGAAGATTTGTAGAAAGAAAACCAGCATCACGACACCTTTGTTTCTTTTTCTCAAGAAAAGAATTACATCATACGCTGTTATTGAGGTATGTGGTGTGTGGGAATGAAGACAAAGGAACCAATAATTGTGGGCCCCGCAATGATCTTCTGGTCTAGACGACAATGGTACCATAAGATTCTAATGGCACTAGAAAGTTTCTGTTGCTCATTGATGACATAGCTGCTGTAAGTTCATGGCACAAAGCACTGCTACCATGTTTACAGTGATACTGGTAGACACAAATAATTATAGTGCCTACTATTCACGGAAAGGTGTAACACATATGGTTATATATACAGTGCAAAATGCTTGGTAATGATGACAAAGAACTATGTTACTGGTTTACTGCACTAGTATTTATCTTTATCTTAGAGTACTCCCAGTTATTCAAGCTAAAGTTTACTGTGAAGCAGTTTATTATGTTACACAGGCAGTACCCTCATATGTCTAGGGTTCACCATGCTCTTGACTGCATCAGGATGCCACATTGGGTGGCTGAAGCTATATCATCTAAGTCTCTGTAAATCTAGGCTGTAACATTAACATCACTATGAAATCAATGAACAACAATTAATATCTGAGCACATATTGTGTGTTCAAACAATATTCGACTTTTAATCTTATCTGAAAGGAAGAAAATACAGCGGAACCTCCCCTGTAGAAACAACTCTGCCCCATGATTATCTTAAAAAGAACTGCATAATTCTTCCTTAAGCAAAAAGGAGAAGAAACTCTGATTTCAAAGTCACTTTCTTTACAGCTGTACAATCTGCCTCTGTACATAAATAGCTATAGCTGATACGAAGTGAGCTGAAACAGCCATCAAGCAGGGAAAACAGCATCCAATTGGATTCCTAGGCCATGTTCTGCCTCGGATCTTCTATGGACCCCTGACCTATCTACCCACCAGCTTTCTGCAGGCCACCATGCTTACCTCTCAGATGGAAACTCCAGTAAGTTTTGCATTTGTATGGAGTTCATTTAATGCAATCTGAAGAACATAACACCCTAATCTGGTGTCCATTTCTACTTGTCCTCTAGGGACTGCTACCCTAAGCCTCTGACCAGATTTAGCCCAGAGTGACAACAAAAAGTGATGGATAATAAAATCACTGCATCCCTCTGCCCCAAATCCAAATGTTTACTTTCCTAAAAATGGACTAACACCAGTAATTTATTATTAATGAAATAAAAATTATATTCACATTTGCTAATTATTTTTACTCATTTATGTTTAAAAAAAGAGGAGAGATGAGGGAGACTGAGCTTTAAACCCTATAATTTGGTGACCAATTAGTCTTTGATTTACCGTGATGTGCTTAGAACGTTTTTTTTTTTTTAAATATTAAAAAAGGCTTGCAGCTGAAAATTTACATTTAAAAAGTAATTAATGCCAATTCAATGAAGAAATCTTCGGTTTCCGACAGAATTACATTGAACTTCAAGCCCTTCATAAGTCTAGCAAGGCTTGATCATCAGTTAAGAGACGCTTCATTAGTGTTCTGCTCAAAACATGCGCAGGGTGCCCTACCCCAAGTGAACTTGTATTAGACCCCTTCTCGTCTTCTACCTAATTCTATGACCTTCACTCCTTATATCCACGCAGAAGAACTTGTCTCCTGGTTGCCTCTGAAGAGCTAGTCCTTCTCATTCCATATAGGGAGCTCTCAGGGATAAGCCCATTAGGATCAGGACAACTGACTCAGCATCTACTGACCACCCCCTGAAATTTCCCCACCAACTGAAAATTTTCCATCTCCTTTCTCCCCCACTTCCAGGCTCTCCAAGCTTCCATATGTTGCAGACTGCCCTATCAATGTTGGAACCTGCACTGCCAGAAGCCTTGGGAGCTAAATTGTTGGAGTCCACACTGCCCCAAGCTTGGGGGCCAAAATGTTGAAAACCACTCTACCCCACATTAGATGCCAAAATGTCGGGGACCACTCTACCAAATGCTGGAACCCACATTTCCCCAAGCTGCTCCAGTCTGCAGGTTGGGGTTGAGCAAGAGAGAGAGTGAGGACAGATGCGAAGAATGGAGACTAGACAGAGTGTGATTCAATCCCATTTATTCTTCAGTCTCTCTTCTTCTCTCAAGTCCCTAGTTCCTAGTCCCTAGTTCCTAGCACCAAGTCTCAGGTCCTAATTCCTACTTCCTCTGTAATAAATCTCAAGACCTAATCTCTGTTCCAAGTTGCTAGTCTCTTTCCCAGTTCCAAGTTCTCTTCCAAGTGCCTGTCCTGTGTATAAGTACTCTTCCAATACAAGTGTCTAATTCCTAGTTGCCTGTCTCAAGTTCCTAATATTTTCTTCTGTCTGCCTCTTGCCTTTTATATGTCTCACTTCTAAGCCATGTCTTTAAGTCATGCCTTTAAGTCTTATCTCTAAATCACACCTTTAAGTCTCACACAACCAAGGGAAGATCCTGGGTATCTAAAACAAGATGTTATCAGAGTGTGCTCAGCTGTTGTAGGCTGTTGTAAACAAGTCTCTTGTCAGGGTATATGGCTCAAGATGGCTGCAAGGATGATAGCCGCCTTCTGTCGGCTCCCCACATCCATAGGCAAATTTGTCTTCTAAGGTGAATGTATGGTTCCTTCTTGCCCTGTAAACCACAAGTTCCTCTTTAGTTAGGAGGATGACATTATCAGGAGTGGTTTTACTTCCCATTCTTACTCTGCTGTGTAAGAGCCTCACTTGGTATCACTTAAGACATCCCATAATTTCTTAATGGCCTCTTTGTTAATTTCTTCCCCTTTTTAAAATTTATTTTTAATAATTTCATACATGAATACAACAAAATGTGATCAAATCTACACCTCATTTACTTCCTCTGTGCTTCTCAACACACCTCTATTATTTATATATATCCACCTGAGTCTAGTGAATGTGACCTATATGAGCACGGGTGTGAGAAACCCCTGCTAATTAAGATAGAAATTCACCGTGACTGGATAGCCTCTGGGTTCGGTGCAATATGAGACACTCCCTTTATTAGCTTCCCTTCTCCACTTCTGACCTTGTCTGGGTAATTCTAAGCCCCCATATATATAACTCTACCTGAGGAATGTCACATAGCCTCAGTTAGATTACAAGATCAATTTCCTTTCTCCTGATAAAATGTGTTTAGCTAACACCTGAGATTCCCGAAATGCTTTCCCATGCTAAGGAAGCATTTCAAGTACCCTAAGCCCCCAGCCAAAGACCTTTGCCCATGCTGGATGTTTCTACCCTCAGTCTCCCAAAACTTTCCAAGCCTCCATTCACCCTATGGAAAGTTGATCTGCCTTCTGATATCAGGTCCTGGTGTGGTCACTCACCATTTGTACTAATGGGGCCTCTGAAATCCCTGTTCAAAGACTCTGCTTCCTTTGCCACTAATCCTTGTGAATGATACAAAAGGGCAGGGAGACCCATACATGAGTTTGCCCTTCTGGCTTTTATATTGGCAAAACCTAAAGCAAAATACAATTTTCTGAAAGATTTTATGAAAATGAAAATAATTTGGGATGAGATAGGTGTTAAGTGTTTCCAGACAGTGTAAAATATCACTGATTCACAACTTCTTATTCCATCACCGTCTTGTTCAGCCACGAGCACTCCTTTGCCTCCTAGAGATAACATAACTGTGGTCCCCACTGGGAAGGTATAAGGTGACGGTCAGGGATCACTAATGCATGTGGTATATAATACACTCGAAAATAAATACCAAATCTTACAGATGCTTCCTATGTGTCTTTGATCAATACCAAAAATCCAAAATGAATAAATTAATTTAATCATTGATTAACTCCATTCTCTAGGGTTTATTAAACACCCTGTGCTAAGAGTGTAGAGGTATATATACATACACCATTTCCATTTATTAAATAGCCATTCTGTGTCAGGCATTTTACATACATAATACTCAATCTTCCCAGCAAAGACTCTCTTACTATACCAATTTTATTGCCGAGAAATGTGGCATTGAAAGAAACTCCATGTCTACTCTCATTAGCAAGTAAGTGTCAAAACTCAAGTTCAAACCAGTGCTATGAAACTATAAACTATACTTTAAAAGAGAATTGAAAATGCGATATAGCCAGCATTAAAGAGTTTACACATAAAAATGGAACATGTATTCAGTATTTACCATTTATTTTGTATTTACCATTTGTGTTTAAAGTCTGGAAGCTTAGGCTATGTTAGGTTATCTGCAGACATCAGAAAGGCAATGCTGAAAGATTCCATGGTTCCAACATCTGCAGACATCAGGCCTGGTTCAAGACCTGAGATCTGTAGAATCTCATCATTTCTGGACTCATTTATTGCCATGTCAACATACTCCTTTTCAGTCCAACAGTCTGAGGATATAGAAAATCAACAATAAGTCCTTCATATCTAAGTAACTCTAGTCCTTAAGCCTGTCTCATGTTGATTCCACCTATAAAAAAAAACAAAAACAAAAACAAAAAAAAAAAAAAACAAAACAAAACAGGACTTCTCCATCAATTTACACTATTAAGTCTGATCAATATCAACTTCCCAACATTTACCTGGGAATACCTGCTCAGCATGATGGCAGGATGGTGACCCAAGGTCTATTTTAGTTTATTTTTGAGTCATCTTCCCTGAAGCTGAAGCTTTTTGCCTGAGGCTCAGGATACCTAGAGCCTTTTCACATATGAACAGACCTTCTGATCTTACCTAGCTCAGACATATCAAATTCTTGAACTTCGTGGTTCTACCTCAATGATTGAGACAGTCTAGATCCACCAATGGGTGTTTGACATTTGACACTGTCCTTGGGCATTCTATCAGTTCTCTTTAAATTGACCAAATAACCTAAAATGCTTCTCTTCCAGGGTCAACCCCCAACTGTCCACAAGATACTTCCCAAGCCACCACACTTATTTGACTTTTCAACTTTTCTCATAATATATGGCAGTGCTCATCTGAAAAGGTTTTAGATCCTCCATCACTATTTGAGATACCTCTCACAATGAAATGGAGGGGAAATAGCCTTTCCCCTCTTGAAGTAATCTGTCATTCATAAAATATCTGGCTATTAGTGATAGCCTTGTGAATGCCCTGAGAACCCAATCATTTTACCTGATCAGTCTAATTTAATGCTAAGCAATCCTCTGGGCATTTAGGGACATATCTTGGAGTATCCAATTTCCTAGTGATTTTATTTCAGTGATGGATGCCAGTATATAAGTACACCAAGAGGCCAGCCAAGAACACTTCAGGTGAGGAGGTCTCAAGCAACAGGACTCTGTGTCAAGGGTGGAAATGTAGAAATAACCAGGGAGCAGACACCAAGCCTCTGCAGGATATAAGGATAAGAGCAGCACTGTCCACAGCATAGCTTTGACTCTATGGAAAGCATAAACTGTTGGAACGACGATTTCTTTAGCCATTTCATCCTCTGCTAACATAAATCACCAGCAAAGCAACACACACCATCAAAATCTGATTCTTCAACCTCTGTCAGCCTCAAAGACAGGAGCCTGATCACTGGGGCTGACTTTTAGCTGTGTGCTGCACTTATTTCTAACAGCCTTACCCCTAAGACGTAGGCTGCCTCCCACACAGCCTACCTAATGAGTGATACTAACAGCACTGTTAATATGCCACATCATTAATTGCTCAATCTAAATTAATCAGATATCCTAACATTTCTCTTGTTTTTTTTTTTTTTCCAAAGGCTCTTGTTAGAATAGGCTTTTAAAAAATTGGGTCTCTGTTAATGAGTGTAATAATAATATTCTATTTCGATGTACTGCCTGCCACACACTAAATAAACTCAGAAGCTTACAATGTCCGCACAGACAAAGTGGGTATAGAACTGAACCCTTGCCTTACCTATATTTACTATATATATTTAACCTGGTTCAACTAGACCTAAGCTACATTTTTCCACAAATAACAATTTAAAATTTATAGCAACTATGACTAGAAATGCTTACCTTGTTTCATTTTTATCTTAGCACCCCAGAATGATAATGCCAAAGAAACACAGTCTTTTTTAAATGTCCCTTTGTTGCCTCTGTGCCACTTGAAATCATATCTATTGCAAACTTTCTTCTCCCAAGAAGATGCTGACAGTGAGAATCCAAAGACAGGGATTACTTTGCAGACTTAGAGAATACCTGATACTGGATTCAGAAATAGGTTAAACAGCGAGCCAAGTGGCATATACCCATAATCCCAAGCACTCATTAGGGAAGCTAAAAGAGGAGGGTCACTGCAAGTTCAAGGCTAACCTGGTCTAAGTAATACATTCCAGGTTACTCATAGCTACATAGCAAGGTCCTATCTCAAACAAACAAACAAATAAACAAAGAAACAAAAAACAGGCAGAACAGCTGATCTTCTGCTAAGTGATGTGGAGAAAGCCCAGTGAGATTTTCCAGCCAGCATAGTCTTTGTCATCATTAATATGGGATCCAAGTTACATAAGAACTGTGTTTACGTCATAAAATGTGTTGCTCTTTGTTACCTAGAAAGAAAAAGAAAAGTGAATGCAGGCAATCCGAAGATCTGTCTTCCTAACAGTGTGGTACCGACTGGCAAGCTGTTTTGCTATGCTGGTGGTACTCAACTCCTCATACACAGAAAGCATTAGCCCAAACTTCAAGTCAAAACATTCACAAGCAAATTGCACTTACAAATTCCATCGCCAAGTCCATGAAACATGATGAGTAATTCTTACGTGATAGATCTTTTGTTTTATGGCTATTAAATTACCATTATTACAAATCACTCAAGACAAGGCAAGAGGTCAATGTTTGAGGAGGGACTGGGAATATGGGACAAGGGGCATATTTATCCCCAAGTGTGTGAAACTTTACCCTAAAAATGCACAGCTTTTTCTCCCACATGTCATTCTTCATACAGTGTTCAGACCAGGTTCTTAGAGCTCCTGCCTGCAAATGACATTGGACTTCCACACACTTGTGTCCAAGTTCAAGACAGCAGGACAGGACTACTACCCAGTTCTAGAGAAGAACCAGATGTACGACAGGAACTTCAATATTGGCATCAAAACTCCTTTTCTGGTTAAAAACAAACTCCCTTCCCTGGGAGTTGCCTCCGCAGACTAATGGAAGTACTCGCCTTCTCCTTTGATAATAGGAGTGAAAAGCAATTGAATTGTGGGATCATTTCCCTGATTTTAGGTGAACTATAACTGAACTCTAAGGCCTTTGAGTTTACTCATTCTTTTTACTACTATCTCTCACAGTTATCCAGAGGAGAAAATCTCCTGCAGAGACCAGGAATATCCTTGTTCCGGGGTCCCCAGCAATGCCCTCTCACAGTTATCCCAGATGGGACAAACTCTTAAAGAGAACAGAAATAGCCTTATTCCTAGGTCCCCAGCATCACCACAGTTAAGTGATGCAGGCAAACTGTTCTCTCAGCCTGTACTCTAGGAACACCAAGTTGTGAACTCAGAAGCAGCTAAGGAGATGAGGTTCTACAGAACCACTGAACAAGTTCTGAGATCTCCAGGGATGAAAGCAGTTAAGAAAGTTGATTTTTTTTTCTTTTGTAGATTTCCAACTCAGAAAGTAATTCACTGGAGTTTTCCAGTCTAAAAACTTAAAATCTGAAGCAGGAGATGCTCAGAGGTAACTAAATCACAGCAACAGGAGTCCCTCAAGTAGCATGCAGCTAGTGAATGCCACAGGCTCACTTAAACCAACTGATTGGAAAATTGAAATATTTTCCAGACACTTCAAGCAAACCCACAGAGCATCAATTCCAATAGATTTGTTTGGCTACACTGGGGCTTACAGGATTATTAGGACCACTGCAGATAATGAGCCTCATGCTTCACAAGTTAGTGACGACTGAAGCATTTTCTGAGTCCTGTTTTATTTCTTTGATCAGAAAATGTCTTTGGAGGTACCATAAAGGAGGTATCTGCAAAAACTGAATACAGAATGCCATATGTTGTAGAACGAGCCAGTGATTTGCAAGAACCAAAGTACAATTCCAATCCAGTTATTAGTCCAATTGAAAGCCAGTTACATGATGACTTATAAGAAAGAATGAATAAAAAGAAGGGAAAATGGATGGAGGGAGGGAGGGAAGGAAGGAGGGGGAGAGACAACTCAAAATGCTATGTCGCTGGATGAGTAAGGAAACCTCTCATACACGGATAGGCATTTGAAAATCAGGAAAGGAAACGAATCTCTAACATGCCCTTCCCAGAAACAAGCAGCTGTGGCAAATGCCACAGACCATCTCCTCCTCCCACTCTTGCCTTTTGCAAAGATTTCTGATGCTAAAATCCCAAGGGAAAATCCAGCAACACTTTTTAAATAAAACTGAAATCCAGTGGCTCAGCCCAGACCTAAGCCCTGCTTCCCCATGTTTACATATGAAGAATGGCCTTGGACTCTGGGTGTGACTCAAGGCAAGAAAGTAGGGAAGACACAGCCAGTCAAGTGGCCTGTGCTCTGGATCTCATGGGTGACCTGGCACAGTCTTCATTTCCTGCTTTCTTCAGAGAGTGATTTAGCCTTCCCTCTTCCCAAAGGCTTGGGAGCAGAGATAAAGATTATCTCTTTTCCTGCCCATTTCTCCTTCAGTTCTGAGCTATATATCTGGGGTCTGAGACGTGTGTGCCCTCGTCCTGGATATTGAATTCTGGTCTCACCTTATATATCACTCACTTGCTGCGTTTCCTCGCCATTTTTCCTTCTCTTTTCTTCCCTTCTTACCCTCTCATCCATTTTAGAGAGGCTGCCAGGCCATTTTCAGACAGGAAAACAATGAATCTAACTGGAGCTCAGAGTCTACTCTCCCAGAATATTTAAATGAGATAAATGATGCTGGTGTGAACGCCGGTTCCCTGACATATTGGAGTACAGAGAGTCACGTAGAGCTGTCACTCAGAAGAACGATTCCAAGCTGCCATTCTGCTGTCCTGCCATCCCGCCACCCCAGGCACCCGACCACAAACGTGTAGTCCCCGCAGGAGGTCAGACAGCAAGCCCGTGTATACTGCCTCGGGCCAAAACCAACTGAAAAGCAGGTATTCCCTTAGAATAAACTCCCAGAAACGAACCTGAGGCTGGAGGTGAAGAATATGGCACTGCAACAGACGTGATTTCTTTTCCCATTGTTTGCCAATGTAACAGCCAGAGAGGCTGCATGGGGTACGTGATCCCTCTAAATTGGACTATTGTGTTCGAGCTGTCATTTTTCATTCTTTAAACTAGGATCCCTTCAGGTAATCAGTAACCTTGAAAAGAACTGAACTCTCCAGCACAGGTCTGCAGAAAGTCCTCTGAGAGACTAGAAAAGTTGGTGGAAAAAATATAAACATCAGTGCCCACGCTAACTCCTCTGTCTCCTCGGAGTCCCTTGCTATCTCCTTCTATCTTCGCCTTGAACATTTCACAAAGTTTAGACGGGTTTAGGTTATCACTCAAACACTCTGACTCAAACTCGGGGAAATTGTTCCTGTAATGGAGTTCTCAATTTATTGGTCAATTTCACCTTGATTTTGTGTCACTGTTGGTTTTGCTAGCTCTTCACCTTGTAGTACATGCTCTTAAAAATGTGATACATTTTCAAATATTTTAAATATCACAGATAATTTGATTCATTTCATAATCTCCTTCTGGAAAAATAAATAAAAATACATTATATTTTTTAAAAAATGAGAGAGACATTGTTCACCAGCCTTTTCATAAATAGCTAAAATCTGCCACCTTCTGGATTTTCAAAGAAGTTTTAAGACAAGCTGGGCTACTGTTTTGAGCAAGTCTTAATATTCTTCAGCTACGCAGTGACACTGCCATCTTGTGGCCATTTCTTAGACTACTCCCTCCACTGAAACAGGAAAAGGGAGAAAATATTCATTTAAAACAGTTTACTCAAAATAGCAAAAATTAAAAAGAAATTTGCATGAAATGTCCTACAGTTTATTCCAAGGGATATAATTTGTGAAATAAAAGAACATACGGGGATATTTATGTTCACATTGACACAACCTCCTGTAAGGGAACATGTGTCTTTATTTCCAAAGGCAATAAAAATTAGACAATGCCCACATTAGCATCATGACAACCTCATCCTCCATCTAAAAGGAGATGAGAACTGGAGCTGTTTCTTGGTGGTTTAATCCCCTTGATTTGAGAATAGGCTAAGTCACATTGGTTGCCTAATAGTCTTAATGCTGAAATGAAAATAAGATCAATACGTTTCCACCGTTAGGACTTCTAGGCTCTGCATTCTAAGCCATCTTAAGGATTTCTTCTGTACCCGAGGAGAATCCATTTTAAAGAACGTGGGACACTGAGTCTCATGGCCGTTACCTAGTCTGCCGGAGTCTAGCTGCTGTGAATGAAGAGCAGAGTGGCCCCTGCTAATCACATTTCCAGGATGCAATTTCATTGCTTTCTTTTTGTGGGTGTTTTGAAATCTCCCCAGCATTTTGCTCTGGGAAGATGAAGGGTCTTGGGTCATCCTTTCCCACCTCCCCAGGGTCAGCAGCACTCCAGCAATGTGCTGGAGTTCCATAGTTGTCAGGAATTTGACAAACTATCTCAGCTGCTGCAAATCGGTTTTGTGCTGAAAACACAGCAAAGTCTAGGCTGCATATTTGCAATCTGGTACCAAATTTTGTCTCAGAAGATCAAAATCAGTTTAAAGCAGGCACATTCCCCTCATCCTGCATGCTTTCTGTCTCCTTCACTCAGGGCAGCTGCCTCACCTCAGCATGCAAGCTGGAGCCCTGAACTAATTACCACCTTTGTTCTTCCCGGTGATCATGTGATGCTGGCACAGAGTGACTCACGTTTGTGTGTGACAAGGCAGCCTGTGGTCACTGTGGACCCCACACCAGCAGCCTTTGGGGGAAGAATCCTTGCTTTAGATACTATTTCATCTTCTATTGTTTAATACTGTGCTTACTCCTGTGCTGTTTGTTTTGTGCCTAGGAAGATTAGTGTTAAACAGTAAAGACCAAATTGGTCTGACCACCCCAGTGTAAGGAACACTGCATCTGAAGCCAGACTCAAGCTATGCTACGAGGCATTTAAAAACTAGGAGTGGCAAAGCACTGGTCTGGCCCAATGTGCAATTCACTTAGGACCTAACAAAGGATTTTAGCAGTGCTTCTGGCTGGGGTATGATTAGCCAAACCCTCTCCAGGCTGCTATTGATCACAGCGCTAGAGGTATTAATTCTCTTTCTCCTTTCTCAGTATGTCCCAAAGGGGAGCTGCCCTACAGCCATGCTGGGATCAGATCTGAAGTGGAATAGTCAGGAGATGAGGAAAGGCACTGTGGCTAGACCAGCAGCCCCAGGGCTTTGGTGACCTTTTGACTACTCACAGATGAGGTTTCTGGCAAGTTTCTACCTGCTGGAGTTCTCCCCAAGAGACTCGACTTTCCAGCCCCTGAGGCCATAAGTAAATCCTTATGGATCCTTTCTCTTTCCACCTCCAAATAGAAAAGTAAAACAGGTGTGGAACATTCTAGCATTTTACCAAATAAATAACCAGTAATTGCTACGCTAGCCACCAACTGTTGGTTAAATCTCAATTGTAGTAAGAGATAGTGGGGACTCAGGAAGAATGAGTGTATTCTGTACAGAATTTTATGGACCAGACATTCACAGGAGGCAGACTGGTGGCACAAACAGAAGATGGGGACTTAGAGGGCAATTTTACTGAGAATATGCATGATGGTGAGAGTCAAGAATTGCTTGTGTGTTACACACACACACACACACACACACACACACAGTTTCACATTTTATTATTTCAGTTACTTGTGATTAACTGAGTCCAAAGCTACTCAATGGAAAAATCGCATAGATAAATCACCCATGATTTCTTTCTGTGATAAAACAGAACAAACAACAACAACAAAAAGACCTTCACCCCACTCCAGTTAGTAAATTATCCCTTGGTTCAGTGTATCCATACGTATGCTACCTGCCCACTAATCACTGTGGATTATCAGCTCAACTGACATGGTATCCCAGTACTTATTTTCAAGTAATCCTTCCATAGTAACCTACCACTGTGTCACAGTGCTAAAAGAAGGTAGGCATGGTACAGATTAAGGTATTTTGAGAGAGAAGGAAAGAGAGAGCACATTCACTTAACTTATATATACTGTTAGAATTGTTCTAGTTTACAGTTGTTGTTAACCCTTTATTATGCCCAGTTTATGAATTAAAAACAAATATTCTCTGATATGTCTTCTATATTAGTGTTACATATTGAATGATTATAGTTAGCTAAACTTCAAGAACTAAAACCATTTCCTGGATTCAAAGAGCTCTCAGACCACAAAGCAAAAGACCATTGATTCAAAAAACTACACACCTCCCTGGTGGGTGGAAAGAACCAGGTAAGTGTGGGAAGACAAAGTAATTCATTTTTCTGAGAAGAGTCAGAGAAAACACACACAGAGAAGATGACAGTAGGGTCTCAGATAATAAAAAAGAGGGGCAGGGGGAATATAACTGTTCAGAAAGATGGCTGGAGCCGAGGGGATGGCAGCTGAGACCTTGTGTAGGACCAGAACATGGAGGCTGATTGCCTCCTGAGTGAAGGTGAGGTACAGGAGCTGCGGGTGTCAGGCAGTTTCTCCCAATTGGACACAAGGTGCCCTAGCAAGCAGTGTCAGAAGAAGAAGCTGGCTGAATCCTTCAAGAAATGAGGTCTTTTAGAGACTAGCTTTGGCAGTAGTGATAAGAAGCAGTCCAAGTGGACATGAAAGAGACTAGTTAGAGACACGAAAACCAGGTAAAAGGCTATTTCAGTGTTCAAGTGAACAATAATGAGGTCCTCCACTTCAGACAGAGGATTAGAAACGATAGAAGGGTCTGAAGTAGAATGGAAAGAATCAGGTTGGAGATGAGACTCATGACAAGATGACTTATATAGATGATATAGCAGTGGGAACCAGTCTCCTGGGTTGTAGAGCAAAGAACAAAGAAAAGGGATGCAAGATGCCGGTAGGATGGGATAAATTGGTCATTACCAGCACACCCCCCCCACACACACACACCACATACACACACACCCCACATCCACACAAATCACATCCACACACACCACATACACACACACCACATACACACACACCCCACATACACACAAACCACATACACACACACACACACCACACACATACACACACATACCACACACTATACCACAGAGAGAGAGAGAGAGAGAGAGAGAGAGAGAGAGAGAGAGAGAGAGAGGGGGGGGGGGGGGGGGGAGGGGGGGGGGGGAAAGGGAGAAGGAGAGAGAGAGAGAGAGAGAGAGAGAGAGGACAAGATAGAGTACCTGCAAGTGAGCAGATGAGTGGAGGTACTTACCATAGCACAAGTTAGATACTTCATGACCAGGAAAAAAAATTTAAGGCTTTCTGAATGCTTTCTTTTTTCTTTTTTTCTAGATACCAAGAGTGCTTTTATTCTAGATACCAAGAGCCAGTGTTATTTCAGAGTTTCCTCCTGTCTTCCAGGATGACATTGATGCTGGACATTACCAGGACTTGGTTCAGGTGAGTTGCTCAAGGACCATCTTATGCATATACTAAGCATCTGTCTCTCCTTAGTGCCTGTTATCTCTCCAGAAGCCACCAATGCTGGAGCTTTGTGATGAAGGAGCACCAGTGAGCTCCAAAACTGTTCTCACACTTTACGTCTTGAAGCTATGCTTTATTGGCACTTCTACTCCAGACCACGAATCACAGCCTGCTGAATGCAGGCACAGCTTTGGTTGCTTTAGACAGACAGACTCACAAGAACACTAGAAAGCCACTGTATCCCCACCCCTAATTTAGAGGTGAGAGAGTGATGCCTTGGGTTATTAAGGAGGGGTATGCTTTTGTCAGACTCAGGACCCCACGCTTACAACCCTCCTATCAGACAACACACTATCACTGAGTTTCTGTCATGTACCAAGCAGAGCTCCAGACGCTAGGAATTGAGAGATGAACAAAGCAGACAAAGAGCCTGCCCCTCCCAGAGGGAGATCGCATTCTATATGAGACTTATAAGCCACACACACAGGCGCAGACATAAGCAGATAAGATCATCTCCAGTAATGATAAGGCCCCTTTCCAAATACCTCCGTGTACAGCTTTTGGGCTCTGTGAGGGTGAGCTGCAAAAATCTGCGATCAGCAACACAAACCCTTGATTGTTAAGAAGGCAGCACACCCACACAGCAGGTCTGTCTGCTGTGTTTGTGCTGCACCTTCCCACCAAGTACTTGAAACGTGTTAAATAATCATTGCCATTCCACTGCAAGTACATTTCTCTTTTATTTTAATCCTATTATAGAATTTTTTGATGGCAACCTGCCGTTAGAGTACATCTAACTATGTTAAAGCTCCCCAGGCCCTGAGCATGAAAGAATCTCTTCAGAACACACGCTAGGACAGGTGTACCTTGTTAGCATAGAAATGAAAATAAGAGGCACTGCTCTGGGGTAAGAAGGAGGGGCATGGACATTCTAATGTCATTGCTTAGGAGGAGATCTCTCATTGATCTCTGGCCTCATCGTTCAGGGGCAGCAGTTTGATGGAGGGATGGGTTCTTTCCTGTGCCTGGTGCTCCATGCTTAAGAACTGTAAACTAAAGCATAACATGCAACCCTTTAGCACCTAGGTCAGCTCTGCTGTTCTAGTGGTCCAGACGCTTCTTCGGACAAGGGTGTCCATGCTCAGTGTAGCCTGCTGGCCATGCTGCAACATTGGTGATGTGGAAGTATGTACCATTCAAGTGCCCAGGGGAACACCTTTCTCCACCTGAAATCACTCATATGTAGAGCAGTCTGGCCCAGCACACGTTAAAGCTTCCTTGAACATGTTGGGTTGGATTGCTTGAAACAATGTTATGGTTACGGAGTGCCACAAGATCTTGTATTTTAGTGAATCAGTCCACTCTAAATTAAGTGACAAGATGGGATAATGGGCAAAACTGGCAGTAAAAACTAAAAAATATGCAAGGCATCTCAGCCCCCTAAACCAAGAGAATATATAATGGATGCTGCAAACAGACCTAATAATTGAAATCCACTTTGATAATATATACCTGCTCTTGTTTATGGTCCTGACAGTGATGATGGCAATGGCAATAATTAGCCACCCCATGTATCTTCCAAACTGCCAGTTCCTAAAAATATTGTAAGTAGGTTCTCTTATAATGATCACGTGACTTTTTAAAAAATCTTCCTGACCTACAGAACAAGAAACAATGTTATATCTCAATGTATGTTCAAGAGTTAACATAAAGAGTAGATAGCCATTATTAATAACACCTTCTAAATGATGCTTCTGTATTCATCTCCTAAGAAAAAGAGCGGCAACGGGGAGATAAAAGAAGGCTATTTTAAAGGTAGTTTAAACAATGTGAGGGTAGGAAGAAGGGAGGTGGACCACACTGTGAGGCATCTTTGCTGATGTGGGAGTATGAGATACAAGTCACCCCTCCATTCAATACTGTAGAATATTATACTGGGTAGATTTTTCAATGAAGGGATGATTTTTTAAAAATACTGTATTTAGCTACTAGCCATTTAATTACTAGTCATGCCTGAAACCATCTGAGCAGACTCCTGTAGCGATATGTTTGTCATGAGCTTAGCATCATGAACTTAACGTAACCAAGCATAGCCCTTCCTCAATCCGTTTGACACTCCCTGTGAAAAGGAGCGTCAGTGCCGCTTCACTCAAAACCGATTCCCATTAAGTATGTTTTATGGATGTCAACTATCCTAGGAATAAGTGCTAGGATCTTAGAGAGAAATGACACAGCACTGTCCTCACGGAGCCTAGAGTCTAGCCAAGAATGTAAAACAAAGATAAAACATAATGCAGAATGGATACTATTGAATGTCTTATGAGGGGTTTGTACAAAGATTTGCAGCTGTTGCCGTGGGACACAGGAAAAGTGTCACGAAAGAAGCTGTATTTTGAATGCCATTGTACTTGAAGAGCCAATGGCATTTAGAGATGAAGAGTCAGAAAAGAGGAACTCCAGGGGTGAGACCAACAGTGATACCTCGAAAGCAAGAAAGCGTGGAGAAGAGTAACGCTTCGGCTCATCTGTATCACAGAACTGTGGCTCTGTGTAAGAGAGACAGCTAGGGAAGCAGATAGCAGTCAGATCATAACAAGCCACGAATGCCAGAGGAAGGAAATTGGATTGGATCCTGTAGGCATTGGAACACATTCAAACATTATTTCAGCAGGAAAGTAGCATGAATAGAGAGTCCTCATCAATTAACTTGACATTACTTTAACCTTAGCAGGTAATGGTAGTAGCAAGCTGGCCTCTGGGTGCCAAGCTCAGCTGCAAAGGTCAGGTACTGGGTTGTGTGCGCCTCTTGCACCTGAGCCTGGAGAAATAACTACTTATTCAGACTGTCAGTCACTGGTTTGCTGGAGGCACCCTCTGTGCAGGGATAGTAAGGAGTGCTTCCCTTACTCAGTACTTAACAGCGGGATCTTGCTCTGCCCCACAGCTGTCATCTGGGACTAAGATGACAAAAAGCCTTGGGAAATAGAGGAGCAGACTTTGAGCACCCCCACTTATGCTGTATGTTTCTGTGAGTGCCACTGACAGAGCTAGTGGTCAGTTTTGGTTTTTCTGCATGGGATAAAACAAACAGGTCTGTTGATTTTATGTTTTACGGCTGATCGATGGGGTCAGAGTGAGGTTTTGAGACATGCCGAGTGGGAAGAACTGTGATGCTTTTGATGGCTTCATTTTGTCGTTGTTGACTCTCCTTCTGGGAAGAAAGAAGGTCAAGGTGACTTGCTCTTTCAGACTCCCTGGCTCAGACAGTGTCACAGAAGAGACAATGCTGGGGGCTGTTCCAGCTTAGCCCAAGCAAGGAGAGGTGACATTTAAGGGCTTTTGAAGAAACGCTGCATCTTTTGGCTAAGGGACCCCAACTGCACCTGCATTTCTGCAGGCTCTTCACTTGCTTTTTATATCCTCCCAAGCTGCATGTGGATTTGCTGAAAGGTGGAAAAAAATATGCATCGCCCTTAGGCATTAGAGAAGACTGCAAGGGCAGAAAGGAATCTGCTGAGAATTCAGGAGACTCAGGTGCCCAGTGACCAGGCATGTGAAACTCTACCCAAAATGGTGGTGCATTCAGTCAAGCCTCCCTCTCTTTATTACTCCAATACTACCACAAATAATAACCCCCAGTCATTAAACACGTTCAGCACTGAGTGCACTACTTCTATGTGTGGTGATTAACTTTTATAAATCCACTAAGGAAGTCACAGTTGCAGAAGAAATTGAAGTACTCAAGGGGCAAATAGCTAGCACAATGCTGTGTACAAATATGCAACAGAAAAACTTTGAGCCCCAAATCTTACATTCTTAACTATTACTTGTGGTTTGGCTTCTTTGTCTTACTTTGCCCGCTGTACAGTGTTAACATGAGGACCTAGGCTAAAATCCCCAGAAGCCACATAAAATCCAAACAGGTAATACACGTCTATAACCCTAGGGCTCTCTTTTGGCAAGTTGAGCTCTGGAAAGCAGAGAATCTCTGGAAAGTTCCAGGCCAGTTAGCCTCATATACAACAGAGAAAGAGACACCCTACCTCAAGCAACATGGAAAGCTAGGGCTAAAACCCTCAGGCCTCTACAGGAATACTGGGGCATGGGCATACCTATATTCACGCATAAACATGCTCTCTCTCTCACTCTCTCTCTCTCTCTCTCTCTCTCTCTCTCTCTCTCTGTGTGTGTGTGTGTGTGTGTGTGTGTGTGTGTGTGTTTCTCTCTCTCTCTCTCTCTGAAAATATATCCAGGTATTGCAATACAACTGTAGACAGGAGAATTTCTGAGGCTTACTAACCAGCGAGCTTAGCCTACATAGAGAGCTCCAGGCCATTGATAGACCCTATCTCCGACTTCTACATGTACATACACATGTGTAGGTACATATGTGTGTGTGTGCACATGCACACATATACAAGCTATACAATATGGTAGGCAGACACTGTCTACCATGAAAGGCTATACAAACAGAAAATATCTCTGCTTTGATGTTCTCTCTGGTTAGGAACATGGTGGAGTAAGATGTGGATACACATTCAAAATCAAAAAAAAAAAAGAAAGAAAGAAAGAAAAAAGAAAAATGAACCAAAAAAATCCCTCAAACAATTACAAGTATAGAAAGAGCAATCTTTTATTATATCATACAGCACCCATCAGGGAAGCAGAGAAACAAAAGGGGCTGCTCTGAGATCTACAGAAAACATTCCACTAGAAGGGGAGGTTAAATGGCCTTTTCCAAAAAGCTGAGAGGAGAGAGAGAGGAGAGAGAGAGAGAGAGAGAGAGAGAGAGAGAGAGAGAGAGAGAGAGGTGCAGAGATAGCTGCTCAGTTCAGTTGTGCAGGAGATGCAGTTCCCAACCCAGCAATCCCTTCCTTCTCTTCTACTGATTTAAGCTTTTCCTCCAACATTCAGCTCTCCACAGTTTGCCTGTAAAACCAGAACCGCATGGCTATCATTAAAAATACTGTGACTAGAGGCTGCAGTGAGACACTGATTGTTCCATTAAGCAACAGATTTCATAAACAAATGCAATTCACTCTGCTTGCTGCCTGACATCGAGGTCTGACGAACACTGCTGAAAGCAATTTATCTGCAAACATTCTACTTCCAGTTTCAGATTCCAGACAGCTTCCCCTTAAGTCACGACAAAATAGATGTGTAAGAAGCCTGCTACAGGCATTCAGGAGTTAACGAGCCCCCCTTATCTTCCACCCCCATCCACTCTCAGAGAACCTCTGAGGGTCCCTGTTACTGTTAAACTTCCATGGCTACAGAGTCGCCAGTGCAACCAACCGGAGCTGTGGCCTCCCGAGAAATGACAGATTTAAAGGAAGAAAGACTGTGCACTTGCTGGAGGCGAGTTATTTTAATATAATGCCAAGATGACAGCTCTCCACATTTAATCATCAAACTCCTGATTTTTCGCTACAACATTAGAATTTCTCACAATTGGGGGGAAAACGTTTCTTTTCCATCCGTGCCTGACAGTTGCATATTTGCAAAGAAGTGTTTGTAAACTTTTTCAATTATTTTTAATAAATCGTAAATTATTATCTACATAAGCCCCTCTTTTCCTTCCGCCACTACCCATGGGGAAGAGAAGCAGTTGCTTTTGTTCTTTGGCAAAGCCTCTGTGGCTTTGTCATCTTCTTTACCTCTCAGAAGGCTGCTTCTGTCTTTTCACTTGTATTATGACCATTTCCTTTCTTAATAGTGTCTGTAATCAGTACCTGTCAGAGAAGCTATGCATTTGATTATCTATGCCTCAAGTGGGCTGACACAGCTTGGCTGGCTCCCAGTCATGAGCACAAACACATCTCAAGGTTTGGAAGTCATTAAAATGGACATTTGCATAAGGGTCCCCTAAGATACTGTTCTCATTTGTCTTTCTCTGTAACAGATCAGAGGCTGACAAATAAAGTTATTTCATATCTCAATTATGAAAGACATATGCCAGGCATGGTAGCACAAACCTTTAATCCCAGAACCTGGAAGACAGAGGCAGGTGGATCTCTATGAGTTTATTCCCAGCCTAGTTTGCATAGAGAGTTCCAGGACAGCCAGGGCTACTATCTGTAGCCTTGTAGCTGATTAGAGACCAGGTCTCTAAAAGCAAATGAACAAACAAAAACAACCAAGCAAGAAGGGACAGGGTCTCTTACTGCAAACAGAACTGCATAAGCAAAGGCAATAGATATGAAAAAAAATGGAATGTCTCAAGAGCAGTCACTGTGGGGGGAAGATACACAGTGCAATGTCACACTGCTTGTATCCACACCCAACACACAAGGTACCCCATTTCCTTATTGAGGAAACTTTCAAAAAAAGGTCTGCTATCTTGATGCCCTATGGATGGATATAAAATTAAATAATGATTGGGTCATTCTCAAAAGAAGTTAAGAGCATAATGGAGTAAATGGATGGGTTAACAAATAATTTGGGAATTTGAGCACAATGGGAAAGGCAACACAGTCCAGGAAAGTTCTGAGTGTGTGAGGATTTATATATGCTTGGCACAGCAAGTGGCACTATTTGGAGATCTGGCCTTGTTGGAGTAGCTGTGTCACTGTAGGCATGGACTTTAAGGCTCTTGTCCTAGCTGCCTGGAAGCCAGTCTTATAGCAGCCTTCAGTTGAAGATGCAGAACTTTTCTCTCCTCCTGCAGCATGCTTACCTGGATGCTGCCATATTCCCACCTTGATGATAACAGACTAAACCTCTGAACCTGTAAACCAGCCCCCAATTAAATGTTGCCCTTATAAGAGTTGCCTTGGCCATGGTGTCTGTTCATAGCAGTAAAACCCAAACTAAGACAGAGTGGCACTGGAATATTTCCACGAGTGAATCACACGAGAGTTTAAGAGGGACTTGGTGATGATAAATCTGGGTGCTTAGGCAAAGAAGTGGCAAGTGTCTCTGCCAACACACAGAACTGTACAAGCAAAGGCAATAGACATGCAAAAAATACAGAAGGTCTCGAGAGCAGTCTCTGTTGAGATAAAGTAAGGACAGGTCCATGAATGGAAGAAGCACCAGTGAGTAAACGGAATGTCTGCCAAGTCATGTGTTTGATTTCACCAATGTATAAACTAGATGTAATGGTACATGCCTTTAATCCAAGTACTTGTGAGATGAAGGTAAGAGAATCATAAAGTCAAGGTCATCTTCAACCACAGAGTGAACCTAAAACCTGGGATATATGAGAGACATCTTTTGGAAACAATAATAAAATTTAAAGGAAGATGAGTCAGAATAGATGGCTTTTGTGTACCTCTAGCTACTGTAGGTATGCTCCAAAGTATGATGATGTTATAGAGAGCCCATTAGAGGGGACCACTGAGATATAGTTTATAGCAAATTGAAAGGTTTTTGTTTGACTGTTTGTTTGTTTTTGCTTGTTTGTTTTTCCAGTTGACAGGGACTGCATTCAGGCTTTTGGAACCTATGTGTAAAACCAACTGTTTAGAGTAAGGGGTTTTTGAAGTAAAAAACACATCCTGGTATTTCCTTCAGCAGCTGCAGGGGGAGTTTTTACACACACACACAAAATGGTTTAACAGAAGTCAAGATAAGCAGTTATCTGAAGGGGGGTTCTGGGTTAGCTGGGGATGAGGAATCTGCACAAGCAGGCAATTTAACAGAAGCTAAGATAAACTACCTGGGGCATCTTGACTTCGAGTTCCTAGAATAGACTTGGGTAATTTTCCACAGGGCTTCTCATCAAGGAGCTCAAATTCCAGTCAAACCTAAAATGGCCTCAACAAAGATACAAGATGGAGGAACCTCTGAGATATCTTTGCACTTTGCACTGCACTTTACTCTTGGAAGAGAAAATTGGACAAACTAGCCTATTCCAAGATGCCTGTTAAATAATTCCTCATCTGCCTATTAGCACTTGGTCCATCTTTATGCCCAGCCTTCTCTATTGAGTTTTCCCTAGGTATACGTTATTAACTGGAGTACGGGTCTAGTGAGAACCAGACCATCATTAATAGCCCTTCCGTCACCCGAAAGAAAAAAAAAGTGCTGATATGCATTCTCCTTGGAACATGATGAATCACAGCCAAAGAGCCAGTATAGGTGTGCCTCAAGAGCCATCACCTCCTTCTCATCTAATTTGCACCTATTTCTGAGGTGCAAAGCTAGGGCTGGAGAACTGGTACACTTGATAACAGCCAGAGGCATTTTGCAGACCTGCATTGGCTTTGGGATAAAAAAGTAGTGCTTCTCTCCAGTAATCTGTGTTCCAAACTTCACATACCAGAGACAACAAATAAAGAAAGGTCCTGTCCTACCTAGGAAAAGCCTGGAGAGACCAGCACCTAGGATCAATGGATGCATGTGTCTAACACAGGACACTTCTGCCAGCACCATGGACAGAATCCATGGGCTGGTTTCCTTGTGCTGCTCTCCTGGAATGTCTCAGCTGACTGCTTCTTTGTAAAGGTAAAGTATTGTTCTGAGCAAAACCAGAAGCTTGTTTCTTAGCCAAGTGTGTGATCCAATTTTGCAGCCACTAGCACCTGTGCTATCTTTGCAACCTTGCTTCCTTCTCTTTCAATGTGCTAAATTGAGATACAAATGCAGCTAAAACGGATTCAAATTCTTTTTACAAGCTATACACTTCAAAAGGAAAAAGAAGAAAAAAATCTCTTGAAAATACTATTTATTCTACCACTGTTCAGTGTAACCACCACCATGCCTTCTCTCCGCAGGTCCCAAATGAAAAATTTTGAGGGCTATTGAACACACTGCAAGTTTTCAGAGCAGATCGGTGGAAAGTTACTTAGCACAGTTGTCTCTGTAATTGTGACACATTAGAGAAGTGTATGATGTTCTGAGGCCCTCAGCCTAGCACTTGCCTGGGTGGCGGGTTAGCCTGGGGGTTAGGATTCTGTACCACAAACCATTAACACCAACAGGGAGATGACTGTCTGACAGTCACATCCCCAGCTGGGTTCTGTAGCTTAATCCTATTTGGTTTAATGGATTTGTTTCCTGAATCAGATGGTCAGGAATAGAAAGGGGATAAAACCAGTACCACAGTGATGCCTTTGAACTGACCTGGTGCCCCTATCGAGTACACTGTCTTCCTCCTAAACGTGTGTGTGTGTGTGTGTGTGTGTGTGTGTGTGTGTGTGCATGCGTCACACACACACACACACACACACACACACACACACGCCTCTGAAGAGCTTCACTTCAGAGTACGAAATCCTCCAGGGTCCTTAGCCCATACACCATACACAGCTAGTTTCCTTTCTACCATCTTCATTATATCTTCATTAACTCCTTCTGGCACATCCACTTGTGCACTTTAACATTATGATCCAAATTCATTAAAGGCCCTGGGCATAAAAGAGACTTAAGAATTTTTAACAAATACATTTTTCCATTTACCTTTTCATTCAGCTACACGTATACAAATGGCCTTGTGCCTTTTAAATTTGCTCACTGAATGGCATGGAATGGAATGGCAAAATGATACAACGTTAACATAATACAACATTATCTGTGTTCTAGAAGATAATGAACCTACAGTTGGTCACTGCCTCTTGCTTCAAAACAGTCCTTCAGAGTTACCTGTGATTATTGTGTTCATTGTGCAGATAACCAACTGAGGCAGATAAAGAAAATTATTAAGTAGGCATTAATGAATGCCAGGCCATGTATATTACTATAATAACATGACTGGGACTTAACAGTGTTGTACCACCAGATGATTGCTTTTAGAACTGAAGCTGAAAAAATGATATGACAGACAGTAGAAAATAGGACCTCAACATGTCTTCCCTTTCTTTCTGCCACCCACTCCAGTTACACAACTCATAAGCCACATGGCATTAGGTGAATTGCTTGTGGCAGTTTGATATCATTCTTCTGGCAGTTTTAGATTTCATCACCACAATACAAGGATTAGGTCAATATTCTTCTGATTATTCCTACCCAAAAAGGATACCATGTGCAAGATGGCTTGTTTGTGAATAAAAATTATTGATAAAGAAAGCCTTATGGAACTGACTAATGGGATAATTTAACTATAAATTCTTCTCCCTTAGTTTAAAAATTATGAATCAAGCCTATCATTTTTGTGTTTTTGCTCTTTGACAACTTCATACATATAATATATTGAGCTTTTGGTCCTTTCTAATGCACCTCCATTACTATTCTCAATCATCACACCCAGAAACTCTTCTTCTCAACAATTACTCCTCCCACTTTATTATGGTTTTTAAACTCACTGAGTTTAATTTTGACTTCTTGCCTGAGCGGGAGCAGGGAGTCATTTACTAGAACAAGAGCAACTTATCAGTGTCGACCATTAATGTTCATAGCTCCTCAGTGAAAATGGCACCCCAGTGCATGCTGAGATGGTGCTGGGGCCAATCTAGCACAGATCTTATGCAAGCAACTACAGCTGTGGTGCGTTCATGAGTACAATGGCGGTGTGGGTCCAGAACACAGTGCTTCACTGGACTCCTCAGTCTTTGACTCTCACGCTTTTTTTCTCCCTTTGTCATGTGTTCTCTTGGTCTTCAAATGGGTGGCACAGATGTCCCTTTCATGGCTAAGCACTCCCAGTCATGTGGTCTCCACACTTCTACCAGTTGTGAGGCTCTATAGTAAGCAGTGCCCACTGTAAAAAGATGAAGGCTTAGAGCAGTACAGTCTATGGTTATAAATGTAAGTGGGTGTTTAGAAGACAGGTTGACAGATCTGCATTTAGCAAAATAACAATAGCAGATTCTCTCCTACACCTTTGACCTTTCCAGGCATAGTTTCCTGACCAGGTGTACATTGCAGGACATGATATCTCACTTATGAAACAATTCTCAAATCTAATCTTGAAAAAGTTAGTTATTCCCCTACCCCTTATCCTGCATAATACTCATAGCCACTGCTTTACCGGTGACATGCCTTTCCAGACATGCCATTATTGCAACATTGAAGCCCCATTTGCTAGCTGGATAGGATAATTCATGAGTTTTTCTTCCCCAGCACTTTGCTTGTCACCTACTGGCATCATGAAAGCTAGCCAGCAGGGAGGAGACTTCTAGCTCAGATCCAGCCTGATTTCTCAATGTCCTGTAACTCAAGTAATCTTCAGCGATAGGGTCTTGTGATCCAGAGGAACACCTCTTAAAATAGAATGTGCTACCTAGCAAAGTAATGAGTCCTTATCACTGGATATATTCAAGCAATTGTACATCGCCAGCTGTGAGGATCATTGTAAAGGGGATTAATGCAGGGGTTGAAGAGTCCATGAGATCAGTGATTTTCAAACTGCTTTTAGCAGCCGAACATAAAAAAAAGCAATAGCAAAGCTACACAAGGTGAAAAAAGGCCGGATGCTTAGATTTATCTACAAGGCCCTAAGGGATCCTTATGAAGTCTGAAGTTTCCTCAAACTGTTTATTATTATAAACCGACCAGTACATCTTTTCTTTATAAAATTATTTTCGAGGTTATAAAATAACTATCCAGTATACATTCTCTTCTTCTCTTTCAAATTCATGTCCTGCTTTTTTATTAACTATTTTTACAAACATATAAAAATACCTAAATACAATGTGTTCAGTCTATATAATGTTAAGTATATGTATATTTTCAGTGCTGACTGTTTGGTATTGCATAACCAACTGATAATGTTATTCCTGTGAAGACTGTTTCTCCTGGTCTCTGTTGTGGGTTAACCTGATGCTGTTTGCATTCTGATGTTAATTCTGCTTTCTCAGGAGGGGAAGCCATCTCAAGGGGATCTCATGTGAACCTACTCCCCATTTTAACTGATCAATAAAGGCTAGAGCCTGTGATTGGGCGGGGGGGGGGGGAGAGGCGGAACTGGAGGTTTGAGAGTGGGGGCAGGGAGAGAGGAAGAAGACAAGAGGCGAAAAAGAGAGGATGGAAGAAGAAGAGGAGGAGGAAGTCATGATGCCAGGAGAAACCACAAATAGCAATAGATCTTATAGCTGGGGAATGAGTTAGTGTAGTGTTAGATCTGCCCAATCTAGACTTATAGCTTATAATAACTGGATTGTATATTTCTTTATGAGCTAATTGGAGTTGGAAATTACAACAGATTCCAGCATTCCTTAGTTGCCTATAGTCTTTGTGTAGGTTTGATGCCTCCTGAGCTTTTCCCTGTTCATGTTAACATGTTAGCATGTTAACATGGTGTCAGCCTTGTTCAGCTCACATTTTAGGTAGCCATGTTGGTAAGACACTATGGATGTAATTGTATAGTGTTTGAGAGAGTAAGCTTAGAGGAAAATACCATGTGATTTACAGTGACATATATTTGGTAGCCTAATTAAGGTGAATCAAAACTGATCAAGTTATAGCCACAGTGGTTATCTTGGAAACAAGGGAGAAGGTGAAGAATGGTGTTGGAGAAAGAACTTAATAAATGCTGCCATATTGTAACTTCTACACAGGGGTGGAGGAGCAGTTCGTTTCTAAGAACTACAGTTTGAGTCCAAGCAAACCCAAGCTTTACATTCAGAGGCCTAAATAGGCCAGCAGTTTAAAAAGGTGAGAAATGGAATGTAGAGGACATTTTTTTTGGCAATAAATACCTACAACTAAATTTTGTAGTGTGCCCTCCATAGGAAATTGATGGCCTGGAGTCCTGCTGCTCATAACACCAGGCAACAATAAAGTGAAAGAGAACAGTGGTGAATATTACAGCAGGATGATCCATGGAAACTCATGTTTCAGGTTTGGATTGTATACAGCCACCAGCAGATAGACTAAGACTCTTCTGTGCCTTTTAAATTAGCCCTTTCTTATACAGGGGCCCCTCCTTCTTCTCAAGTCAGGCAACAATGTAAATTGTGTAGTTCTAAGATGTCAACTTAAACTACATAATCTAGTGAGTTTAAATCATAATAAATGGAACAGCGCAGAATTCAGTGCACGTGAATATATGTACATATCACAGGATCATGGGAAAGGCAGCCAAACATATAAGCCAATTATTCTGCCATGAGCTTTGAGAAGTTATTCTCAAGAAATCTCAGCCCAAAACTGGGTCACAAGGAGAGTGACTGCCACAACAATTTACTTCTGTACCCTGTAGACTCCGTTACAGCTGTACAGCAAAAGAAATGAGTCCCAGATGAAAGCTGCACACGTATGCACTTGATTAGTAGCACATTGCCATGGGAAGAGCCCCAGCTGCAAGGAAGTCTGGCAAATGTGATTATTAGAGCAATCATGTCTTCTCTAGGACAAGAAGACAGTTCGAAAAGAGAGGACAGAGTGGATACAGAATAAGCTAATCCTTGGAGTATGTAACTGAAATGAAACAAAATAAGAAAGCAAAGAAGACACAGTTCTCTTAGCCACACTTATATAAAGTATCCACTTGCCAGTTAGTGGCAAGGGGTGAGAAGTACAACAGGGTGGTGTTAGTGGCTGCATCCAGTTGGTTATTGGTCAAATTTTGACCATAAACTAAGTAGTTTTCTATAGAATGCAGGAGAATTAATTGTCCTCTGATTTCTTTCCTGCCATTATAGGGCTCTTAATTGACAATATCCTTCCACATGGAGACATGATAGTGAATTTGGCAAGAAAGGGGCTTTGGAGCCCAAAAGTCCATGATCTGAGTCACAACTTCAGGAGATAGAGAAACCTTCTGGACTTTGAATTTCCTCTTCTGTTAAAATGGAAGTGCTGTTGCTAACCATGCCAGGACTTTGTGATTGCTGACTAGGATCATGACAATTGTTTACAAACTGTTTGGAAAGAACAAATCTTCAATAATTGGCAGTTTCCCACCACTGTTGCTTCATGGTAATGTGGATTCCTAAATAGTTGAATAGTTTTGTGGCTCCATGTAAATCAGCATCCGTGGGAAATGATACCTCTATTAAACCTCTCCCCAGATGAATGGGTTCCTAGTTGAAAAACAATCTTATTGTCCAAGGTGAAAACCTTAAGATAGTTTAAGATCTTTAGATAACAGATTGCAAGTAACTTTTTCATAGTATTCACAGGAGTTCAAGTATATACCACTGTCAGATCATATGCTTCACAAACACAAGGCCTTTGGTTTGATATCTGGTATAATAAATAATTAATAATAACAATAGTAGTCATAATACTTAATAATAAATTTCAAAGTAGCCTCATTAAAATTTAGTAGTGACCCCAACAAAAGCTTAGTCCCCAGGGAAAAACACAGTAGGTCAAAGTAGAATTGCAAGAGGTTGTACTATGAACTTGAACTCATGCAAGATCAAAGGAGAAAAAAAAAAAGTTAGGGTAAGCAAAGCATTCAGACCCTAGTACACACTTGAACCCTGAGACAGAAAAGCAGAGGGGAAGAGGGATGAGGAAAGAGCAGCACAAACCATGGTACAGTCCTGACATGCCTTGATCCACAAAAAGCCAGAGTAGAGGTTTCTTGTTAGAAGGATATTTCCTATTAAGAGTGACTAGCCTTTGGTAAATTTGGAGCCTACTGTTCCTCCTTCAACTGAGGCCACCTAAGAAGCTGGTCCCATTTTTGCAAGTTAAGGTTGATTCTATTGCCACCAATACTGGAAACTGGTCCAATGACCATCTCCCTAGCAACTGAAGATCAAGTCTTTCTTGAGGGGTAATCCAAGTATCCCTCATCCATGCTGGAAAAACTTAAGAGCAACTGAGAACTATTCAGACACCCCTTAGACAAACACTAACTTATTCAAGCTCTGTCACATAAGAACTGAAGGTTGAGAGTTATTTGGTTGTCTTCCTATCTAATAATTACTATGTTTACTCTGTTTTAGGCTCTTGTCTAAGAACTGACTATGACATTATTATGTCATATGTTTTATCTCATATGTGAATTGTGTGTGTGTGTGTGTGTGTGTGTGTGTGTGTGACATACACGCAGAGGATGGGAGCCAGCAGAAAGGGTACTGAAAGTGCCTACAATGATATGCATGGATGAACTGGATGAACGTGTCACAATGAGATTTGCTGTTCTGTACACTAACTGAAATTTGATAACAATTATGAACAATCCCTGCTCTTGTGAAGCTTACACTTTGTAATGAGGAATCAGAAAAGCAAATGAGAAGTTGTGACAAGTGATGTGGTAAGCGGGGCTTAACCACCCACATCCTGGCAAGTGTGTTCAATTACATAACTTTAAATTGGGTGAGAAAGCCTTCTGGAAGAGGGGATTATCCATGCAAAGATATCAACATGCATATTCTTGGAGAGGCTTGTTTGAAGCATAAGCAACAGCTAGCATAAATTTCTAAAATGAGAATAAATGTAGATGAGAATCTAAAGATTATGAACTCAAGAAGACAGAGGAGCTTACATTAAAGCCAAATGCAACAGCTAGACTGTTAGCTTCAATAACAAGGCTCCGCAAATTCATCTCTTAGAACACAAAAAGTTGCCTGTCAATTAGCTAAAGGACATATTCTTTTGAATACGAGAAAAATGATATAATAAATATTTGGAATGAGAGACGCATGTTGAGCACGGTAATATACTCCACACTCCTTTCTCTTTATATTGGTTTTCATAATAGATGTTCTGGTGAATGAAAGGAGTCATAACATAGCAAAAGAGTCATAAGAGAAGCCACTGATGAATGAAGACTTGCACATCCGAATCACAGCATCTCCAAGAAGCTCTGATTGAAAAAAAGTAGAGCCTCTGGAGTAAGGAAGAAAAGGTCAAGTGTGTACAGGTATGCAGGCTAGATGGGAAGGAAAATACCTCTTGTAATCACTACAAGAATGGGGTTGGAGCCAGCTTTTGAAATGTAGAAGCCCTGCTGACATGAAAGTCAGGAAAATCTATCTTGGTGGCTACTGTAGCCGATTTGAAGTTGTTCATAACTAAGTCGATCCAGCTAATAATGACACTTCTCTTTTCAACAGCAGTGGCCCAGATTTCTTTTCAACCCTTTTCCAAGATGTAAGAATCTTAACTCCAGTGTGCTCAGGCTCCCCATCACAAAGGATTATGAATTCTGATCCCCGTACAATTTGAAACTTCAGTGAAGTCTTCTCAGTTGTCGCCCCTTTAACCCAGCACAGATTTGATGCCTTTCAGATTAACTTTGGTGATAAATCTGATTTCAAAGAACATTGAACCCAAGTACTTGCTAATGTATTTCAGTACTTTTACTAATAGCTTTAGAGAGCTTATTAATTTATGTTTCACTGTATATTAAGATATCCTCCTTCAGTTCACCTGCCTCATTGTGAGAACATTTTTCATATTTCAGATCAGGGCACCATACACTAGAACTAAATGGATGATATCATTTTAAATATTATGCAGATACCCACGCAGGTCAGGTATTTTAATATTTTCTCATCTCTAATTTATTTCTGTACTTGTTGAATGTGGCTTCTCCTGTGTCCTTTTAAGTACCTTCTTAGTTTTAATGACATTTTAGAAAATTATTTGAGTTTGTTCTGTGTGAAGTTTTTGCATAATAGGAAAAGGCCATGAGGTAATGGAGAAATTATTCTGCTATGGTATTTCTAACACAATAAGGCCCAGAACCCTGCCACCCACATGTTCACCCACTTTGGACAAACCAGTTAGACCCCATGGGAAATGGGAGTGTGGATGTCCATCTTGCCATCAGCCACCCAATAACCTCCCCAACATAAATTTCATTTCTCCATCTCCTTTGTGCTCTCCAGTCACTTAGGCATCTGTTCTGCCTCCAGGTACTCTTGATCTCATATGTTTCCACCTCCTCTCCTATCATGATGATCTCTTTCCCAGCTCTCTCCTCTGTCTTCCTTCATATTTCATCCTTCATCCTAATCCCAGCTACCATTCTTTATCTAGTCTTCCCATCACAACCATCTACCTCGAAAATCTGCAGTCAGCTCAGTAGCAATCTTTCAAATGCCAAGATTTTCTTGGCTTAACAACTGAAATTCACTGACTGGATCAAGTCATGCATACAAGGTATGAGACCGAGAACCTTTGTCCAATTTCTTTCTAGGCATCTTGGTTTCTATTTAATTGACAAAATCAAAAGAAAGAAAATAATACATTGGTATTAGTGCTTCTGCAACAAAGGATAAAACAAAGTCAGGAAACAGTACAGCAAGCGTTGGATAACTTTGAAACTATTTAGGGAGGAGTTTAGCAAGTAAGTTGAAAGGTTTCCAAAAACTTCTGCAAGATTCTAATGTAAGAAATGCAACTTCATGGGGTTTTCTTTCCCTCTGTGTCTTTCCATCTCTTCCTATGTTTGTCTCTCTCTCTCCATACACCCTCCTCTACTCCCCCTCTCTCTTTCTGCACACACACACACACACACACACACACACACACATTCAATAAGGAGGGAACACAAACTGACTATATTGCTCCATTTCCAATCACAGACCACAAGATAGACTTGGCACTTTGAGAGTAAAACGTGGCCACCAGCCAAATTCCCTGGCACAGGCAATGGATGTTCTTATGGAGCGCGCACAGTCAGCAGTACCAAGCTCAAAGAATCTCAGTGAAAATACCAAAGCAGACATACAGGAGCAACTTATCCTGAGTCTAGTTAAGACACAAGGCTGCAGGAAAGTGGAACTCCAGATATTTCTACAAGAGACTTAGGCAAAGGGGTCTATGGAAAGTGGAATGCTGACTAATGGGAAACATTCTTAGTACTAACACGACCCCATTACACTCACCAGCACTTGAGACCTGAGAAAGTCTCATGCCAACCACATCTCTGTATTTTAATGTGTATAATAGACTGTGTTCCAGATCCCTGAAGCTCTTTGCTTGAGCAAGTCTTCGATCTTGTCTCTTTCTATTCCTTCTCTGAGTGCGTGTGTGCTCTTCAATTTACAAGACCTACTGCTACCATTAACTCCTCCATTAAGCCTTTCTTCATCCTCATCTTCACACTTTCAAATGGTATCTTGTCACAGCCAGACATTCTCCTTGCTGTACCTGGAGTATGTGATAAATATATCACAATTCCTGATTATATTGTCAGTTGTGTTTTGTGTGTGGGGAGAGGGGGAGTCTTTCACTGGGTTGAAAGGCACTGGATAGGTTTTATTATATGCAGACAGGATAAAGCGGCACTTGACCCTCTAATCCTTCTGATTTTCTATCCTCTTCCTAAACATAGACCAGGTTAGGCCCTTCTCTTTGCTTTTATACTGTCTCTAGGCTTACTTTGATGAGTACACCAATGATTCCAATCTTTTATTTTGAATCTGCCTGTACACATCCAAATCTGCTAATTAATAAGGGAAAAGATGAAAACAACCCAAGTGGAAATGGACAGTGAAGAGGTAACTAACATGCAGTGGAGTCTTGCTTTGCATTAAAATATATACAATGGAGTCTTGCTTTGCATTAAAAAATAAAGGAAACTCTAGCACATGCTAGATTGTGGGCGAATGGTGAGAAGATCTTACCAAGTGAAACAAACAAGTCATGAAAAGCATACTGTTCAATTCCATGTCTATGATGTATGTGGTAGAGTCAGCCTCACAGGGACAAAGTGAAGAAAAAAGATGAGCGAATAGGGTAGTGGACTCAGTCTCAGCTTTGCCAAATGAGGAGATCTGATAGTGATTATGATAATGTACGTGGCACTACTGAGATCCATACTTAACAATAGTTGTAACAACACATTAAAAACAAAAGCAGACATATGAGTTACCAAAAAGAGAGTACGGGTGTAAAACCTAACTCTTAAACTCCAGTCACTGTCAAGGGAAAGGTGAAGAAGTAAGAAGTCAAAACCCCAATGCCCTACTATGGTCTGCTGACTCCTAGAGCCTATTATTCAGTAATACACTACATTTTACTCTTTTCTATATGGTCTTGAGTAAGGAAACTAACTGTTAGCATTGCTCCATTATCTTTACCAGGAGGAAAAGCATGGACTAGTCTCCTGACAGGAGTATCTCTCACTACACTCTTTCCTCAGGCCTCCAATGCCCCCCCAACCCCATGGATAACTTATGTCACTCGTAACTGGGACTTAATAACTTCACTATCAGTTGAGTTAAAAGGTCTGGCCAAGGGGGCAAGTATGTTTCTATGGGAAAAGTTTTGCATCTCAGCAAGGGCAGGTACAAAGCACACTGCAGGGAAGAGGAGCTCAGTGGTACCCAGTGTGCTTTATTTTTCTATGTAAGAATCAGTCACTTTGGCACAATGTGCTCAATATGTTTTTTGTTCATTCTTCTTAAGACAAGTGACTCAAGAAGAGCATTTCCTTCTCTTGCTTTCAGTAATTAACTAGACTGTGTCATGATCAAGCCACTCAACCTATATGGATCTCTATTTCTCACACTTAAATAAGATGGGCGGGAGTCAACGGCATCTAGTTTCCTTCCAAACCATAAACTCATGATTTTATGCTGAATTACAGTATTTCCACTCCTTTCTTGCCACCTACTCACCCTTTACCATCATGCACAATACAATTTGATATACTTTTCCTCCTTTCAGTGTTTGAAAATTTCAAGTAAACTATGTCATTAAATGGGCTCTTTTTGCATTATGAAGCCTATATTTTTAAAATCTAACACATACTCTCTCCTCTAATACACCTATATATTTTCCTTCAATTTAAATTGTAAAGAAAAACACAAAATTATCTCCTTGCTCTGTTCCTCATATTCAGCAGTCACCAACCACCTCATTACTCTGAAAACTTCCTTCACGAAAACTGAAGAGAGAGATAAGGTGAAGTGTTTTCTTCCTAAATTCACTTTAAGCATGAAAGAAAATAAATTGCACAAAGACAGCCTTTCACTTACGAAAGCTTCTGTTTTGAACATCTTGCAACAGGAAAAAAAAATATTAAAACTAAAACTCTCTAGAAAGAAATAAAAGCAGTCTATCTCTTAGCAATAGAGTCTAGTGGGAAACAAGATGGGACCAGATGAGTTGAGTCAAGACTTCTTACCTTTTTCTTGTTTAAAGATAAAGGATGTAGCCATTGGGGCTAGGTTCTGCAGCTCTGAATTTTCAAACATTATGGTTTTCTGTAAGTAGTCTCCATCTGTGGCAAAGAAAAGTTTCCTTGGTGAGGGATGACAATTATACTTATTTGTGGGTATAAGAACAAATGTTTATAGGTTGTTATTAGGGATTCAGGTGCTGTGCTCGTAAAGTCTCAATAGCACGGCTTCCAAAAGGTGAGCTGAAAAATGGACATACCAAAGTGGATGGGGAAAATCCCATAAGGCCTCATTCCTACACAAAGCTAGCTATAGGCAACTGAGGAAAGCTGGGAGTGGGGGAAGTCATTTTCCCAAGGAAACAGCACGCCAATTGATTGTTCAGTGCCAAACAGTCATGAAAACACACACACAAGTAACAGTATACAGGCTGTACAGATTATATTGAGGAATAGATGCATATGTGTATGCAATAACAACTAATGAAAAAAAAAGAGGCCGTGAATTTGAAGGAGAAGAGGGAGGGGTCTATGGGAGAGCTTAAAGGGAGGAAAGAGAAGTGAGAAATGATGTAATAAAATAAAATAAAACAGATGGCAGTGAGCAGAGTTGGCATTTATCTTCTGCATACAGGAACAGCCCAATCTGCTGCTCCTGGCTGTTCCTCTGATGACGGGCTGGGTAGCTTTTCTGATGGGTCAGACACTGTTCTAAATGATCAGAGAGTTTTTCTGGTTTATTGGCAGCCAAGTCACCCAGTTATTATATGTTGTATCATTGCCCTTCCTATTACTAAACAATAAAAACTCTAGTTTCTGATTTGCTTACTCACTAAACCATCAGAATGGTACATAATAAGAAGGAAAAAGATGAAAGGGACATGGAGTGGGTGCTGGATGGGGAGGTCACATTCACCACACAATAGAGACTGTGGGGATTACTACTCTGTGTGAAGTTTAAACCTGCCACATATGAATTACAGAACTCAAATTTTGTTTATTGTTTTATTCTGTACCCGGATTATAGGTGTGTACCTCCACAACCAGCTATAAGTTAAACTTTTTGAACACATTTAAAAATGAAACATCAGTGATGGGGTTCTCTAAACAAGAACTCAAGAATGATAATACCAGATGACATTTCAAAGTCATGATGGGGAAATGTCTAGATAGAACTTTAGACAAATTATGACTGCAGAGGGAGGGATAATTAGTATTTCCCAGGCATGTATCCCTTGATTGTTTAACCAATGCCATAGGGCCAGTCCTAAAAACATATACATATGAGCAACACTAAATGGACCTATCAGGTTGTACTTATACTTTGTTTGTATATATTTGGTGGGAGCAAGTGGAATATGGGAAGGGTTAGAAGAAGAGGAAGCAATTGTTACTAAAATTCCTTAGGAGCAGCACCTGGAGTTGTAAGTCTCCTCAGTTTAAAGACCTGCAAACTAGAAAAACAAATACTCAAATACACACACATACCACCCCCCCCCCCCCCCCCCGCCCACACACACACTTTGGTAACACCAGCAGAGTCCTTTAAGAGGTGGCAATTTGAGTAGGAGATGGGGCAGACAGGGACAGAAACCACACAGAACTCACTGACCCAAACGCTTTTGAAAAACAATTGGCCATGGACCTCCTGATCAGTTCTGGGAGTGCCTTTCTTCAGCTTGTATTTCTACTCTCTGCAATGTCATGTCACTTTGTGTTTTTTGGAGATTGACTTCAAACTTTATTTTTTACAAGAAATGGTCTGTCCATACATGTAGCTAAGTGGGAGTCTCAGCCTGGTGTTTGCTCATAAATGATCAGGGATATGGAGGCCTCTTCCTGTACAATCACATTAGTCCCACTCAGTCCAAGCTTTCAGTGCTCTGGGAATATAACTCTCTCAGAGGGTCTGTGGGATTCCTAGGAATAGTAGTGGACTCACTCTATTAGATAAAACTTTTACTCTCTTTAAAAGCTCTTTAAAACAGTTTCTAGTTTTAAAAAAGAAAAAGAAAAAACACTGAAAGTGTTTATAAAACACTTAGATGGCAAGTAGACATGATCCCCCATTCTTAGCCAAGAGGTTACCTCTAATTAACAATCACTCAGAAAGAAAAAAACTAATTTCTCCAGGAGAGGCTCGCTGGTATACAAACCACACTTAAGGACAGGTCAGAAACAGATGGCCAAAACAAAAAACAAACTCAAAAATATTTTTGGAGATTTTTTGTTTGTTTCATATTGCTTTGTTTGGTCCTTTTATTTTTCACACCATTTTTTTACTTGTATATTATGGTTTCTGATTTTCAGTTTTTATGTTTTTGATTTTTTTAAAAATTGTGCGTGGGTATGTACATACATATGTGTATGTCTGTGTGTCTGCATGTGTGTGTCTGCAGGTGTCTATGTGTCTGTGTGCATGTGTATGTGTCTGCATGTATATATGTTTCTCTTCTCTTTCTCTTTTTTCCTTGTTTTTATTAGTTTCATTTTATTCTTGTTTGTCTTTTTATTTGCTTGTTTGCTTTTTAAGAGAAAGAGAGAGAAAAAAGAAGGTGTGAAGTGGGAGAGGTGGTGAGAATCTGGGAGGAGATGGGGGAAGGGAACTGTGATCAGAATAGAAATAACTTTATTTTCAACAACAAAAAAAACTTAATCCATTTTAAAAAAATAAAAATGTCTGTAGGGCACATCTTTAAATCTTCCTGAAATATTAACGATGCATCTTCCAGGTGCACCCTGAGATAATCGTTGCTCTGAACTTGGGCGTAACATCGACAGCTTTTTCGATGTGTTAAGTCTGAAGATGGCTGATAGCTTGTTCTTACTCCTAGTAAGCCCTTGGTCCTTCGTGATTTCTAACATCTGCTGCTAATTAGGAAATGTTTCTCCTGTTTCTCTTACGTGTTGAAGGTGTGATCCCTAGCTGGTGATGCTGTTGACAGACATTTAGATTATGAGAACACTAACCTCATCAGTACACAGATCATCAAGGAGATCTTAGCTGAATGGACTGTTAGTAGATTTGGCCAAGCAGGAAGGGTAGGTCACTGGGTGCACAGAAGCCCTGAAAGGACATTTCTTTCCTTTAAAAACAAAACAATATTAATTAATTCAACATCCTGACCAATGTCTCTCCTCCACCATTTCCCTTGCCAATCCACTCTTCCTCGAATTCTCTTCACAAAAGGGGGTGATTCCCATGGCTACCAAGCAGTCCAGGCATATCAAGTAGCAGTAAGGCTAGGTGTATCCTCTCCTATTGAGGCTAGACAAGGCAGCCCCATATGAGGAAAGGGTCCCAAAGGCAGACACATCTGCCTTATCTGGACATTTTATAAAGATATAGGCAGGCAGACAGATGGACAGACAAACAGACAGACAGATTTAGTTAGAATTTTATTGCTGTGAAAAGACACCTTGACTAAGGCAACTCCTGTAAAATGTTTGATTGGGACTGGCTTACAATTTCAGAGGCTCAGTCCATTATCATCATGGCAGGAAGCATGGCAGCCTATAGGCAGACATGGTGCTGGAGAAGAAGCTGTGAGTTCTACATCTTGATGTAAAGGCAGCCAGAAGGAGACTCTTTTTCGACAGGCAACCAGGAGGTTTGGGATCACAGTGGCCAGACTTGAGCACATATACGAGGCCTCAAAGCCCCGTCTCCACAGTGATTTTCTTTAACAAGGCTACACCTTCTCCAATAAAGCCACACCTCTAATAGTGCTACTACCCATGACTCAAGCATATTCAAACTACCACAATAGATAAATGAATGAATGAATAAATATATAATACACATCTATAGAAAATGCCCAGGTATTATGAATAATCTCTTGAAAAAGAGATTAACTATGTGTTTTAGTGACTATTTTAGCAGGAACCCACAATGGATTTGAGAGTACATCAGCAGAAACAGAGTACATCAGCAGAAACATTGCCAGCCTAGACAGAGATGGAACAAACTGCATGAAAGCTGCCACAGAATAGATTCTACCAGATAAAGAAATATAGCTATTCAGCTAGGAAAATATCCTTCAAGAAAAATGACAGATATCCATGAAGGCAATTTAGGCCCCAAGTACATAAGCCTCAGGGGTAAGCATATACCCTCCCTGATTTTCACGTATCAGGCTACTAATATTCAATGCCTTGAGGTGGAAGATGCTACCTCTAGGGTGGGGCTGTGACTTGGAACAATAGAAATGATAGTACCATCTCAATAAGACTGTAAGGCAAAGGGCCAAGCCAAATAAGATTATTCTTTAGCCTTATGGGCTTAATAGAATTTTCCAGATAGGTTTAGGATTTGTTTGGGATCTAGCACAACCTTTTCTAAGCTTTCCCACTTTTGGAAAGGAAATGTCCATCTGCTGTCAATTCCACTGTAGTGTATTGGAAACACATCATTTGTTTGGTTTCACATGTTCACAGCTACTGAGGAATGAGGAATTTTGTCTTCTGCTAAGTCATGCGTCAGTGAAATTTTGGACATAAAAGTGACACTCAAATTAGTTGACTTCAGAGATGTAGGAAGAATCTGAATATATGCTAAGTGGGAAGAACATGAATTTCAAAACAAATTATCTATGTCCATTTCTACATGCAAGCAAGCAGTTGTCAATCATATCATAAAATGAATAAATATTTATATACCCAAGCAGTAGAATGGTATACAAATTAACACAACTCTGCCACTACATACATCATTGGATCTCATAAGTATAACTGATAAGAGAAGTTATTCATGAAAAGCATGTAACAGATTCTCCTAAACAAAACACAAAACATGTCAATTTAGTTATTAGGGTCTTTGAAAATAAATATCCTTTAGTGGGACAGTGTTTGGAAAGGACCTGGGGGGCTCTCACATATTTGTGAAGTTCCCTTTCTTGAGCTGGCTGCTCATTTCATGGAATATTTTGTTTGTGGGCATTCTTGAAGCTATAGTCATTATGTGTTTGTCTTATGTATCTTATTTACTGTTAAATTTTTATTTTTTAAAGACTTGTTCGTGTGTGTGTGTGTGTGTGTGTGTGTGTGTGTGTGTGTGTGTATAAGTGTTTGCCTGAATGCCTTAATATAACTGCCTCAAGTGTGAGCTTGGTACCCATGGAGGGCAGAAAAGAGTGTTAGGTTCTCTGGAACTGAAATTACAAGCAATTGTGAGGGTCCATATGAATTTTAGGAACCAAACCTGCGTCCTATGCAAGAGCAGTAAGTACTTTTTTAAGGCTGAGTTATCTCTACAGCTTCAAAATTCCACTTCTAAGTGAAGAATAAATAATTTTTTTTTCAAAAAAGAATTCAGTACAGGAAACTAATAGCCAGAAAATCTAACATAAACAAATTTAGGAATGTCACTTCTTTGAGCAGAATAATTATGAAGGTGCTGGAAAACACTGAAGTAACAGAAGACAAACAGGTGGACCAAACTAAATAAAATTTTACTATAAAAATAGTAAGAACATTACTCATGAAGGCTAGAGCACATGTAGAATTAAAACAAAAGACATGAACAAGGACAACACGAACAGACATGCTAACATGGAAGGGGATAGCTCATGAGACCCCAACTCTACACAAAGAGCTACAGAAACCTAAGGAATGTTGAGAGTGGGAGGAAATAGTCTTTTCCATATACCAGCCCCCAATTGGTTATCCAATACTGTGGTGGTTTGAATGTGCCTGGAATCCATGTTTCTCCTCTCTGCCTTCTGAACAAGATGCAGAACTCTCAGCTATTTCTGTTCCATGCCTGCCTGGATGCTGCCATGTTCCTGCCTTGATGATAATGGACTGAACCTCTGAATCTGTAAGCCAGTCCCAATTAAATATTGTTCTTATAAGAGTTGCCTTAGTCATGATGTCTGTTCACAGCAGTGAAACCCTAAGACATATACCAACTGGTCAGCCCTAAATTTTTATACATATAAATAATATTTTATAATCTGAGTAGGATATATATGCATGCATATGTACATGTATATGCATATGTATGTGTATATATATCTTGTGTGCATTTATACATACATATATATTCATATATATCACCATACATACACACATATATGTATATATACATACACACACATATATGTATATATATATACATGTATATGTATATATATATCAAGAATTAATATTATATATTAATATATTATATGTTATACAATTAGTATTGTATATATATATATATATACATATATCAACAATTAAAGAGAAAAACACTATAAATTTGAGAGAAATAAAGGAGAGAAATAAAGGAGGAGTGCAACATGGAAAGGGTCAAATAGAGAAAAAAAAACAAAGTAAAATGTAATTATATTTTAATTTTAAAAATTATTTTTAAAATGCTTGACAATAGCACAAAAATATGTAAGTAGTTCATCTAAACTCTTGCATACTGTCACATGTTCCAGAAAGTGGCAAAAAGTTTTAATTTATATGTGGATTCTCAAATGTCTACTACATATAGCTGTCTTTAGGCAATAAAGGAGAAAATAAAATAATAAATTTTAAAAAAATGTAACTAGTTCAAAGAAAAGCATCAATGAATAAACAAGAGATATAGAAAACAGGATATTTACATATTAAATAGCAGTTACATAAACACAATGAATATCATTGAGCTAATTTTTAGATGTATTTTTAAACTAAGTCAATACATGAACTGAATTTTAGTATGAAATGTGTACTAATATATACTAAATTTATATAAAGTATATATAAGTATCAAGTATACATATAGTATAAAGTAATATACAAAGTATATATACATATACTATAGATAACATTCATATCAAGTATACTAAGATACGTACATATATTGTGATTTTTTTAAAATGAGCTCTGCCAGTATATTCCTATGTGAATATGCTTCATATTAATTAGTTAGTTAGCTGCAAACTTAAAACTGGTTAAGACAGAAGCTGGTAAGATGGTGGCTCAGGATAAAAACACTGGCTATGCAAGAATGATGACCTGAATTTGAACCCAGAACCAACAGGAAAGAACCAATTCCAAAAGTTGCCCTCTTACCTACACACACACTGTCCTGATGCATACATATTATACACACACACACACACACACACACACACACACACACTATATCACACACTACCACACACCAACATCATCATCATCATAATTTTAACACAAATGGCTAAGATGCCAGTGTTCAGGCTATGTGTTGTCTATAAATTAAATTTTCAAATAAACATTAAAAGATATAAACTGAAACATTATATTAGAAAAGTCAATCTACCAGAGAAATAAAGCAGCCTGTCAGAAAAAGAAAGCAAACTCTGAGCTAGAATTTATAAAATACAGTCCCAAAACACATAAGAGCTGAAAGAACACACAAGAGAGATGGTTAAGAGTTCCCCACATGCTGGTCCTCAGACAGAGGCCCAGGCTTTTGGGAGAATAATTTATTCTGGGCATATAGGTCCATACTGTGTTAACTTGGCATACAGACACCATCTCAGGTATCCAGAAGAATGAATGGCCTCCATGCCTATCAGCTAATCTCTTAAAAGTAAAAGTGGAAAGGTTAAAATGCATAATCCAGTTTGCCAGAGGGATTATAGATGTGTATGTATGCTTGATAGTGTGTTTGTTGTCTTCTTTATTCTCAACAATGCATTAAAATCAAGACAGGCTGAAATCCATAGATATAGCCCGTCACTAGAAGGTAAAGAATGATCCACTTTCAATTTGTGCAGACAACAGAGAATTTGGATACCCACTCACTCTATCCCATCTTAAGCATAAAGAGAAAAGGAAATGAAGGCATGTTAAATAAAGTCATGGTATACCTTTCCAATCCCAAACCACCCAAGCCCTTTTCCATCAGTGACAGGGAAAATCCATCTTTTTACCACCTGCTGCGGGCTGTCATTTGTTGGGCACTCACCAAGCAGAGAGCAGATGGTTACAGAAAAGATGCCTTTTGACACACAGCTGGGTCTCCATCTGTCCCCAGACTGGGATGTCTTCTTTCCTTCTGGGAAGAACAGGTGCTTAACAAGAAGGAAAACTCAGAAAAGAGGCAACACAAGTCCAAAGACAAGTCTGGGGGCTGGTAGAACATGCCTTTTGTGACCCTTTTCTTCTCACAAAGAAATCCAAGTAAATACCAGCTCTCAGACTCTGAAGCATTTTTAAATAATCTCCTTCCCTCATATGCTTGGTCCCAGCCAAAATAGTTACTTAAAAACTTTCATGCCATGAAACTGGATTCTTTCCATTTTCTGCATTTGTTTGGTTAAACGGAATCTATAAGTGGGACTTTTGTAGTCAATAGTTCTGAAGTATTGTATGCTCACTATCTTAGACATGTAGATCAATCACTACCCAAGTTTACCTTGACCCTTCTGAAGGAAAGTGGATGATTGGTTGGTGATGTAGCCATGTGACTGTGTGAGCTCTTAGGAATAAAATGACAGAGTCTCTAGGAGGAAGTATTTTTGTGTCAATGACAGAAATGTCATACTTAAATCTATACCCTATCCCAGATTTCTTTAAATAAATATTTTTGACAGGAACCAAGCAAATGAAGAAAAGGGAGTATTTAAAAATGCTTCAGAGTCTGGGGTCAGTAAATTTCAGGTATCTGGGAAAATCATGGAAGGTGGAGGCTGACTTGGAACCAGCTTTCTGCTTAGCCGTCTACTCTGCTAACATATTTCATTAGGCACATCACGAAAGAAATCGAAATTGTGCCTTTGACTTCATGCATTTGCTTACTTTAGTTTCCACACTGAAGAATCACCAGTGAGTTGAAAATATTATGTGTATGCAAGAGTGAGAGAATAAGAAATGAGAGGAAAGAAAGAGACTCAGGAACAGAGACAGAAAGAACAGTCTGATAATCCATATCTTCTTAGAGTTAATTAACATAAATTACATATATAATGATCTCTATTAAAAACTATGACACTAAAATCAATGCACATATACAGGCACACACAGAGAGACATGCACACAAATACACAGACACACATAAATACACAGACACATACACACAGACACACTGAGGCACGGTATCATGTTGGCATTACAGAGTTATCTGGACATTTGGGACATTGCCTTAACATTAGATATTGTGCACTGAGCATTTTTTCAAAACAAATTTTCAGTGTCTTGGCTTTAATGACTGTGTTCTCCTTTGAGCAAGCATAAAAACAAGTCAATGGCATCTCCATGATTGGGGGAAGAAAGACAAAGGAAAGTCAAGCATTTTACACACTGTATATTTTAAATGTAGTTTTATTTTAGAAAGTCAGTGGCTTAAAGTTTACAATATAGTAAAAAAGAATAGGTTGTAAATGGGTAAAGTTGCATCAAAGAATCATTAAATTAGAAGTATAACCTCTGATGAACTTACCCTGACAGAGACTTGATGCACCAGGATGGGGGGGATACCCAGGGACCCCACTCTCTCACAGAGAATAGAAGGGAAACTTGAGAGAGGGTCTCTGTGGGGGAAGACCAGGAGGAGGGGAAGAATTTAATGTAAAAAAATAAATTAATTTAAAAAAAGAAGTATAACACCTGCTCAGACCACTGCTTCTAGTATTGTACGTAAAACTCAAAATTGAATTTGCCAACAGTCATGGAAAATTAAATTCTCTTGGGAAAGTTGCAAGAAACTACATTTTGCTACAAAAGGAATAAAAAAAAAATCTTTCCTGGAAGTGTCACAATATCTGTCTTCTATTTGTCTCTTTTTAATCAAAGTCTCAACAGGGCCCTGAACAGTAGCATGCCTCAAAGGAAGTGACAATGAGAAAGGGAGAAATGGTCCCCTGTTCAGGACCATCCTGTCTACCAGGAGCTATTGTGAGGGATGAAGGATGCTCAGCCAGGGAACAGGTCATGGCTTCCAGACAGTGACCATGCCTTCCAGCTATCTATTTGCCCCTGCTAACCTAAACAAAGAAACTGATAAGTGGGAGTTTATGTGCTTGGATTTCTAGACCTCTACGACATAATGGGGTGAAGAACTAACAAGTGGAAGGAAGTAAAGGCTGCAGATAAGGTTACCTATGAGCTGAGCCAGTAGGTGTGGCCTGGCATGGGAGCTCCACCACACTCCAGGTCTCTGACCTGCAATAATAATTTACTTCAGTTTTCTTATACACAGAAGAGACAGTCATGATAACTGCCATTAGGTATGGCTGGACATATGTAGATCCATACTATACTAGTTATTACTCCACCACACGCCTGGTCTGGGCATTCAATTAAGGAAAAACATTCAATGCTCTTTAGAGCCTTGAATAATGCAGTAAGGAAATGCTTTAGGTTTTCTGGCTCCACATTAGAGTCTTTCCTAGCAGTCTTTCCTAGTACTTACAAATGCAGCCCAATTCATCCTGTCTCTAGCTGCTCTAACTTAAACCCGAGTGTTAAGATCCTTTGCTGTTAGTTACTTCATGTTTCCTAGAGGTGTTGCCACATCTGCATCATGGGAGTATCTGAGGTGAGGACTGAGTGTCCTGTAGGCTTATTTAAATAACATATTCATACATGTCAAGGCAGGTAAAGTGAGATGACATGTTTTGTGAGATTATAATGATTCTTGAACAAAAAAAGTGCTATTTATATTACTGAATACTGATCTTTCCACATAAGCACCCTTATATATCTGTGAAGATTCCTACTGGCTTGAAATATAAACATAGGCAATGTAACTAACTGTTCGTATAAGAGAGGCACTGTAAAATATGCTTCTATTGAGTACTACTGTGTTTCCACCTGTAATACCAGCACTCCAGAAGCTGAGGCAGGAAAATTGAGGGGCTGATGCTAGCCTGGACTACATTGCAAGTTCCAGGACAGCCAAGACTATGAGTAAAAACTTTGTCTTCCAGAGATACTTTTTGCATCCCATGGGAATTGAATTCTTTATTGATTACTTATTCAAAAAGGTTGGCTTTAAAAATGAAAATAGATAATCCAGATTATCCCACACCTTTCCAAGTACCTGAATGAGCCCAAGTAAACATACCAAATATGCTTGTATCTCAGTGTTGACTGCAGCATTTATGCATGAGAGTCGAGTTAGGCAGTCCACCCAGAAGTGCAGCAACAGGGAAATTAATGAATAAAGTTAGGTGTATATATTCAATGAAAATGTTTTCAGCCATAAAGAAGAATGAATGGTGAGCACATGAGTGGAAACGGAATGCAAACTGTTTATGGAAACAAAGGGAATGATCACTAGAAGGAGGAAGCAAGAAAGAAGGAAAGTGGGGAGGAGACAGAGGCAAACAAACTCAAAATACAACCAGCATACAACACACGCCTGTAAGACAGCTTCCTCAATGAATAAAAAAGGAAATATGATTTTAAAAATTATAATAGTAGGCGACAAAGAGTTGGAAAATAAATGCACTGAGGAGAAAGAAGTAAAAATACAGTAATATTTGGAATGGGAAGCTACATGTAAGCAAGGGGAGATACTTTGTGGTGTCACTAATGTACCACTTCAGTGAGACATAACAAAATCCAAACATAGTAAGTATTCTTATTCACAGGTTTTATGTAAAGAGAAAAAGAGATGGAAGTTGGGGGTGGAGTTACGACATTTCTTTTGAGAAAGAAGACACTATTTTCTCTGTTCCTTCAGGTCACTTTTTAACATAAGTACTGGTGTTCAGACAAAGCACAACATTCCACATTCTGTGTTGTGACAGGGCAGAAGGCATTGCAGCTTGTCAAACACCTTACAGACCCTGTGACAATGGCAACATGGATAGCTCCTTGAGAAAAACCAGGTGCACCGTGGAAACCCATTCTGTGACACGCAGGTCAAACCATTCTCCTCAAATGTAATGTTGTGCTGTCAAGAGTTCAAGAAAGCTAGAGAGAATTGAGCCGGCCTGTACAGTGAGTTTTATTCCAATCTTCTAACACTCTATTACAAAAGGGCTTGCTCTGTATAGCATCCACCAATGAGAATCAATGGCCATTAAATTAAGATGAGGTAACAGTCTGAAAGAAGAGGCACTGGCAGAGGTTTCCCCTTCCACTATTGCTAAATATTTCATCTTCCTCAAGCAAGTGAAATGCCTAGCCCACACCTAATTCAACCACACGGTGACTATGTCCTGCCACCTTAAGGAATGACAGGCATGTTGCCTCCGCAGCAGTAAGCTGCAGGAATCAATCGCTGACATTTACTTGATGAAATACAAATTGAGATTAGCTAGCTTTACTTTCTGTTCAGCAAATTCAAGTCTGCAATCAATTTCTGCGTATGAATAGACTATGGAAATTGGTTTTAAATTGCTTTGTTTCATTCTTAGCTAATTACAGTGTACAAGTAAATTTGGAATCAATGGCTCACCTTCCTCTTACTGTATACATTTCAGTGAGAGAAACAAGTTTGTCGAAGACGAGGGCTATTACAGTTTTTCCAAATAGAGGCTGCCAAATGTTCTGCATACGTTGTGGTGTGTCAGCTATGTAATAAGACTCTTTTATTTGTTAAAAAAAAATAGAACTTTCTGTTCTATTACTAAGTAAGCTAACAGAAAGTTTCTGATTAATTTTAGAATGCTCATAGAGTTATATAGTAGTTACTGCACAGTTGAAAACAATGGAGCCAGAAAATTCAGAACTCAAAATTTACCACTCCCTGACCTACCAGTTTTAAACCTGACCATACAATTGGGGGAAATCAGTGTTCCTATCTACCGAAATATGCATAGGTTATGGTATCATTCACAAAAATCAGAAACAGGAAAATACCTTAACACCATCAACCATTGTATGTAGAAATAAATTGTGACAAATCAATTCAGTGGAGTATTACGTAGCAGTAAAGAAAACAAACTGCTGATGTGGTTCACAATGAACAGGTAAAGCACATGGCATAATTTCGAACCAGTTTCTATACACAAAATCACTGTGTGATTTTTTTTTAATTTGGTGAACCTCATATTTAGAAACGAGTAGCAATGTGGCAAGATATTTGACTAGTGTTTACCCCGTAAAATGGGTTGAATGTCAATATTGTACGGTTAAGGCACACAAAATGGTGTTTTTACATGGACATATGGGGAAGCAATCCCTGAAGATGAACTAAGTTCACATCAATATTTTTATTCTTATGGTGATAAAACTTGAGATACAGTATTAGAGAATTTCCAGTACACAGAACTGTATTACCAGCTATAGTCCCCATGCTGCCTGTTAGGTCTCTAGAACATTCTGTACATAAGTAAAACTCCATTCCTTTTGTCTTATGCCTCATTCCTTCCACCTCTCATCTCTGGAACCAGCATTCCATTCTCTGCTTCTTTGAATTGGCTTTTTATTACACATTATGAGTGAAATTATGTGATATTTTTCTTTCTGTGTGCGGATTATTAGTACAGTACCATCTAGTTTTATCCGTATCATAAACATGGATACACTGCCTTTTGGTCTGATGCTGAGGAACATCCACATACCTGAGTGTGTACAACTGTATCTGCATCTTTGGTTACAGTAATGACAAGCGTGCATGTGTGTGTATGTGCATGCGTGTATGTGTGTGGTTCCCTATTTTGGCTTTGGCGAATAACACTAAAATGGAAATTAAATGGAAATATGGGTATCTCTCTAAGATGCCAACTTTGTTTCTTTGGGATTGATGGGTGGCTGGGGTGGTGGCCATTTCTATTTTTAAATATTTGAGAAACATCACAGAGTTTTCCATAACAGCTGTGCCATTTACATTCTCCAGAGGTATTATTGTTAGAAAAGGCACTTCTTATGAAGGCACCTGAGGAACCTGGTAGGTAGCTGAATATGTTCAAGCCCAGCAGTTCTCATCCTCTCTGAGAGGATCAATAAACCCTTTCACATATCATCTGCGTATCAGGTATTTATATTATAATTCATAACAGTAGCAAAATAACATTTATTGAAGTAACAATGAAAATAATCTTATGGTTGGGGTCACCCCAACATGAGGAACTGTATTAAACAGTCACAGGATTATCGAGGTTGAGAGACATTGCTCTAGTTCTTCCTCTGGGGAATGGTTAAATGAATACACAAAGACAAAGCTCTGACTATAAACCTAAAAGCTACACACTTGAACATCATCCCTAACTTTTACAACTCTAAGTCCCACTGATTATCATGTAACCTCTGACAGATTACTGTCTGTAAATCTGCTTCCTCATCTATAAATTCAGAATAATAATATAACTATCTCGTTATAGCAGTCATGAAGTATACACACAATAACTCATGTAAAACTTTTATTTGCTGTCCTTACCTAAAGCAAAAGTTTGCTAACTATTACCTGCTGTTCTTCCCTTCTGAAACTATGGACAGAAACAGGCAGAGTTTGGGAGTTATAAATTGTTTCAGGAATTATGATTAGGGCACAGAAACATGTCAACCAGGTGTTAGGTAAAGCAAGGAGATTCGACTCTATGTTTATGAGCTCGGAAACAGTATTAGATACTTGGCTTCTAAAGAGTGTGTACTTCAGAATTCACTTATATAACGAGTACAGCCCACTCTTTGAACATGTGGGTTATGCTTCTGTGCATTCAGTCAGCATTTATTCTGAAGAAAAAACAACTATAGGTAGAAGAAAATGAACGGGTAGACTTTTGATGCTTGCTGTTATTCTCCAAAACAAAATATTTTCACAACCATTTACACATCATGTGCCTCGTATTAGGTATATTAAAGAACAGAAATGTCCTAAATGTATGGGAAGATATGCATAAGTCTGTGTCAATGTGAAACTTTTTTTCACAGAATATGAGTATCTGAAAATTTCAATATCTGTAGAACACCCTGGAACCAGTCCCTAGCATATAACAAGGGATGAATATATACATTTTCATAATGTTGGGAAATCCAGGGCCTCACACACGCTAAGCAAACATTCTACCATTGAACTACACAGCCAGCCCCTGGTGACTATATTCCAGAAGTTTTCTAATATTAGATATGACCCAAAAGACAGGTGCCCACCTTACTTTTAATTCATTACTTAGGTGAAGTAAAGTATATTCACACTTGCCATTAATCTGGGGCTGAGACCACTGTCTGAAAAGATGACAGGTGGCATGGTGCACTAATTTTCCAAGACAGCATGGGATCCAGATATCAACTTCTACAGCAGTGATTTTCTATGTGAGTCCAGAGAGCAAAGGAATTCTAAGTACTTACCTGATTTTTTTTCCTGAACACAGCTAAAGATGAATCACAGTCTTGTAGCTCCTGAATTATTGTTTGGAAGGCTGCAGAAATAAGACTAGACAGGCTTTATCATGACTACTGCTACACAGTCTGCAAGGTTATTGCACTGCTTATGAGAACTATAAAGTTAAGGTTCTAGCTACCACAGTAAAGCAGGCTTTGGAAATACTCCAGCCTGAAGGGGGAAAAAAAAGCTTTCCCTACTGAAAATTCTTATTATAAATTTTTCAAAGATTTTTATGGTAAATGATAGAAACTTCAATCTATGTTGAAATACCTGAACTCATAAAAGGCTATAACAGGCCAGGGAAGTACAGAAGTGTTAGTCAGCATTCTCTAGAGGAACAGAACCAAGAGAATATACATTTATATGCACATATTTATGTATGATTATAAGGGAGACATGCAGGATTGGAAGTGGCAGAGCCCAGTAATGATCATCTGTATTTGCTAAATCCGTATGACCCAGTAGCAGCTCAGCCCACAATGCAGGAAGCCTCAGAATAAGGGGATCCAGTTGTGCAGTTGAGGTCCAAGGCAGAAGACCTCAACGCTCTCTTGAGAGTTGCTGGGATGAGTCCTAGAAGACTAAAGAAACCGGAGTCAGATGTCTACCAGCACCGCAGCAGGAACTGACATTCTAGCTCAAGAAAAACAGAACTACAAGCCCCTAGCTGGCTATCATTTGTCCCCATTTCATCAAGGAGTCCAGAATGTTGGATGGCACCATCCACATGCAAGGTGAGTCCTTTCCCTTGTTGACTGTCCCTACTGGTGAGCTCAGAAATCACCTTCACAGTCACACTCAAAAGTGTGCTTTATGGTCACTTGGGCATTTCTCAGTGCAGTCAGGTTGACAAAATTAATCCTCACCATACGCAGGTTTTCATATGCATCTGTTAGGTGAGGACAATGGAGCCACGGTTACTGTAACCAAAGAAATTAATATTTTATTAAACTTTGGTTCACTTTAAGAATTACTTAAAGTTCAAAAGTGGGGCTAGCAGTTACTGCATTGGACAGCACAGTTCTTGCCTGCCAGACACTAACTATCTTAGGTTCTTCCAGACAGTGATAATATAACATCGTGCACTCACAAGTTCAAGCTCTCCCAAGCCAGACCTACAGAAAGGACACAAGTTAGAAGCTTCCATCCTACACATCGCTGTGCGGCAAGCTTATCACTTCCAGATCTAATAAGATGCAGCTGAGACACACAACACCCTCCGCGCCCCCCCCACCCCTCCCATCCCCCACCCCACCCACCCCCCCACACCCTCCCACCCCCCACACCCCCCCAACCACTGCATGTGGAACTCAACTCTTCCCCTTCTCCTTGCTCTTCTGCACTGGTTACTCTTTGGCACCGATAAAGAAGAATTCTGATAGGAACTTGTCTTGGCTAGGATTTCTATTGCTGCAACAAAATGCAGGACCGAAAGAAGCAAGTTGGGGAGAAGAGGGTTTGTTTGGCTTACACTTCCCTATGGCTGTTTATTAATAAAGGAAGTCAGGACAGAAATTCAAACAGAGCAGGATCTCAGAGGCAGGAGCTGATGTAGAGACTATGGAGAGGTGATGCTTCCTGGATTGTTCCTTACAGCTTGTTCAGCTTTCTTGTAGAATGCAAGACCACCAACCCAGGAATGGCTCCACCCACAATGGGAGGGGAGCGGGGCCCTCCCCCATTGACCACTAATTAAGAAAATACCTTTCAGCTGGATCTCATAGAGGCTCAACTGAGATTCCTTCCTCTCTGAATTGATATAAAGCCCGCCAATACAGAACTCTAACCTAGCTGACAAATGCCTTTAGAACCCTCTGGTTCTTGTCTCTCCTGTTTCCTGTAGCCCTGGCCCCGACAAAGCTGCTCACAATATGGTCAGTGCCCCGAAACACACCGCTAGTCATCTCCACTACATTTCCACCCACTGCTAACATCTACCAGTTGTCTACCCGTTAACCACTCAGCACCTTAGATGATCTAAGCGCCCCTACATCTCAGAGCAGTCTGTCCACAACTTTTCTGCACATACTAGCTTCACGATTCTGGTGAGGGTTTTCCGACTAATTCAGTCTCAAGGAACTCAAAAAATAATGATGTGCGCATTCATGAACATGGAGATGGGATGTTTTATTTACATTCACAAAGGGTCTTAGAATATAAAATAAATGTTTAACTGCATTCAAGGCAATAAAGACCACTTTCAAGACTCAGGGAACATCCTAGATTATATAAGGTTATCATTCACTCTGTCATCGATTTGGTATAATTTAAGGAGAGATATGTCAAAATCAGAAGTCTCATGTATGTAATTGGGCTTGCAAAACATTTGACAGAAACATAAATGTACATATTCCCCAAACATAACTGTCTACAGAAGCTGCAACATTTCAGGATGAAGTGGCTGCTTCCGCGGGATGTCAAGGTGATCTGCACACAGAAGGGTGATTTAATTCATCATTACTTCCAGAAAGGAGGCGGTGACCGTACTGCCCTGCAGCTGTAAACTATGTGCTACACTCTTGGCAGCTCTTCACTTTGAGAAGCCTAGACTTGACAATAACATCGCTTGAGTTCTGAGTGCCTTGGCTGGAAATTCATATTTTTCAGCTTGGAAATGTGAAGGTCTAAGGTCATTGAAGGAAATCCAGTCCTGTACATATTTTCATAGTGTGATATAGAAGTGGAATTGGTGGTTTGTTGGTATAGGATTCCTGCATTAACTTTTCAAGACCCATAGAGGTTTTCTTTATGAATAACATGAAATTATTCGGAAATACAACAGAATGGTTTAAAACTCCAAAACCAGAAATGTCAAAATGCTAAGTAACAATATACCTGAAAATAAAAACAAGCTGAGCCGTTAGCTTCTTTTCTTGTAGTGCTTTTCCACCAATGACTTGCAGCGCCACCTGCTGGAAGATCCAGGAAATTAAGTAGAAATCAAATTGAAGTCAGTTAAATGATTGGCTCTGGTCTGATTAACACAACTTTGATTAAGGGAATGAGCAAAATCACAATCAAAACTAAAATTTTAACAAGACTCCACATTCTAACCCTAGAATATATCCACAGAGTAACTTCAGACTATCACTAATGTGTTTCTTAATCATTCAGTATTAAATATTAAGAAATACAAACAATATTTTTAAAAATCCCGTCAGTGGACTTCATGTCGTGTAGCTCCAAGCTTTTAATTCAAGTGCTGTGCCATCACCTATATGTCATCCTTTCAATAGTACCACTAAAAGTTTTATGGGAAAGGCAGCAGAGAATTTGAGTATAAACTGATCCATAAATCAGAACAACGCATTCAAACTCAAAGATAGAAACATCCTCAGGAAGTTAAATTGGTTCTAAATCTTTAAAAAGACTCGTAAAACACATGCTTTTAAATCTATTGAAAATATGCTGCAACAGAGAAGTCAGGCTGTGGACAAACTTTGTGGGGTGGAGCTAAGCCCGGGATGGATTCTTGACCATGGGTCCATAACTGGATCCTTGACCAAAAGAATCTAATCTCCATGTGCCTAGGATTTCCCAAATGCAAATAAGATTCCATGATAATACCTACTTTAGTACCTTTGCTATGTATTAAGTGAGCTATTTTTTCAAACAACCTATATAAGTTTGTGGCACACATTTAATAAATAAATGAAAAGTTGTTTCATTCATTATTAATAATAAGTACGGATTTGAAGTAACATAAATGTGTTTCTGTTTTCATTTGGTTTTCATTTTACTTTTTATTTTTCACATACACTATCCACCCAGCACTGTTTCCCCTACCTCCCCTCTCCCTTAGACCTGTTCCCCCTCCATTTCACTTAAAAAACAACAATAATAATAACAACAAAGAACAAAGACAAAAGCCAGCCTCCCGGGGATGCTAGCCAAACACAGCATAATCAATTATAACAAGACTAGACACAAACCCTCATATGAAGGCTGGACAAGGCAACCTGTTAGAAGGAAAGGGGTCCTAAGCATAGACTAAAGAGTCAGAGGTACCTCCCTCTTCCACTGTTAGGGGGCCACAAGAACACCAACTACACAACCATAACACTGTATGCAGAGGCCTTGGCTCAGATCTGTAGAGGGTTCATGATTGTCTCTGTGAACCTGTGAACCCTGCTTAATTGATTCTGTAGACCTTGTTCTCATGATGCTCTCAATCCTTCTGGCTCCTTCAGTCCTTCCTCCCTCTCTTCTTTGGGGTTCTTCTGACTTCACCTGGTATCTGATGACAGTTAGCCTAGACACAGATCTGAGTATAGCAGAATATCATTAGGGATCATTTCATTGATTTTTTTTTTTTGAAAATCATATTTGGTGCTATGCTAGGTCTCTAGACTGCCCAACCTATGGCTCCTGGCCACCCACTCAGTGTCAAGCATGAACTTCAAGTTGGACCAGTCATTGGTTGGCCACTTCCACAAGTTCTATACCGTCATTACCCCAGCACACCTTACAGGGGGAATAAATGTAGGTTGAAGGTATTGTTACTGGGCTGGTGTCCCAGTTTCACTGTTGGGAGCTTTACCTGATTATAGAAAATGTCCACTTGGGATAGAAGACTTCATTCAGGTTATTCTTGTGAATTCCAGAGTGTCAATGTGAATGTTTTCACTGAGAACAACATTCTCTTGGTTTGAATGAACATTCTTTTTTAAAAAAAGATTTATTGATATTATTTCATGAATGTGAGCACACTGTAGCTGTCTTCAGATACACCAGAAGAGGGCATGGGATCTTATTACAGATGGTTATGAGCCACCATGTGGTTACTGGGAATTGAACTCAGGACCTCTGGAAGAGCAGTCAGTGCTCTTAACCGCTGAAGCATCTCTCCACCTCTGAATACATATTCTTGTAAAATTACTGTCTTGCACTACAGCACTTGAACTTTGATGGACCCAGAGTGTCTGCGTACTATACGAGGAAGAGGAGCTTGAATAAAGACAAAAACATACCAGTAATTCCATATAGAGAGAACAAACACCGTTGGGTTCCAGAAATTTGATATTTTTTAAAGGTTAATTTAACATAAATGATCTGAAAAAAATAAATACATTGTAAAATCCGAGAGTACTAAGAGGGCCCTAGACTTTTCTGACAGCTAGTGAATCCAGTGGAACGTCTGTAAAATGCCAGACTCATTCCACCCCACTCTAAAATGCAACTGTAGTCACCAGAAACACATTGCACATTGCAACGAATGTGGTTCTTAAACTCGTCCATTCACAACCCCTTTCCCTCAAGAACTTTTTACATTATTCCAGTTATGAAGGTATATAAAATGGAGATACAAACATTTACTGATGTATCTTGGAGCTAACCAACAGCTGTCTGATTGGACTGTGGCCTCATCAATGGGAAGGAATTCGAGCCTGGTACTTTAAGCCCAGCCAAAACTGTCACTGGTGGTGTCCTGGGCCCTACAGGAGAAACGTACTACTGTTACTCTCCTAAACAAGTATGATTTTAACTCCATTCTAAAAACTTATTGTTATATCACAAATAAGTGTATGTCTCACTTCATTTAAAAAAATAAATCGTTTTGCTGTTGATGAATTGAATTAGAAGTTCATCCCTGGAGTGCCCAGCCCCAGCTGATACATCCACAATGTAGCCATCTGATGTAAGGTGAAGGGAGAATTGCTGGCTTAGTTGGCTTTCTTTTGGTGTAATAAACATCATGACTAAAAGGAAATTGAAGAAGAAAAGGATTATATCAGCTTACAAATCCTGATCACAGTCTATCGTTGAGGAAACTCAAAGGAGGAACCACAGGCCAAGAGCTGAAGCAGAGACCACAAAGGAATGCTACTTACTGGGTTATTTCCTATGTCTTGCTTAACTTGCTTTCTAATACCTTACATGACCAACTTTCTAGGTGTGACACCACCAACATCAATCATCAATCAAGGAAATGACCCACAAACCTGCCCACAGGCCAATCTAATGAAGGTGTCTTCTCATTGGAGGGTTCCTCCTCCAGGATGACTCTAGCTTATATCAAGTTGACAAAAACAAACAAACAAACAAACAATAAGCACAATCTTGAAAGAGGATAATAAAAATATAATTATTTTGATAAATAAATTATTTAATTGCAACATGACACTGTAGTTTTAAATATATTGAGGAATCTTCACAGTCATCCAGGGATGCTTGTGGCCTGCGTGCCACAGGCTGGACACACCTGGTTGGTTATCTTCAACACTTTTCAAACTTCATCAATATTCTGTTTTTATAATTGTCAATGCTCAGAAGCCCACTTCACATCAGTAAGTGGTATAGCGTGCAGAAGCATGCTTACGACCATTTTAGGAACGATTGAAAATGCTAAGCCAAACTTCATTTAACAACTCCATTTTCTATGAAATTCAAGCCTGCAACACAAACAGCAATTTTTAAAAACTAAATAATTAAACTACATAATCCAGCATTATATACATCTGGCACCTATATAATGTGAAATGGTGGTAGGAAAATATTAAAAATTCTTGTTTTGCTTAATTGATTATTTTCTATGAGAGAAGAAAACCATGAGTCCACACAAAACTCCATAGTTCATAGCATTTATTATAGTCTTGAATCTGAGCTGAGGTGTTCCAGGCAGGCTTTGCTTGTGCTAAGTGACATGATGGCTTATGCAATATGAAGTGGCCACATCCATGTTCAGAATCAAGTCTGCAGTGATGCTATCTTATGCAACCCAAGTGAGCACTCCCAGATACCTTGGATTAATCACCTATAATTTAGAATGGATTTTTGGTTGTGTATGCAGCAGCCTTTACTGTTACCAAATTGTTCACAACCTCCATCGTCATATGGGGTCACACCCTCATTTTAAGAATTTGAGGATTAGGTCCACATTTCCTTCACTCATCCACCCAGTAAAGCTGATATCTTTTTGCTTTGCTTTACTTCATTTTGAGTACATATTTGATCATGGAGAGTCAGTGTGGAGCCGGGAACAAATAGCAAGCATACAGATGTATGATGCAAGGCTGAAGCAGGTACTGTGAAGGGCAGTGATGCAGAGCAAAGAGTGACAGGGAGGAGAGGTGAGCCAACTAGTGGGAAGAAGGACAATTAAGTAAAAGCCCAAGGGAAGTAAGCAAGATGGATGAGTTTCCCAGGAAAGGGAAAAGTGGGACTCTCAGGACTCTGGCAAAGATATGTTTGGAGTATTCAACAAACAAGAAGGCCACTGAGACTATATGAATTATCCAGGGGAAGAAGAGTCATAAGACATTGGGTAAGTGAAGCATTTGGGGGCCAGATAATGTAAAATTTTCTTTTAGATCACCTGTGGTGCTTGATTTATAAATACACCACCAAAGTTCTTTGAAACAGTTTTCAGCACAAAGATTGGCTCTTTGTCCCTTCCTTTCAAATGTGGGTGGCCTTAGAACTGCTTAGAACAATAAAATATGAAATAAATTACTATCATTTTAGATGTGGGTCATGAGGGGGAACTCAACTTTTGCATAACTGCATTGTTCGTGTGGGCTACCCTACACTGTCATGTGACATTCCTGAGACTGCTTTGTCATAGAAAGCCAATCCACATGAGAAGTGAGCATGTAGCCTGCCTTCCTTTCCCTCAAGTCAGCTCTCTGGTAACTTTAGTCACTTGAGATCACAGCAACATATAACAAAAGAAGTTTTCAGGTAAGTCTAAAACACAACCATCAGATTTCCCCAGCTAAGGCCCCAAAGAGTAGAGACAAGCCATCTCAAAGGTGCCTTGACCAGACTAAACCATAGACTCCATGAACATAACAAAATGAGTTTTAAGCCACTATGTTCTAAACTACATCTTAGATTTCATTTTAAAAGAGAAAACTTTGAAGAGTTGAGACATGGGATAGGATGAGGGAGATGTGGGGACGGAGACACATTCTTGCACACTACTAAGCAAAGAGGGAAGAGAGGAAGCGAGAGCCCATTGCAGTCATCCCAGCAGGAACGGAGGGCCGTATGTGGAATATAGTAGTATCATTGAAAGTGGCAAGAAGCAAAGTGAATAAGAATCATCCAGAAAACAGGATTTGCTGCTGGAATGGAAGCTATGTGTGGGAGAATAGTACCAACGAGTTTAGCTAGAGCAAAAAGTAACTAGAGGGATCCTTTACTGAAATACAGACAAACAGATTTGGAGAATAAAAAGCAAGAACTCAATTCCAAACACATAGCATGTCTCTTATCACTCATGTTGAGATATTGAGACCATTTTGGTATATGACTTTGGAACTCCAAAGACAGACTAGCTCTGTAACAGCTGAACTCCAAATGCCACATTTTTTTCTTTTTTTTAGGAAAGATTTCTACAAACCAAAACATATTCTGAAGAAGATAATCAGAGTGTAGATTATTTTTAGATACCATGCCAATTTCAAAAGTGGAAGGTTCTACACACATGTTAGCAAATGCACCCTGCATAGTGAGGATGCTTTTGAACACAAAGACCTCCTGTTCATGTTCGTCTTTGAGTGAAGTTTCATCTCTTATAGAGGCTAGGCCTGGGCTCACTTTCATGAAAATCAACCTAAGAGGTCCTCATGGCTCATTACTCTTTTGTCCACAGGAGCTCCACCTCAGAACCACACCCAACACCCCATGACAAAGAACTTGACTATCAAAAAAAAAATGTGTTGGCAAGAAACAAGACCTTGAAGTAGCAGAGCCTGTAGATTGACTGGGATAAGGCTATCTGTATGCAGCGGACTTCAAACAGTTAAGTCACACAAAGCCATGTACATGTTTTCAGAAACTAAAATCTGGCCTTTTATAAATTTATCTATCAACCTAGGGAATCTTGTTATAGCATTCTCAAATGGCTTGGTCACACTCTCTGTATTTTGGGGACAATGTATTAGTTTTGTTTTCCCTGCCTGAAATATAAATATGATGATGACTTTGAGATCAAGGGGTTCAAAGACACGAGTTTGGACTTATTTACAATCATCTGAGAGGTTGCTTTTTTTTTATTCCCTCTCTACTGGTATCCAGATTCCTGTCACTCAATTTACTGTCTCCTTCTCCACTGTCCTTCACACTAAATCCATCTGGATTCAGATATGTCCTGAAAGTGAAAAGAATTACTTTGTTATTCATAAAATATGTACATAATGTCACACACATTGCTCAGCTGTAACGATAAATATTCAGAAATTACCTTAAACTTGCAGCAGATTTATCCTCTGTATAAAGGAATAGGGAGTGAACTACAATTGAACTCAATTTATAAAGAGCTGAGCAGATGTCACTAATATTTTACCCTTAGATAAGGAGACTGACAGTACAGGCTCCGCTTCCCTCATCAGGAGTGGACCTTCTGGAGCTGACCGTGAGGGAGTTTTGTGTTAAAACTAGATCTAGAGGAGTTACCGTGGGCAAAGGGACAGCAAAGGCAGACATAGACTCCCATGAACGTTACCATCGAGTTTCCTGTCACTATCTGAAGAGATCTCCTCAAACACCAGTTTGACATTTGAAGTCCCAACCAATCAGGCACTGAATTGGCATACGGGCTCCTGGCATGAAAATCGACTAAATGTTAGTGAGGTCTATAAGAGAGCTGCATACGCTCCCCAATGGTAGGTGGGGCCCAGTATCTCCAGAAGAAAGGGGATTAAAAGCTGTCCACTGTCCCCACACTAGAATATCATGTAATGCCACTTTTCCTAGAATTCTGATGAAATGAAAAGATGATTTCATAGGAGTTTGAATTGAGATCCTCAGAATCAGCTCCTAAAAGCTCTGAGACTCGGAGCACCTCTTGCTTGCTGTTGGCTTGGGCTGCACTCCTTCCTTTGTGTACGTTACACTGAGATGGCCACTAGCACAAGGTTTCAGCCATTAGCCAAAGCATTCACCCACTAATAAGGAATCCAGTCGCCTCACTACTTCCAAAGCTGTGTCCTATCACCGGTCCTTCTCATTGCTACCGTAAAGCTGAGACCAACACAACTTTCCCACCAGGTGGCGCCCGGTCCACCGGCATTTAAAGCAGAATAGCGGTGTAGCAGCAAGCAAAAGGACGCGACCTTGCTGAGGGGATGGGGAGGGAGCACAAGATCTTGTTGTGACCAGCCTCAGTTTCAGCTTCCAGAAGGTGACCTGTCTACTGGAGCTCAGCACCCAGTCTCCGGTGACTAGTGAGGCCAGAGAGATGTCAGAAAGGTTTTTCATTCACTCTGACACCTCACGCTTTGTCATTTTGTCCACTCTCACAGTAGGGAACCCCATAGTCCACCTTCACCAATGTCAGGTAGTCCTCAAGAGGCTCTCATTGGCCAATGACACTGTGTTACCACTAGGTGACACTGGCTAACTGTAGTTATGACTACAGGACTCTGCTCAAGCCTGTTGACGCCCAGGTCTCTGTCCGAGGTGCTGACCAACTCCAACAAGTTGGACAATGCTGCACTCTTCAAGACACCAAGGTAACTGAGACCTCTGGTGTCCTGGACCTTTCTAACAAGGTCACCTCTACAGTGTAGGACACTTAGTGGATGTCGGCAGAAATGATAATCACTTCGAGAGCATTGACAGCCCGCATGTTCACGATGACCTTGTGGGTGTCAGTTCAGAGCCTGTGTCCAGGCTTGTAGACATACTGGTGCTTGAAGATGAGGCTGCCAGAGCATGGGTGGAGCCAGAGAGTGTGGCGGGCTTCAAGTGGGATGTGTGCAACAAGGGTAAACACCACTTTGCCACTAGGATCCTCATCAGGATTCAGCATCATTCAGGTCTAGCAGCAGTGAGTGATGACTCTGGTGCATGGTCAGTCAATTCCATGTCAGCCAGCATACCCTGAAAAGTACTGGGCTATGGTCATTGGCATCTAGCACAAACAAACTGGAGGCTGAGGTAGAAGAAAGAGACTGGCAACCTCTGGCCTGAGCTACAAAATCCAGGCTGTAGGTAGCCTGGCTCTTCAGTTCCAACTCACGTAGCTGCACCAGATTGGCAACGGGTATGTCCTTGTGCCTCTGAGCTTCATACAGAAGGGACTGTGATGCTTGACTAGATACATGTTCTGTGGCTCATTAGCATGCACACTCTCATCACAGGCACCTCCAGGGGGATGCTTGTGCCTATAGAGTTCTCTCTGAGACCTGCATCTGAATTTGAGCCCAGAGACAGTCAGTGGAATGGTCATTTACATTCCTTACCTCACCTCCTTGTATCAGAGCTGATTACATGGAAAGCCAGTGTACATTATGGGACCTGACTGCACAGACACTCCAGGTCCAGGCCTGTGTCCTAGCCACCCACCCTCTGTCTTTTCAGACCTAGAGCAGAAGGTTGAATTTCTTCACCAGGTAGGAATGACTTGATGTTCTGTGCTGAGACCATACTGAGCATGATTCTCTAGAGTGCCTATGGCTGTGCCAATATCCTCCTCCTCCTCCTCACAAAAGAAAATCAACAATTTTGTTGCAAAACACTAATCAGAGCTCAAGCCACAGAACTAACACAAATACAAGTTCAACTCCTTACAGCATCACCAGAAAATTCAAAACTCAAACAAAAACAAAACAACAACACATACACAATTTTGCTCCTCAAAAAACCAATCACAGACTCTGCACTCAGATTTTCAGTCCTTTAAAGCCCAGGAGACACTTGCCCTGCTAAGCACATCTCACTAAATGCTCTGCTGATGTAATCACTTTTCCTCACCCCAGGCCTACACTCTCTAGAACTCCACTGAGTGGATAGGAGTGGATATAGAGAAAAATAATATACAAGTAGATACCTTCTTGGGCCAGTCCTCAGCGTCTCTGGGTCTTTGAGCCACATAAAGGCCTGAAGAAATGAACAATGCCCAACGTTGTACAGGAATCATTAAGATCTCTTTATAAGTTCACACCGTACCAATACGTCTGACCTGCTCTTACAATATGTGTGTTTCTCACATTGATAGTAAGACCATGGAATCCATAAGCTGTTTACTCTCTACTAAGCAACTCTCTTCCTTGGAGGCATAGCTATCCCTGGCTTTTACCACTTAAGATAAGTATATACAATGTACCTTTTCCCACCCACAGTCATCAGCCATGTTGGATTGGCATTTCTTGTTTTGGAGGCTCCTGTAATAACAACTTCTCCAGAGTGAGGCAATGTCTAATCAGAAGAGAACTATCTTCCAAAGTATTCATTTCAGAATAGTCTTTCTATTGCAAAGGAACCATTGATGATATATGAAGAAGAAGAAAAAAAAAAAAACAATCTCTGTCCTTTCATCTTCTTTTTATGTCAGTAATTACTTATATGTGAGGAAACAATGTCAGAGAAGTTTGTCAGCCCTGAACTACTGTAAGGGATAGTTAAGGGTAAGAAAGAGATTTAGGGATGTAGACTGCAGTCAGTCTTGTTAGAAAATTGCTGCCTACCAATTATTTTCTAAAGCCCCTAGCTGAAGAAAACCACGGGTGGCCTGATCGGCTGAAGGCTAAAGACACATTAAACCATCTGTCTAAAGCATAGTAAGTAGTCTCATGTTAAGTTTCTTTATGTGTGAAGTGGTCTAAATGCTAAAGTCCCACATGTTAATGATGGCATTGTTCTTCCTGCCTAGGAGACATCATCGTTGCAGAGTGCTCTTTTAACTAGTCATCTTGAATCACTGAGCAGACTGAGTTACTCATATGCACAAGCTTTTCTTGGCTCCTTCGTGATCTGTAGAATTGATTTCTTCAGAGACGTGTCGGAAAAATGACGATTTTTTTTTCCCTTTCACTCTTGGAACGGCAGTGGCTTTTATTTTAGGACTAGGACATGGGAATGTGATTCTGAGACCAGGCTACCTCTGATGAGATCATTAATCTTTAGGTGTTGATGCTTAGTGGCATATTTTGGCAATGAATTCCCATGCTAATTACCAATAACTGGTATTAGAGAAGGCCAACAGGAGACTCAAGTTGCTTTGGGTAGGGTAGTCTGAAGTTTAAAGAAATAAAAAGACTCATTTGATCTCTTCAAGACTTTTAGTCACGCCTGATGAGGCAATCTTTTGAAAAACAAACAGCTGTACCTCAGTATTGATGACTGCAGATTCTTTTTGATCAAGTACTTTCAACGGTATACAAAAGAGTTTTCTTTCTCAGAACTAAATATCGCAGGAACCCACCGATTATTTGGGCTCGGGGTCTCAGAGAATTGGGGAATCTTGACCTTCCCCTCAGAATCTTTCTTCTTATATATTTGTCAACTGAAAACTGAAACTGCTTCAGCTGTCTTTCAAGCCCTTGCTTCCACATGCATCAGCCAGGAGAGGGACCTATTGAACCACATTCAGAGTCCTCTCCCTTCCTTCTTTCACACAGCCCCTGCCAGGCTCAGCCTCTACCAGTTTTCAGTTGCTGTTACCATGCATGTTCAGAAAAGCCATTTAAGATACAGAAAAATGAAGAATAATCTTAGGATTTCATCCACATAGCATCAAAAGATCCAGATGAAGTATGCAAAAGGCAAGTAATCAAACCTATTACGTCCACAATGCTATACATCTGGGTGTTTATGTTTGGAAACATCCAGCAATGGTGTTTAAATGCCTGATTGCGTTTTTGCCCATCTTCCCTCCAGCTGTTTGGCATCAACGAGACCGTCACTGGAAAGGAATATGCTTTGCTGTTAGGGATTCGTTATTAGGATTATCATTGTTTTGTAGTAAACAACTACCTTATTAAAATGCTGCTTTATAAATGAAGGGCAGCTGGAGATTTGGAAAAGAGACATTTTCTGAGGCAAAAAATCAGTTCTATGCCAATTGAATGACAAGCTGAATAATATAAAAACTGTATGCTCTGTTCTCCCTAAGGACTATGTCACCAGGAAGCTGTGTTTACAGCCCTGAGCTGCTGGTGTGCTCATGTTCTATTCTGTTGCTGCTGTTAGATGAAAAATCTCTCTTAATATTAAAAGCACTATGGAAGAAATTTGCTTTAGGTTGCTTGTGTTCCCTTTTCTGGCATATTGCCAAAGTATAGGTCTATAAAATATATTTTGATTTCTGCTGGAGTAAAACATAAAGCAAAGCAAACAGCATGGTCAAGGGTAATAATGCAGTCAGAAGAAATAGACACGAAGCAGCAGTCTGGTTTTAAAGCTGGAAGATCTGGTGAACAACCTATATAGTATACCTTTACTTCTAAACCCAAAACACCAGCCATGTTATTGGTCCCCAAAATGTCAAGAAGTCACATCGATAACACGCAATTTACCCTTTGGTAATTTAAATAATACAAGTTTTAATTTGCTAATCACATAAATACCAATATATATCCCCTTATACACAGAATACATTGTGTGTACACTAAGGTAGTTTTCGTCAAAAACACACAGAAAAATGTTAGCTTTCTAATTCCTAATACCACCTGTGCCTTTTTCATAATTCTTTTTTCCTGTTACAAAAAATTAGTAACATATATTTGGAAAATACTTAAGCTGCAGGAAATTCTGGCACATGTGTCAATGTAAGCACCAGCTTTGCAGGACTCTGTACCAGTACTTGTCTAGGCCAGGAACAGTTTCATTGCCGTTTAGAACAAAGCACACAGTGTCCTGTCCTGAGACACATTTTCATTTCTCAACTGAGCAAACATTCCAGAGACAAACGAGCAAAAATCAGTTCTGTCTTTGTTGCAGTGAGTTCTAAAACTTGAAGCTATTAAATTTGATTGAAAGAAGCAAATCAACCTTACAGCTTTCCAAGAAAAAGAGAAACCTTTTTGAAAATCGTACCTTGAAAAAACTAAAGTGAGAATTTAGCAGAAGGAACCTCCCAAATAGAGCAAATGTCTTACACTACCTCACAAGAAGCAAGATTAGCTCATATTCATGCTACCTCACTGCATAGATAATTTATTATCAAATCATGGCCATGTAGTTATTTATATGAAAAGGTATAAGCAAATTGATGATGTTTTTGGGAAAAAAAATTACTTAGGAAAAACAGTTCATTTCAAAGTCATCCAAAATCACATCTAAACTCATAGTATAGAAATAAATGATATTTTATCAACTACTTAAATACTTTACCCTAAGAAAAATCATAGACAACCACTAGAGAATATCAACACTAATCACAAACTACCCTTAGCATAAAATGAGCATTTAAATTATGTAATATTCACATAAAATAACATTTCTCATCATGTTAATAAAGATTTTATCAAAAGCATGTGATCTTCAACTGCTACACAAAAGTGGCAATTATACACTGCTGACTTTATTAATATCTCTGCATGGAGAAAATTAAGTCAATAAAAAACTCCTTTCACTGTTAGGTTCAGCTATGCCTCAAATTCAAGTGAGTTAGTGAAGCTGACTTTAGGTTTGAACCTCACTGTCTAAAAAAAAAACCAAGCTTTGGATGTTCACCTGGCAGAGAAGGCACCTTTTCCTCCAATGAGAACATAGCAAAGCAAGAAGAAAATAAAACAGAAATAAAAATAAATAAGAAAATAAAATAAAAATAAAATAAAAAAGAAAGGATGCCCCCTTGTGCTTACTTTAATTGGTTTCTGTTTTTCTTGTAACCCAGCCCTCTATTTCCACTCTACATAAAACATGTGTCCACACCAACGAGAGCAACCATTTCCAGTCCCTTTATCTACAGCTATTCAATTACACATGTGATACAATCCACCACACAGCCTCATAAGAAGAAAACATTAACTTCAACTTCAGAGTTCAGAGACACAAGTGTCAAATGGCACAGTTGAGTCAAGTACAAATGAGAACTAAGCAGATAAGACCATAGTTAACTGGAATTGCCAGGTGTGGAGTTTACCTGGACGGGAGTTGCTCAAGATACAGCCACAGTCTTTTTAAAGGGATTGGGTAGGTCAGTTGGTTGGAAAGTGTGGGCCAAGGAAAGTAAATGGACAAGTGTGAACATGGGGTCTAGAAGAGAAGAACCTTGATGGTGAATTTTAAATGTCAGCGAATCTAAGGTAGCCATGAGAAAGCACCGAGGTCTAGTGTGAGGGGTTTCTGCCATGTTTCTAGATAAATAATACCTATGATTGCCTTCTCAGAATACTGATGAAATCCCAAATGATGATAAGACAAAGTTTGGAAATTATAAGCCAAGATCCAGCTCAATAACTGCCTCAGCATAGATCGTTCAGGTGAATTATGCACGTAGTATTTGTGTGGCCTAAACTTCTTCCTGCCCCAAAACTCCCTCCCAGAACAAACTAACTAGAAACTGAAAGAAAAAAAAAGCCAGTTAAGATGCCTTCCGTTCTAGGTATAAGATGTTAATGGCTTGAACAACAAGTAGCAAGATGTATCAGGTGGAAATTTGAGGAGCATTACAGGAAATGAATCAGTGGGGTGTCATGACATACATGCCCTAGGCATAAGGAAATAAAACACACAAATTATTCTAAAAGCTTAAAGGATAGCTATACATCCTTCTGATTTCCATTTTCTAAGAAAAGCAGTAACCATTCCCCAATGGGATTCCCAAGCCTTCTTCTGATGCTCACTAGCTAAATGGCCAAAGACAGAAGTCCCCAATGATATCTGCAAAGAATACCTATCCTAATGGATTCTATGGAATTTGGATGAAACAAAAATGACAACAAAGAGTTCAGTCATACTGTAAGATCTTGAGACAACTGTGTTCTTCGTTGTAGGCATTTGTACATCATGCTATGGTTTAATTGAAAAGCATATATCTTACTCCTGTTATGAATCAGTGTGAACTATGACCTTATCAAATGTATAACCGAGAGCCTAGCTCAATGACTTCCACAGGAAAGGTACTCATTAATATTTGTGAAATATCAGTGATGGTCTCATAACAGCATGCTTATACAATAACACATCTGAATTCAAAACTACAAAACAGGCTTATAGACTCATAGGGTTGTTATCTGGAACTGAGCATAATATGAAACCTCTATAATAACTACAACCTACTAAATAATATTGGCCCAGCCAGCTATAATAAAACTGGGTTCTTGGGTTAAGTTTAACAATTAGCAGGAAGTATAGGACATTAACAGTTTTTGCCTAATCAGCATCCAAATCTGAGATCCCTTTATCTCTAACCCGAGCTAATTCACGAAAGAACATGACAGACAGGCTTCTCCCATCATTCTGGAATAATTACAGAATGTCCACATGACCTCTGCTTAGTCAAACTAGAGGGTTCTGTCCTCCTAACTTTGATGACTGACTCAAGTAGAAGCATGTGTCCCAATTAAGGGCATCCAGAGAATGACTGAGCCCAGATGTAACTTGGCAGAACCACCATACATGGGAGTGATTTCCGAAAGGCAAAGTCAGTGAACTAAAAGAAAGACTGAGACGGTGTGGAGCACAGTGATGCAACTATTCCTGATCGCCTACTAAATTAATTTAAGTCAAGCAGTGAGCTCCACCATTGCATTGAAGCCAATTAGTTGAGTTCCATTACAAGCTCCTTAAAAAATACCAATGTTTTCCAGAACTGGGAAAGGAATGATCAGAAACAGACTCTAACACAAGTGATCTGCTATGGAAGCCAGGAAAGAGATCTGTTGGGGCCTGTTGATGAGAAGTGATAGGCTGGTTTGCCTTTTGGTGTGTGTTTGCACAGCTGCTGGTAAAGTTGTCCATATTTTAGATTCAGATAGTGTATCTTTTAAAGCCAGAAATTGGAAGGTCAAGGGTTAAAAGGGATTGGCAATACTTATAAGAAAAAGTCACCACTAAATTGCCAGTAATTGTAAGTCTCCAATTGAAAGCAGAAAGATAAAAATATATTAATGCTAAAACAGACAGTTTCTGACTGAGACCAACATTCTAAGAAAGATGAGAGTTGGCATGTTTCAAGGCAGAAAAAAAAGTTTCCAAATGAAGTTAAAGTTAGAGAGAGAGAGAGAGAGAGAGAGAGAGAGAGAGAGAGAGAGAGAGA